>OX461811.1:6797357-7997357 GCA_949802685.1 Dicyrtomina minuta
AACCATGCTGAAAATAGTATAACAATAATTTTAGATAGAGTTAGACAAATTGGGTTTTTTAGTGAGGATACAATCTTAAGCTAAAATCACCTAAAATAAGGCTTAAATATTAGGCCAGTTCAGTAAAAATGAAGAGGTACACGCGACATATAACAAGCGCAGTGATTAAAGAGTTTAAGTTAGATAAGGATACATTAAATGCTATTTTTCATTAAGAGCTTAATTAAAGAGGGCATCGTAGAACATCTGTGCCTTTCTTTTGAACAACCAATTACACTATATTTCTTATTGAGTCTACCTGGTCTTTCATTTGACCGTAAATATGGTTTTAACCAACAGCTATATCTGCTTGACTTTTCTATTTTTCTTCCAAAGTTTAATAACAATTTTTTAAATCTATCTTCGATTTTAACAAAATTAAGCTTATTACAAATTAGCTCATAATAAGTATTACTTACATATGTACTAACAACTATTCCAAGACATTTCTTTTCCATTGATACAATTTTTTTCATAAGTTTAATTGGTAGGCCTTGGCTCCATACAGTGGAAGCATACTCTAAAATGGGTCTTATATACACTATATAACTAGTTAATAATTGTTGTTGGTTAAAACCGCAGTGTTTTAACTTTCTTAGAATGAAAACCTTCTTAGAGGCTTTTTTTATGACTGACTCTACATTATCATCCCAATTCAATCTGTTGTTTATTTGTATACCTAATAATTTTGTGCATTTTACAACCGGTACGACCTCATTGTTAATCTTTAGTTCAATTTCACTCAAAGTTTTGTTTTTGCTAAAATTAACAACAATAACACAGCACTTAGACAGGTTTAACTTCATTTTTAATTTCCGTTGCCCACATGTTTATATCATTTAAGTATTGTGACTCTACCCGTGAGGTGTTTATTGTAAAAAGTTGTCGTATTTAAAATTTCTAATTTGTAAAAGTTCTTAAACGCGTGAAATTGTAAGAGCTAATTACTTTAAGAAACAGATGCGCTTGTACTGCTACAGTAATAGGTATGGAATAGTTAATAGATAAAATAAACAGTTATAATGTATTAGTACAAAATTCGTAGCGATGTTTTTGGGCAGCGGCATTATTTTTTTGGAAAACGGAATTTTGGGGTTTTGTAATATTCAGAATTTAGATTCTGTCACGTTAGCTATAGCTATTTTGGTTAACGGTCATTTGAGAGGACACTTTACCGCTTATTAAAATCTTTAGGTCGGTTTGGTGACATTTGTCCTACCCTCTACCCGCAGTCATATTACAGCGATTATTATAGCGATTTATGGTCCTAATTCCCGGTTTTTAGATAGCACATCGTTCGAAAATTGTGTTTAGTTAGAAACCGTTGTAGTGCTAAATAATATCATGTTACCTGTATAACTGGTCAACTTCTTAAGTTTGCAATATGAATATGTCTTTGAAAATTCCTACTATTTTTATATAATTATTACTAGTCGCGATTTCAAAACACTGAAAATCATAATATTGGTACCCAGGTGTAGAGTAAATTGCTTCAGTCTTTTGTCGATTGTAAACTTTAAAATACAATATATTAGGGATCGTCCATAAATGAACTCACGGGTCGAAATATATATGGATATAACCTTGAATTTAGAGCTACGATTGTAAAAGTGTTTTTACCGTGCTTTCAAAAAAACAACTTTACAAAGTTGCCAAATTGTAACGAGTAATGCAACATATTAAAAAAAAGTTCATACAAAAACAGATTTTTTTTTTAAATTCCTTTACTTCCAGGTTGTACAACAGCATTTAGGAGGAATTTAAAAACCACGGTTTTAAAATATATTCAAAACCTTTTCGTCCATACATGACCTCACGGCTAGAGTCATTGGGTCTCTTTTGATGTTGGATGGCATCCTATGTTAAAGACAGCCATTTACTTACACAAATGTAAAAGTTGATGACAGCATCATAGGGTCTAAAAATGAAAATATTTGCATTACATCATTTATATACGACCCCATACTAGTTTTAGAGGTCTTCGTAATCAAATAACACAAGGCCTATAGTTTTCCAAAAAAATCAGAAAACTGAAAAAGTAGTAAGGGGGGACCATTGGGTAAGGTAAAATTCATATTTAATTTCCCATATGATTTTTATGATTTTTTATTTCGGCGAATTTTGAAAATTTAAATATTCGTTTTTGGCGCCAAAACGCAATTTGCACCGATATGATTATATACGTTGTAGTAACCCCACCACGTAGTACATGATCTGATACCGTTTGCTTCATTTCGGATTTTGCACTTGGGATACTTCCCATGTAAGTGAAACAAGAATCAAAATTTCTGTAGCGGCATAAAAAAAAGAGCGACTTTACATGTCATGTACATACCTACCTGAGAGCTTGTCAAGTCTCGCCAAATAAAATACACATGGAAAGTTTTCACGAATTGACATTAGTATTAAATGTACTTATCCAATATGTACGTTCACAGGGCAGCCTAGTATGGTGGTCGTGGGTTTGGGACTGCAATGTGGTATTAGAAAATATCTATACTCATGACGGGGGTCTACGCTTTGAGCACCAGCTCAGGCATTCGGAATTCTCCTTCCCCACCATTTTACAGATTCCTATTTATTATTTCAGGTCACAGACATACGCAAGCCAATAGGTTATAGATGGTGATGGATCGTCCATAAACGACGTCCTTCAAATATTATAGTTTTCAGTACCTCATTTCCAGCTTTAAATTTTTTTAAACTGTTTTACCTACATATGTAATAAACTTACCTACTGTGGTATATTGGTAATAGATATTCAGGGATCATCCTAATGACGTCTTTCAAATATGATAGTTTTAAGAACCCCCATTTCTAACATTAAATATTTTTTCTACCTGTTTTAAATGCATCTAATGAACTTCCTTTTATTGGTTACAGATATTCAGGGATCGTCTGTAATGACTTCTTTCAAATATAATAATTTTAAGTACCCCTATTTCCAACATTTAATTTTTTTAGATGCTATATGGCTGCATTTCACACACTACAGGTCACAGTTTTGAACTACAATTCAATGCAAACAACTTTCTATCGTCCGCAAGTGTGAAGAAAAAGTGCTTTAATAATTTTTGATGAGAATGTATAGTGAGATAAAAGTACAGCATTAATTATGAAATAGATCTAATTAAATGCACAGATTTAATTATTAGTATCCACGTCGTCCTGAACCACATTCGCCTCTGGCAAGCTTCGATCCAGTAAAATTCGAGTAAAGTAGAAAAACCTTCCAAGGTCATCTAGCCTTATTTTTAATATATGATTATAAACACATAAAATTAAATTATTGAATAGTACTATACTACCACCACATGTTTTTTTCTTTCAATGCCGGAAATTTCACAGTAGTGTTTTTCCAACTTTTCCCTTTCGTACTACATAAATTAGGTCCAATGCGCTTCGGTTTGCAAGCCTTTGTACCATCAGCCATGTGTTCATTCCAGTGTTCGAAGCTGCGCTTCATGGCGGGTCTCTTCTCAACTTGTTCATCGTAGAAGAGCATAGCGCACAAAATGCATGGAAAAGTGCTAAAATACGATAGAAATTCACCTGTGCCTCTCCACTGAAAATATTCGTTGTATGCAGTATCATTTTGATCTAAATATTTCAAATATGTCCCAAGTTCCTTGGCTGATTTGTAATTCTGAAGCAGGATGTAAGAATTCTTCGGGAGTTGATTTGCATAGTCTTTTGGATGGGCTCCGAATACAATTGGGATAGCATTGGCTCTGTAATTCGTAAAGCAAAAAAAAATCACAGCCAAGCCATAACCACAAGCAGTATTTCTTATCTAGTTATTTAAAAGACGAGACTTTTAATATCATTATAGACAAATTTAGTTAGTTGTTTCTGCTTACTGAAACGAGTTGCGGAAAACTTTCTCCGTGATGTATTCGCGACAATTGGAATTCTCAAAGGCGAGAAAGAATTTATAGACGGACAACTTTTTCATTAAAACTGTATCGTTGTTGGGAATTTGTCTGCTAAACTTCCCGTAAATATCCACTTTTATGAATTTACTTAGCGCTCGGACCAATTCCATTCTTCTGTTCCAAGTGGGGCAGTGGGAAATTAATGCCATGACAAGTTCCGTTTTTTCTTTTGAATAGTTTATGTCTGTGTAATAGTAATTACATACAATAGTAGTTTTGCATAGTTCAACATGTAAATTAAAAGATAAAATGACCCGTTTGAAAGAGTTACAAATAAAACAAAAGCTAACAAGGGAATGACACGACATGCAACACCAAGATTTCATAGACACCCATTTAAAACATTAAGCTACTTTTTATTAGCACAGTTTCAAATTAACTGGATTGCGTTTTGCGTTGTTTGGCCACAGTGGCCCGCTAAAGTTTAGAAAAATCTAAATTTTAAAACTTTGCCGCCATTTAAATTCTACAATTATTATCCGATTTTGATAAAATTTGAGTTTTTCTAATCCTAAGGCTATATTCTAAAAAGAAATTGCAGGGTTTTTGAAAATTTGGAAATTGTAATTTTCTTCAAAAACTTGGTCTTAAGAAATTTACCTCAAAACATGCATACACACAGGTTACCTAAAGTTGTTTCAAAAAATTGCATATCTTCAAATTTTGAAACATCTTGAAAATGCTTTTTAAAAAATATAACCTAAGGATTCGAAAAACTGAAATTTTATCAAACTCAGATGATAACTGTTAAAATTATAGGGCGTAAAAGTTAAAAAAAAATTTTTTTAAACTTTGGCGGGCAACTGTGGCCAAACAACGCCAGATGCACTCATGTTACTTTGGATCTGTTCTTATACAAAGTTGCCTGATTCTTTTAAATAGGTCAATCAATGCGTATTATTTCCTTTTAAATAGGTCAATCAATGCGTATTATTTCCTTTTAAATAGGTCAATCAATGCGTATTATTTCCTTTTAAAAATTTCAAAATGTTATTTTTAGATGTGTTTAAAACGTGCAAAAAGTTATATCTGATGTACTGGAAGATTGGAATATGTTCTATTCACATGTTTTTGAAAAGTGCAAAATGTTCTTTTTACATGTTTTTGAAAAGTGCAAAATGTTCTTTTTACATGTTTTTAAAAAGTGCAAAATGTTCTTTTTACATGTTTTTGAAAAGTGCAAAATGTTCTTTTTACATGTTTTTAAAAAGTGCAAAATGTTCTTTTTACATGTTTTTGAAAAGTGCAAAATGTTCTTTTTACATGTTTTAGAAAAGTGCAAAATGTTGAATTAACATGTTTTTGAAAAGTACAAAAAGTTATATTTGCTCAATTTTGAAAACTTTGAAACGCTCTGCTTGCGTATTTTAGAGAAGTGCAAAAATGTCTTATCACATGCTTTGAACCTGCATAAAATGTTTTGTTTGGGCCATATTATTTAATTCGTAGATAGTGCAATTTGTGTTGAGCTAAACATAGACATAGATCAATCACAGAGAATATGTCTAGCATCAGTTCATCAGGCAAAAAAGCAAAAGAGGAAAACTCAAACTTTTGTTAAAATTTTGAACAAATCACTCTAAAAATAATTATAATCGAGCGTTGTACCCACTTTGTTTTTTATGCCGAACCTTCGGGTCAAAATAAGACCAGGTTTTATATCTTATAGCAATATCCGCATCAGACCGATAATTTGTAATCCAGACACTCGAGTCAAATTGTGGCTTCGGGTAGCCATCCCTCGCCCGGCTAAACCAGCCAGGGGACTCCATCGTACTCGCCACATAGATTTGATCCGCCCTTAAACTACGTCGAAGACTATTCATAGGTTTTGGGTCAAAATTTAAATTGACCACAGCACTTGCATACGGTATTTGCCCCGTGTCATTTGTGAGCTCACAAGCCGAGTATTTAAAACAGAAATCAGATTGTCGAACGAAATGTTCGTAAAAACGTAAACCCGGACGTTTGTTTTTCACATAAATTAATTTTTTACGAGTCACATTGAACATGCTGTAATTATTTTTAGAAGCCTCAATTCCATAATTTATGAGTTGAAATATTCGAATATTTTCAAGAGCTTGATTTTCATAATTTTTTTTATCAGTTTGATTGTAGTTTCGTGGTAAAACATTAATCGGCCATAAAGATCCTTTTCTTGTTAAATTGTAGTTTTGGAACAAATAAATTGTTGGAACTTTCATTTTTGGATTTTGATAATTATTTTGGATAAAGTTTGATAAAAAAGAAAAGCTCGGGAGTAAGGATATCATCTTGACATATTTGTGATTTAAAATGTCGGAATTTCCTAAAATAAGTAGAAGGATTACTACTGACTGAGCCACTATAATTCCAATAACGATTTTCTGGCTAAGCATACTGGAGCTAGGCGGGTGTATTTAAAAATCAACTTTATATTGAGCCGCCGCTGACGTCAGAAGTTGAAGTACATTAAAAAAAATAACCTTTGAATTCAAAATAATTAACTTGAACACTATTCACATTTTAAAAGATGGCTGCAGAGTTATGTCGTATTTCAACGATATTTTATTATTATAATTAATTACACTCTTGTGTGGTGTCTGTTTAAAATTATTACACATTTTTATTAAATTGTAGCATTAAAAAGTAATGACGACATTAGGAAATTAATGTTGCCGACACTACGTTTCAATAATAGCAAATGTGTGCAAAATGGCGACTTAAATGTGATATGTTTTGAGATCTAAAAGCAATATTGTTTTGATTTTATTGCAGTGCTTTGCAGTAATTATTTTTTATGTTCAATTAAAAATAACAATTTGTATTCAAACATGACATTTGAAATTAATTATCAGTATTAAATTTAGGTTACCTAAACGAAGAGATACCCCACACAATAAAAGATTTAAATTAAGAAGAGCGAACGTGATTGGTTAATTCAACTCGCCGCGGGTTCATGTTTGCTTAGAGCCAATGAACGAAAGTGTCAAAGATATCCTTGGTTGGGGGAGGGAAAAATAAAGGGTGTTAAAAGCAGGACCTTAAGTTAGGTAAGACCCGTATAGGCGTCTCACTTACTTACGTAGGTATTTAGGTCTTGCCTAACGCAGTTTACGTAGGTAAGGAGTTAGAGAAAATGACGCCCACTTAGGCTTATAGGCACAGCTCTCCGCACAGCACCTAGCTAGGCTATTTTTCGAAGGTAACCTACGTATGTAGGTCTGCTATGCGGAAAAGCCATTAAATTGCTATCGAGACCGACGACCGGTAGTAGGAATAAACTGTCAATTATCGTATAATTATCGTCTGTGAGGAACCAAAAAAAAATGACCCATATTCAATTTGAACTAGAATCAAAATGAGCTATGTCATAAAAACAAAATAAGAAATATATCGTAAAATGTTACTTACGATTATTTGAAAAGTGTAAAATGTTCTATTTACATGTTTTTGAGAAGGTGCAAAATGTTCTATTTACATGTTTTTGAGAAGGTGAAAAATGTTCTAATAACATGCTTTTAAAAAGTGTAAATTGTTCTATTTACATTTTTTTTTAAAAAGCAAAAAGTTTCATTTGCATGTTTTTGAAAAGAGCAAAATGTTCCATTTATTTATTTTTTTAATAGGGCAAAATGTTCCATTTATATATTTTTAAAAAGTGCAAAATGGTATTTTTACATAATTTTGAAAAGTGCAAAATATTCTATATATATATATAAATGCTTGCAAACCATGTTTTAACATTTTTAGAGGTAGTGGATATTGCTCTTAGCCAAAACGGGATATAGGTCATTTTTGTTCTTCACCGACGATGTGTTAATAAAAAATGAAAACAAATTACCACTGCAGCCCTTTTTTAAAAATGTATATAGCGTTAATTCACGCTAATTTTATTTCAAATCGAATGGTTTTTCTTTTCTTTATCGTGTTAAATTTTTAACTTGCAGGCTTTATACAAACGTGATTTTTAAATACACCGCCGTCGCGCTCCAATATGCTTAGCCAGAAAATCGTTGTCGGAATTATAGTTGCCCAGTCAGTAGTAATTCTTCTACTTCTTCTAGGAACTACCGACATTTTAAATCACAAATATGTCAAAATGCTATACTCACTCCCGAGCTTTTCTTTCCTATCAAACTTAATCCAAAATAATTATCAAAATCAACGAATGAACGAATCTACGATTAATATATTCCAAAACTACAATATAACACGGGAAGGATCCCTATGGCCTATCAATTTTTTACAACGAAACTACACTCAAACTGATAAGGAAAATTACGAAAATCAAGCTTTTGAAAATAATCGAATATTTCAACTCATAAGTTATGGAATTGAGGCTTCTAAAAATAATTACAGCATGTTTAATGTGACTCGTAAAAAATTAATTTATGTAAAAAACAAACGTCCAGGTTTAGATATTTATGAAAATTTCGTTCGACAATCTGATTTCTGTTTTAAATACTCGGCTTGTGAGCTCACAAATGACACGGGGCGAATACCGAATGTAAGTGCTGTTGTTAATTTGAGTTTTAACCAAAAACCTATGAACAGTCTTCGACGTAGTTTGAGGGCGGATCAAATCTATGTGGCGAGTACAATGGAGTCCCCTGACTGGTTTAGCCGGGTGAGGGATGGCTACCCGAAACCAAAATTTGACTCGCGAGTCTGGGTCACAAATTATCGATCTGATGCAGACATTGCTTTAAGATACTATGTTTGGACCTATTTTGACCCAAAAGTTCGCCAGAAAAAACAGGGTAAGTATACACTGTTACTTTTGTTTATAATTACTTTCAAAGTGATTTGTTTGAAAGTAAAATGACAATTTAAATTTCAGTTTTGTTGAGATCTTAAAGTGAACTACTCTTACAATAATTCTCTGTCAAATTTAAAAGTAACCTATAAATCCATTTTTAGCGAGAACAAATTGCTTTCTGCACAATTCTCAAATTAAAATATCATATGATCCTGAAAGAATCTAAACAAAATAATTTGTGCAGCTTAAGAACATGAAAACAGAACTTTTTTTGCTTTTCAAAAACATGCACAAAGAAAATTGTACATTTTATCAAACTTATGTAAAAAGAACATTTCGCATTTTTTAAAAACCATGTATGTAAATGGAACATTTTGCTCTTTTAAAAAATCATGTATATGAAACATTTTACACTTTTTTTAAAATATGTAAATAGAAAATTTTAAACTTTTCCAAAAGTATGTGAATAGAACATTTTACGCTCTTCAGAAACAATGTAAATGGCACATTTTGCACTTTTGTAAAACAATTTATAATAATAAATTATTTTGCACGTTTTAAAAACATGTGAATAACACATTTTGCACTTTTGTAAAACATGAAAATAGAACACTGTTAAGGAAATGACGCGACATGCAACACTTACATTTCAAACAGACCCATTTCAAAAAAATCAGGCTATTTTTAAAAGTACAGGTCCAAAAATGAACTTAAGTGCATTTTATGTTGTTTAGTCAGAGTGACCAGCCAATGTTCAAAAATATTCAAATTTTGATACTTTGCTGCCCTATAACTCTAACAGTTCTTATCTGATTTGAATAAAATTTGATTTTTTGTGATCCCCAGTCTGTTTTTTATAAAGGCATTTCAAGATTTGGAAAAATTCAAAAATTTTCTTTTTTTTTTTTAAATTACAAAAAATATATATTTTTTAAGCCCATATGCGACCTTTTATTTCAAAAAAATTAAATTTTTTTAATTCTTCAAGATCTTGAAATGTCTTCAAAGAATACAGACTGAGGATCACAAAAAATGAAATTTCATCCAAATTGGACGAGAACTGTTAAAGTTAATTATAGGGCGGCAAAGTATTAAAATTCGAATATCTTTTTAACTTTGGCGGGTCACTGTAACGAAAAAACACAAAATGCACTCGAGTTACGTTTGATATGTTCTATTGAATAGTAGCCTGATTTTTTGAAATGGGTTTTTTTGAAATCTGAGTGTAGCATTTCGCGTCATTCCCTTGTGAGTAGTTAAAAAAACAAGTAGGTAAATGGGACAATTTGCACGTACCCCACACATTTAAGAAAACACTCTTACCTTAAAAAAATAGACACACGTGAATTTCACATTTTACAGACGTATTTCATTAAGTGTGGTACACACGTACTTAGCTTATTTCAGTTCTAATTTAAATTGCATACCGTCTGTGAAGAACAAAAATGACCCATATGCATTTTTAGCTAAAACCAATATCAACTATCTACAAAAATATAACATATTCAAATAGGCCTTGAGAGCATTTAAACACAACATTCTCCACTTTTCAAAAATATTTAAATACAACATTTTGCACCTTTTCAAAAACATGGAATTAGAACATTTTGCACCTTTCCAAAAACATGGAATTAGATCATTTTGCACCTTTTCAAAAACATGGAATTAGAACATTTTGCACCTTTTCAAAAACATGGAATTAGAACATTTTCCACTATTCCAAGAGCATGTAAATAGAACATTTTACATTGTTGAAAAAACTTGAAAATAGAACATTTTACGTTTTCCAAAAACTCTTAATTAAAATTTTACGCATATTTCCCATTTTGTTTTTATGACATAACTCATTTTTATTCTAGCTTAAATTGGAAATGGGTCATTTTGGTTCTTCACAGACGATACATTTCTTTTTGAATCTTAGCAGACAATATTGACTATGACAAAATTATTGTACATACTATTGCAGACATAAGCTACTCAAAGGGAAAAACAAAACTCGCCATTGCATTAATTTCCCATTGCCCCACCCGGAACCGAAGAATGGAGTTGGTCAGAGCGCTGAGTACATTCATAAAAGTGGATATTTACGGGGGAGTGAGCAGACGAATTCCACCAATTTATTCAGTTTTAATGAAAAAGTTGTCCGTCTATAAATTCTTTCTTGCCTTTGAGAATTCCAATTGTCGGGAGTACATTACGGAGAAAGTCTTCCGCAACTCGTTTCAGTAACAAAAAAAAACACGAGAGCCTATTTCTATAAAGTCGTCCAAAATAATTAGAATAAAAATAAATTTTTGTGGTTGGCTTGGTTATGATTTTTTGCTTTACGAATTACAGAGCCATTGCTATACCAATTGTATTCGGAGCCCATCCAAAAGACTACGCAAATCAGCTCCCGAAGAATTCTTACATCCTGCTTCAAAATTACAAATCAGCCAAGGAACTTGGGACATATTTGAATTATTTAGATAAAAATGATACTGCATACAACGAATATTTTCAGTGGAGAGGAACAGGCCAATTTGTGACGTATGACAACATTTTTCCGTGCATCCTTTGCGCTATGCTTTTCTACGACGAACAAGTTGAGAAGAGGCCGGCGATGAAGCGCAGTTTCGAACACTGGAATACACACATGGCTGATGGTACGAAGGCTTGTAAACCAAAGCGCATTGGACCTAATTTATGTAGTACTACAGGGAAAAGTTGGAAAAACACTACTGAGAAATTTCCGCCATTGAAAAACAAACAGATCTGGTGGTAGCGTAGTAATTATATGCCGAAATGCATTGAAATATTTACTATGTGCACTATGTGTATTATGTAGGTTAGCATAAAGCTTAATTTTATTTTATTTGTATAAAAAAACTACTTTACCACGTAAATTAGTACATACATACAGGCAATGACCAAATATATTGACGGTAGTAATTACGTGTAGTGTGACAATTTTAATTTCAAATAATTCACAAAATTTGCTATAGATATGTGACAGCCGATAACATGGGCTTGGAATTGAAGCCCCTCCCCTTTAGCCTTTGTCCTTAGTTTTTTGAGTAACGGGGGTCATCATTCGTGGTGAGCAAAAAATAGCCTCTTGTCCTGGAAATATTTGTAGTCCAAAATGAGTGATGATTCTTTTTTACACAAATTCAGAAGTATAATGTGTGGGATAATATTTTGTAAATGAGTCAGCAAAAACTGTGTTACTAATTGTGCACTGACAAACATGGAGGGTGGGGACGCCTAATTGTGGCCCGCCGCTGTGTATCCGATATGAATCGATGTAAAACAAGATTGCATTTTTGTTTGTAAAGTTCAGGTTTCCATCAACGGATTCTGCAACTTGGACTTTTGAAAGTTGTCATCTAATAATAACGAATTCAATCCGGCGGCCACAATTAGGACACCGGCCACAATTTGGCACCTTAACCCTAAGAAAACTATATAGTTTGCATTTTTGTAAAACATTCAAATGGGACGTTTTGCACTTGTTTAAACGATGTAACTAGAACATTTTGCATTTAAAAAAAACATGTAACTGAAAAGTTTTGCAATTTTTAAAAACGTGTTACTAGAACGTTTTGCCTTTTTAAAAAGCGTGTAACTAAAAATTTTTCCAATTTTCAAAAACGTGTAACTGCAACGTTTTGCTATTTTCAAAA
This sequence comes from Dicyrtomina minuta, assembly GCA_949802685.1. Lineage (NCBI taxonomy): Eukaryota > Metazoa > Arthropoda > Collembola > Symphypleona > Dicyrtomidae > Dicyrtomina > Dicyrtomina minuta. The sequence goes on from OX461811.1 coordinate 6,809,738, forward strand.
CCGTGTAACTAGAGAATTTTGCACCTTTTAAAATCGTGCACCTAAAACGTTTTGCAATTTTTAAAACGTGTAACTAAAACGTTTTGCAATTTTTAAAACGTGTAACTAGAACGTTTTGCGTTTTTTAAAAAACGTGTCAATATACCATTTTGCACTTCCTTAAAAAACATGTAAAATAGAACTAGAGCACTATGCACTTTTTATAATCATGTAAAATAGAACATTTGTAAATTTCCAAAAGATGTAAATAGTAATAAATCGCATTCGTTTAAAACAAGTAATTAAGTATGTAATTAGATGGGAAAGGATGAATAGCATTACCCTTGGTTCACGTGTTCCCCCATGTTGGCCTCTCCATCTGCACAACTACACTTTGAAGGACCATCCCGTTCTGTGTAACGACTGCATTTGCAGGATGTAAAAGCAGATGGATTCAAAATTGATTCTTCGTAGAGATCAGGGCATCTCATGTGGCTACATACATCTTGAAAATATATAAGGTACAATTTGAATTAAAATCTGAGTAAAACAAAAAACCCTCTACTTCCTACTGCATGTAATGTATAAAATTATTTAGGATTAATAAATGGAAACCAGTGTAAGACACGGAGCCGGTGACCGGTAGGACCGATCGCACTGACCGAAGCTCCGGTCAGTAAAATCGAAAACATAGCAGGCACGCGCGGGCTCATTTTTTTTTCTCGAAGCTCATCGATGCTCAAAAAGCGCAAAAAGCTCATAGAGCTTTTAGAGTCCTGAAATTTGATATCCGTAGTGGGGTATTTGAGCCCAAAAGTGTAAGAGTGATCGATATGTCGTAAAGGTTGTTTTGGACTCATACTGTCATAAAAAAAATATCAGAGATACTGTGTAATGTAAAAGTATGATAAAATATAAATATATTGTATTATTGTATACGATAGTAATAATATATGAATCACACTGATCACACACCGACACCGTAGCTGGCACTATTCTGACACGGGATATAAGATAAAAGTAATAGTCAGCGGTACGAGTGAGTGATGATTACTAGTAATAATAGTAATAGTAATATTTGTTTAATATTAGTTAATTAATTAATTAATATACTGATACCTATACCCTGTGTTGTGGTGTGGCGGACTGTGGCGGCAGTGGCGGGGACGGTGTCAGGTGTCGGTGTCAGTGGTGTCACAGTGAATTAAGTATAAGTTTTCTGAATTAATATACTGCTGATACCTATACCCTGTGTTGTGGTGTGGCGGACTGTGGCGGCAATGGCGGGGACGGTGTCAGGTGTCGGTGTCAGTGGTGTCACAGTGAATTAAGTATAAGTTTTCTGGCTGATGGCTACTGTGCTACAGTAGTAATGTATGTACTGTATCTTTATATATACATGAAGTTAGGTTGATTTATTATAGGCTTGAGAATAAAATTTGTAATTTCAACTATAAAACTTCTCTTGACTTTAATTACAAGAAAATTAAAATAACTGTTTTTGGTGAAACTGAGCCCGAGCGGGATAAAAATTGCAATAATTAAATGTCGATAAATGTGAGTCTTTACTAAACTCTACTCTACACCTCACCACGGAGACGGAGCACCAGATGAAGAGTCGACTCTTTCTGGATGTTGTTACATTTGACACATGTATTAATTACTGTGGGTATTATTTAGTTGTTTGAGCAGCATGTAATTTAAATTATTTTAAATATTAAAAATTCGCATTTTGGGCGAACGTTTAATCACGAATTCCCACCATTAATTACACCACCGCCAAAGTTGCTAAAGCTAAAGCTTGAGCAAACACCAAAGCCCACACACTAACACTAAAACCTTTTCATTTTTCATAAAATACAATTAAACGTGGAATTTGAATTAATCAACAATTATTTACTAATAATGTTAATTTTTATCTGCGCAATTTTAATTATTTTGAATCGTTTGCATTTTTAAATAAAGTTAATGTGTCATTGTTAACAAATTTGGTGTTAATGGCTTAATAGCTACAAAATTGCGGTATTAAAAATTTAAAAATGTCAAATTCAATATTTGATTTTTTTAACATTGTTGGTGCATTTGAATGTTGCAAGTTGCATACATATATTGCATGCAAAGGCGCATACTTCATACTGAAACCGAAAAAATGATAATGAATGTGGAGTGTGAACACTGGGCACAGCTGAGTGCACATGCTGCAACTACTAATTTTAAATTTTAATATACGCTTTTGTAGATTTATGTATGCTCATTATTAATGTAATCGTGTCATAACCATAAATAAGTACTGTGCAGACACTGGATAGAAGTGTCCCGCTGTGTGGCTGTACCACTGACAAACTGAACACTGAATTAACTAAGTAGCACTAATAGATTAAATGCATCAGATAGCTTAGTAGCTTACTCTTTTTTACTTACGCATCCCAAGCGGGATAAAAATTGCAATAATTAAATGTCGATAAATGTGAGTCTTTACTATACTCTACACCCCACCACGGAGACGGAGCACCAGATGAAGAGTCGACTCTTTCTAGATGTTGTTACATTTGACACATGTATTAATTACTGTGGGTATTATTTAGTTGTTTGAGCACCATGTAATTTAAATTATTTTAAATATTAAAAATTCGCATTTTGGGCGAACGTTTAATTACAAATTCCCACCATTAATTAAACCACCGCCAAAGTTGCTAAAGCTAAAGCTTGAGCAAACACCAAAGCCCACACACTAACACTACAACTAAAACCTGCGGACTAACACCAGTTTAGAATTTATCTGGTATGATTTTTCAAGTTTTCAGTTGTTCAGTTAACCAGTTTTGGAGGATTTGAGTACATTCTTATGCCAGTATTGCTGCCAATAGTGACGACACGTCCCCCTATTTAAAAGTTATTTTCGTACTGTTTTCACATTTTGTAAGAGTCAGTGTCAGTTGTTGGTTGTCAGTAAAAAAAATAAAATTCAACAGAAGTCAGGCCAGAACTGAAAAATAAAAGGTGCAAGCTGTGAACAAACAGAAACTGAAATGAGTTGCAACTCCAATAACGACCTGCCACTAAATTTGTGCATGAAAGATGGACCACAAATTAATACTAAAGAAAGCCAGAGTCAAAGTCAAGTTCCATCCCTTTCTTCAGTTTCAGCTTCTGAAGAAACAGCTCCCGGTGGTACTACAGATGGACCATACAGAGCTGTACTAAAAACTAAGCGTTGCCTCCTTATTAGCATAGCTGCATCGGATGAAAATGGTGGGGCAGCAGACTTGGACCTTGACCTTGAGGGAATAAATAAGCAGTTGACCATTCGCACCAATTCGGGTACTTCTACGGGTGCACCTGCTGCTAATGCTGGTTCTAATTCTAGCTCTGCATCCACACAAAAGAAAGGTACGTATTGTCTAGATACAAAGTCGAGATACCTGGGCAAGGTGTCAAAACAGTTTCATTCATATGCATGCAATCAAATGGAAGAGGCAGGGTTTGGACACCATTGATCAATAAACATAAAGATAAACATACACGAACAAGCAACCAGGGTATAAATTTTAATAAAATAGTAAGTGCAATAATATCAAAATTATTTTATCCTTGTTTTATTCTATTTCATTTTTACAAAATTTTTAGGAGGGCTAATAAGAACTGGAGATAATAACAAGGTAGAAATAAACCTACACGTCACCAAACCCTTGTGCCCAGACTGCAACCACTATCAGAATTTCAGCGATGGCCAAGATTATTATTCTCAATTCACCAATCAAGAAGATGTAGATGCTGAATTATATTTTCCAAATTATGAAGCTACAAACAATGACCAAGTAAAAAATGATGCAGGTGTTGGGGAAAAAGTCAGAAGGAATTCAACTGATACGAGAGAGTTTAGCTCCAGTCAAAGTAGTCAGAGTCAGACGCAGACTGACAAATCTCATAATCAGGAGAAACCGGCAGACCAGATTCATCGCCGTCGCCAAATAGGTAGTAAGAACAGCACTGTAGCTGAAACTAAAACTGCTCGTCAAGAAGATTTGGATCAAAATCTTATTCAAAATGTTGGTACAAAAGCAACATCCGTCACTACAGCATTTAAACGATACCGGTCATCTTCAGTTGCTTATGTTCGTTCTGCCGGTGTAGCTTTGACTGGGGACGCTATTTAATATTTTTATTTTATTTTAATTTCGTTGGTAAATATTGAGTGAGATTATGCAGAATTAAGTTAAGTTTAATTTTTAATTAATAATTTTAATTTTAAGTTATTATTAATTAAATCTTTTTTTCCATTAAAAGTTATCAAATTGTTAATAATTGTAACTAGAAACACAAAAACCTAATAATAATAAAAAATTAAAAATAAAATGTCCTTTGGTGTTTGTGTGTATTATATATTATTTATGCATTTATTGATTTATTTTCATTTTTATGGTGTTACGCCAAGTAGTATTAGTATTAGTCATATTAGTATTAGTATTGAACATTTTTTGTAGGTAGGTAGAATTTACTTCCAGTAACTAGGGGGTTGGCTCAGATTGGGGGAGATTGAGGTAAAAGCTCAATGAGGTGGAAAAAATTTTCCCTCAAAAAAGGAAGCGGGACCGGAGGAGGTAAAATAGATAAAAAGAACGGTGTTGAACGATTTCCCTCCTCCGGGCTCAGGCTGGCTCAAATTGAGGTAGTTTTTTCAAGAAAAAGGGACCCTCGGTCAATTTTTTTTAAGGGCTCGTTAGGGACCGATTGGCTTGCACTGATGGAAACGTTTACTTACTGAGAACACAGGGAAGCAGAGCACAATGTCCCCTTTGGAATCTGCCCCCATTTGGGAAAAAGTCAGCGTGACCCGCTAGGACCCTTGAGCCAAAAGAACAGCTCGATGTATGAATTACATCTACAAATTTCGCATCTTCTTTATCTTTAGGATAACATAAACATACTTATTTTTAGAATGATTTTCAAAATTAAATCGTCTGTAAAGAACCAAAATGACCCCAAATTATCCAATTTAAGCTAGAATCAAAATAAACTATGTAATAAAAACAAAACAAGAAACATCCATAAAATGTTAATTAGGAGTTTTTAAACAATATAAATTGTTCTATATACATAGTTTTTTAAAAGTTTAAAAGGTTTTACTTTTATCTTTTGAAGTTCTATTTACATGTTTCTGAAAAGTTCAAAATGTTCTACTTTTATGTTTTTAAAGTTCTATTTACATGTTTTTGAAAAGTTTAAAATGTCCTACCTACATGTTTTAAAAAATTGCAAAATTATGAAGTGGAATTTGGGCCTTATGTTTAAGTAGTAGCGATCATCCTCAGATCAGATATCCAAAGAGTAGCGATCATCCTTCAAATCGTTGTCAATACAATTAGTTTGGGATCGTCCACAAATGACGTAATCATACAATCTCATTTTTTGTCACCCCCATGTCATCATCACTTTAGCACTGTGCAATAAACGGCTATCTTTAAGATAAGGGTTGGTGCATAAACTGTCTTCAGCCAAATTATCACCTCTTTTAGACCCCCCACCTCCTTGTCATTACTTTAAGAATGCGTGAATGGGTGACAAAAAATGAGATTTTATGATTACGTCAGTTGTCGACAATCCCTAACTAATTGTATTGATAACGATTTGGAGGATGATCGCTACTCTTTTGATAACCGCTACTACTTGAACATAGGGCCCAAATTCCACTTCATACAAAATATTCTACTTTCATGTTTTCGAACAGTGCAAAATGTTCTATTCACATATTTTAAAAACTGCAAAATTGTCTATGTAGGTACCTATTTTTAAAAAGTGCCAAATATTCCATTTAAATGCTTTCAAGACATGTTTCAATATTTCTGTAGATAGTGGATATTGGTTTTAGCTTAAAATGGATATGGGTCATTTTGGTTCTTCAGCGACGAAATGTAATTATCTTGCTTCCAATGAAGCTGCTACAATATCTGCTTGAAAATACAACTAAAATTTCAAAATTCAACGCCAACGAAAAGGATTATTATGTACTCACTAAGTGCACGTCTACGGTAGAAAAACACTGTGTGGTCAAATAAGACTCTGGCTGGGTCCAATCCTATTTAAAATAAATAAAAATTCCAAATCAAAATTTTAGCTAATATTATTATAAGTAAATTACATAAGTTTCAAAAATATAATTATATTTGAATAATAGAATTAACAATTAAATAATTTGTATTGATTGTAAGACAGAATAACTGTTATTTTGGGGTCGCACCTGTGACTCGTCCAATTTTGTCATTCAGGGATTTCTTAATTGTATCGCCAATTACGCCAACAACATGTGCACCGAAACTGAAACCTTTCAATATTAATAAAAATTATGTTAGTTCAACAGAGTTTACGGTATCAACAACTACAAAATGCTTAAAAAGATCAAGAATAAAACTGTTTAGATTTCATTGCGAAGAGATCGTCAAAACATGACGTCATCGAAGTATACTATAAGTATATACAGTCTGTATCTGTAGGTAAGGGGCCATCCATATATTACGTTTCAAGTTTTTGTGGAAACCCCCTCCTCTCCCCCCCAGAGTTTCAACTTTTTTAACATTACGGTAAATTGAGAGCTTACCCCCTTCCCCCCATGCAAAATGAAACGTAATATCTGGATGGCCCCTAAACTACAGAATCGGATAATGCAGCTAGCACAGGCTATCCCCCCTCCCCCTCCCGCTGCTTGAATTTTCAAAAATATGTTTAAAAAATATTTTAACTTTTTAAAAATATTTAACTATAACATTTTTCACTTTTCTCAAAACATGTAAATAGTAATTACGTTGAGCACTTTATAAAAATAGGCAAAAGGAAAGTTTTACACTGTTCTAAAGCATGTAAATACAACGTTTTGCTTTACTAAAGAAAACCATCAATGAAATTAAAATTGCTCCCTAAAAGCAATTTTTTCGTCCGGCCATGGTCAACTAAGAAAATACCCAGGTTTAGCTCAACAAAGTTACAGAGACATAGGACCTATTGCGTGAACTTGATCCAACGTGACAACACCCTTGCGGAATATGTACTCAACCAACCGCGCTGCTTCTTGTCCAACTGGCAGCGTATTCGTAGCTGCAGATGGATAGGACAACGGATTTGTTTGTGACCCAGCGAGAGGGAGCCAATCCACACAAACGATGTTGATATTGTGGTTTTGATCAAAGTATGCTAACAAAAATAAAAATAATCTTTTTATAATAAGTAATTACTAAAACTGTTTGTTTCAAGATGTTGTCTGTGAAGATCCAAAATGGCTCATATCCATTTGCAGCTAAACACAATATCTTCTATCCACAGCAATATTCAAATATGTCTCAAATGAATTTAAATAGAACATTTGGCACTTTTGAAAAACATAAATAGAACATTTTGCACGTTTTCAAAAACATGGAATTAGAACATTTTAGTTTGTACCTTTTCAAAATTATGTAAGTAGAACATTTTGCACTTTTCAAAAAGATAAAATTAAAAAATTTTGCACTTTTCGAAAAGATAAAATTAAAACATTTTGCACTTTTCGAAAAGATAAAATTAAAACATTTTGCACTTTTCGAAAAGATAAAATTAAAACATTTTGCACTTTTCGAAAAGATAAAATTAAAACATTTTGCACTTTTCGAAAAGATAAAATTAAAACATGTTGCACTTTTCGAAAAGATAAAATTACAACATTTTGCACTTTTCGAAAAGATAAAATTAAAACATTTTGCACTTTTCAAAAAGATAAAATTAAAACATTTTGCACTTTTCGAAAAGATAAAATTAAAACATTTTGCACTTTTCGAAAAGATAAAATTAAAACATTTTGCACTTTTCGAAAAGATAAAATTAAAACATTTTGCACTTTTCAGAAAGATAAAATTAAAACATTTTGCACTTTTCGAAAAGATAAAATTAAAACATTTTGCACTTTTCGAAAAGATAAAATTAAAACATTTTGCACTTTTCGAAAAGATAAAATTAAAACATTTTGCACTTTGCGAAAAGATAAAATTAAAACATTTTGTACTTTTCGAAAAGATAAAATTAAAACATTTTGCACTTTTCGAAAAGATAAAATTAAAACATTTTGCACTTTTCGAAAATATAAAATTAAAACATTTTGCACATTTCAAAAACATGTAAACAAAACATTGACGCATGTTTCTTATTTCTTTGTTTTGACATATCTTATTTTAATTGTAGATTTAATTGGATACGGGCTATTTGGGTTCTTCACCGACGCTTTAATTATTAGAAGATTATTCAATACTATAATTATGTATATAGACAGGTTTCATTGTATACGGCAGGTTAAACTAAAATAGAAATACAAGACGTAATTACCATTCATAAATTTAATACATTGAGTTTTGCTGTCCTGTATATTTTCACCCCACCCATGAACCACGATTACGAGTCGTGCATTTGACACGTAGCCAGATGCACTGAAAAGATCGTCATCTCCTATTTTAAGCTCTTTCCTGGAAGCTCGTTCTGGGCTGCGCAATGTTGAATAGAAATCACAAATATATTACAAGCGGCCAACAATGTATTTGATTTTGTACTTTTTGAATTCAGATTTATTATCGGATCGGATAAACCCAACTCACAGTGTATAAAGGTAGAATCTAATCTGGTCATTTCCCCGTGATGCCCGAAGCACAGAAGATGTTTTATAGAACGAGAGAACACTGCATTCGTTCTTGCCAGTTTCTTCTTCTTCCTTTTCCTCCCAAATCCAAACTGACTTTGGAAACTTGACTTTTTGCTGGGTTTCGTTTTCGGTGTCAAAAGCTGCAGAAATAAATTGTTTTTAAGTGAATTATCGTGCGATGCAAAAGGCACCGTTTGACTTTTGACACGTGTTGCTATTCCACTTAATTACCATTATTACCAGATAAATATTGTAAGTAAAGAATCAAAACGTCCTTTCTGTAATTAAATACGCATATACACTTTCTAGTTGCATCATGAATTGAAATGAGTCATCTGAAAAAAACACTTATTGAGATAAATACGTTGAAAGTTGTTTACACGTTTTTTAAAAGTGTGGATTGTTCCTACCTATCTACATAATTTAACGGATTTTTCACGATATCCAAATATTTAACCCACTTCAAAGTGTTATACACCATTCGAAAGGTAACGACGAGTAAAATCCAAATAACGGACTCTGCACGATTTTACCCACAAATTTTCACCCTTTTTTTTAAAAAAAACCATCAATTTTTTCGAAAATTCCGCCTAAATTTTTTTTAAGCGTCCGCAGCCTAAAACAAAATACCCGTTTCTTTTACTTTTTAAGGGCTTTAAAATGATATATCACACAATATATAATTATCACTCAATTTTGAAAAAAAAAGTCAGTTTTTTAATTACAATTAAAAATTAATCACGACCTGACCTCCAACTACAAGTTCAATAGGTTCGCCTATTAATTCCGGTTTCACTGGTATATTGTTCATGTCTGCATTCATTGACTGACGGGTTCAAATTTCGGATTTAAGATTTGGCGGGAAATTCAAAAAATGTACTTTTCAAAAACTGATAATCGCCTGAAGGCATTTTCGCCTGAAACATTTTTTATTAACATTTACAAGTCTGCATTGAAATTGCCACTATACTTACTCTTTCACGGCTACCTCCTCTTAATTTAAAGGTTATAAATTGACCCGGCAAGAACTGCCTAACGTTACTGTTAAGGCTGCCATAAAACAAGGGCTGTAGCCCTTGTTTTATTTATATTTACATGGCTTATAAAAAATACAAAACTTTCATAATCGCTTGTTTTTGAAAAGAATAAAATGTTCAAATTTCTGTGTTTTTCTATAGTGTAAAATATTTTATTTACATGTTTTTGAAACGTCTAAAATATTTTATCTACATGTTTTTGAAACGTCTAAAATATTTTATTTACATTTTTTTGAAACGTCTAAAATATTTTATTTACATGTTTTTGAAACGTCTAAAATATTTTATTTACATTTTTTTGAAACGTCTAAAATATTTTATTTACATGTTTTTGAAACGTCTAAAATATTTTATCTACATGTTTTTGAAACGTCTAAAATATTTTATTTACATGTTTTTGAAACGTCTAAAATATTTTATTTACATGTTTTTGAAACGTCTAAAATATTTTATTTACATTTTTTTGAAACGTCTAAAATATTTTATTTACATGTTTTTGAAACGTCTAAAATATTTTATTTAAATGGTTTATAAAACGTTTAAAATGTTTTATCCACACCGTTTTTAAAAACTGTAAAACTGTCTTTTTACATGGTGTTTGAAAAGTGATAAAATCGTTCATTTTTAGCTATGCATTAAAAAAGCGCAGAATGTTAAATATACTGGTTTTTAAAATATAAATATTAGGTTCCACTCTACTTATTTTTTTAAAAATCACGATATTAAATTGTTATTGTGGGTAGTGTGTTTTTAGTTTTAAAATAGAAATTGCAGATGAGTCATTTTGATTCTTCAAAAAGGCAGTATTTTTCTACATTACACGAAATAAAATAAGCCATATTATGAAAACTTACAGATTTTGTGTTTAGTGGGATGGCAGAGTTGGGAAGGATGAGTCAGCTGTGGAAAATGTAAAGGATCTTTGAGCGCACTCTGCACTTGCGGTTGATCTTTTGACTTGGCAAACAAATTAGTTTGAGCGCAAATGGCTTTGGCAAGTCCAACATTGTACCTTCTTTTCTCATACTTGGTACTACTTGTAGAAATGGCTAAGTTACCCAACGGTCAAAAGAAATAAATAATTATATCTCGCTAATTAAGCAGTAATATTTACTTTAAGGGTGGTCCACAAACGACGACATGGATAGGATGAATGGGTTTACTTATCTCCCCTGATGCCTGAAGACATCCCTTGTTAAAGATGGTCATTTAGGCAGTAGTTGGTTAGGCTAATAACAGGAGGGGGGGTCAAAGTATGTGAAGGTAAATATGGAAAATGGTACTGCGGGGTATTAATAGCAGTAGCGGGAAATGGACAAGGGAGGTTGGGATGGAAAACCAACCAACGTCGTCAGTACAAGCAGTAATTTTCCACTGCGTATAGCAGGAGAGGAATGTAGGTATAGGAGGAGAACAGAGCTATGAGTATAGCAGGTAAAGTAGGGCAAGTGGAAAAGACGGTTGGTGTTGAGCAGGATGACGTAGGCACTCTCGATCGTACGATCCTCGTCCTCCTCAACAGGCGAAGAGAGTTTTAGCTTTACTTCCTATTTAACTCTTCAAGGAGACGGTACTAGGTGGAAAAGCTAGTGAAGTGAGAAAGTATAGGTAGCCCGTCAGCCATCTTGGTTTATATTTATTATATATATATTAATTTATTCTCCTTCTTATTCTTCTCCTTCGGAGATCTTATTTTATTACCCGAAAGGGATTAATTGTGTTATTAAGTTAGAGATCATATTTGTATAAGCGTGGAGTGAATATTTGTACATTGTGTGAGGTAAACGTGAACAGTTCCAGAGTTCAATAAAAGAACACTCCCAAAGACTATAATTCCTTGTGCTGTAAACATTAACATTGCATTGGCATTCATTGGCCTACTGGAGCCAGCACAGTAACACTATAGTGATACTCATCGTTTCCGGGTACCGGAGTATTGCGGTCATCTTACTTATACTCCGGGTGTGAGTGTCGACGGTCATACCGACACCTACACACCGGGTCATTGTAGTTGTGCATCCCATCCATTACAACGGAGCCCCTACCGAACCACCAGGTTCTGCGTAGTCAGTCCAACGTAGCGAGACTTCGTGAGCAGGAACTTCGCAAGCGCGGTCGGCTCTCCCCGGTCGCTCTCTCTGTAAATACTAGAGCGAGTCGAGGACGATCCCGGCCACCGAGGACCGCGTCGTACACTAATCGCGGTCGAGGACGAGGAAGAACACCAACAGCGGAGACCGACCCGGTCGCATTCCTGTTCCAACCACCTGTCCCGGTCGTGGTACGTGGGAAAAGGGGAGATATTGGGAAAATCCAGTTTACACTGGCGACCCTGCAGGACACAAAACGTTCGTTTTGTTCAAGTACCGAAGACAGCACAATAAGGTGAGAACCACCAGTTCCACATTTCTGTTTTTCTTAAAACTTATTTCTAAGCTTACAGTAGTTAGTCGACCGCGACACACGACATCAATCTTGTCTCGGTCGGAAGGGTAGCGTAGTCGCATACTAAGCATACACCGTCATACAGCAGGAACGCATAATACCGAGTTGAGCACATGCGCGAGCACCTTGGTCGGCGGTTTTGGTTTGGCAGGAGTGGATAAGCACACCGGAGCCCCGTGGCAGGCCAGTCCGGCCTGTCCCCTTAGAACTTGCCGCATAGCGCAGACCGCGACTCGGTCGCGGGGGTAGACTCGGTCTCGGTAGTTGTAAGTTACGTAGGCAACCGCGATATACCCCATAAGAGTTGAAAAAAAAAAGAGTTCCGTATAGGTCCGGCCCAGTTTAAGGAGGTGGTAGTACATAAGTAAGAGCCAAGCCTGAAGACCAGGGACCGGGACCAGGATGAAGCCAGTATGTGACATCAAGACGGAGGGGGTAACGTGGACGGCCCGGGAAAGCGAGCTGATCTCATAGCAGCTCCTGCTTGAAGACCCGCAGACACCGGGGGCATGCGACCTGTTGAACGTAAAGAAGAGGTGGTACGTCTACAAGTACCAGTTGGAAGTCAAAGAAATTCCCAAGCCTATGACGCCATCAGAAGTGGCGCTCGCCTTTGCGGGATATCAACAGCAAATGATGACAGCGGAGTTTGATGGAGCGACCGACTTTGACGGTATCACCGAGCTGAGTCAAGCGGAGACAAGGAAGTTGGAAGACTCGGTGAAGCAAATCGCGACCGCGTCGACGAGCGGCCCGGTGGCACCGAAGAAAGCGGAAGCCTCAGGGAAGACAATGCTGGACTATGTCTTGCAGATGTCGAAGGATATGCAGTCTATGCAATTAGTCGTCCAGTCCATACAGGCTGACCAGGGGCGCATCAAAGCCCAGTTGGCAGGGGGCAAGAGTCCGGGGGGTCCAGCAAGCCTGCAGGGAAACCTGCTACAACAGGTCACAGCAAGTACTGGCCACCAACAGCAACAGCAAAGGTCTATGTGCACCGGGACGAAGCAACCCTCAACACCGGGTGTCACCTTCAGCGCGATACCTTCGCAACAGTCCAGCCAGCAGTCGTATAACATTACGAGTAGTACCGGGTCTGCACCGGATATCGCGGATATGGCAGACCATTTGCTACAGGTCCTGGATCAACAAAGCCAGAACACACGGCATGCTCAGGAGTTACAGCGGGAGCAAACCCAGCTGTTGGCAGGAATGATGGCGCCGACCGGGCTGCACATTATACCGCAGCACTTCGACCCTAAGGTAGACATTGCACCAAACTATATTGATGCGTTTGAGGCACATCTGGAAATCCATGGAGCTCAGCCGAGGGCGTATATCCAGATCTTCCAGAAATGTTTAACAACACCAGCGGAAGCATCCTGGCTGAAAGCGACACTCCTAGATGTGGATCATACTTGGGCAGCGGTAAGAGCGGAGTTCTTGAAGGCATACGATCGATCGAGCGCGCAGTCTGTCTTAAATAGGGTAGTAAATTGGAAGCAACAAGCTCATGAACCAATAAGGCAGTGGGCATCGGATTTTTACTCCTTGCTCAAAAGTATTAAGGAGCCTTACCCATGGGAACAGCGGGAAATCATGAGTCGCATTAAACAGAACATGCACAGCTCGCTATATGGAGCATTCCCACCGGGGACAGCGGTTCCGCATAAACTAAATGACTTCATCAGGCAGGCAGAGGAGTTCTACAGAAACCGGGTCCGGGCCGAGAAGGAGAAGGAAACATATCGGCCGTGGGGTCAACAGGACCGAAGTCGTGGCCGAGACCGTCAGTCGTCCCAAGGGCAGCGGAGCCAGCACTGGAACTCGAGGGACCGCCAACGCAGCAACGAGCGGAATCCCGGTCCTGGTGAGCGCAGGCGGGAGCAAAGTAGAAGCCCGCAAGCACAGAATTCACCGGGCCGGTCGGGTCCAGGGCGGGACAGATCAGTCAGCCCACAAGGGAGACGAGAATCACCGCGTCGGGATAGGCAACTGGAGCGGAGGACCGGGAAGTGGTGTCACGTATGTAGTAGGAACACGCACAACACGGAAGATTGTAGATCAGCGAAGGCCAAGGTCATGGCTCTCAAGATACTGGCTCAGGCATGTGCGGAGGAAGAGACAGAAGAACGTCAGGCCGAGACACCACTGACCGGGACACCGGAAGGAATGCAAGGATTACAAGCCTCAGCCGAAGACGACGAGGACCCGGACGAAAGGCAACTATTCAATGCGTTGCGGACCGCGAAGAACCGAGAAGAAGGAAGCGTGCTGAGGCGAGACCGGGATCAACAACCAAGTCCCGGTGAAGACCAAGTCCAGAAGGCGATAAACAAGTTGGAAGCCAAATTTGTGCCTTTAGTATTACCACCGACTTTAAACTGGGTTCAGACACGGACAGACGAGGGGACCCGTGTCTTTTACACCGGATAAACAAAGCCCCTTATGCCCTAGTCAATATCAAGCATAAACAAAAGCTATTTCCATATTTCGCGTTAATAGACTCGGGCTGCACCGCGCTCGCTATATCCAAGAAGGAGTGCGATAGACTAGGGTTAGAGATAAGAAAGTCTTCAGTAAAGATGTCGGGTTTTGATAGTAAGGTAGTTACAGCGGGAGGTGTAGTTACATTAGATATGAAGATTGCGGGTCGGTGGTTTAGAGAAGAGTTCCTGGTCCAAGAGGGACTAATGTGCCCTATTTTCATCGGGAACAAGTTCCGATGGAAACATGGCTTGAGTTTCGACGACGTGAAGGGCGAGATGCGTTGGGATGTCCCGACCGAGGAAGAGAAGGAGCGAGATGCCGGGTACTTTGTCCGTGGTTTGTCAGTAAAAACCGCAAAAGACGTTTGTGACTTGTCACTAGCGTCAACCCCGGACAGGTACGACCGGGCAAAGCTGGGGACATCGTCCGTCCAAGTGTTCGTCGAAACTCTGGTCAAAAAGTATCCCGGGGTAGTACGGAGTGATGGTAGGTCCGGGATCACAAACGCGATCATCCACGATCTGCGTATCCCGGAGGACTGCCCGGTGATACAATGTAAACCTGCTCGAAGACCACCGGCGATAGCAAAGTGGGAAGACGAGACACTGCATGAGTTGGAGCTGCAGGGTAAGATACGGCGGTCAACTTCGGCATATTCCTCGCCAGTACTAATCATACCAAAACCAAACGGCGATAAGCGAATGGTGGTAAATTATAAAGAGTTGAATAGCTACACACCGAAGATACAGAACCCGATGCCTATCATACACCAAATCTTGGAGCATCTTCCGCCTAACCGAGTCATGTCCAAGCTGGACTTAAAGTCGGGCTTTTGGCAAATCCCCATAACTGAGAACTCCAAGAAGTTCACCGCGTTTCACACGCAGAATGCATGTTATGAGTGAAACGTGATGCCGATGGGGTTGAAAAATGCTCCAATGATTTTCCAAGATCTCATGAACAGGTTGTTTGGTAAGTTCGTGGGTGACTTCTTGCATGTGTACCTGGATGATATCTTTATCTTTAGCGAGACCGAGCAGCTGCATAAAGAGCACTTAGACTTTGTGTTTAAGACACTTCATAACTTTAACCTTACTTTAAACTGGGCTAAGTGCGAGTTCGATCTACCGGAGGTCGAGTTCCTGGGCCACATTGTCACGCGCTTCGGCATCAAGAAATGTCCGAAAAAGGTAGCGGCGATCCAGGATTTCCCGTCACCGAGAACGAAGAAAGAGGTTCAGCGGTTCCTAGGGGCAATTGGATGGTACATGCGGTTCATACCGCACTATGCCACACAATTAGAGCCAATATTTTTGAAGCTGAAGTCGGAGGCAGATCCGAATTTACCGTTCCGGTGAGGAAAGAGCCAGCAGACCGCGTTTGAGACAATTAAGGCGGAAGTGGCCAAGGAAATCACGTTGAACACAATCAACTACGACCACCCGCTGTATGTGTACACCGATGCAAGTGATGTAGGGCTGGGAGCAATCTTGGCTCAAAACTACCACTGTGAGTTGACCGGAGAAGACAGATTCCGGGTGATCGAATGTCGCAGCAAACTGCTGAATGCAGCGGAGCGTAAGTATGACGCGAGAGAGAAAGAATGTTTGGCCATCAGGTTTGCAAACCGAGTGTTCGACCCCTTTATTAGGTACCAAAAGGACGTGATTTTCAGATGTGACAACCAGGCGTTGACACATCTGAAACATGCGGCCATCAACGATCATCTCTATAACCGGCATATCGTCAGGTGGGCAATAGAGTTGGGTCATGTTGTCAATGACATAGACTTCGTGAAGGGAGAAGATAACAAACTGGCAGACTTGCTCTCTCGCGGCGCGCTACCGGACCCCAAATATGACGACAATCCAGATGAGCTGGACATGTGTGTAGAAAGTGCTTGCGTATGCCTAGCAACGTTCACCAATAACAGGGAACGAGTGGAAGTGGATATGGACATGCTGGACAAAGACATGCTGCGGGGCTTGCAGAGAGAGTGCGAGGCACTATCTACAATCACCAAGAGCCTTAGCCGGGTTGGAGAGCGGTCTAGATACCGCTATGACTATGTCATCGTGGAAGGAATCCTCTGTAGGTATGTCCCAGGTAAAGAGCGGACCGCGTCGCGGTCAATCCTGAAAGAAGGTACACCGGAGGGAGGCTTTTATAGCAACCAGGTGGACAAATTATGGAAACAGAGGTTGGAGGAGGAAGAGCGGACCGGGCAACCAGTGCCGCCGGTAAGGGTGCGACCGTCTATGCTCATGAAGAAGGGTAAGCATATTAAGTGGCAGCATCCGTTAATTCAAGCAAGTTTCCTAGATCCGGAGTCGGTAACAGCCAGGAAACGCATAGTCCCGGTCATACCGCAGTCCATAGAGCGGGATGTCATAGCACACTTTCATGATAGCACGATGGCCGGACACCAGGGAGTAGAGCGCACGTATGACCGGATTAGGAAAAGGTTCTGGTTCTACAATATGCATAAGATCATAGAGGCATATGTGAAGACTTGCGCGGTATGTCAGTTGGTAAAGGCTTCAAACCAGGCACAACCGGGAAAGATGGGCATTCACTCATACCGGAACAACGTGTTCGAGTGTGTGCACGTGGACATTGTCGGAGAGTTGACCGCGAGCGCGGGCTTCAAGTACATCGTCGTATGTGTAGACGAGTTTTCAAAGTGGGTGAGCATGGAACCCTTAACATCCGTATCATCAATCAAAATCTTGAAGTTCCTGCAGAAAGTGTTCAATCAGTTCGGAACACCGAAGCGCATAGTCTCCGACAATGCGTCATATTTCTCGGGAGATGACTGGAATGACCAGCTGCGGCAGTGGGGAGCTACATGCGTTCATGTGGCACCCTACCATCCCAACCCGAACCAGTCGGAGCGGGCAAACCGGGATATCAAAAGCATCCTACGCGCGTTTTGCATGGCAACCCAGACGATGTGGGCAAAGCAGTTGGGTGATTACATGGTAGCGCTCAACACCGCGAAATCCAAGTCATCCCGGTATTCACCGTGTCAACTGAACTTGGGTAGGGACATATTACTGCCAATAGACCGTAAAATGCAGTTGTTGGAGACAATGAAGGTATCAGAGGAGGAGTACGGGAGGCAATTGCTTAAAGATGTAACTTTCATCAGGGATCAGGCCAGGTATAATTTGAGAGAGGCGCAATTGCAGCAGAAGAAGTACTTCGACCGAAATAGGAGAGATGTTGTGTACGCGGTAGGTGATCTAGTTAAGATACGCAATAAGAAACTGTCCTCAAAAGAGGATAAGTACGCAAAATCCCTTGGACCGCGTTACACCGGGCCGTGGAAGGTAGTAGAGGTGCACTCAGATTGGTCCTACAGTATCCAGGACCCAGACAAACCCAATAGCAATCCAATGAGGTTTCACACTTCCCTTATGTTACCTTACCACGAGAAAGAAAGCGAGGACCCGGTCCCGGTAGAGGAGTCTGTAATAAGTGCAGACGGGGAGTCGGGACCGAGTACCGATGAACAACCACAGCCAGACCCGGTGGTCACCGAGTCTGTACCATCACCAGATACCGAGACTGTACCAGATTCCGGAGGGAGTCACGGTAGCGCGGTCACCGCGACCGGGGGTACAAACCAGAGCACAGGTTGGAGAGGAGGTTTTGGACCTATCGACCTGTCGGACGAATACGAAGTAGACATTGATGACCCACCACCACCAAGGCGCTATCCCGGTCGGGATCACAGACCACCTGTGCGCTTGGGCATCAACTATGCGATGACCGAGGAAGACACTGGCAGTGTCCATGAGTTCTCGATGTTAATGATTGAGATTGCTTAAAATAAATTTTGAATCATTTTTTTTAATTCTTCTTTTATTCTTTCGTCTTTTGCATGGCGTGATACTATAAAAATTTTACAAAAAAAACCGAAAAAAATCTTTTAAAATTCTTATAAAACTGAAAAAAAAGTGTGTTTTAGGTTAAGGTAGGAAGGATAGGGATGTCTTGACGGGCACAAACCTATTCTTCCTCACGTCCTATGGTGTGTACGACGTTAAACTGCGCCTCACGCCTGTCCCGATCTCCACCGTAGGGGCAGGCATAGAAGGTAAGATCTGAGCTTAGGCGAAGGTCTCGTACCTTCGCTGGTAGGAAGTCAGAGCGAGCAAGAGGCTCGGGCTCAAAGCTGCGGGAGCAAATAAACCAGCCGGAGTGGAGCTCCATACCCCGAAGACCATCGCCAACGATGCTAGTCAGGGGATGCCGTGAAAGTCGGCCTAGCTCTAAGCTGTGAGCGATCTAAATATCAGCAAAACCAACATCCCGTAGGCCTTCGATATAGATGCTAGCCAGGGGTGAGTCCGTAGGCCCGCATTAATCGCGCTAGGTCAGGACAGAGTGAGCAGAGTGTAGAGGGTGTGTACCCGTCCCGTAGACCATCATAGATGCTAGTCAGGGGCGAGACCTGGTACGCGGCAATGAGTTAGCAATCCCGTAGGCCTTCGTAAAGATGCTAGCCAGGGGTTTAATCAGAAACATGGTGTGCGCCCGTTCCGAAGACCATCCCAGATGCTAGTCAGGAGCGAGACCTGGTGCGCGGTCATAAGACCAAAAGATCCCGTAGGCCTTCCTATAGAGTTGCTAGCCAGGGGTTTAGAGTGAGGTATGGTGTGTACCCGTTCCGTAGACCATCTCAGGATGCTAGTCAGGAGCGAGACCTGGTACGCGGTAGTAGTGCAGAGAGCGGGCTTGTCTCGTAGACCACCAAGGGTGCTAGTCAAGAGGCGAGTCGCGCGGCGGCGGTGAGAGAGTCGGGGGGATGTCCAGGTCGTAGACCATCAGGGATGCTAGTCAAGATATGGAATCCAGTAGCAGCGCGGTGCTCAAAGCTTTGTGAGGGTAAACTAAGCCAAAACCCGGACCGCGGTCTGGAGGACGCGGTCATATGCTAGGTTAGTTAGGCATAGTTAAGAGCAGGGAGAGTAGAGGCGCGGTCGTACCGACCGCGGTAAGGATGGGGCCAAACAAAATTATAGGACTTTTCAGTCCGGCCTCGGTTCTGGAAGAGATAGTCGCCGGGGGTAAAAGTAGTCGAACCCGGTGTTAGCGCGATGCTCAAAGCTTTGGGAGGATAAACTAAGCCAAACCCGGACCTTGGTCTGGAGGACGCTGTTACAAACTAGGTTAGTAAGTATAAAAGACAGCGGGACGAGTGAAGACGCGGTCGTTCTGACCGCGAATGGTGTGGCCAAAACCTTCTATGGGACAATCGGCCGGCTTCGGATTTCAGATAAAAACAGCCGCCGGGAACTTCTCATGAAAACATGAATAAAATCGTAGAGGCTCGCATCAAATTTGATACAAAGGTAGTCGCGGTCGGTCAGGGACCGGGATCAGTAGCGAGCAATGTAGGGAAGCGAGTGGTAGGCGCGCGCGGTAGAATAGACCTCCTAGTTCATCAAGTGAAATCACCGGTAGAGAGCCGGGTGTATAAAGATTGAAACTCAACCTGAATGGGGACCGCTCGGAGTGAGGTGTTGCGGAACCAAGAACTCGACAAGGGTACCATTCAGGAGCAGGCGACTGAATACCGGAAACTGTGGTGTGGCGTACGGTCACAGTTTAAAGTTTTCTGTGGGTAAATAGAAAAGGTACGGGCTTAAACGTTAAGTATTTGCTTTATGCATCTTAGTTCGCACCAGAACACATTAGAGTAGAAGAGACGACCGGGATGGTCTCGCACCATCCAAAGCAGCGGGGAGTATAGTGGCGAGACCGGGCGACCGGGATCGCCGCACTAAAACTAGGTTAAGTTTTTAAGTTTTCTATGCGGTACCTACTGGGACCGCGATGATGGGATTTTTGGGACTGCGTGCGGTAGTCGCCGCGTTCTGTGGTTCTCGTAAATGACCATGTCCTCGACCGCGTTCAGTAATTGAAAAGTAGTCGCGGTCGGTCGTGGACCGGGAACATGGTAGCGAGAGTAGAGAAGCGAGTGATAAGTGCGCGCACATATAATAGACCACCGGAATTGCCTTTTGGCACTTCCCGTAGATCACACATAGCATAGGGGGCACCGAGACGCGGTAAGCGGTGCATACAATATAGACTGATCGCGGTACGGTACCTTTGAGGTAAAAGACTGGTTGCGGACCCGGTTCACCGGATCCGCCGCTACACTAGGAGCACCAGCGGGGCTGGTGTCGCATTTAATTAAGTTGGGCCACGCTTCGGCGTGGCCACAGGCACGCTCATTTAAGTAATGCAACGAGATGAGAGTACCGGGAACCGGGTTAGAAAGGTAGAATGTCGGCTCAATATTGGGTTTAGGCGGCACCGGAAGACCAGAAACCGGGTTTTGATGCAAAGCAAGCGGTTCCATGTTGCTTTGTAGCAACACCATGGTGCTGGGGACCGGAAGCCGGAGGTGGGTTACTGGTACTACCACATCCGAGCGTGCTTGAGATACCAGAAACACGGTAGCGTTACGTGAATGAATCCTTGAGTGGGCATAAGACAATGTTGAAGCGGCCGTAGGGGCCGCGTTAGAGGGGTAAATGCGGTGTTATGTTGTTTTCTGTTTAGACACGCTGAAGTCCCAAGTCAGTTGATGACACAGAACCGGGAAGACGGCTGGAAAAGGCATACAGCGGCATTGAGGGGACGTAATTACGCAAGCAGCGGAGATAGAAAAGTGTGATAAAGCCCGGTCGACCGCGTTCTGGACGGGACAAAGAATGGAAAGAAAAGACCATAGTCAACCTGTGCCTAGAGAAGCGACATCATGTTTGAAAGGAGCAACGGGGACGGCAGGATGTGTATCTGCAAGTAGCAGGAGTCTTGCGGACGGTAGCGGACTTGCGTGCGCGGAACTCGAATCCGGATTTATGGGCCCCGGTGGACCGGGAGCAGTTCTATCAGGAGGTGGTGGAGCGAGTTCTGGCTATGCAAGAGGAAAGAGCAGCTCCGGCGGCGGACGTATTTGGGAATCAGGACACATCCATTCAGAGCGTAGTGGTGAAGGAGCCCGGTGCTGAAGACCCGGTAGTAGCTGTACCAGGCGGTAGCCAGACGGAGACCGAGTCGCCAGAAGTGAGTGTCCTACAGGAGATAGTGGTGCGCACGTCGGTCGGGTCTGGTATGCCGCTCTTTACTGATTATAACCAGCTAAGGATGCCTTTACGGTTCGACGAGAACGGGATGCCGACCGGGTTTAGCGAAGCCAATACTAGTGGACAAGATGAAGCCTCGACCGGGACACAGGGAGTCTCGACGGAGATGAACGAAGCCGCGACCGGGACGAATGAAGACCGGGATATTGAAGAGCCGGGACAGTCGCAGGAATGAAGAGGCATTGGTTTGTGTATGTGTCTATTGGTGTATGTGTGTTTATGGGTTCGTGGAACCGAGATTGTGTATTTTTGTACTTTTATACGAATTTTTTACATTTTTTTTATGTTAGTTATTAAGAGTTACCACGTTATGAGGTGCATAAGGTGGTGAGAATCTGGCAGGTTCGGGGAGGAACCGGGATTGTGTATTTTTGTATTTTTATATGAATTTTTTTTTACATTTGTTTATGTTAGCTATTAAGCGTAGCACGTTATGAGGTGCATAAGATGGTGAGGATCTGGCAGGTTCGGGGAGGAACCGGGATTGTATTTTTGTACTTCGTAATTATATTTTTTTTTTTTGATGTTTTTATTACCATTTATTACATTTGTATGTTAGTGATTATGATTGAGCACATGAGTGCGGCATTATTATTTTTATTAAATTTTTGACTAGAGTTTGTGACGTGACAGTGTGTATGATGTTGGTAATATGGATGTGATGAAGCCGTCAGAAGTTTGTTTTTGTGAAGGTGGCGGCGGGATAGGTTAGGCATGAGATAGGGCGACCGGCCCGGTCAGTCAGTAGCTCGTAGGGGATGCTTTTATGTGGAGACGTAAGCGGGATACCGCGTCGAAGGGTGTAATGAGACGAGCAGGATTAGATCAGGTAGCAGGACCGGGATGACAAGCGCGGTCGCGGTCAAAGGTTTAACAGCAGTGTGAAGGTAATAGGGCTTAGGTGAGACGACGACCCGGCTACAGCAGTACCGCACTCTCTTTAGGCACCTTTGTTTCAATGGGTACGTGCTTTGGGGAGCATCCAACGATGCTGGAGCAAGTACTACCCGGTTGAAACAGGTGGGGGGGATAGTGTGAAGGTAAATATGGAAAATGGTACTGCGGGGTATTAATAGCAGTAGCGGGAAATGGACAAGGGAGGTTGGGATGGAAAACCAACCAACGTCGTCAGTACAAGCAGTAATTTTCCACTGCGTATAGCAGGAGAGGAATGTAGGTATAGGAGGAGAACAGAGCTATGAGTATAGCAGGTAAAGTAGGGCAAGTGGAAAAGACGGTTGGTGTTGAGCAGGATGACGTAGGCACTCTCGATCGTACGATCCTCGTCCTCCTCAACAGGCGAAGAGAGTTTTAGCTTTACTTCCTATTTAACTCTTCAAGGAGACGGTACTAGGTGGAAAAGCTAGTGAAGTGAGAAAGTATAGGTAGCCCGTCAGCCATCTTGGTTTATATTTATTATATATATATTAATTTATTCTCCTTCTTATTCTTCTCCTTCGGAGATCTTATTTTATTACCCGAAAGGGATTAATTGTGTTATTAAGTTAGAGATCATATTTGTATAAGCGTGGAGTGAATATTTGTACATTGTGTGAGGTAAACGTGAACAGTTCCAGAGTTCAATAAAAGAACACTCCCAAAGACTATAATTCCTTGTGCTGTAAACATTAACATTGCATTGGCATTCATTGGCCTACTGGAGCCAGCACAGTAACACTATAGTGATACTCATCGTTTCCGGGTACCGGAGTATTGCGGTCATCTTACTTATACTCCGGGTGTGAGTGTCGACGGTCATACCGACACCTACACACCGGGTCATTGTAGTTGTGCATCCCATCCATTACAACGGAGCCCCTACCGAACCACCGGGTTCTGCGTAGTCAGTCCAACGTAGCGAGACTTCGTGAGCAGGAACTTCGCAAGCGCGGTCGGCTCTCCCCGGTCGCTCTCTCTGTAAATACTAGAGCGAGTCGAGGACGATCCCGGCCACCGAGGACCGCGTCGTACACTAATCGCGGTCGAGGACGAGGAAGAACACCAACAGCGGAGACCGACCCGGTCGCATTCCTGTTCCAACCACCTGTCCCGGTCGTGGTACGTGGGAAAAGGGGAGATATTGGGAAAATCCAGTTTACAAGTAACAGGCTCTTAAAAATGCGTATATTTTGAAGACACCTTTTGTGAACGATCCTCTACTGTAATTTAATTCAATTTAACCTCTCACCTGTGGAGGACACATAATGTCTTTGACTTGACGAGCCAAATCCAATAATTATTACTATGGCAAACTTAGTTATGTGCATTTAAAAAAATACTAAAAACTAGAGAAAAGCCAACATTAAAAAAAATTTGATTAATTTGATTTTTAACTCAATTAATTTTATGATGCTAAATTATTTAAAAGCTATTGAATGCTACCCCATAGCGCTAGAGACTAAACCATTTGAATCAATCGATTTTTAAGTTCAGCCCCATTTAAAAATTAACAACTATTAAAATCACAACTACAATAATTAAAGCAAGCACTAGTTTTAAATTTAAAGACAGTCATAACAGTGCATTATTTCAACGTAATTAGTTAAATTACTTCTGTTTTAATATCACGCTTTGTAATTAAGTTAATTCGACTTATAGTTTAATTTTGATTTTAGTGGATTTTTAAATACTAATTACATAGGGCCAAGGTCTATCTATCTAGAACACTTAACATTCAGAAATATTTTTTTAAATTTAATAACGGCAGTGTTTGCGTTTGGTCAAAGTAAAATGGACTGCTCTACTCCACCTTTAAGATTTTCACCACCACCAATCCATAATACTAGTGGCGAAAAGAAAAGAACACACTAACCTAACTTTAGTTTGTTTCTCATTTTTTCACTTCTCTGCGCATGCGCAATGATCTTTTTGGGAGCCATGTCAAAAATTTGGATAGTACATGGTAGAATCTTTGAGCCTCAAACTTGGAATTTTTCAAAGATTGATGATGATGAACGAAAATCTGGGAAATCTGTCATGACATGCCATCTTCCTCAGTTGAACCCATTTGACCCCTCAATTCTTAAGTTCTACAAGCCCAAAATATACAACTACAAGAGAGTTTCAAGTACAAAATATCCACTTTTATTTACAACAGATTTTAACACGACATTAAAACGGTTGGATGACCCGAAAAAATATGGTATTATCTGTTTTGCTGCTACAGCTCATTCTAAAGGATACAGGGGAGCGGAGAAAGAGTTAAGTGAGTTTGTAATAGGCTAATAATTGTATCAACAGGGTGGGCGTATTGTTTTGTTGCAAGTAAAATCAGTAACATGTAATAAAAAACACTGTTTATCTGTGAAAAAATGGTAAATTTCACATTATTGAAAACATCCATATCGTCTGGGAAGAACTAAAATGACCTATATCCAATTTAGGCTACAATCAAAATAAGCTATGTCATAAAAACAAAATGAGTAACATTCGTAAAATGTTAATAAAGGGTTTTAGAAAAACGTTAAATGTCATATTTACATCTTTTTGAAAAGGTGCAAAATGTTCTGATTCCATGTTTTTTAAAATTTTACAAAATGTTCTAATTCCACGTTTGTTAAAAGACACAAAATGTTCTTTTTTCATCCTTTTAAAAAGGTACCAAATATTCTGATTCCATGTTTTGAAAATTCGCAAAATGTTCTATTTTCATGTTTTTAAAAAGGCACAAAAAGTTCTTTTTTTCATCTTTTTGAAAAGGTGCAAAATGTTCTACTTGAATGCTCTCTTAACATACATATTTGAACGTTTTTGTAGATAGTGGATAATTATAGCTTCTAGCTAAAAAATGGTATGAGTCATTCTTGTTCCTAATAGACGATATATCATAATATGATAATTATATCGTCGTATATTATAATGTTTGTCGTTAACATGGTTTATTTTTAGTTCAGCTTGAATTAAATACGAGCTATTTTGATTCTTTACTTATTACGGAGTTAAGTACCTCTACAATATTCCAATTTTATACAACAGAGTGTCAAAGAAGTGTGAACCAATACGGAAGAACGCAACAATCATTCCAGAAAATATTCAATTCATTCAAATATCCTGCGCCACTCCAAAGCCTCGGAACGATTCTTGGTCTTGGTCTCGACGCATTGTGGACATTTTCCCATTTATCCGTGTAAAAATTTTTAAAACAAGAAACAAGACACGGTTAAATAAAACAGGAGCACAAAGAATTTTCTCTGAACATGAAAATCAGGGCAAGGAGCGAAATCTTCCTAAGGCCAGAAAGAAACTAAACGTGGTTATTTTCGGTATCGATACTTTAAAAGGGTCATGCCCAAGATGTATTCATATAATTCATATTTGACCAACAACCTGTCCGCCATTGGTCTTTGGGGCTACACAAAAGTTGGTGATAATACTTTTCCAAATGTGGGTAAGTCAACAAGTAAAATTTTTATGAGGGATTTTCTACAAGTGGCGTTATCGAAAAATTTGATTTTTAAGGGCATACAACTCCTCTGCTTTCAGCTTGAGCTTTGCAAACAGGCATATCGTCTGTAAAGAACCAAAATGACCCATTTACAATTATAGCAAGAATCAAAATAAGCTATGTCATGAAAACAAAATGATAAAAATGCGTAAAATGATAATTTAGAGTTTTTTAGAAGTGTTAAATGTTCTATTTACATGTTTTTCAAAAGTGTAAAATGTTCTATTTACATGTTTTTGAATAGTGTTAAATGTTCTATTCACATGTTTTCGAAAAGTGTAAAATGATCTATTTACATGTTTTTAAGAAGTTTAATTTTATCAAGTCGTGTTTCAATATTTGTGTAGATAGAAGAAATTGTTTTTAGCTAAAAAATACTAAAATTAGATATAGGTCATTTTGGTTCTTCACAGACGATATCTTAAAAATTATAATAATCATAGCTATATTTTGGCGCAGTTCCGCTTTTAACAGGATTGTATATAAGAGAGCTTAGCTCAAAAGCTCATTGCTGGGATTGAAAAAGAACAACGCCCTTTGACAAGTGCCCCTTCATTTGGAAAAAATATTCAGAAGCTGGTTTTGTCACGTCCTACGGAGAAGATGCCCTGAACATTGGAATTTTTCATTACAATAAAGGCGGCTTCCGCAAACAGCCCACAGACTCTTACTTGAACGCCATGACTCACTGGCAGATGAAGCAAACTGGAAATAACTGTATTAACAGACAAATGCCACTCAATATTTGTTATGGCCCGCGACTCAGCTTTGAAATCCTGCAAAATTACGTGAAAGAGATGGCACACAAAATGTCCAGCAAACAAGCATCCCGGCCATATTTTCAATTCATCTGGTCCACAGGCCTTACACACGATATGCTCAACACGGGCAAATTGGGCGACAAATATTTACTAGAGACGCTTTAATGGCTTCAGAATAATTCCTATTTAGAAGATACGCTTTTTATTCTTATGAGCGACCATGGGATTCAGACAGGGGACATTTGACAAACGTTTCAATGACGCGTTGAAAATCGCATGCCTTTCCTCTATTTTCTGCTGCCGCCCTGGTTCCGTGCCGAGTATCCAGGGGTCGTGCAGAACTTAGTTGAAAATCAACACAAACCCACGACAACCTTTGACATTCATCAGACGCTGCTAGATCTTCTCAACCTTGAGAGCCTTTCCGCCGACAACATACGCTTACGAACGGAAAACTTGAAAAATCCGGAACCAAGGAATGTTTCCACTAAGGCCAAGTCAGTTCAAAATGTGCCACGTGGATGCAGCCTTTTTTTGCCAATCCCTGCCAAACGGACATGTGAGGAGGCGAACATTGACCCCATGTGGTGCCTCTGCAAGGACTTCAAGGTCATACGGGATGTACACAAAAATAACACATTCCTAATGGAAGGTGCAAAAGAGGTCGTAAGGTCTATCAACCATAAGTTACGAAAAAGTCCTAAGTGTAGAAAATTATCCTTGAAAACAGTGCAATATGCCCAAGTGGCACAAGATGTGCGTCATGGTGTCGCACCGGTTAAGAAGTTGGAATTGTCAACGATTTCAAGCGCAACTGACCCACGCCTTTCCCACACAAATCTGACTCTGTTCATTTCGTTGAGGGTGATACCAAGTAACGCAAACTTTGAGGCGACACTCACACGGCACTCTAATGGAAAATGGTTCGTTGCCAGGGAATTAAGTCGCACTAATAGTTACGGTGGCCAGGGTTGGTGTACATCGGAAGCTAGTTTAAGAATGTTTTGTTACTGTTAGTGTAACGGAAACATTCAGCAAATTAAAAGAAGGCATTTAGTGCAAGGCTAATTATTACATTTTGGTGTTTTTGTATGATATGGTTTCTGAACTAAAACATTGATTTTGTATAACTTTGGCCTGTATATTAAATATTAGGAAAATTATACAGACATTGTGGAAGCTAGAGCGCGGTGAAATTCGAAAAAAATTGTTAGTTTTGAATTTGCGCGCGCAATTGCAGAAAGCTTTGAAATTTTTAAAAGCATCCCAGTTATTACCGATTATTATCACTACTACGACAAACCAAATTAGATTAATTTAAAACAATTTAAAAGACTAATTAAAAATGTCAATTTTTTATGACATAACTATTATTACTACATAAGCCATCTAAACATTTAGCAGCTATAAAAATCATAATAATTACACTAATTATAACGCAATGAGTAGTTTTAAAAAAGACAGTCATAAAACAGCGCATTGTTTAAACACTATTAGTTAAATAGTTGCTGTTCCAATATCATTCTTCGTAATTAAATTAATTCCATATAATATAAGTTTTTTTTTGATTTTAGTGGATTTTTAACTACTAATCATTTACAGCTAAGGGCTAGAAAACTTAACACAAAAATAAGTTTTTTTAATCAATTGATAACTATTTGTGTGTGCAAAGTAAAATGGACGAACTTACTGCTCCACTTTTGGGATTTTCACCACTAAATAATTTAACTGATGAGAAGAAAAAAACACGCCACACTAATTTTTGTTTCTTTCTCATTTTAACACTGTTCTGCGCATGCGCAATGATATATTTTGGAGCCATTCCAAAAATTCGTATAATACATGGTAGAATGTTCAAGCTTCAAACTTGGGCCTTTTTAAAG
Organism: Dicyrtomina minuta; assembly: GCA_949802685.1. NCBI lineage: Eukaryota > Metazoa > Arthropoda > Collembola > Symphypleona > Dicyrtomidae > Dicyrtomina > Dicyrtomina minuta. Next base: position 6,838,596 of record OX461811.1, read on the forward strand.
GAAGAACGAAAGTCTAGCAAATCTACCACAACCTGCTTCATCCCTCAGCTGAATCCATTTGACCCCTCGATTCTTGAGTTTTACAAGCCCAAGAAATACGAGAGAGTACAAAATGAAAAATATCCACTTTTGTTCACGACCGACCTCAACACTACATTGAAACGGGTTGGTGATCCGAAAAAGTACAGATATTTTTCTTGCTGCTACAGCTCATTCGAGAGAATACAAGGGAGGGGGGAACGAGTTAAGTGAGTTTGTAATTGTGCTAAAACCACAAGAGTTATCAGGCATTCTGAATTTATTTAACACTTTAAACCATATAACTACAGTCCAACTTGCATTTTTCAATATCAATTAAATAAACAAGTTGTTGAGTTTTTATTTACACACTAACGATAAGAGAATAGTTCAAATCGCTCTTTTCGAAAAGAATTAAAAAAAACATTTTGTAATTTAAAAAAAAAATGGATAGAAAATTTTGTAATTTTTAAAAACGAACATTTTGAACTTTATAGAAACAAGAAATTAGAACATATTTAATTTTTTTAAACAACTAATAAGAAGATTATGCACTTTTTATAAACAAGTAATTAGAACAAGCTGTAATTTTTATAAACCAGTATTTAGAACATTTTGTAATTTTAAAAAACGAACATTTTGAACTTTATAGAAACAAGAAATTAGAACATATTTAATTTTTTTAAACAAGTAATTAGAAGATTATGCACTTTTTAGAAACAAGTAGTTGAAACATTTAAAACCTTTTAGAAACAATAAATTGGAACATTTCGCACATTTTCTAAAACATTTTAACCTAAACACTGCACCTGTGAAATACTTTTTCACTTTTTACTAATTTTGTACATCAATAATTATAATTCAGTTTTTTTCGACATAACTTGTTTAAGACTTGTAGCCCCAGTTAGACAAAGTGCATTAAGAATCTTCACTTACATTATTTTGTAACTTAACAATAATTATTTAAATTTTTCCTAGAGTGTCAAAGAAGTGTAATCCAATACTGAAGAATGCAACAATTATTCCAGAAAATATTGAATTTATTCAAATATCCTGTACCACTTCAAAATATGGCAATGCTTCTCGATCACAGCGCATTGTGGACATTCTCCCATTTATCCGTGTGAAGCGTTTAAAAGTGGAAAAGCAAACGCAATTAAATAAAACAGCTGCTCATAGCGCTTTCTCTGCACCCAGTACTTGGGGCAATAGGCGACAGATTATGAAAGCCAGAAAAAAACTAAATGTGGTAATTTTTGGTATCGATGGTGTGTCCCACATGAATCTTATGAGGGTCATGCCCAAGACCTATTCATATATTACCAACAACTTGTCCGCTATTGGTATGTGGGGCTACACGAAAGTTGCTGATAACACCTTGCAAAATGTTGGTAAGTTAAAATGTTAAAATCATTAGAAATTGTCCACAACGATTGTCATGGATTAAACCACATTTTTATAAATATTACGACTCTTTTGTCATCGGCTTAGGCATTTGCTTAACGGCATATCTTAGTAATTAAACTCAGAACTATTTTTATGCAGTTCCACTTTTAACGGGGATTTTTATGAGAGAACTTAGCTCAAAAGCTCACTGCTATGATTGGAAAAGGACGTCCCCCTTTGACAGGTGCCCCTTCATTTGGAAAAAATATTCAAAAGCTGGCTTTGTCACTTCCTACGGAGAAGACGCACTGAACATTGGAATGTTTAATCTTGGGAGAGGTGGCTTCCAGAAACAGCCAACTGACTCCTACTTAAACGCTATGACTCACTGGCAGATGAATCAAACCGGGAATAACTGTACCAACCGACAAATGCCACTTAATGTTTGTTATGGCCCGCGACTTAGCTTTGAAATCTTGCTCAATTACGTGAAGGAGATGGCGCTCAAAATGTCCCGTCAACCCTCAGTCCGTCCATATTTTCAATTCATTTGGTCCACGGCCCTTACACACGATAGGCTTAACATGGGAAAACTGGGAGACAAATATTTACTTGAGACACTTAAGTGGCTTCAGAATAGTTCCTATTTACAAGATACAGTTCTTATTCTTATGAGTGACCATGGGCTTCAGACAGGGGACATTCGACAAACGTTACAAGGACGCGTTGAAAATCGCATGCCTTTTCTTTATTTCCTCCTGCCGCCCTGGTTCCGTGCCCAGTATCCAGGGGCCGTGCACAACTTAGTTGAAAATCAGCACAAACTTACAACAACCTTTGACGTTCATCAGATGCTGCTAGATCTTCTCAACCTTGAGAGCCTTTCCGCCGACAACATACGCTTACGAATGGAAAACTTGAAAAATCCTGAACCAAGGAATGTTTCCACTAAGGCCAAGTCAGCTCACAATGTGCCACGTGGATGCAGCTTGTTTTTGCCAATCTCTTCCACGCGGACCTGTAAAGAAGCGGACATTGACCCTATGTGGTGCGTCTGCAGGAATTTTAAAGTAATACGAAATTTAGGCGAAAATAATACATTCCTAAAGGAAGGTGCAAAATTAGTAGTAAAATCTATCAATCAAAAGTTAAAGCAAAGTCCTAAATGCCGAAAACTGTACTTGAAAAATGTGCTGTTTGCTCAAGTGGCACAAGATCTACATCATAATGTAGCACTAGATGAGGTGGAGGAATTGTCAACAATTTCAAGCGCAACTGACCCACGTCTTTCCCGCACAAATTTGACTCTGTTCATTTCGTTTCGGGTCACTCCGAGTGATGGAAACTTTGAGGCAACGCTTACAAGACACTCTAATGGAAAGTGGCTCGTTGCAAAGGAATTGAGCCGCACTGGTAGATACGGTGCCCAGGGTTGGTGCACATCAGAAGTTAGTTTAAGAAGGTTTTGTTACTGTTAGTGTACAGGAAATTATAATTAATTCTTTTTCTAAACAGAATAAAAATGAGCACATTTAGTACCTGCTAGTACAAGACTTTAGTTTTTAGATGCCGAGCTTTAGCTCATCAGCATCTATGTATTGAAATGGTTTCGTCCGTCCCTATTTCTGTCCGTCTGTCTGTCTCTTTGTCTCTTGGTCTCTCTGTCTGTTTGTATGTCTGTCTGTCCGTATGTAGGTCGTACGACATACAGGGATCAACCATTAATGACGTCACTTAAACATTATCATTCCCAGCTGCTCCGCATTTTTATTTCTCACCAACCAATTTGCGGATTCATATTCATAACTATACAGATCACGTACATAGGTAAGTAAGTTGACAAATCGTCCATAAATGACGTCCTTTACAAATTATAGTTTCAAGTACCCGCATCTCTCAATATAATTTTTTCACAACCTATTATAACTACATGTCAGAAATATACCTAAATAATAATTATATATGTAAATATTCAGGGATCGTCCAGAATAACGCCCTTGACATTTTTAAGCTATAACCTCATTCCCAACTTTAAGTTTTTTCCAACCTATTTTAACACAATGTCGTAAATATACCTATATGACATATATATATTTAGGGATCGTCCCTAATGACGTCCTTCACATTTTACAGTTTTATGTACCCTTATTTCTAACATTTCATTATTTGTTCAACCTATATTAACCACAAATCATAAATATACCTGCGTAGTATATAGATATACAGGGATCGTCCATAATGACGTCATTGAAATTTCATTGTTTTTAATACCCAATTTCTAACGTTAAAATTTTTTCCAACGTATTTTAACTGCATGTCATGGACACACTTACATATTTTATAGATATTCAGGGATCGTCAAACATGACGTCATTTAAATATCATAGTTTTTAGTACCTGCATTTTCAACAATAAAATTTTTTCAATCCTTTTTTTAAACTGCTTGCAACGTACATTCGTATATGGCTTATAGATTGTAGGGGAGGCTCAATAAATGACGTCATATTTAAATGGTGCAATTCGTAAATATGTTCTACCTATATTTAGCTATAATTATGCTACGTACATTTATATTTTGTTTATTGATGCTACGGGAGCTTCCATAAATCTTATATCATCTTTAAGCGTTATATATGTAACTTATAAATCTCAGCCTATACTTCGGGCCCCTAGTCGACAAATCCAGCGCTTCGCGCCGGATTCTTTAGTTGTGAGTTATTTGTTTCTCGAACCAAAACATTGTCTTGAATCAAAATGCATCCGTCAAATTACTGGATTAAAAATGAAATTGCTGCGTATACGATCATTAAATTACTGTCTAATTCCTATCAAAAATCCTTTTTTGTTAAAGTTGTTAGTCCATTTAACAAATAAATACATGAGAGTGGTACATAAGATCTATTATTATACCTAAAATCAATACATCACATTGCCTTCGCGTTTGTAAGCATTTAAGACATGTTTAATAATTTGGATGCGCTTAATAGTAGACTGACAGTTTGAGTTATTTATCAGTCATACAATTAGTTGACAGATTTGACACAGCATTGGGATCTCTGACAAGGGAACATACCTTACTTGAAACTACAGAATGAAGCGAAACTACCCGGAACGTATACTACCCATATGAGTGACCTCTGCTTGTATAGTCGTTCGACTGCAAAATCCGTTGTTCGGCCGCAATCGCGCGCGCAATTTCAAAAATATCGATTTTTTCGAATTTCACCGCGCTCTAGCTCCCACAGTTTTTGTACAATTTTCATAAAATTTGAAATACATTATCTTTGTATGATTATCTAAAAAGTAATTTCAGGATTTTTGAAAATTCGAAAATTTTAATTTTTTTCGAAAATTTTTAAAAAATAGGTATTTCTGAGGCCCAAAGTTTTGACTATTTTTTTCAAAAAAATTAAAATTTTCGAATTTTCAAAAATCCTGAAATTACTTTTTGGATAATCATACAAAGATAATGTATTTCAAATTTTATGAAAATTGTACAAAAACTGTGGGAGCTAGAGCGCGGTGAAATTCGAAAAAATCGATATTTTTGAAATTGCGCGCGCGATTGCGGCCGAACAACGGATTTTGCAGTCGAACGACTATACAAGCAGAGGTCACTCATATGGGTAGTATACGTTCCGGGTAGTTTCGTTATATTCTGTAGTTTCAAGTAAGGTATGTTCCCTTGTGAGGGGTCAAAAATAATTATTTTCCGACCTCTAATCGATGAATTGATTGATTCAAATCCACCGACTGATCCATTCACTCGATCCACAAATCAGAAGCTAAAACATTAAAATCCTAAAAGCATCTAAACCAAACATTGTGTACAGTTCAAAAACACGTAAATAAAACTTTTTGCACTTTAAAAAAACACATACATATAACATACATAGAACATAATTATAATAAAGTTTTAAAATTTTTCAAAAACATGTAAATAGTTTTTTTTACACCCATTTAAAACACGTAAATAAAACTGTTTGCTCAATTTCAAAACATAAAAATAAAAAACTTTGCGTATTTCAAAAAATCCGGCGCTTCGCGCCGGATTTGCCTACCGTGGGCCCGAAGTAGATGCTGAGCTTACAGCAAATATTGACTTCAGTCAATCGATGCATGTTTTCACATTATTTACATAAAATACACTCTATAGCCTCTAAAGTGCAATATTTTAGTGACGACATTGTTGGACGATCCTAATATGTACAATAATAATATTTCACGAAACGTAGCAGGAATTTCTGTTGAAACGACGGGGAACAAAGCAAACTCGCTTACGGGACTCTATGTATCTTATGGGTTCCATATCTGACACGCTCACAGATTCGTATCAGACATTTCTTAGCTCAGGCTATTACTGACTCATTGCTGTTTACAGGACTCGAGGTGTCGCGTGCTCCATTTCAACCTTGGCTTTGAGGCTTCGAATTTTTAGAACGTATTTTACGATTGACCCTAAATTTCCCCCCCCCCTCCTTGAACCTAATAAGGATGATTTGTTGAGTAGGGGAGCATTAGTTTGCGGTTGGTAAAGCATTAGGCATAAGAAAAATTTATATTTTTAAGATTTTGACTTGTTTTGATTGTTAAAGCCTCCCCCACTCCCCCTTCAAGAGATAATTCGTGGGGTTGGGGGTGCAAGTATTCAAAGTTTTTTATTCGTTTTAGCAAAGAAATTAAGATTTTTAGGACGGCATTTGTAGGTGACCCTAAGTACACTCCTTCTCCTTGAGGGGATACTTGGTGGGTGGGGGGTGCAAGTATTTAATGTTTTTTATTAGTTTGCGCAAAAATAGTTGAGATTTTTGGGACGTCATTTGTAAGTAACCCCAAGTACACCTCCCTCCCCTGAGGTTATACTTAGTGGGTGGGGAGTACAAGTATTTAAAGTTTTTTGATGGTTTTAGCAAGAAAATGAAGATTTTTAGGACTTCATTTGTGAGTGACCCCAAGTACACCCCCCCTAAGGGGATACTTTGTGGGTAATGGTGCAAGTATTTAAAGTTTTTAGGAAGAAAATTAAGATTTTTGGGACGTCATTTGTGAGTGACCCCAAGTACACCTTCTCCCCATAGGGCAGGGGTCGGCACTAATTTTTTAACGCGTGCAACTTTAATTTTTTGAGGATGAGTCGCGTGCGACCTGTAATTTACCATTTTTAAACCTTGTAAATTTCAGTTAATTAGGTGCCTATTACGTAACTATAATCGCAAAAATTTACGTTTAACAAGTCAGATTGTTAGATGATCGACAGTCATCTTTCAATTTTTTTAATTTTAGTTTTAATTATGTAGGTACCTATCATGAAACAACAATCACAAAAACTTGCGTTCAATTTGATGCTCGACATTGCAATGCATCTGCAATTCTTTCAAAATCGGGAGTATAATTAGTTACTGCTAATTTTAGGCAATCGTAAAGATGCGTATACGTAAGTTTAGTTTGGTGTTTGTTTCTTATGAACTTCATACCGGAAAAGGACGATTTGCACAAGTAAGTTGATCCGAAAAACGACGTAACACGATACGCAAGGGATACTAAAGACGGAAACTGCTGTTTGTCAACAATTGACCAAAATTTGTTCTCATACTTTTTTGATTTCAAAATAACATTGTTTTGAAGCAACAATAATTCGTTTTCCAGCGCAGCTTCGTTTAACTAAAACATTTCTGCAACCGTCTTCGCAAATTCAAAAATTATTATTATCTTTAACTTCAAAATTTTGAAAAACCATGCGTAAAAACACGCTAACTTAAACAGTATGAACAACGTCAACTGACTCGTCTAGTTGCAGTGAGTAACACACACATTGTTCGACATCACTAGCTAATAATCTTTGTACATCTTCAGATAGAATATTGAACCTTCTTCTAACTGTAGTCCCGGAAAGTGGAACGTCTTTGACACTTGCAATAATTTTATCTTTGTTATTTAAAGATGCAAATAATGTGCCTGCAGCTACAAAGAGACTTTTTCTAATTATTTCCCTGTCCTCAAATGATTTTTGTCGTTTAGCAATAACATTGCACACTTAAAGGGATGCGATAGTAGATAATTGTGATTTTGGTTTTGTAAAATAGGACTGCTAAGTAATTAGGTTCGATTTAAACTCTATCACTCGATTTTTACGCAGAATTGAATTTTTCATATACTGTTGGTCGGATGTTTTGTGCACTGTACTATAATGTTGCTCGCAGCAGGATTTTCTCAAACTTACAGAGGCTTTCCAAATAAGACAGGTGCACTTGACTTTACCTAATGTAAAAAAATAGCATTCTTTTCACTAAGAATGAAAATTATACGTTTTTTATTTCTTAAGTTTTGGTTTGGAACTGATTACGACAGTTATTTTAAAAAAATTACTTGAACACGATCAATTTAGAAGTCAGACATTTATTTTGCCATGTGAGTTTATGAACTACAAGTGAGACTAAAACCTTATCTTATGAAATGAGACAGCATAGTGGACTAAAACACGAATCCGGAAATAACGTTGTCAGTTGGTATGTACCTTAAAGCTGTAATTAAACAGCAGCTCTAGCTAATGATGAATATATTTCACGTTTGGCAACGTCTGCACCCGGCAAACGCGACTGCAATGATGATTGTGCTACATTTCAAATCAAAGTGCTGGTGCCATTTACGAAGTGCTCAAGGGTATCATTGTTGCCTGCTGCACATATTTTCTAGCAGATCTTGCCTTCATTTCTAAATTAGCAAAATTTTGTCATTTTACTATTTTATATAGTATGAATTTATGAAAATTGCAGTTTATCGCGTGCTACTAAAAATCCCGCCGCGTGCGACTCGTCGCACGCGTGTGACCTAGTGCCGACCCCTGCCATAGGGGATACTTTGGGGGTAGGGGTGCAAGTATTTGAAGTTTTTTTATGGTTTTAGCAAAAACAAATTAGATTTTAGGGACGTCATTTGCGGGTGACCCTAAGTACACCACCTCCCCTTAGGAGATACTATGTGGGTGGGAGGTGCAAGTATTTAAAGTTTTTTCATGGTTTAAGAAAAAATAGTTGAGATTGTCGGGACGTCTTCTTGGGTGAACCTAAGTACACCTCCCCCCTTAGGGATACTTTGTGGGTGCAGGTAACTTCTGCGGGTAGCTTGTGCTGATGACTTGTGCATGTTTCTGGTGCATTGACTGGCGCCTGTAAGGAAACCATTTAGCTGGTGCATTTGGCTGATGCAAAGCGGCAAATCACCCGTTTTTCTCCAATGCTTTTAGATGGCTAAAAAAGTTGGTCCAGTCAACTGTTATTTGTAAAAAACTGGTTAGTTCGATCGCTCTCAAAAACAATAGGGCACTTCTCATTCGCATTTGTGGCCATTTAAAAAATATTTGACGAATATCGCTTAAAAACTGTGACCTGTAGCGCATAAAGAACAGACAGACGGACAGACAGACAGACAGACGGACGGACATAGCAATTCCAATAGATGCTTAAGCTCAGCATCTAAAAACAAGAAAATAAAACATTTTGAACGTAATTATTAAACACACCTGAACAGAAACATTTGAGCTTTTTAAGAGTTTGAGAGTTAGCATTCATTCAAAATTAACAAATGAAAGAAATCACACTTACAAGGAAAGCACATAGGGCTTGCAAAATCAAGACCAAGACTTTTGCCATTTTCAAGACCATTCAAGAGTCTTGAAAAGTCTTGAAATTTCAAGACCACCTTGAAATTCAACTATTCCAACATCTTAACTCTATATATGACTTTTCAGACAAAGTTAAAAAAATTTTGTCAAGAGTCTTGATTTTTTTAAGACTTTTGAAAGTCTTGATTTCAAGACTCTTGAATTTTCAAGACTTTCGAAAGTCTTGATTTCAAGACTCTTGAATTTTCAAGACTTTCGAAAGTCTTGATTTCAAGAGTCTTGAATCTTCAAGACTTTTGAAAGTCTTGATTTCGAGAGTCTTAAAATTTCAAAACTTTTGAAAGTCTTGATTTAGTCTTGATTTCAAGAGTCTTGAAATTTTCTTACTTCCAGAAGTTGAAATAATGGCGAAAAAACTGAGTTTTTGTGCCTAAAAAATGATTGCGTACATGTTTTTGTTAGTCTTGATTTCAAGAATCTTGATTTTTCAAGACTTTAGTCTTGATTTCAAGACTCAGGACTTTTTAAAGTCTTGATATCAAGACTTGAAGTTTCAAGACTTTTGGAAGTCTTGTTTTCAAGACATTTGAATTTTCAAGACTACTGAAAGTCTTGATTTCGAGAGTCTTGAATGAACAAGACTTTTCCAAGTCTTGATTTCGAGAGTCTTGAATGAACAAGACTTTTCCAAGTCTTGATTTCAAGAGTCTTGAAATTTCAAGACCATCCCTAGTCTTGATTTCAAGAGTCTTGGTCTTGACAAGACTTTTGAAGTCAAGACTTTTGCAAGCCCTAAAAGCACACCGTATGGTACACCCATATTTTAAAACCACATAGTGTAATCGATTTCCCTACCTTAGTGTACTACAACGCTAAAACAACTCGGTCGCATTTTGAGCCGTTCGCTCACAGTTGCCCGCCAAAGTTTAAAAAAGTCGATTTTTTGATTTTTTGCCGCCACATAGCTCCTACAATTTTCATCCGATTTTTGAAAAAATTGAATTTTTGGGATCTCCAGAACATTACCTTAAAAGTTATTTCTGGGTTTTCAAAAATTCGAAAATTTTCATTTTTTCCAAAAAATAATTAAAATTACCGTCTTTTTGAGGCCCTAAAAAATACCTACTTTCTTGGAAAATATACATTATTATACATGTCTTTTTGACTCTTCCCAGACATAATTGCCTATGCAAAATATTGTAAATATTTTTGCAGACATGAGCTATTCAATAGGAAAAAAAAAATTTGCTATGGCGTTTATTTCCCACTGCCCCACCCGGAACCGAAGAATGAAGCTGGTCCGAGCGCTGAGTACCTTCATAAAAGTCGATATTTACGGGGACGTTAGCAGACGAATTCTACCAAACTATACAATTTTAATGCAAAAATTGTCTGTCTATAAATTCTTTCTCACCTTGGAGAATTCCAATTGTCGGGAGTACATTACTGAAAAGGTTTTCCGCAACTCGTTTGAGTAAGCAAAAACATTAAAGACCTCTATTCTTTTTTTCTATAAATATATTGAAAGACGCCGAAAACAATTACTTAAGAATTACTTTTATTTTGGTTGCCTTGTTTGTGATTGTTTTTGTTTTTTACGAACTGTAGAGCCAATGTTATTCCAATTGTGTTCGGAGCCCATCCAAAAGATATTTACGAATTCAATATAGCGGCCACAATTAGAACACCGGCCACAATTAGGCACCCTCACCCTAAATAAAATAGTTTGCAATTTTTCATAGAGATAAATAGAACGTTTAACACTGTTTTAAGCGATAATAATTTCAATAGAAGGTTTTGCATTTTAAACAAACATGTAACTAGATGTTGTCTGCTCATATATCTGCAGTCCACACGGCTATATAGATATATAGTATAGAGATACACCCACGCACACGAATAATATCCCAGCATCAATTAAGATACAATATAATAAATAAGGGAGGAAGCGAGAGAATGGGTGAGGATGACGAACAAACGTCATCAAATAGTATAGCGAGATGGTTTGGAAAGGGAAAGGACAGATTCAGAGCAACAATGATAGAAGGACAATAAATAGAGGTAAGGCTCAAGTCTCTTTCTGGAAACTACAACTAGCGTAAGTCCCAGCCCCTTTTCGTCTCACTTACAAATGACCACTTGGAATTCCCAATAATTCCATTCTGTCCCTACCCTCAACATTCCTGATGATGAATCACGGGTTGAGTTGTATTGAATGGAACTGTCATTCACAACTCAACTACACAGTGTAGCATAGGCCAAGGCACACACTACTATACAATAATATATAGTGTGGGCCCTTAAAGGAGCATTTTCCTCAAAACATTCCTTCTTGGAAGAACAATGGATGATTGACATTTAGGACTTCTCCTAAAACGTTTTTATCCATCCTAACAAGAAGAGCACTATAGCAAGGGTACTTGGAGGAATTCCAGATGTCCCTCCTGTCACTCACTGTGTTTTAGAAAACACGAGTGATTGACAACTTAATGGATCTATCTACAAATTGGGATTCCCTTTTACGTTCATAAACACCATTGATTGACAGCTCAATGGACCTAACGGTAAATTAGGGATTCCTAAACATTTTCTGACGCAATAGCAACCTTTTTCTGACGCAATAGGAACGTTTTCTGACGCAATCGGCCCAGGAGCCGGGACTATATAAACGAGGACTCTCACCATTGAGGAGTCAGTCGAGCTGAGTTGTCCGCTGGAGCAACAACTACCTAGTGGGCATTAGAAGTCTAATCCCCCACTATACACTTTTAAACTCTAAAGTTTTTCTCACTTAAATCGCCTGGTTTGTCAAGACGTCTCCAAACCATAAACTTTTAAACTCTAAAGTTTTTTACTCTCTCTAGTTTGTCGAGTCGTCTCCAAACTAAAAACTTTCCTATACTGTAAGCGTCAGATGGTCTTCAAATAGTTCGGACTGATTGCTTACCCTAACACTCTTTGACGCTTAGACGTCGCCACTGGGAGATATTGTGACGAATATCTACATAGTGCTGAAGGAGCCATTGAGAGGGAGACTAACCACTTGAGGAGAGTAGTTCTGAGATATTGTGACGAATATCTGCAAACTACTGAAATTGCTCAGAGGAAGAGATAGGACGACAGCGAAGACTCAACACATCAACTAGCCGACTCACGACCATCAGCCTTAGACGAATTACTACTAGCACGGGACTGACATTGTCTTAGCCCAATTGTGGAAGACCGAAGTAGCCAGTAAAGGTACGATCATTCCTTATACTATCTGTAGTAAAGGCGACAAACGATTAAAGGTTAATCGTTAGTTTAAAGTACAATTAGTGCAAACGGATGTTATTCACTAATGTACCACGGTATAATTGGTAAGAGAAGTCTGATTAATAATTAAACGGATTATGTAATTGGACTTATTATCAAATATAGCACATAATACAGTTATTGATTAATTAACAAGTGAATTAATGATAAACGTGTATGTATGTAATAATGTGAATTAATATTGAATTAATAAGTAAATAAATGAATAAAGAGATCTGGTGCGTAAGACCAGCTCAAACTGTATAAACTTGTGTGAACAAAGAGTTATCCCTTATTTAAATACCCTTAAAGGTATTCATACGTGGCAATTCATTTGCATACCGGAATCAAATATAGGAATATATTTGAGGAAGGCAACACGTAATTCTGGTGGAGGCGCCGGGTAAAAGGTCGGGCAAGATTTGAAATAATAATTTTGCAGACTTACGATACATGCTACTTGTCACTTGCTGAGCGAAAAGCGACTGTTTAAGTTACAATCCCCACTTGAAAACTTAAATATTATATTACAGTTCCTTCTAATTAAAACTCTTTTGTCCCCAAAGTAATTTTCTTTGATTATTTATTAGAAACATAACAATCCCCACCCCTGAACAGATTTTGACCCCTAATTAAAAACTCAGTAATTTGCGAGCAAAGTTTATACGAGGTTGTTCACACATAGATATTGGTCCTAATATTGTGTGGTGCAAGTAAAATTTTAAGGTTTAAGAGTGTAACGATACAACCTACTGTCAAGATGGCAGACCAAGAAGAAGTTACGGTGGATTTTCACGGGAATGATAAGGAGGAGAAACCACAAACATTTATATTGAGGATACCTGAGCAAGACATAGTTTTTACTATACCTGACTTGATGACGGAAAAGTACACTGTACTCATGGACCACATTCGGCGCAGCATAGAAGAACTGGAAAAAGAATCTACTACTACTACACAAGACATTTCAAAATGGCTCAAGGAAACAGAAGTGCGTTGCTTTCAATGCGGAAGTATATACCACAAGATAAGGTACTGTCCACTTAAATTACCTTTAAGACATAGTAAAACAATCAGATATAAAAATCGTAAGAAAGGCAGCATTAAAGATCGAGAAAGTAAGGAGGCATTAGCAAATTCACAAAATGAGACCAGTGAATACGAATCAAGTATTCAGCCTTAATCAGTAGTATATAGAACAGAGTCCATTATTGTAGCTTATGTATAATTAATTCGACATTCGGGTTTTTCAGCAACAAAATAGTTCAAATTCATCAGTTAAAAGAAATCATTTAAACTTAAAACTATTAGTATTTCTATTCTTAAATATTCAGTCGGACAACATTTAACAACGTATAAATATGTAAATTATTAACAACTATTTATCACAAGCCATACGAAAGTATAGTACAATTTGGGAACTATTAGAATTCAGTTGAAATCTCATTCAAGATTAACATAAATTCACTAGGAAACACAAAAACCATTATTTCTTAAAAAATGTATCTAATAACAAGCAATCAGGATAAAAGTGAATTAACAGGAATACGCAGGAAACAATTACTAAATATTCAAAATTACACGGACAATTATAAAAAATTAACTTAATTCGGATTTTGAATTATTTAAGAACAATCTACGGCAGTCAATAATGACATCTAAAAATTTGTAACAACAGATGATGATCATTCAAATTATTACACATAACAGATAACTGGATAAATTATTAATAGGTAAACAGATGTATAAATTTAAATCAAACGTAGAGGACAGAAAACCAAATAACAAAATAATAGAAAGAAAATAGAAACCCTTAAGCTTTGATAATGGCACTCAACAAGAACATACATCTCTAAATTTAATTAGATTAGAAATTGCAACCAAGAACTACAAATGAGAATTAGACTATTCATTATAAATTAGAGATCTACAGGCTAATAATAATAAATTATTACAATATGTTAATTAATGCGCTCCGAACAATAACGACAGATGAAAAAGGTAAATTTGACACTGAAATATGGCATGGCAGACACTAACAGGCACATTACACTAAAACAGATGAAATTTAGTAAGTTAACTACTGAAACGGCGAAATTACGAACGATAAAAAGCCCACGGACATTAAGGTTGATAGACCATCGACGAATCTACATATAACAAGTTTCAACCCCGCATAATAAGAAACATAAAATTTGAATTAATTTGAAATCTACACATGAAACCTTATGAAAGCAATCAGGTATGAATAATCAGAAATATATTTATAAAACAGACAGAAAAATTTTAAATTTAGATTTGCTAAGGAAACGCAAATTTATTTTTCGCTTTGAAAGTATTCTACTAACACCAGCTTCAGCATTGACTTTAAAACCCCAATAACAACGATAGCACAATTCTTCAAACCACTCATAACGTACGTTAGACAGTTTACAGCAGCTACATTAGAGTCCTAAACACTATCCACTAAAAGTATCTAATGACAAGTAACATAATTACTCTTCAGCCGTCGTAGGCTTTTGCGCCAGTAAATTCGATGATAAGACAACTAATTAGACAGGACTAATAGCAACAGCAAAACGAAAAAAGCCATATAGAAAAATGTCGCGTCAACAGCAGGTAACCCATAAAGCAAATATCAGATAGAATTGTATGCCTTGTCACATCAATTAAATTTAACAACTCCTCTAAAAAAATAATAACCCGCGTAGTAAGTAGACTATTGGTTAAGACAGGTAACTACACGTTATGACATGCGTTAGGAATAGTTAGAATCTTGGCGTATTTCATGACAAGAAACCCAAAAGAATTCGATGGATAAGCAACAGGAATTACAAATTGACGACGTGGATTTAAGCAAATTAGAATCGAGAATAGCCGTATATTGGTGAAAATGATCTATAACTAGAAAGCGAACAAACATATTCTAATTTTATAACAAAAAAAGTAGGATCTTTATCAAGTTCAAAAGGAAATTATTAAATATGTACGTCCGCAGATACTGCAGTAGTCTAGTATAAATAGGAGTATGCTAGATTTGCAGCAACTGATACTTATTTTGTTACAATAAAGTATGTAAATAGAGTAAAAAAATAGTTCAAGGATATGAGTTTAAAATTAAATGTAAGAAGACATTTTGAAAACTCATATTAAAATGCAAAGCGTAGTCAGGGACGCGCTCCGAAGTAGAGAATATTTGGAATATTCTAGAAGACAGGAAGTTAGGGAATGTTCAAAGAACATATCAGCTAATTCATGTAATAACTCATAATTTCATCTAAAACTTGTCTGTGGGCTTCACATGTATGGATACAGAGCTGATTTAATACATAAACAGACATACGTTGGACTGGAGCTTAGAACACTCCCACTAAAATGCCTGTGACAATCATCTAAGGATTTATGTTGATTGTGTCTAATGTATTAGACTTACCCTCCAGGTAGTCATGCATGTGACTCAAAGTCTAGAGATGAGCGTTTCTCACCCTAGAAGCCTGAGGACGATTTAATAAAGTAGATGAGGGATAGGGAGACTCTGGCAGTCTAAGAAACAAGAGGAGGAATAGCCTAGGCCTAAGGAAAGATTCAGAAGAAAAAAAGTTAAAGTTAAAACTAATTAACTTAACTTAACTACGCAAGACTCTGGGAGTCTAAGAGAAAAGACTTTGGAAGTCTAAGAGAGAGGATCGATCATTATAAACTACATGGATTGAGAGTTAGAGGACTAAGGGCCAAATTACTGGACTTAGCCTACGAATTAGATATTTTAGGTTATATTGTCGCTCATTATTGACCTAAAATACAAGTTAACCCTACCTAAAGAAATAAACTTTGTGCACAGGTTTATTTAACGCCTTTCGCAATAGCCAGAGAGCAAGCTTTCTTTTTTTTTTACAATCAGCAGAATACCATGGACCATGTGGACAATGGAGTAGTTTTCTTTATCAGCTGTTAAGAGATCTATGCAGCCCACCTGTTGCCAGGCCTGGACACGTTAAAAGGCCTTTGATGTGTCTAATACCTTCCATGCAGAACAACATTTCACCACCAACGAATGCTGGCGTTGGAATTGGAGAACAAGACAAACAACAATGGACCTGCTGACCAATTTGGAAATTGCCAACCATCAGGATACCATCACGTTACAAGGGGGTTAACATCGCAGAGAAATCATCGCTCTGCTCGACGCGAAGTGAAGACCACAGCATTAGGAACAACAATTGCGGACCAATCAAGAAGACTTCAAAACACCAGAAGCCATGAAGATGTGCTGTGGAGATTGAGATAAGATTTGAAATTAATAATATAAGAGCCTGTAGAGATATATAGAGATAAAAGAGTGTTTACCCAGAAAACCACAAAAAATACAAAATGTTAAAAGAAAAAAAAAATAAATGGTAAAGCTCTTATGGAATTGTAACAATGCAACAACCAGTTGAACTGAATATAGTAGATGGCTCCTATTAATAAGATAACAAATGTAATAGGATCCTAGAAGCTTCCTAGAAATATGTAGACAACCCTATTCTAAGTATTAATAAATTAAGTAGAACATTGTAAGCAATTTTGCTTAAAAGTGTACTAGAGAAACAAAATATGAAGAATAGAAAGGGTTAGTAGAACTGCGATACTATCTGGAATGATTATACTAAAACAGCTACTTCGACATATAAACCTACTTTTTACTAGCATCGACAAAATATTATTGAGTTGCAAGAAGAATCTATGTAACCATGCATAGGTGTATTGACTTAATGTCACACTAAAATGCCTGTGAGGATTGTAGCAGGTAGCGCTTCTACTTCCGTACACCGTGCAGTAATCACATGATTACGTAATCACTTTTGCCGATTAAGATAGGTAATAGTAAGGATTTATCAGCTTAGCCAACTGAATAAGTCACTTATATGCTTCAGCAAGCAAGAAACTAATTAGAATTAGCTGATAAGATATAGGATGGACAACCTATTACCCTAGAAACATTTTATTTATGTATTGCCCAAGCAAGAAGGAATAAAATCCAAACAGTAGATTGCTTAAAATTAAAAACAAAAGGAAGCAATGAAGGACAGTATAAAATTATATTTTTACGGGATATCGTTAAGCTAAAATGTAATAAGATCATGCGCTTGAGAGGAGTAGATTGACTGGGCGGTTACTTGGAAGTACTCAACTACGACAACCAACAAAAACTAAGAACGCCTTGATATGGTGGCGTCTTGAACTGAACCGCTTGGCGTGAATCATTCAAGCAGGCAACCTGAGCTATAAACGCTCGCCTATGTTCTTAAATATCTACAACCAACAATAAATGAAATTAACTTTATAATTTCAGAGTTTCTCGAGTAAACCTAGTTAAATGCTGTGTTGAGTAGCTGTCTTAATATGTTCTTGGATGACGAATCTTGAAGTCTTCCTTTATTTGCCAACCATTGCAAATATTCACTGTCTTTTATTGACCCTTGTAGTTGCTAAAGTAGAAACAATATTTTGATTGTATTCCTGAAAGCTACAAAATTATTATTATTTGTGAAGAATGGAGACCATTCTAGATTTTTGGGAGGGTGGTGTTGTCTGCTCATATATCTGCAGTCCACACGGCTATATAGATATATAGTATAGAGATACACCCACGCACACGAATAATATCCCAGCATCAATTAAGATACAATATAATAAATAAGGGAGGAAGCGAGAGAATGTGTGAGGATGACGAACAAACGTCATCAAATAGTATAGCGAGATGGTTTGGAAAGGGAAAGGACAGATTCAGAGCAACAATGATAGAAGGACAATAAATAGAGGTAAGGCTCAAGTCTCTTTCTGGAAACTACAACTAGCGTAAGTCCCAGCCCCTTTTCGTCTCACTTACAAATGACCACTTGGAATTCCCAATAATTCCATTCTGTCCCTACCCTCAACATTCCTGATGATGAATCACGGGTTGAGTTGTATTGAATGGAACTGTCATTCACAACTCAACTACACAGTGTAGCATAGGCCAAGGCACACACTACTATACAATAATATATAGTGTGGGCCCTTGAAGGAGCATTTTCCTCAAAACATTCCTTCTTGGAAGAACAATAGATGATTGACATTTAGGACTTCTCCTAAAACGTTTTTATCCATCCTAACAAGAAGAGCACTATAGCAAGGGTACTTGGAGGAATTCCAGATGTCCCTCCTGTCACTCACTGTGTTTTAGAAAACACGAGTGATTGACAACTTAATGGATCTATCTACAAATTGGGATTCCCTTTTACGTTCATAAACACCATTGATTGACAGCTCAATGGACCTAACGGTAAATTAGGGATTCCTAAACATTTTCTGACGCAATAGCAACCTTTTTCTGACGCAATAGGAACGTTTTCTGACGCAATCGGCCCAGGAGCCGGGACTATATAAACGAGGACTCTCACCATTGAGGAGTCAGTCGAGCTGAGTTGTCCGCTGGAGCAACAACTACCTAGTGGGCATTAGAAGTCTAATCCCCCACTATACACTTTTAAACTCTAAAGTTTTTCTCACTTAAATCGCCTGGTTTGTCAAGACGTCTCCAAACCATAAACTTTTAAACTCTAAAGTTTTTTACTCTCTCTAGTTTGTCGAGTCGTCTCCAAACTAAAAACTTTCCTATACTGTAAGCGTCAGATGGTCTTCAAATAGTTCGGACTGATTGCTTACCCTAACACTCTTTGACGCTTAGACGTCGCCACTGGGAGATATTGTGACGAATATCTACATAGTGCTGAAGGAGCCATTGAGAGGGAGACTAACCACTTGAGGAGAGTAGTTCTGAGATATTGTGACGAATATCTGCAAACTACTGAAATTGCTCAGAGGAAGAGATAGGACGACAGCGAAGACTCAACACATCAACTAGCCGACTCACGACCATCAGCCTTAGACGAATTACTACTAGCACGGGACTGACATTGTCTTAGCCCAATTGTGGAAGACCGAAGTAGCCAGTAAAGGTACGATCATTCCTTATACTATCTGTGGTAAAGGCGACAAACGATTAAAGGTTAATCGTTAGTTTAAAGTACAATTAGTGCAAACGGATGTTATTCACTAATGTACCACGGTATAATTGGTAAGAGAAGTCTGATTAATAATTAAACGGATTATGTAATTGGACTTATTATCAAATATAGCACATAATACAGTTATTGATTAATTAACAAGTGAATTAATGATAAACGTGTATGTATGTAATAATGTGAATTAATATTGAATTAATAAGTAAATAAATGAATAAAGAGATCTGGTGCGTAAGACCAGCTCAAACTGTATAAACTTGTGTGAACAAAGAGTTATCCCTTATTTAAATACCCTTAAAGGTATTCATACGTGGCAATTCATTTGCATACCGGAATCAAATATAGGAATATATTTGAGGAAGGCAACATAGAACGTTTTGCATTTTTCATAAGCATGTAACTGAAAAGTTTTGCATTTTTTAATAACATGTAACTACAATTAGAACGTGTTGCATTTTTCAGAAACTTGTAGCTGGAGCGTTTTGCGATTTTTAAAAAACATGTAACTAAAAAGATTTGAATTTTTTAAAAGCGTGCAACTAGAACGTTTTGAATTTTGCAGAAACATGTAGTTGAAAAGTGTTGCATTTAAAAAAAAATGTAACTAAAAAACTTTTGCTTTTTGCTGAGCTTTTTGCGTTTTTGAAAAACATGGAACTAGAACGTTCTGCAATTTTTCAAAAACGTGTCAAGAGAACCTTTTACACTTCCTAAAAACATGTGATAAATGGAACATTGGGCACTTTTAAATATTATGTAAAATGGAAACATTTTTAAGTTTCAAAGACATGTAAATGGATTATTAGTAAATATCTTTAGAACAACATACACAGACCTATTTTTAGTGTGCTTTTAAAAATTAAATCGTCTGTAAAGAACCAAAATTACCCATATCTAATTTAAGCTACAGTTAAAATGCGCTATGTCATGAAACAAAATGAGAAACCTGCGTAAACTGTTAATTAATTATATGTTTTTGAAAAGGTGCAAAATACTCTATTTACGTGTATTTGAAATGTGCTAAATGTTCTATTTACATACATTTAAAACGCGTCAAATGCTAAAACTTTTATTTTAAATATGCATATTAGGCTCTACAAAATTGTTTTAAGAATCGCGACATTGAATTGTTTTGTACTAATAGATAGCGTATTTTGATTTTACGAAAAAACGAAAATGGGTCATTTTGATTTTTCACAGTAGAACGAGTATAGTATTCTCTTCCCCAATAATGAGGGGGTCGGAGGCCATACCTGAGTTTACCCCTCCCTTTTTCGCATTTGCATCTCTAAAATCTCCGAAAATGGGGGTTATTTTAAATTTTTATAATTTAATATTAATATAAGAAATATAAGGGAGTGAAAGATGGTAGATGTCAGATGGTAGTATTTAAGTTAATTACGGGGGTGTTCCACCACTCCGGAGGAGGCCGGAGACCTATGAAGAGGGGGTGAGAGACTCAGCTGAAGCTCCAGCCAAGAATCTCCAGTATAGCTGCAGATGGTAAGGATGCTAATTTTATTTATTTAAATTTTAATGAATAATTCAATTTAGCTAGGATTTAGTATTTATTTTTATACGTTCGAATTCCAAGAGCACGTAGCTCGGTGGCTGAAGTCAAGGCTATGGAAATATCATCCATTTCCCTTGCTTCGCCACCACGAGCTCCCGACTTCATGAGGAACCAAGGAACCACATCGACCGTACACGGCAAACAGAGCATGTACACGGTCGAATGATTCTAGGTCCCACAGAGAAAATTTGGTCTGCTCGGGAAATTTTGCCAAATGATTTAATTTTACTCGCTAATTATGATAAGGATTGAGGGAAGAAGACTCGTTAATTTTGCTTCTAATTTCAGGAGGACAAGTCGGCGTAAAGGTCGGAGGCCTGGAAAATTGACGTTATTTTCCGGTGGCTCTCAGCTCCAACGCCGCTGGACGGGACGGACAAGGGACGGGGAAGAGCGTTTGTGTTGCCTAGCATTCCAGACGGCAATCGCTCTTCGTCCCTGACCCTCCAGAACAGCAGCAACGACTTGTCCTGAATTTTGATTAAAGTGGTAAGTTTATTTTTAGTTTTAGGTTTATTTATTTTCATTTATTTTGCATGAGGATCGTTGGGGATGTGGTGCTGACTCCGTGCCCAGCAACCACATCCAGCTCAGAAAGGACGGAGAGGTGCGGTGAAGAGTGTCCGGGCCATAGAGGAAGGCATGCTACGGACACACACCGCACCATTACCACCAGTCCAGGCCGACCAACGACCCTGAATTTTGGATGCCAGTCAGGTAAATACATAACTTTACATTTTATTTTAATTAAGTTTTTAGTTTTTATTTTAGTTTAGTTTATTCTGCCAATTGTGTTAGTTGGGGAGGTTGGGCGGACGATGGCAAAGCCTCGTTGCAGAGAGATACGAACTGTGTATCTGCTCCACCGTCCACTCCAACTTGGAGGACAAACCCGCAAAAGACAGCTTGAGCTGCATGTTTGTTCCTTCCAGTCTCCCCTCAATTTTGAAGTTATTTTTATATATTTTTATTAACTTTAATGCATGAACCGAAGTCCCTAAATTACGTTCAGCGAGTTTAGAGAACTACTGCTGACGACTTAATGAATGAGCCAATTATTTTTGCTGCAAATTATGATATCTAATTTTTAAGTTCCTTATCTCTAGATTCAGTGATGGAAAATATGAGAATCAACGGAAAGTTTGCCAATATAAATAATAACAGTCAACGAACGAAGATGCGAAGGTAAGTTTAAGAATATAAGTTCATATCAATAATTTAAATCGAAAAGGAAAAGATGAGTTCATTTTCAAATATAATATTTCCTAAACGACTTAAGGTCGAGGGCCACAACTGAATATAAAATAATTAATTCATGTTTTTGTTTTCTTTTCAGATTTCGTCCAATGATTTACAATATAATGGATTACAATATAATGATTTATAAAGGATATGCTTACGGATGCCACTGGTGTGGCATCTGATATTCTCCGATTCCAGGTCCAGGTTGATTACAGGTAATTCGCGATTTTATAATTAATATTTTATAATTTATATATTTGGTTCAATTGACCTCAATAATTTTAGTAACAATAAACTTAGGAAGAACTCATAGAGAGGAATTGCGAACACGGTGAATACCAAGAATAAGAATAGGAAAATGTAAACGTTATCACTACGATTTTTCTTTTTCTTAATTTTAGATTGTTGATGACACCAACAGGAATTATGGGGACAATCCCCTCGTATGTTTCTTATTCCTTTCGGAGTCTCCATGTTCTTCGATTCCTTTCTAGTCATTTTTCCACTAATTTCCAGAAGGGAAAAATGTAAAAAGAAAATTAGAATTCTGAAGGATTCGGAAGGATTGATGACGGAGACCCTCTCTTCTTCGAAGCGTGATTGTTTCTGCCTTGGCTTGCTTGCCTCTGCTCCTTCCTCGCTTCGTCTCCTGTCGCCTCGGGAAGCATTATTTAATTCCTTTTGTGGCTCATAGACGCTGTGTGCTGAAGGGCCGCGAGTTGTAACTTATTTTATTATCTCCTTCCGTGGTTCTTTCTCACTCTCTGTCAGATGGCCGATGCTGTCTGGAGAATTTGAGGAGAATCTGTGGGAGGAGATGTTGTGAACTCGATTCCTTTCTCAACAGTAGTTTTCTACATTACACGAAATGAAATACGGCATATTATGATAACTAACAGATGTTGTGTTTTGTCGAATGGCAGGCAGGATTGCGAAGGATAAGTCAACTGTGGAAATCATAGCTGTGCATTGTTTAAACACATTTATTTAACTTTTTGCTTTGTAATTAAATTAATCCCGCATGTAGTTTAGTTTTGATTTTAGTGTGTATTTTGAACAACTACCTAAAGCTAAGATCTATCTAGAACACTTAACATTTGAAATTTTTTTTTAAATTAAATAATGGCAGTGTTTGCATTTGGTCAAAGTAAGATGGATGGACAGCCTTACTCCACCCTTACAATTGTCACCACCCCCAATTAAAAGTGGCGACAAGAAAAGAATACACTCAACCAATTTTAGTTTCTTTCTCATTTTTTCATTTCTCTGCGCATGCGCAATGATCTTTTTGGGAGCCATGTCAAAAATCTGGATAATACATATGGTAGAATCTTTGAGCCTCAAACTTGGACTTTTTTGAACGATGATGATGATGTGGGAAAATCTGGGAAATCTGCCATGACATGTCATATCCCTCAGCTAAATCCATTTGACCCCTCAATTCTTAAGTTCTACAAACAATACAACTACAAGAGAGTTCCAAGACCAGAATATCCACTTTTATTTACAACAGACTTTAACACAGCATTGATACGGCAGGGTGAACCCACAGAATACGGATTCCTTTCTTGCTATGCTACAGCTCATTCGAAAGGATTCAAGGAAGCGGCGAAAGAGTTAAGTAAGTTTGTAATAATAATTTCATCTACAGGGTGAGTATATTATTTTGTAGCAAATTAAATAATCAAAGTTTAATAGAAAACACTGTTTATAATATGAATATGTAAAAGAATGGTAAATTTCACATTATTAAAAACATCCATATCGTTTCTAAAAAACCAAAATAAACCATATCCAATTTAGGCTACAATCAAAATAAGTTATATGTTATGGAAAAAAATAAGAAACATGCGTCAAATGTTAATTAAGGGTTTTTGAAAAACGTAACATGTCCTATTTACATGTTTTTAAATAGGTACAAAATGTTCTAATTCTATGTTTTTCAAAAGTGCAAAATGTTCCAATTCCATGTTTTTGAAAAGGTGCAAAATTTTCTATTTCCATGTCTTCGAAAAGTTGCAAATGTTGTAATTTCACGTTTTTAAAAAGTGCAAAATGTTCTAATTTCATGTTTTTAAAAAGGTGCGAAATGTTTTAATTCCATGTTTTTAAAACAGTGGAAAATGGTTTAATTCAATGTGTTTTTTTAAAAGTGCAAAATTTTTCTTCTTTGCTCTCTTTACATATTTAAATGATTATTTGTATAATTAGATAGTTAATATTGTTTTAGCTACAAACGGATATGGGTCATTTTTGTGTTTCACAGACTATATAATTAACTATATCATACAATGTTTTTGTTAACATGGGTCATTTTTATTCCCTCTTGAATTCGATAGAAGCCATTTTGATTCTTTAATTCTTACGTTGTTAAGTACCTTTACAATATTTCAATTTTCTGTAATAGAGTGTCAAATAAGTGTGAATCAATACTGAAGATTACAACAATTATTCCAGAAAGCATTCAATTTATTCAAATATCCTGCGCCACTCCAAAGCGTCGGAACGATTCTTGGTCTTGGTCACGACGCATTGTGGACATTTTCCCATTTATCCGCCTGAAGCATTTTTAAACGAGAAACAGGACACGATTTAACCAAACAAGAGCACAAAGCACTTTCTCTGCACCCAAAATTTGGGACAATAAGCAAAATGTTCCTAAGGCCAGAAAAAAAAATAATGTGGTTATTTTCGGTATCGATGCCGTGTCCCACATGACCTTTATGAGGGTCATGCCCAAAACGTATTCATATTTGACCAAGAACTTATTGTTCGCCATTGGTCTTTGGGGCCACACAAAAGTTGGTGATAATAATTTTCCAAATATTCGTAAGTCAACAAGTAAAATATATCAGTAGGGATTGTCAACAAGTGGTTTTATCACAAAATTTAATTTTTAATGTCATAGGACTGTGGTGTACATCCAAAGTTGGTTTAAGAATGTTTTGTTACTGTTAGTGTCAAGGACTAATTTAATGCACACATTTAGTACACGAGGCTTCAGTTTGTGTGAGTTTAAAATTATTTGGTATCCGAACTAAAACATTGTCTTACATTGAAATGCAACCATTAATTATATTATTTAATAAAAAATTAAATTTCTGCGGTTACAATTCATAACTAATTTACGGTTACCGCAAATTGACGTTTTCACATAAGATTACATTTTTAGATGTAACAACATTTGCGACGATTTTATTTGCTTTTTAGTAGATTTCAGTTTCTGATTTTAACTTTCGAATAAAATGCATAGACATAAGTACAAATTACTCAACTCCAGTAATTTAGTGATTATTAAAGGAAGTGCATTTGCATGTTGGGCATACAATAATTATAGTTGAAGCCAATAGCCCAACCCAGTAACATAAACGTTTATCTAAAATTTAAGTTTCGATGAATGAGAAAAAATTTTGTCAGCGATGATTTAAAATGAGACATTTAAAAGTTTATTACCTAATATCAAAATTCGCTATGTATAAAACTAATTACGTTATAGTGAGCCTGCAATTATGGTATTCTTGAAATTTCTTATTTTGCGCGTGTTGAAAACTTGTAAATAAGTCATTTTGAACGTTTTAAAAACGTGTGAATAGGACATTTTGGACGTTTTGAGAACATGCAAATAGGTCATTTTAAACGTTTTAAAAACGTGTAAATAGGTCATTTTGGACGTTTTGAGAACATGTAAATAGGTCATTTTGAACGTTTTAAAAACGTGTAAATAGGTCATTTTGCACGTTTTGAGAACATGCAAATAAGTCATTTTGGACGTTTTGAGAACATGTAAATAAGTCATTTTGAACGTTTTAAAAACTTGTAAATAGGTCATTTTGCACGTTTTGAGAACAAGCAAATAAGTCATTTTGAACGTTTTGAGAACATGTAAATAATTCATTTTGAACGTTTTGAGAACATGTCAATAATTCATTTTGAACGTTTTAAAAACGTGTCAATAGGTCATTTTGCACGTTTTAAAAAAGGGTAATTAGGTCATTTTGCAATGACTTTTTGCAAAGTGTAAATGGATTATTTAAAAGTGACAATATCGACAAATCTTCATTTTTACGGACATACGACTCCTCTGACATCAGCTAAATCATTAAGTAGAGGGCTATCTTCACCAGAATAAGTCATTATTTGCCAAAATGACTCATTAAATCAGCCGATGACGTCATGTATGTACGATACATTGTTATAATGATATAAACATTTTATGCACAATTGTATGTTACAAGCGGTGA
This sequence comes from Dicyrtomina minuta, assembly GCA_949802685.1. Taxonomy (NCBI): domain Eukaryota; kingdom Metazoa; phylum Arthropoda; class Collembola; order Symphypleona; family Dicyrtomidae; genus Dicyrtomina; species Dicyrtomina minuta. Next base: position 6,865,020 of record OX461811.1, read on the forward strand.
CTTAAACATCTAAAAGTATAATTATATTTCAAATAATATGTGCTGAATTTAGATTTTATTAATTGTGGTAGTTGGTCTAATTAATTATTTAGAAAATTACAAATTCTAAACCTAAATTACAATCAAAAGATAGTAAAGTATTAAATTTTCCAATATTTTTTAGGCGTGTATACCTATTTCCCACGCTGCTATCCCACGTTACAAATGGCCATTTACCCACTAGTTGGTTAAGGTGATGACAGGGGGATCCCATAGGCTCGTAAAAATGAGGATATTTTGAAGACATCATTTGTGGACGATCTTTTACTGTAATTTAATTTAATTCAATTTTTCTACTGCGGAGGACCCACGTCGTTCACGTGACCCGCCAAACTGATAAATATGACAACTACGACAAACTTAATTATACGATCATTAAAAACAGTTTAAAAAACTAATAATAAATGGTATTTAATAAATAATTAACTACTTCATACTACGCCATACTGTTTCAGAAAAATATATTTGAATTAATTCATCCTTAAGCTTAGCATCTAAAATTTAGCAACTATTAAAATTACATTAATTATTATTACAATAATTAACAAGCATTTACTAGTTTTAAAAAATACATTCATAAAAAAGCACATTGTTTAAACACTATGAGTTAAATAGTTGCTGTTCCATTATCACTCTTTGTAATTCAATTAATTCCACCTAATTAAAGTTTAATTTCAATTTTAGTGAAGTTTTAACTACTAATCGTCTACAGCTAAGGGGTAGTAAACTTAGCATTTAAAAATAATATTTTTAAAATAATTAATAAATATTTGTGTTTAGCCAAAGTAAAATGGAAAGAGACAGACTTATTACTCCACCTTTAGGATTTTCACTACTTAACAATTTCAGTAACGAAAAAAAAAGGATACGCCCCCCTAATTTTTGTTTATTTCTAATTTTTACACTGCTCTGCGCATGCGCAATGATATTTTTTGAAGCCATTCCGAGAATTGATATAATACATAGTAGAATTTTTAAGCCTCAAACTTGGGCCTTTTCAAAGGACGAACAAAAGTCTAGCAAATCTACCACAACCTGCTTTATCCCTCAGCTGAATCCATTTGACCCCTCAATTCTTAAGTTTTATGAGCCCAAAGAATACGAGAGAGTACAAAATGAAAAATATCCACTTTTGTTCACGACCGACCTCAACACAACATTGAAACGTGTTGGTGAGCCCAAAAATTACGGATATTTTTCTTGCTGCTACAGCTCATTCGAGAGAATACACGGGAGGGGAGAAAGAGTTAAGTGAGTTTGTATTGTGCTAAAACCACAAGAGTTATTAGAAATTCTGAATTTATTAAACGCTTTAAACAATAATTATACAGTACAACTTGCATTTTTTATTATCAAGTAAATATGTTGTTATATTTTTAGCAACACTAACAGAATAATTTAAACCGCTGTTTTTAAGAAGAATCAAAAAGATCATTTGTAATTTTTAAAAACAGATAGAACATTTTTAACTTTTCAAATACAAGAAATTACGAAATTTTGCACTTTTTAGAAACAAGTAATTAGAAAATTTTGCAATTTTTATAATCATGTAATTAAAACTTTTTGCACTTTTTAGAAACAAGTAATAAGGACAATTTGCACTTTTCATAAACTTGTAATTAAAAAATTTTGCACTTTTTAAAAACAAGTAATTAGAACAATTTTCACTTTTTATAAACAAGTATTTAAAACATTTTTCAATGTTTATAAACATGAAATTAGCACATTTTGCACTTTTTAAAAAATAGTAATTAGAAATTTTTGCAATGTTTATAAACATGAAATTAGCACATTTTGCACTTTTTAGAAAATAGTAATTAGAAATTTTTGCAATTTCTAGACACATGAAATTGGCACGTTTTGCACTTTTTAGAAAATAGTAATTAGAAATTTTTGCAATTTCTAGACACATGAAATTGGCACGTTTTGCACTTTTTAGAAAATAGTAATTAGAAATTTTTGCAATTTCTAGAAACATGAAATTACTGAAATTAGCTCATTGTGTACTTTTTAGAGAAAAAGTAATTAATTAGAAATTTTGCAATTTCTGGAAACAAGAAATGAGCACATTTTGCACTTTTTAGAAACAAGTAATTATAAATTTTTGCAATTTCTAGAAACAAGAAATTAACACATTTTGCACTTTTTAGAAACAAGTAATTAGAACGTCTTGCACTTTTACGAAACATTAAATAAATCACAGCACCTGTGAGATACTTTAAATTTATATTGTGTTCATCAATATAATTCGATTTCGTTCGACATAACTTGTTTAAATTCTAGCCTAAATTAGACATATTGCATTTAGATTCTTCACTTACGTTATCTTGTAAGTTAGCAATATTCAAATTTTTTTAGGGTGTCAAAGAAGTGCCAGCCCATAATAAAGAATGCAACTATCATTCCAGAAAATATTCAGTTTATTCAAATATCCTGCTTCACATCAAAGTTTAGCAATGCTTCTCGATCACGGCGCATTGTGGACGTTCTCCCATTTATCCGTGTGAAGCGTGTTAAAGCAGGAAATCAAACGCAAATAAATAGAACAACTGCTCAAAGCACTTTCTCTGCACCCGGAATTTGGGGCAATAAGCGACAGATTACTAAGGGCAGAAAAAAACTAAATGTGGTTATTTTCGGTATCGATGGCGTGTCCCACATGAATTTCATGCGAGTCATGCCCAAGACGTATTCATATTTGACAAACAACTTGTCCGCCATTGGTATGTGGGGCTACAACAAAGTTGGTGATAACACCTTTCCAAATGTTGGTAAGTTAAGAACTAAATTTACTTATTAGAAAATGTCCACAACGGTTGCCATAAATAAATCACCAATTTTAGAAATTTACGGCTCCTCTGTCATCACCAAAAGCTTCGCTCAAAGGCATATTTTAATAATTTTAATAATCATAATTGAATATTTTGGCACAGTTCCTCTTCTTACGGGATTGTTCATTGGAGAGCTTCACTCAAAAGCTCACTGTTGGGATTGGAAGCCATGGACCCCCTTTGACAGGTGCCCCTTCATTTGGAAGAAATATTCAAAGGCTGGCTTCGTCACTTCCTACGGAGAAGATGCACTCAACCTTGGAATTTTTAATTACATGAAAGGAGGCTTCCACAAACAGCCAACGGACTCTTGCATAAACGCTATGACGAAATGGCAGATGGAACAAACCGGAAATAACTGTACGAACAGAAAAATGCCACTTCATGTTTGTTATGGCCCGCGACTCAGCTTTGAAGTCCTGCTCAATTACGTGAAGGAGATGGCGCACAAAATGTCCCGTCAACCCACAGCCAGTCCGTATTTTCAATTCATTTGGTCCACGGCCCTCACACACGATAAGCTCAACTTGGGCAAACTGGGTGACAAACATTTACTTGAGACACTACAATGGCTTCATAATGGTTCCCATTTACAAGACACATTTCTTATTCTTATGAGCGACCATGGGATTCAGGCAGGAGACTTTCGACGAACGTTACAAGGACGTGTTGAAAATCGCATGCCTTTTCTGTATTTTCTGCTGCCGCCCTGGTTCCGTGCCGAGTATCCAGGGGCCGTGCAGAACTTAGTTGAAAATCAACACAAACTCATGACCACCTTTGACATTCATCAGACGTTACTTGATCTTCTTAACGTTGAGAATCTCTCCGAAAACAGCATTCGCTTCCGAACCGAAAACTTAAAAAATATTCAACCAAGTAATTTGTCCACTCGGGCCAAGTCAGTTAAAACGGTTTCACGTGGTTTGAGCCTTTTTTTACCAATTCCTGCCACGCGGACCTGTAAAGAGGCGGACATTGACCCCATGTGGTGCCTCTGCAGGGATTTTAGGACGATACGAAATGTAAGCGAAAATAATACATTCCTAAAGGAAGGTGCAACAGTAGTGGTAGAAGCCATCAATCAAAAGTTAAAGCGGAGTCCTAAATGCCGAAAACTGTTTTTGAAAAACGTGTTGTATGCTCAAGTGGCACAAGATCTACAACAAGATGGAGCAGCAGACGATGTGTTGGAATTGTCAACGATTTCAAGTGCAACGCACCCAAGTCTTTCCCGCACAAATTTGACTCTGTTCATTTCGTTGCGAGTGGCCCCGAGTAACGCAAACTTCGAGGCGACACTCACGCGACACTCCAATGGAAAATGGTTTGTTGCAAAGGAATTGAGCCGCGCTGATAGATACGGTGCACAGGGTTGGTGCACACCGGAAGTTGGTTTAAGAATGTTTTGTTACTGTTAGTGTTAGAGACAAATTGAATGCACAGATTTAGGATTAGGGCTACAGTTTTTGACTCCTAAATTATTTGTAATCTAAACTAAAACATTTTCTTACATTAAAATGCGAGCATTCATTATATTTTTTGGTCAAAAATTAAATGTCTGCAGTTGTATTTAATTACTAATTAACAGTAGCCGCAAATCGACGTTTTTATATAAGACTACATTTTTTGATGTGACAACATTGGCGACGATTTTATTTGCTCTTTAGTGGATATCAGTTTTTAATTTTAACTTCCGACTAAAATCCATAGAAATTGAGTTAATATTACTTAACTTCGTAATTATTTTCAATATGCAGCTACAGCTACCCTTCAGTTTTCACTCTTTTGAACTACATGAATGACTGACGTACGCAACGTAATCTTTTTTTTAAGTTATACAAGAAAAGTGTTGCCTAATGCATTGGTATTGGGGAATGTTGTTTAAAAACATTTTTTTGAAAGTTGGTTCTTTAAACTACTAAATGATGACAGTGGTAGGTGCGTTTATAACCAAATTAACACAGCTTATTTTGATTGCTTTTGTAGGCATTTACAACTTGTTAAAACTTGTCACCAACAGCGTCCGACTTATGGACGGATAGACACAGAAAAACAAAACATTTTAATAGATGCTTACCATGGCTATGGCCTATAAGCCCGGTATCAAAAAATTCAATAGTTTAAATCACGCGATTTACAAACACTAGTTTTTAAAACTGTCATAACAATGCAGTGTTTAAACACCATAAATAGGTGCTTTTATTCTATTGCTGTTTTAATACCATCTTTGTTATAAAATTGATTTTACATAATACAGTTTTGATTGGGGGGGGGGGGGGGGGGGGTGGCGACAAAGTTGAGCCAGTTTGCATTTAAAAATGTGCGTTTACAGGGTGGGCGAACGATTTTATAACAGACAGTTTTGAGTACCCAACCCAACCGCTCCACTTTGTAATGCTAATTTCAGTTAAGTTGTTGTCGATGCATATACTAATCGTAAGTATAGTAATTTGAGAATTTTCTATTCATTAGAATATTGAAGGAGTTTAAAACCCATATCAAAGGTTGCGACACCTGTTTCTGAACAAACTGAGTTTAATTAAATAGCATGCGCCTCTTTAAAGACTATTACTTTAATTTTTTTTTATTATACAATAGGTCACATTTGGGCTGGCGCCCATGGGACTGGCCTATTTATTTCACTGTTCAACATATTAGTTAGTATACGGGCGGATATATGGTGGAGGGGCTAGAGTACTTTAGCCCCCTCCATGAGGAGCTTATTTAACATGGTGGAGATAGGAGCGGCCATTTTCCAAGATGGTCCCCAGCAAACACCGAAATGCAAAAAATAGTAAAATAATAGTCGAATAATTGATGATTGGTCGGGAAATCGTATGTGGTGGCTAATTGCAGTAATTAAAAGTATATTATTGGTTGGACCATAAGCTAAAATAAATCGTTGGAAAAAAGCATCGCATTCTCATTGGCCCATCCTAAATAAATAGTCAGTTGGTAAAAGGTAAAAATCTGACAAAGGCCCGACTTTGAGTTTCATCACCAACGAATTATTTTCTTTCACCCACGTCGGGCCGACAATTCTACATTGAAATCCATTTACCAAAGCTGACAATGGCATTGAAAGTAGTGGCGGTTGGAATTTCGACAAAAAGGAGCGAAAATGAGTACTTGCTTTGTAAGTTGCTCACTCTTTATCCAGCAGCCTAGTCGGAGCTAACTTAAACTGTTTTCAGCTCAGTCATATTTAGTAAAGTTAGTAGTAATTATATCCAGTAACCAGATTGTTGTAGTAAACTTTTATAAGGAAAACAAAGTTAATGCTGTTCCTATATCATGGCTCACCGGAGATAATTTTTGCTACTGGCCATCCGGACAAAACATTACGAAGTTGATTAAGAAGCAGAATCCGCCTGAAGAAGGATGGAAGAAATTGCCAATTAAATTAATTAGAATCTGTGGTAACATTTTACAATCGTTGTAATAAATTATAGTAATCTACTAATGCGTAAGCAGTTAATTAGGAATTTTTTAACTGATCGCACTCCAAAAAGTTAAATACCCCTAGTATTAAATACGTTATTCTATTGCAATTCTGTCCTTCGTGACTTTCAGTTCAAAATCAAAAAACAAGTAATTATCGTATTTCCTAAAAAAATTGATCCAATGATACCCTTATACTTGCTTACTATTACAGATTCGTATTTTTTTTGTATAAAAGTGGTAAGTAGTCCTGTGTATTATTTATGATGAGGACCCCTTCCCATTACCTAACTATTAAATAATTTATCGCTTAAAATAAATATTAATATACTTGTTCGTTTAAAACAATAATTACAGAGAATCCTAAGCTGCCAATACTCAGTAACGTAGAACAAGCTGATGATTTAAACTTGAATGGAGAGAATTATGTGGTAATTATGGCTGGTGCATCCGATTTGGAGATATTCAAGGAGGAAAATCAAGGTAAGCACCTAATTTTAAATCGATAATAGCAAACGTATATTTTACTTCGCGTCATTAATAAAATTTTATACGCGGTAGCTCTTGAGTTCAAAAGCTATTATTTTACGCCTTGCAGTTTTAAAATATGATTAATTATGTGCAGTTTCTTAGTACAACCCGCAGGCATGTGACAGCGCTAGTAATTCAGTTTTATTTAGTCATAAGCAATATAAAACTAAAAAATACCGATTTGTTTACAGAATTCCAACGCGAAGTTCTTCTAAGACCAGCAGCAGTTGGCGGAGACATTGAAAACCTTCGCTCAAGGCAGAATATAATGCTTAGTGATGACTACCAAATTACCTTAGAAAAGATTCGCCCTTTGGGATTTCCATTACAATCAGAGGCATCGTTGAATGAACTTGAGATATGGATGACTGATGTGGAAACCCGAAATCATTTAGTATGTCGTATTTTTTGTAGTGAATGTCATAATAATAGGTATTATATATGGTTGTAGGGATATTCTTACCCGGATTATTCCTAAGCACTCGTACTGGCAATAATTGTTTTATTTTAAACTAAAAAAACTGTAAAAGTATGTAACTTTTTTCTGAATGAAAGCGTGGTATCTATAAAATATAGAATATTTTTAGACCAAACCAATTTAAGTAATTATCCGTGTGTAAGTAGTAAATTAATGATAACACGTGTAGGTCATACCATGTCACAAGAATATACTTGTAACATTAGCAATATTTAATATAAATGTGTACTTATGCCAGAAAATACGAGTAACGATAAGTACATTTAAATTGTATTCCTTACACTAAACCAATTTAGAATCTCTTATTAAAAAAATTTGTACTCCTAATGTACTGCTTAAATAATACAAAATAATAGTATGTATATAATTCAATTGTATTTCTAATTAAATGTTTTATGGGTCTTGCTCACATTCTACTTTTCGAAACTGTTAATTTATTAGTTGCTGTGCGCTTACACTGCTTTAGTTTAATTTAGTTGAATACGTTACTTGATTCATTGTATGAATGCTGAATTGTTATGTTTTTATTATTACAAAATAAACTGTCTGTTATGACTTCAAACAATGAATTAATAAACTTACATCTTTCTAATTAATTCAGAAATTCATTCGTTGCATACAGAAATGAATTTATTGTAGTGGAAAAGTATTATTACATGGTAGGACCTAAGTAAGCACAAATAGTAGGACCAGCTGTTTGAATAACACTGCAAGGAAAGTCGTTTATAAGTTGGGCCACGGAATATGTTTGTTATATTTTTGATGTATTTAAGAGGGTATACTGCATTTCCCCACGAATGGCGGAAATGGTCGGGATAAAGCAGGCCCTTCAAAACTTTTAAGTTGGGAAAAAGTATGCGCTCCTCACTGAGCCAACTAAATTTGGAGCGACAAAACTGCATATTAGCCGACTAATAAACGATTGGTGGGCCTACTATAAAATTTCTATTAATCGACTATGTGTGTTTGCTGGGTCGCTTAACATTGTTAGCCACCCCTACGACCCCATCATAGATCTGCCCCTGCGTATACAATACTAGCGGAGCCTGCCTTTTAAATCTGATTACAAAATATAATTTAAGAACAATTTTAGGCAAAATTTGATGAGTTAAAATAATTGGGAATAACGAATAATGTTGATTAATTAATAATGTAGCTGTATAATAATATGAAACAAATTGGAGGTAGCTTCAACCGGTATCCCTCCCAGTCGTACCCTCATAACTCGTACCCTTCCCAGTCGTACCCAATCGAGTCGTACCCTGACCACTCGTACCCTGGTCCCAGTCGTACCCTAACCATTCGTACCCTAATCCCAGTCGTACCCTAACCATTCGTACCCCGGAAAGAAACCAAGAAACAAAATAATGTTTTTCATGTTCATCTTTTTTTAATTTTATTATGCATTATTATTGTGAATATATATATAGGAAATGAAATAATTTAGCATTGTTGAGTGAGAATGTTGTGGACGTCGTCAGACGATGCTCGTTTTTGCCGCTTGTTGCAAAGCCTCCCTGATTTTCGCACAATTGTTTCAGCTGTAGTAGCTGGTTTAGGTAGTGAGATTTGCTGACTGCTGATTCTTGCGAGGACGACCTCTTTTTTTCTTTGCTATTGCTGGTGGTGGGGGTGTTGGTAACACGGGCATCGAAACAAAAGGAACTGCAACAGCTGGTATTGCTTGAACTGGTTGCGTAATTGGATGTGGTTTCTGTAGACGTGACTTGGATTTAACAGCAGACAAGTTATACGCCACTCGTTTTAAGTATCGCAGTTTGTCTATTGTTGATATGGATTGTACTGTGTCGTACAATCGGTCGTCCAAAAGGATGTACTTCTTTTTTCTAGCAACTGGCTTTTTTCCCTCTTCTCTTCGTGTTGGTGCCAACAACCGGCACCAACATTTATCCTGCACCACTGTCAACAACCGGCACATTTTTGTTGCACAATATTTTGTATATTTTGTAACGAGTTACTATATTAGTATATTATCCTATACATGAGTTTTCTTTCGGTTTTTGGTTTTTAGGGTACGAATGGTTAGGGTACGACTGGGATTAAGGGACGAATGGGAAGGGTACGACTGCGACCAGGGTACGAGTGGTCCGGGTACGACTGGGAAGGGTACGACTGGGAAGGGTACGAGTTATGAGGGTACGACTGGGAGGACAATCCTTCAACCAATGGGTTAAAATTTTAGTATTTCTTCCTTGTCATGTCCACTAGGATGTAGTTCCTTGATTTTCTAGATGCAGTATTTCGTTTCGGACCCTTAATTTAATTTAAGAAAAATTTTGCTTCTTCTGATGTGCATATACAAGTAGTAGGGTGATGGTTTCCTATTACTGGGTGTATTTGGGGTATTTTGTACATTTAGGTGTATGCTGAGCATTTACCTACGAATGTTTTGAGTTTAAGTGTTATTTAAAAGCTTTAATTTTACTTTTATAATTCATTTCTTGTCAATAGTTCGTGAAACGTGAAGGAACACAAGGCGTGTTATTCCTTGGCAAGGATGCCAAAGGTAATAGGCCTGGTCGATATCGATATTTTAGAATTTTAAACATTTAAAAAAATTTAAAACCTTTAGTTTGTGTTTCTTTTGTGGTTTCATATATTGTTTCTAGTAAGATTAAAATCATCAGGGTTTTACTTTTAGAGCGATTTTAAAGCGTTTCAGTGTTGTTGGCTTTGTTTTTTATTGTTTTTTATTTTTGGTAATTTAACGTTAGCTTGTAGAAGCAAGTTGTAAAGAACTAAAACTTCATTGTTTAATAAAGTGAAGTAAAAGTCCAATTTTGCATTAAGTATACGGCACAGGTCGTTGGTAGTCATTTTTGGCTCTATAAGAGAAGGTGGACATCTTTGAATAGGGCTTGGATTGTTGAAGTAGCTGGCTGATACACTACATTGGATGTGCTTCTTAAGCCACGTAATCACTTTCCTTGATTTTATATTATTTCACAGTATGAATATTGTTCAAGCTTCAATGTCTCAAAAATCTAGTTATTTTGAATTTACTGTTTTACAATTTATTTTAATGAGTAGTAGTAGGCGAGCGCTCCAAGATAATATAAGTTTTGTTCTTCTCTGTTGATTTATTGTTGTTACAATATAAATCACTCAGAGCACTTCACTTACTACACGTCTACTGTATATCACGTCTCAATAAAGACTCTCTTTCAAAGCCTAGTATACCCGCAATATTAGTGAATCTTTAACAGAAATTCCTGTTGACCGCGTTTAATAACTTTTACTGTGGATGTCGGAGTAACAATGAACTCAGTTACAAATAACAGTAAAGTAATAAACTATCTCATTTTTTTAAGCGTGTTCAGTTGGGTCCCCTGCTGAGATCCCACGTTAAAGACAGTCATTAACCCACTTTTTGGCTAGGCTAACAACACTGGGATTCCAGGCTTGTAAAATTGAGAATATTTTGAAGGTTTTATTTGTAGACGACTCAAATCGACGACTTTTACCACTCAACAATTTCACTGACAAAAAGAAAAGAGTACGCCCCACTAATTTTTGTTTGTTTCTAATTTTTGCACTGCTCTGCGCATGTGCAATAATTTTTTTCGGAGCTTTTCTAAGAATTCGTATACTACATCATAGAGTCTTCAAACCTCTAACTTGGACCTTTACAAGGAAAGATCAAAAGTCTGTCCAATCTACCATGACATGCCGCATCCCTAAGCTGAATCCATTCGACCCTTCGATTCTTAAGTTTTACAAGCCAAACAAATACAAGAAAGTCCAAAGTAGAAAATATCCACTTTTGTTCATGACCGACCTGAACACAACATTGAACCGGGTTGGTGATCCAAAAAAGTTTGGATACTTTTCTTGCTGCTACAGCTCATTTAAGAGGATACCCGGAAGTGGAGAAAGAGTTAAGTGAGTTTGCATTGTGCTAAAACCCCAATAGTTATTAGAAATTCTGAATTTTTAAACACCTCAGCATTACCTGGCTTGTTTTAATTCCAGCCTAAATTAGACGATTTTTCACTTACGTTATTAGAAAACTAACCAATATTTGTGTCTTCTATACAGGGTATCAAAAAAGTGTACACTTATATTAAATAACGCAACAGTCATACCAGAAAATATTAAATTTATTCAAATATCCTGCGCCACTCCAAAGCTGCGAAACGATTCTTTGTCTTGGTCACGACGCATTGTAGACATTTTTCCATTTATCCGTGTGAAACATTTTAAAACAAGAAACAGGACACAATTAAATGAAACAGTAGCACAAAGCGCTTTCTCTGAACCTAGAATTTTAGGCAATGAGCGGCATGTTACTAAGGTCAAGGCCAGAAAAAAACTTAATCTGGTTATTTTCGGTATTGATGGAGTGTCCCACATGAATTTTATGCGAATCAAGCCCAAGACGTATTCATATTTAACTAACAACTTGTCCGCCATTGGACTTTGGGGCTACACAAAAGTTGGTGAAAACACTTTTCCAAATGTTGGTAAGTCAAAAAGCCAATTTAATCTTTAGCAATTGTCCACAACGATTGCAATCAATAAATTACTATTTTCATGAATATAATTACGACTCAATACAACGCATATGTTAATAATTATAATAATCATAACTGTTTTGGCACAGTTCCTCTTCTAACAGGATTGTTTGTCAGTGAGCTTCGCTCAAAAGCTCACTGTTGGGATTGGAAGCCATGGACCCCTTTTGACAGGTGTCATTTGATTTGGAAGAAATATTCAAAGGCGGGCTTCGTCACTTCCTACGCTGAAGATGCACTAAACATTGGAATATTTAATCACATGAAAGGCGGCTTCCACAAACAGCCTACGGACTCCTACTTAAACGCCATGACGCACTGGCAGATGACACAAACCGGAAATAATTGTATCAACAGACAAATGCCACTCGATGTTTGTTACGGCCCGCGACTCAGCTTTGAAATTCTGCTTAATTACGTAAAGGAGATGGCGCACAAAATGTCCTGTAAACCGGCATCCCGTCCGTATTTTCAATTCATTTGGTCCACTGCCCTCACACACGACAGGCTCAACATGGGAAAATTGGGAGACAAATATTTACTTGAGACGCTTTAATGGCTTCAGCATGGTTCCTATTTAAAAGACACGCTTCTTATCCTTATGAGCGACCATGGGATTCAAGCAGGAGACTTTCGACAAACTTTACAAGGGCGCCTTGAAAATCGCATGCCTTTCCTCTATTTTCTGCTGCCGCCTTGGTTCCGTGCCGAGTATCCTGGGGCCGTGCAGAACTAAGTTAAAAATCAACACAAACTTACAACCACCTTTGACATTTATCAGACGCTGCTAGATCTTCTTAACCTTGAAAGTCTTTCAGACGACAGTATTCGCTTTCGAACTAAAAATTTAAAAAATCCTCAACAAAGAAATTCTTTTACTCAAGCCAAGTCTGTTCAAAATGTTTTACGTGGATTGAGCCTTTTCTTACCAATCCCTGCCACGCGGACCTGTAAAGAGGCAGACATTGACCCCATGTGGTGTCTCTGCAGGGATTTTAAGATGATACAAAATGTGAGCAAAAATAATACATTCCTAAAGGAAGGTGCAACAGTAGTGGTAGAAGCCATCAATCAAAAGTTAAAGCGGAGTCCTAAATGCCGAAAACTGTTTTTGAAAAACGTGTTGTATGCTCAAGTGGCACAAGATCTACAACAAGATGGAGCAGCAGACGATGTGTTGGAATTGTCAACGATTTCAAGTGCAACGCACCCACGTCTTTCCCGCACAAATTTGACTCTGTTTATTTCGTTGCGAGTGGCCCCGAGTAACGCAAACTTCGAGGCGACACTCACACGACACTCCAATGGAAAATGGTTTGTTGCAAAGGAATTGAGCCGCGCTGATAGATACGGTGCACAGGGTTGGTGCACAACGGAAGTTGGTTTAAGAATGTTTTGTTACTGTTAGTGTTAGAGACAAATTGAATGCACAGATTTAGGATTAGGGCTACAGTTTTTGACTCCTAAATTATTTGTAATCTAAACTAAAACATTTTCTTACATTAAAATGCGAGCATTCATTATATTTTTTGGTCAAAAATTAAATGTCTGCAGTTGTATTTAATTACTAATTAACAGTAGCCGCAAATCGACGTTTTTATATAAGACTACATTTTTTGATGTGACAACATTGGCGACGATTTTATTTGCTCTTTAGTGGATATCAGTTTTTAATTTTAACTTCCGACTAAAATCCATAGAAATTGAGTTAATATTACTTAACTTCGTAATTATTTTCAATATGCAGCTACAGCTACCCTTCAGTTTTCACTCTTTTGAACTACATGAATGACTGACGTACGCAACGTAATCTTTTTTTTAAGTTATACAAGAAAAGTGTTGCCTAATGCATTGGTATTGGGGAATGTTGTTTAAAAACATTTTTTTGAAAGTTGGTTCTTTAAACTACTAAATGATGACAGTGGTAGGTGCGTTTATAACCAAATTAACACAGCTTATTTTGATTGCTTTTGTAGGCATTTACAACTTGTTAAAACTTGTCACCAACAGCGTCCGACTTATGGACGGATAGACACAGAAAAACAAAACATTTTAATAGATGCTTACCATGGCTATGGCCTATAAGCCCGGTATCAAAAAATTCAATAGTTTAAATCACGCGATTTACAAACACTAGTTTTTAAAACTGTCATAACAATGCAGTGTTTAAACACCATAAATAGGGGCTTTTATTCTATTGCTGTTTTAATACCATCTTTGTTATAAAATTGATTTTACATAATACAGTTTTGATTGGGGGGGGGGGGGGGGGGTGGCGACAAAGTTGAGCCAGTTTGCATTTAAAAATGTGCGTTTACAGGGTGGGCGAACGATTTTATAACAGACAGTTTTGAGTACCCAACCCAACCGCTCCACTTTGTAATGCTAATTTCAGTTAAGTTGTTGTCGATGCATATACTAATCGTAAGTATAGTAATTTGAGAATTTTCTATTCATTAGAATATTGAAGGAGTTTAAAACCCATATCAAAGGTTGCGACACCTGTTTCTGAACAAACTGAGTTTAATTAAATAGCATGCGCCTCTTTAAAGACTATTACTTTAATTATTTTTTACTATACAATAGGTCACATTTGGGCTAGCGCCCATGGAACTGAAACTGGCTAATTAATTTCACTGTTCAACATATTAGTTAGTATACGGGCAGATCTATGGGGGAGGGGGGCTAAAGTGCTTTAGCCCCCTCCATGAGGAGCTAATTTAACATGGTGTGGATAGGAGCGGCCATTTTACAAGATCGTCGCTTCACATTGTTAGCCACCCCTACGACCCCATCATAGATCCGCCCCTGCTTATACAATACTGGGGGAGCCTGCCTTTTATATCTGATTACAAAATATAATTTGAGAACAATTTTAGTCAAAATTTGATGAATTAAAATAATTATTAATAACAAATAATGTTGATTAATTAAAAAAAATAGCTGGATAATAATGTGCAACAAATTGAAGGGAGCTCAAACCAATGGGTTTCAATTTTGTGCTGAGTTATTTGTTTCTTGTCATGTCCACTAGGATGTGGTTCCTTGATTTTCTAGATGCAGTATTTCGTTTTGGATCCTTAATTTAATTTGACCAAAATTTTGCTTCTTTTGATGTGCATATGCAAGTAGTAGGGTGATAGTTTCCTATTACTGGGAGTATTAGGGGTATTTTGTACATTTAGGTGTATGCTGAGCATTTGCCCACGAATGTTTTGAATTTTAGTGGTATTTAAAAGCTTTACTTTTCCTTTTATAATTCTTTTCTTGTCAATAGTTCGTGAGAAGTGAAGGAACACAAGGCGTGTTATTCCTTGGCAAGGATGCCAAAGGTAATGGGCCTGGTCGATATCGATATTTTAGAATTTTAAACTTTTAAAAAAATTTAAAACTTTTAGTTTGTGTTTCTTTTGTGGTTTCATTTATTGTTTCTAGTAAGTTTAAAATCATCAGGGTTTTGTTTTTAGAGGGATTTTGAAGCGTTTTAGTGTTGTTGGTTTTTTTTATTGTTTTTTATCTTTGGTATTTTAACGTTAGCTTGTAGAAGCAAGTTGTAAAGAACTTAAACTTCATTGTTTAATGAAGTGGAGTAAAAGTCCAATTTTGCAACAAGTATACGGCACCCCGCATAAGAATATAGCTTGGGTGCCTTTAGGTAATCAGGAATCTTAAGTGATCATATGGGCGTGATTGGGATTAGTTTTAATATTGCCGTAATGAAAGCTCACTAGTAATTCATGCATGATTCTTCCGCACCGCTGCTATACTGTCAGTCATTTAGGAAATATCGCTTTCCTACTTTAATGAAATTTAGGGGCATTGCATATACGGAAGTTTAACAAACTCATTTATGGACTTGACACAACTATTCTTAAATGCAATTGCGCTCATAAACTATGAACACATAAACATAAATGTAAAATTTTATAACTTCCTATAAGATTTTATTTATGATCCTTTAGCATGCAATGTAAATAACAATTAAATATTAAATAGAAGCACAGTTAGGGTCGTTTTTTAATTTGCATTATAATAAAATACGAAAGCAGTTACGCAGATAAACTAGAATACAAATCAGAGGAAATAATAAACAATTTATTCAATTATTCGATTTTTCAAAACACTTAAAAAATATTAAGGTATTTACATGCAAATGCACTATTCATAATTTATCTTTACAAAAACGATACCTAGTCAGTTTCAAATAAATTAGGTAGTTTAATTAAAATTAAAGTATCTACATCTTTGTAGCAAGCTATAAATTTAACAGGTTGTACAAAATTAATTGGAACAATTACCGTTTTTTCACATGATTGTGTTAAATTTAGTACATTTTTGAAATGTTTCATTCTCAACAGACAAGACACTAATACGCGCAAAAAGGTGAAAACATGAGCACTCTGTGCTACATAAACACAATACGTTATAAAAACTTAAAAGCCTACCTGACGATTGTTCAAATCTAACAATGTTATTTGAACGTTTTTGGCTGTTTTTAGTTCTAAATTTGTAGCTACTGATAATGGCATTCTTACTTGCTAAAACAGTCTTAAGTTTACAAAAATGAGACAGAATATTTAAAGTTGAGCTATCAACTACAGTTTCAGTACCTCCAATTATGTCATATGCGTCAAAACCTGTATAGTTATAATTAAATCCAGAAATCAACTCACTTATTCCTGGATTATTTTTTATACTATTTGCACTTCCTTTTAAAATAAATTCATTTACAAACTTTTTGCTAATTTGACATAGTACACCATTCGAACTGCTGACATAATTCAATAGTTTCCCATTTACTCCTTTAAAATGAAATGCAGAAATGCCCCAAAGAGGTCCCCAGTTCTAAACAGCTTCTGCTAAATGAGTTAATTGATAAACATTAAATGTGTAATGCTCCTTTCCGTATAACTTTCTAATTTTAGAATAAAATAAATTTAACAATGTTTTTGCTTCATTTATATCTTTTTCTAAAACACATGGTTTGGACAACAAGAAAATTGCAGACGAAAGAAGTTGGAAGTGCTGCACATATTTTTTAGGTAGGATTCCTTTTAACACCACTGTACATACATAAAGCCATGTGCCCCATTTAGAGGCTTTTCAGTATTTAGAAGTCTAAACAGACCTAACTGTACGGACTTTTTCGTAAGGAACTTTTATCCGTAGCAGCAAACTATCAATTTCACGCCATTTATTTCCAGTATAATATATTTTCCCAGTGCTAGACATCCAAATATTCATAAAATATCTTACAACACCCAGATAGACTGAATGCATGTGATCAGGCACAAACCCATTAATAATGTCAAATGCTCTTAATTCAATTAATGGGCTGGCAAATTTTATTCCTTGACAGAAGTTTTTAGTATTCACTAACGAACAAAAAGAGTCTAATGATCGTAGTATTGGTTGAGTACTCAGAGGTTCGTAGACTCTACAGTATCCCTTGCCTTTCAAGATTCTTTCACCTGGATGAAGGCACCACGTGCAACCGTATTTTCCATTAAATTGTTTACAACCTTGCATAGTGCATCGAGCGACTGCATCTACCACACACAACACAAAATAAATTCCACTCTCAATTTCAATTCGATTAGCAGATTTCCATTTTATACAATTGTCACTTAAACTATTAAACTCAGGCACAACTAAATTTAATAATAGCTTTATATCTGGTTTACCTTCTCCAAACTATAAACTTCCCACAATTATGTTTTTCTTTCTTATTCTGTGAGGCAATTCATTAATTGAAACAAAAACAGGCCTAAGAGAAGACTTTGACGATCCAAACACAGGTATTCCGTCAGAATTAAATGTGCAAGTCAAGTCATATTTAGTTTTTGTAATATCGGCGTAGCACTTTCCAGAAAGAATGTCATCATATTTATCCTGCATTGATTTGTCCGTCTCTAATGACATAAGAATGTGCTTAGCAATGTACGGAATTTTTATTAGATACTCTATTTGCCACTGTAAATTAAATATAATAAAAAACAAACATTTCTCGACCAAATACCGCATCACGTACTGCTTGTTGCAAGCTAAGCACTGTAAACTGACATTTAGTTTAATGAGACAATTTTCACAGTAGTACACACGTTTATACGCATCTTTAGGAGCTTTAGATATTTTTTTCAATTTATATGATGTAGTTGGGTAATTAGTTGTAATGGGCAAGTGCAGATGAGTAAATTTCATTATATCACTAGTTGCTTGCTGTGTTAAATTATGACGGGCTGCAATTAACCGTAAAAGATGAATGCTGGTGCCCGTATCGATGCGGCATCCCGGATACATAGTTGCTGTCGATTTCTAAATAAATTATTACATATTATAAATACAAACTAGTAATATAACTAACAAACATTCACGAATCATGCAACTCTAAAAGTACTTTAAGTATAACGTACACTGTGAATCATTTCTAATTTGCTAGGCATTTCATTCTCGGACAGAATGTCACTTGATTCATCCGTAATTTCTAAATGAACGTCAGGATCATCATCTGAAATGCTTGATAGATCCCAGTCCAACATTTCATCTCCGTCTCCTGCAATAAATTAGGGCTATATATAAGTATACGGTTACACTTTTTTAATTAACAGTTACTGAAAAATAATGCATGAACAAACTAACAAACTGAAGTTTACCTTGCAAGGAAGAAACTTCAACCTCAATGTAATCATTATTGCTGCTCACGTTTACTTCAGAATGACGTGTTGCTACCCATGTACGTAAAAAGAGCAAATTATGTATTTTTGAATCATTTAAGTATATACAGTTCAAACTTACAGCACATAATTATAGTTGAGTACAATGCTTCAAACTACATTATGAATATCTTAAAAATCACTACCTGCTTTATTATCTTCTTTTTGTAATATGTAGAAACTTGTAATTTGCGCTTTGTTCCAGTTTGGAAATTCATTTTTGTGAAGTGAGGTTTATCTATTTCTAATATATTTGAAAATTGTCACTTCCCGCTACTACATGCCTTCTGTCTAGTTGAACGAATAAGAATCCTTAAATTGCGTGGGCGGTTTTTAGTCAAGAAGCCCGGTTAATTAACAAAAAGCAATGCCACTCACACAAAGCTGTATTATTTTACTGCAGTCTGGAAGGAAGACCGGCATGGCATTGCATGCCATCCCATACTCTGTCTAGTCACAGTCTGTTCTTCGTCTAGTCTCTGTCTGAATCCATTCCGACTTTTGTCTTTTGCTGCCGCTCACAAGGCACATTTTTCTACTTTTAACATCTTACTTCAGTCGTCAACTAATTAAAGATAGTTAAAAAAATGCATTTTCTTGTGTACTGGCCTAGTGAAGCTTCATATTCTGCTGTTGCAGCTAAAAAAATCAAATTGTATAACCTGGACGGCAGTTTAGCCAATACTTCAGATTTATCTAGTGTTATTGGCCATCTATTTAGAATTAAATATGGAATAGAGAAATCAAGCAATGGAAAGGTGCTAAACTCTGCTAAGTTACATTTATTGTTGTATTATTATGAACGTAAGAATGTAGGTATATCAATAAATATGTAAATTCTTAAAATTACAAATATTGTCTTGCATTGTTGTATGCTAAAATTCCTGCATTTTTATGGTTTTAACAGGTTGAAGAAAGGATATGAAGGAGGAAGAAAAGCAACGATCAGAGCAAGCTGCAAATGAGTCATTTGAAGCTAAGCAATCCCCAGGGTGTAGAAACCGTGATAAAGACAGTGAGCTCAGTACTGTGAGAACCCTAAAGCGAAAATCTGTTGTCCTGGAGCCGGAATTCAATCAGGTTACAAGTTTTATATTACATATGTAATATGTATATATATAATAGTATATAGTATATTAGGTATTGTAAGGGTTACCGTATGGGTAAGTATATAATAATTTTATAAATATCATTAGGTTTTATTTATTGTTTTTTTAGGGTCCTATTATTGTCGCTGGCTCTGACTTTGAAGCAGATGTGCTGACTACGGATGCTTCTATGACTGAGGTGAATTATAAGTACAACAGATATTCACCTGATTATATAAGTATGTGTAATTAGGCCATTTTTATGAGATACCAATATCATCGTTAAACTATTGTGTTTATTTTTCAGAATGCAGATGACAGATTTGCCAATCCAGCTGAGCAACGTGTGAAGGAGCTGGAAAAAGAAAATCGAAAGCTAAAGCGTAAGCTGGCCAAAGTACAAAGTAAGTTGTTTCAAATTGCCACTTACGAATTTTAATATTTAGTGATCCATATGTATTTATTTTCTACATTAGTACTACACCTCTCATTGATTAGTTTTTTTCCTAGTGTAGTCAAAATTATGGCTAAAAGATAAATTTAAATGGACTTAAACTTTTATTTCTTTTTTTGTTTGCCAGAGACATTGCGCAAAAAGACTGCCTTAGGTGGTGTTGATCAAACTGCTACCGTGGAGATAGCGAATGGCATGATGATTCCACAAGGATTTTTTGACTTGGCAAAATTAACTTGTGCTGGGAACATTTCGGTATTTTTAAAAAAATTGTGTTTGAAAGTGGATTATTTGATCTCGAAGAAATTGCTTCATCATCAATGACTGGAAGAGCTCCATCGTGGGCCAGGTCTGAGCCAAAACCAGCTTTGAATCCAACAAAATTCAAAGCACTTAAAGGTAAATGTTTATTTTCTTTTATTACATTTTTAAATACCATTTTGCAAAATATTATAACTCACAACACATAATTTGTACTACAACAACAGAGATTTCCATTTCATGCAATTACAACGCGTTTCAATAATTTTTTGGATTTTATTTTTTTATAGATCATGTAATTTTGTCTTTTGGACTGGCTCCAGAAACTTACGAGATGTTGCTGTTCGAAAAGCGATGCTACAATATTTGTACTGACGCCAGAAAAAAAATTAAGAAGCTCAGCGTTTAAAGTACCCAATTAACCCCTAATAGTGAATATCATTATACATTTTTTTTTATTCATGGAATAATTATTAAATTTGAGCAATAAAAAGGACGATTTTATTTAAATATGACATAAATGCAGTGTTTTATTTCAGATAATTAATTAATTTATGTTTACGATGTTCCAAAATCAATAAGTTTTTTGCATACTTTTGGGTCGTTCATCTATTTCGCCCAAAGGAAGTCAACGCATATTGCATAAATGGTTTTATAGCTTTCATTGGGAAAAAATCTGTAGAAATTTGAAATTGGCCCAACACTTTTCCCCAACTACTTTTCCTAATGCACAGTTGGTTTTTTTTAATGCGGGACAGGTCGTTGGTAGTCATTTTTGGCTCTATAAGAGAAGGTGATGTGTCGACATCTTTGAATAGGGCTTGGATTGTTGAAGACGCTGATACACTACATTGGATGTGCTTCTTTAGCCACGTAATCACTTTCCTTGATTTTATTTTATTTCACAGTATAAATATTGTTTAAGCTTTAATGTCTCAAAAATCTAGTTATTTTGAATTTACTGTTTTAGAATTTATTTTAATGAGTAGTGGTAAGCGAGCGCTCTAAGATGATATAAGTTTTGGTTTTCTTTGTTGATTTATTTTTGTTACAATATGCATCACTCAGAGCACTTCACTTACTACACGTCTACTGTATATCACGTCTCAATAAAGACTCTCTTTCAAAGCCTAGTATACCCTCAATATTGGTAAATCTCTAACAAAAATTCCTGTTGACCGCGTTCAATAACTTTTACTGTGGATGTCGGAGTAACAATGAACTCAGTTACAAATAACAGTAAAGTAATAAACTATCTCATTTTTTTAAGCGTGTTCAGTTGGGTCCCCTGCTGAGATCCCACGTTAAAGACAGTCATTAACCAACTTCTTGGTTCGGCTGACAATATTGGGATTCTAGGCTTGTAAAATGAGAATAATTTAAAGATAGTATTTGTGGACGATTCTCCACTGTAATTTAATTAACTTTAACCTCTCACCTGCAGAGAACCTATGTTTTATTTAACGTGACCACCCAAAATAGATAATTATCGCTATCACGACAAACTGAATCATACAATTATTTGAAACAATTTAAAAGTCTTATTAAAAATGTCAACCAATTATTCGATAAATATATAATACTACACTATAGCGCTACAAACACAATTATTATAATAGGTCTATCCTTAAGCTTAGCATCTAAAAATGTAAAAAATATAAAAATTATAATGCCTTCAATAATTATACCGCAATCATTAGTTTTAAAAAAGACAGTCATAAAACACCGCATTGTTTAAACACTAATTATTAGTTAAATGGTTGTTGTTTCAATATTATTCTTTGTAATTAAATTAATTTCACATAAATAAAGTTTAATTTTGATTTTAGTAGATTTTTATTGTTAATCACCCACGGCTAAGGGCTAGTAAACTTAGCACCAAAAAATATTTTTTTTGAAATTACATGCTTAATAACTATTTGTGTTTTACCAAAGTAAAATGAACAGACTTACTCCACCTTTATTACTTTCACCACTCAACAATTTCACTGACAAAAAGAAAAGAGTACGCCTCACTAATTTTTGTTTTTTTCTAATTTTTACACTGCCCTGCGCATGTGCAATAATTTTTTTCGGAGCCTTTCTAAGAATTCGTATACTACATTATAGAATCTTTAAACCTCTAACTTGGACCTTTACAAGGAAAGACCAAAAGTCTGGCCAATCTACCATGACATGCCGCATCCCTAAGCTAAATCAATTCGACCCTTCGATTCTTAAGTTTTACAAGCCAAACAAATACAAGAAAGTCCAAAGTAGAAAATATCCACTTTTGTTCACGACCGACCTGAACACAACATTGAACCGGGTTGGTGATCCGAAAAAGTACAGATACTTTTCTTGCTGCTACAGCTCATTTAAGAGGATACCCGGAAGTGGAGAAAGAGTTAAGTGAGTTTGCATTGTGCTAAAACCACAATAGTTATTAGAAATTCTGAACTTATTAAAAGCTCAGCATTACCTGGCTTGTTTTAATTTCAGCCTAAATTAGACGATTTTGTACTTACTTTATTAGAAAACTAACCAATATTTGTATCTTCTATACAGGGTATCAAAAAAGTGTACACTTATATTAAATAACGCAACAGTCATACCACAAAGTATTAAATTTATTCAAATATCCTGCGCCACTCCAAAGCTGCGAAACGATTCTTTGTCTTGGTCACGACGCATTGTAGACATTTTTCCATTTATCCGTGTGAAACATTTTAAAACAAGAAACAGAACACAATTGAATAAAACAGTAGCACAAAGCGCTTTCTCTGCACCCATAATTTCGGGCAATGATCGACATGTTACTAAGGTCAAGGCCAGAAAAGAACTTAATGTGGTTATTTTCGGTATCGATGGAGTGTCCCACATGAATTTCATGCGAGTCATGCCCAAGACGTATTCATATTTAACCAACAACTTGTCCACCATTGAACTTTGGGGCTACACAAAAGTTGGTGAAAACACTTTCCCAAATGTTGGTAAGTCAAA
Organism: Dicyrtomina minuta; assembly: GCA_949802685.1. Taxonomy (NCBI): domain Eukaryota; kingdom Metazoa; phylum Arthropoda; class Collembola; order Symphypleona; family Dicyrtomidae; genus Dicyrtomina; species Dicyrtomina minuta. Next base: position 6,888,376 of record OX461811.1, read on the forward strand.
TAGCTAATTTACTCTTTAGCAATTGTCCACAACGATTGCAATCAATAAATTATTATTTTCATGAATATACGACTCAATAATACATTGCATATGTTAATAATTATAAAAATCATAACTGTTTTGGCACAGTTCCTCTTCTAACAGGATTGTTTGTCAGTGAGCTTCGCTCAAAAGCTCACTGTTGGGATTGGAAGCCATGGACCCCTTTTGACAGGTGTCCTTTGATTTGGAAGAAATATTCAAAGGCGGGCTTCGTCACTTCCTACGCTGAAGATGCACTGAACATTGGAATATTTAATCACATGAAAGGTGGCTTCCACAAACAGCCTACGGACTCCTACTTAAACGCCATGACGCACTGGCAGATGACACAAACCGGAAATAACTGTATCAACAGACAAATGCCACTCGATGTTTGTTACGGCCCGCGACTCAGCTTTGAAATTCTGCTTAGTTACGTAGAGGAGATGGCGCACAAAATGTCCGACAAAAAAGCAGAACGTCCGTATTTTCAATTCATTTGGTCCACTGCCCTCACACACGACAGGCTCAACATGGGCAAATTGGGAGACAAATATTTACTTGAGACGCTTCAATGGCTTCAGCATGGTTTCCATTTACAAGACACGCTTTTTAGATGCTGAGCATCTATAGGAATGGCTATGTCCGTCTGTCTGTCTGTCTGTCGATGTGTGATTTTTTGTGGTGCTCCACAGGTCACAGTTTTCAATTTAATTTTTTCAAATAAATTCTGAATGATGGTGAATGCGATGGAATAGAACCCTATTGTTTTTGGAATTAAACGGATTCACCAGTTTTTCACAATTAACGATATAATGGACCAACTTTTTAGCATTAAAATGCATGCAGGAAAAACGGGTCTTTGGCAAGACTTTAAATGCATTTCAATTTCAATACTTGCCACTGAAGCTAAGTAGGTAGGTACATGCGCCGCACGTTCCATATACCTGACATTCAGTAGGTATTCGTACCATAGAAAACTTCCGATTAACATAGGATTTTACTAGTAGGGATGCAGGGATCGTCCATAAATTACGTCAAACAAATGTTACAATTTTAGGGACCCCCACTGTTATAAGTTTAAAAATTAGCTTAAAATATATCCTTAGCATAGAATTTAACAAGTATACATGCAGGGATCGCCCATAAATTACGTCATACAAATTTTACCATTTTAGAGATCCCTACTGTCAAAAGTTCAAAAATTAGGTTGACATGCATCCTTAACATAGGATTTTACTAGTGTGCATGCAGAGATCGTCCGTAAAGGACGTCATACAAATTTTAGCATTTTAGGGACTTCGACTGTCATTAGTTCAAAAATTAAAATTACGTAACACAAATTTTACCATTTTAGGGATCCCTACTGTCATTATTTCAGGAATAAGGTTGACATGTATCTCTAACATAGAATTTTACTAGTATGCATGCAGGAATCGTCCAAAAATGACGTCATATAAATTTTACTATTTTAGGGATCCCCACTGTCATGAGGTTAGAAATAAGGTTGGCATATATCCTTAGCATAAGATTTTACTACCACGCATGCAGGGTTTGTCTATCAAGGGCGTCGCACAAATTTTACCATTTAAGAGATTTTCATGCTTTTAGTTTGAAAATTAGGTTAACCTATATCCTTAACATTAAATTTTTGAAGCTTACGTACGGCGATCGTCCGTAAATGACGTCATTCAAGTTTTACTGTTTAAGGGATCCCCACTGTAATTAGTTCAGAAATTAGGTGTACGTTTGTCCTCAACATATAATTTTACTAGTATTCATAGGGAGATCGTTCATAGATGGCGTTGCTTAAATATTACTATTTTAAGTACCCCGGCTGTCATAGGTTTTAAAATGAAGTAAACAGGTACCCATATTATGGAATGCTTCCAGTATTCATGCTGGGATCTTCCATATATGGCGTCATCTAAATACCACTATTTTAGGGATCTGCTCTGAATTTGTTCACGAATTAGGTAAACAGATACTTTGAACGCAGGATGTTGCAATAATACATACACGTGTCGTTTATAAATGACTTTATTTAATTATTATTATTTGAATAATCCAAAAGTTATTTGTTACGACTTAATCAAATTAGAAATTCAAGTAGAAGCTAAAGTGGAGTTAGGCGCTGTCGTAGTTTCAGCGTTGCCACACTAGGGTTCTACTCCTTTACTAAAGCAATTATTCGCTGTAAGCTCAGCATCTACTTCGGGCCCCCGGTCGACAAATCCGGCGCGAAGCGCCGGATTTTTATACTTATGAGCGACCATGGGATTCAGACAGGAGAATTTCGACAAACGTTACAAGGACGTCTTGAAAATCGCATGCCTTTTCTGTATTTTCTGCTGCCGCCGTGGTTCCGGGCCGAGTATCCAGGGGCTGTGCAGAACTTACTTAAAAATCAACACAAACTTACGACTACCTTTGACATTCATCAGACGTTGCTGGATCTTCTCAACCTTGAGACTCTTTCAGACGACAGTAATCGCTTCCGAACTAAAAATTTAAAAAATCCTCAACCAAGAAATTCTTTTACTCAAGCCAAGTCTGTCCAAAATGGTCAACGTGGATTAAGCCTTTTCTTACCAATCCCTGCCACACGGACCTGTCAAGAAGCTGACATTGACCCCATGTGGTGCCCCTGCAGGGATTTCAAGATGATACGTAATGTAGGAACAAATAACACATTCCTAACGGAAGGTGCCAAACTAGTAGTAAAAGCTATCAATCAAAAGTTAAAGCGGAGTCCTAAATGCCGAAAACTGTTCTTGAATAAAGTGTTGTATGCTCAAGTGACACAAGATCTACAACATGATGTAGCAGCAGCAGATGAATTGTTGGAATTGTCAACAATTTCAAGTGCAACCCACCCACGTCTCTCTCGCACAAATTTGACTCTGTTCATCTCGTTGCGAGTGGCCCCGAGTAACGCAAACTTTGAGGCGACAGTGACAAGATACTCTGATGGCAAGTGGCTTGCTGCAGAGGAAATGAGCCGCGCTGATAGATACGGTGCCCAGGGTTGGTGCACAACGGAAGTTGGTTTAAGAATGTTTTGTTTCTGTTAGTGTAATGGTCACTTCTAAACAGAATAAATGAACAAAGTAATTACTTATGCAATCTGAAACTTTTTTTTGAAAGCTTAAAGTTAGTCTATTTAACTTTTAAATTCCGTCGGTGAAGAACCAAAATGACCCATATCCATTTTTAGTTAAATACAAAATCCACTATCTACATGTATATTGAAATATTTTATGATCTTGAAAGTGTTCAAATAGAACATTTGCACGTTTCAAAAACATGTAAATATAACATTTTGCACTTTTTAAAAACATGAAAACAGAAAATTTTGCACGTTTTACAAACCTGTGAATATAACATTTTGCACTTTTTAAAAACATTTAAATTGAACATTTTGCACTTTCTAAAAACATGTAAATGGAAAATTTTGCACGTTTCCGAAACATGCAAATAGAACATTCTGCACTTTCTTAAAACATGAAAATAAAACATTTTATACTTTTTAAAATCCATTAAGTAACATCTAACGTATATTTCATATCTAGGGTTTTTTTGATAATTATAGCTCATTTTGACTAGCTTGAATTGGATGTGGGTCATTTTGACTCTTCACTTACGATGCGTCAAAATTGTAAGTTCGATTATAACCAAAATCCAATACAACACATTGCCTTCGCATTTGTGAGCATTTAGAACCTTTTTGAATGCAATTGTTGTATAAGGACGACTAACTGCATATGACCTACGGACGGACAGACAAACAGACGGGCAAACCCACTTTAATGGATGTTAATTAATCGCAGCATCTAAAAATAATATTTAGTTTAATTAGTTATTGAACAATAATAATTATTATTAGTTTATTCAAAACACAACATAAAAAAACACTGGATTTAATAATTACAGTCATAGCAATGTAATGTTATGCAGTTAGTTGGTTAACTAATTACTGTTTCAATTTCATTTTGTAAAATAAAATTAATTGCAGAATTTATCATAGTTTAGTTTCAACTTGCGAAGGATTTTAAACTAAACTGCTTAAGTGTGGGCTAGGAAACGGTAAAATCAGCAAATTTTGTTTTGTTTTCGAATAAATCAATTACAGTGTTTTCTAAAAGCCAAACTGAAATGGACTAAAATGGAAAGTTCAACTTCTTGCGTTTCACCATTAAATAATTTCCCAGACGAAAAAAAAAGAAAACCCCCCACTCATTTTTGTTTCTTTCTTATTTTGACAGTCTTCTGCGCATGTGCAATGATATTTTTTGGAGCCAGGTTACACGTTTTAATGATACCTTGTCTAATTTGTGAGTCTCAAAAAAATTGTTTTTTTTCAAAAAACCTAAGACATAATTTGGAAAAATCTATCACGACATGTCTTATCCCCCAGCTGAACCCATTTGATCCCTCAATTCTCAAGTTCTACAAACTAAAGAAATACAATTACGAGAGAGTTCAAAGTAGGATATACCCACTTTTATTTACAACGGACCTTAACACAACATTGAAACAGGTGGATGACCCAAAGAAGTACGGATACTTTTCTTGCTGCTACAACTCGTTCAAAAGGATGGACGGGAGAGGCGAAAGGGTTAAGTGAGTTTGAAATAATGGAAGTGCATTTACATGGAGTAGGCAGATTGTAATTTTTACCCGATAGAATAATGAAAGCCATCAGTTACATCCAGTAATATTAAGAATTAGCTAAAATTCAAGTTTTAAAGAAAATACAACTTTCTTATAGAGAAGATTAAAAATGAGACATTTCTGAACTTAAATCAAAATTTATTTTCTAGAAAACAATTATAATATAATTAACCTGAAAATATGGAAATAAATAAGTCATCTTGCAGGTTATATTAAACATGTGAACAAAACATAATTACATTTTGCATTTAAAACTATTTTGCACTTTTTAAAAAGATACAATTAAAATATTTAGACTTTTTAAAAAGATGTAATTAAACTTTTTTGCACATTTTAAAAAGATGAAATTAAATTTTTGTGCACTTTTTAAAAAGATAAAATTCAACTTTCTTGCACTTTTTAAGAAGATAAAATTAATTTACTTTGCAATTTTCAAAAGGGTAAAAAAAACTATTTTGCACAGTTCAAAAAGATTTAATATAACTATGTTGCACTTTTCACCAAGATAAAATTAAACTTTTTTGCACTTTTCAAGATGATAAATTTAAACTATTTTGCACAATTCGAAAAGATATGATATAACTATTTTGCATTTTAAAACATGAAAACAATAATTTATATTTGAAAATTTCAAAAAATTGTAAATAGAACATTGGGATTAAATTAAGTGTCTCGTAATTCCAAACTTTTCTGTCTAGAGTATCAAACAAGTGTGAACCAATATTGAAGAATGCAACAATCATTCCAGAAAGTATGCAATTTATTCAAATATCTTGCGCCACTTCAGAACGTGGAAACGCTTCTCGGGCCAAGTCACGTCGCATTGTGGACATTCTCCCATTTATCCGTGTGAAGCATATTAGAACAAGAAACGGCTTACAATTCAATGAAACAATAGCACAAACCAATTTTTCTGCACACGAAAATCAGAGCAATGAGCGACAAATGACTAAGGGCAGAAAAAAGCTAAACGTGGTTATTTTTGGCATCGACGGGATGTCCCACATGAATTTTATGAGAGTCATGCCCAAGACTTATTCGTACTTGACCAACAACTTATCCGCTATTGGTCTTTGGGGCTACACAAAAGTTGGCGATAATACTTTTCCAAATGTTGGTAAGTCAAAAAGTAAATTTACTAATTGGGGATCGCCCACAAGTGACGTCTTCAACAAATATATCAACAAACTTTTAATAATATTTATTTTGGTTTAGTTTCTCTTTTAACTGGCTTGTTTCCGCGGGAACTTCAAACAAAGGTACACTGTTGGGATGGAACGAGAACGTCCACTTTCGACAGCTGCCCCTTCATTTGGAAGAAATATTCAGATGCTGGCTTTGTCACTTCCTACGGCGAAGATGCAATCAACATGGCAAGTTTTCACTACAACAGAGGCGGCTTTAACAAACAGCCAACGGACTCCTACTTTAACGCTATGACGAAGCGGCAGATGAAACTAACCGGGAATAACTGCGTCAAGCAACTTAAGCTTAAGCTATGCTACGGACCGCGACTTAGCTTTGAGATTCTCCTAAATTATCTAAAGGAAACGGCGCTTAAAATGTCCCAAGACGCATTTCGTTCATATTTCCAATTCATTTGGACCAGCGCTCTCACACACGACAGGCTCAACACGGGCAAATTGGGGGACAGCTATTTACTGGAGACACTTAAATGGCTTCAGAATGGCTCATACTTGAAAGACACTCTCCTCATTCTCATGAGCGACCATGGGATTCAGACAGGGGACATTCGACAGACGTTACAAGGGAGTGCTGAAAATCGCATGCCTCTCCTCTATTTCCTGCTGCCTTCCTGGTTCCGTGTCAAGTATCCAAGGGCCGTGCAGAATTTAATTCAAAATCAACATAAACTCACAAGCACCTTCGACGTCCATCAAACTCTGTTGGATCTACTCAACTTGGAAAGTCTCTCTGACGACAGCATTCAAATTCGAACAAGAAATTTAAAATTTCTGGCACTACAGAATTCTTCTAATTTAACTAGCCAGACAGTTCTAAATGGGCAACGCGGAATGAGCCTTTTTCTTCCAATATCTCCAACGCGGACCTGTCAAGAGGCGGACATTGACCCCATGTGGTGTCTCTGCGGGAGATTTCAATTCATGCGCAATGTACACAAAAATAACACATTCCTAAAGGAAGGTGCAAACGTGGCGGTGGAGTCTATCAATCAAAAGTTAGAGCAGAGTCCTAAGTGTCGAAAATTGTTCTTGAAAAAAGTGCAATATGCTCGTGTGTCACAGGATCTGCGTCAGGATGGAGCAGATGATGAGGTGTTGGAATTGTCGTCGATTTCAAACGCACTTGACCCACGTCTCTCCCGCACAAATTTAACTCTGTTCATTTCGTTTCGGGTTGTCCCAAGTAATGCAATCTTTGAGGCGACACTCACACGTTACTCAAATGGAAAGTGGCTCGCTGCAAAGGAATTTAGCCGAACAAATAATTATGGGAGCCAGGGTTGGTGTACATCGGAAGTTAGTTTAAAAAAGTATTGCTACTGCTAGTGTAGAGAAACTACTTGCAAATTGTGATAATAAAATTAAATGGTTCTTAAACATGTACTTAATACATACAATTTATTAATTTAAACTTTTCTCAGTTGACAAAATTCTTGACCGTTTCGTCAGTTATGTTCCTGCCGTAGGAAGGGCCTCATTTCTAGTGTTATTTATCTATTAAATATTAGATATAGTGAATACATGTATTAAACACACAATTTGTTTTTAGAATTCTACATAATTTTAAAGTTATTTTAGCAAAATGACATTAGAAAAATAATTTTGTTAGTTTTAGATTTAGATTTAAATTCAGAGTCCTGAGTACCGCATGTTTTAGATTTGCAACTGTTTCTCAACTACGCGTCTAGAGTTTGATAGGTATAAGGACTTATAACTAATAATTCTACAACAGTTTTGCGATTGATTGCAAGACGATGATATGTGAAACGAATCCATAATTCTACTAATTTTAAGAATAACCACAAAGCGCAGTATACCCTGTGGCAAAATTATAAACTAGTATCGTCAAACTAATTTTAGAAAAATATTCTTACAATATCACCAGAAGTACTGACAATGGTGGGACCCATTGCAAAATTGTTCATTCCCAAAGGTTTCATTTGGGGAAGTTTTTGTTTCTGCAGTCCATACACATGGAATAAAGAGCTTTCTAAACCAGAGTTAACTAAGTCAAAATGGAGAGACTTTTTACCTAGAAGTTTCAACTTGTGGCTACTTTCCTTTGCATGCTCCTTATAATATTTCGCGCAATGAAAGCCACCCTTAGCGACAGCCAAGAAAGTCAGAATTTGTATCCAACATTGACAAAACAAACTTTAGTATTTTACACGTTTGCCTATATTCTCATTTTTGCTATGGCTGCTCTAGTTTTCATGGGAAAATTGGGAAAAGAAGAAATCCCCAATTTTGTTAAAGGTTTTGTAAAATATTTTGAAACTAAGACAACACAAAATTCAACTTGAGCATAATTATAGTAAAACCACAAGATTGAATTTAAAATTGAAAAATAGATTTATTGCAAAATGAATGACCTGCCTGGTCGATTTATTGCCTTGATTTACTACTCGACAATTTGACTTTAGGTCATGAGTACCTGCATGACCTTCATCAACCCACAACTCCCAATTTTTGTATTTGTTTTAGATGCAAATTTTAATATTTTTGGAGATGAACTAAACATTGAAATATGTTTTAAAATTGCGTTCAACATAATTTGAGTCAACTATAATTATTGTTGCTTGCTTTTACTCTAATGTATAATTACTTTATCAAGTTGTTGGATTCAAGATCTACACGGGAGAGTCTATGAATTGTCGTCGGACCTAATCAAGACCTGGAATAAAAACCTGAAGACAAAGTATGAAAAAAAAAATGCTTAGAACTGTGAGACCACTTAAAATCACCGTCGGAACATTCTACTACATTGGCAAACATACGCTGCTCACTGCGCGTTTGAGACTTTTGTTGAGATGACTGTGGATTTGTTAGTTGCGAGTGGCTAGTATAGTCCTAATAATAAAATGAAATAATTTGTTGAATCAACTATTTAAATTTACATTTTTGATACATTACTCTTTTGTAATTAGTTTAATAAATCAAAAAATAAATTTTTAATTGCGTCATTAACTAATTACGTTTTTGTAAATAGTGTTCCTGGTCAACCTAAATTAGCGGATTTCCCCCTGGATTTAATCATCTAGCCGTAGCTGTTAGAAACAATACATTTTTTTTTGGCGGTGAGAACGACTTTGATCACCATAAGCATCACAGGATGGCCCAATGGAAGTCTTTATTCTGAACACGAACATGTCAGACATGAAATGGAGACCTGCAATGACTAACAAGAAGCAATTTTATCCTACCCAAAAATACAATCACAAAGGTTTGGCCTACTACAAACACTACGTCCTCATCTTTGGTGGGTTCGATGTAAAGACAGATAAATACTGCAACTCAGTTTATCGCTTCAATACAAAATCATTTAGATGGAAGATTCTAAAAGCAAGAGGTGGTATTCCAGAAGGTCGATGTCATCACATTGCTGTTTTCAGTGGCAGTCAGTTAATTGTTTTTGGAGGTTATATTTGATAGTCTTGGTTTCAAGTTTACTGAGATTTTTATTCCCTTATTAATTTTCCACCTGTTTTAAATAATAATTTATAATTAGTAAAATAACCTATATCTTCTTGAGGTTGTGTAGGTATAAATGATACCTCCTGTTATTTAAACATCTTTTTAAAATTATCTGAAAACGACTTGTAAACCCAGAACTTGGAACATCATTACTAACCTGGATTGGATTGTATTTTAAAATTTTATACTGTCATTTGAACAGCGCAAACAAAATGCTTACAATAAAAATTAAACAATTAGCAAAAATTAATAGTTTAAAGTTTACCTAAATACTTACAAGTTATGCCACCAATCAATATGTTAATCTACTAAATCAATCGATGATATCATTTTATTAAAGATCACCCCGCACAACATGGCAACACACAAAACATGATTTTAAAAAAAAATCCATATATTCTATTTATATGCTTTAAAAAAGTGCAACATATGCATTTTACTTACCTAATTATCTTTAGAAGCATTAATAACATGGAATTATAACATGTTTCTTTTTGAAAGGCATGCAACTTTAACATTCTGTACTCGGTAAAAAAAAAACATGTGACAGAACGTTTTAAATTTCCAAGAAACATAAAAATAGACTTTTGAAAATGATACAAACAAAATATTGTTCTCTTTTAAAAATCATGTAATGAAACAAAATATTTTGCACTATTAAAAATCATGTTAATAGACAAATTTGCACCTTTTAAAATTTCACATACAGTCTCAATATGACATTGTTTTGAATTTAAATAGTGTTATATTTAAAATAACCTATTCTAATTTTAGATTTTTCAAATGAATTGTTTTAAGTCTTTGCTAAAATTAATTACTACATGTAAATATAATTATTATTATAAGTCTGAACGAATGTATAATTACCTGTCAAAGTTATCTCGTTCTCTCTCCGCCTGATAATTTGTGTAGTATTTAACTGATATCAAAATATTTTATCAGTCATTTGAACAGTTGACAGCGGGAGATGTGACAATTCGAATGACAAATGCAAAGTCTAGGTGGCTAATAGGCTAATGCACTTTGATATTTATTACTTCAATCGCAAGCAAGCTCTAGACCTAAAAGCTTAAATTACAATTTGTGAATTAATTTTTAGACCTAATAAATTTTATTTTACTGTGCAGGATAAAACTCAAAATTGACTATTACATCGCGTACATACAAATTATTTCAAATTTCAATACCTTTTTAAAAATTCGTATGTTGATACAAGCAATTGGGAATTGACGTTGCTGATCAGATTTTTAGAATAAAAACAGGTAAATAACTCCCTATTTTTTTGCAATGCATTTTTGTTTTGATTCAAAGTTAAAATTATTTAGTAGTTTATTATTAATTATGTATAAAATAGTAAATACACAATTTAGTTTGTGATAGTAAATAATATTGTGGTTTTGTCCAGAATGCAGACTATCGCAGAAATATTATAAGTAGTGTAGTTGGAGAATTACTTATCTGTTATTAATAGTTTCGATTCAATTAACACCAACGTTGACCTCGACACTTCAATTTATATCAAAGTTTTATCACATCTCATTGAACTTCTTTTATTTTTATGTAATTATTTAATTATTGATGTGAGAGTGACAAACTGTTGTATTTCACATATCATGCTATCAGTTCTTTGTGTAAGCGTGGGATGGGATATCAGTAATATAGGGGGTTTTTGAGTTTTATTAGTGACGGACGCTTCGATTCAAAAAATGATATCTACAATTCCATAATCTGACTTTGTGTGCAACTAGTAATCATAAATTCAAAAAATATCAAAACCGGTAATTATATTAGTTTAAATTAGCAATTTTAAATATTTATTTTGAAAATACTAACTTAAAACTTAAGGATAAACCCATTCAAAATTCCCTGGGAATTTGGAAACTTTGAGAGAGAAGGAACTTTGGAAACTAAAATTTAGAAAATATAGAATTTTTTTGCTGTGTATAAAGTACTGAGAATTTTCAATATTCCGGGATTTTTCAAAAAGAGAATTTTGGAAACTTTGAAAATCTTTGACATTCAAGAAATTTTATAACAACGAAATTTGAAAAAAATTATAATTTTCAATGTTCTGGAAATTGTTAAAGAGGAAATTTTTACAACTTTGGGAATTTTCAATATTCCACGAATTTTCAAACAGGGAATGCTTAAAAGCAAAATTTAATAAATTTCTAAAATATCAAAGGGAGCTTTGGGAATTTAAAAGGGAATTTCGAAAACTAGGAATTTAACTTGTATTTATTAAAAACCAATAGGAAATAAATTTCAGATAATAAATTATTATAATTACAGATGAAGTTGATGAGATTCTCATTTATAGGTATTGACTATACCTACTTCTTTGTCCCTCACAATGAAATAGTTTACAAGCACACAAAATTAAAATAATTAGTATAGAGACTGTTAGTACTTTTATAGATACATTATTTGACTAAATTGGTTTTCAAGACGAACAGACACTCAAAGAATACACAGTTGTTTCAAAAACTAAATTTAGGAAGTGTAATTAAATAAATACTTTTTACGTGCACTTTTTAAAATTAAAAGTAGCATATTGGATTCTACTGTTTACCCAATATTAGCTAATATAACTATTTCTAACTTTAAAATGTGCATAAAAGTAACACTATATAAATTAAGTAGATTACGTCTAATTATTGTTTGATTATTTAGGTAGATTATTCACAACAGGACAAAGGAACTTCAAAAACTAGAGCAAGCTAAATATGTCTGAAGAAAAGAATATTTCTATTCAAGTGAAATCCGTTACTGGTATAAGCGCTGGAGGGGACGTTACCATTGGGGGAAATGTAACTATTTTTCAAGATGGAACGCACACCTATCTAGTAATTACATTTAAGACATTCAAGACCCTATTCATTAATTTTTCGTATTGTAGGCAAGTGTACTATTGTTTCTCTGTGTGCATCATGGCAATAATTTTGCTGCGATAGATCCTCTGTACTACTCAAATAAAAGATTTCACGCTACTTACTAAAAGTAATATGTGAAACTGTTCCCTTCCCAGACCCGTGTACGTTTATACTGCTACATATCATTAGAAAAACAAGACGTACGAAAGATAATTTGTTATATATTAAATTATAGGGACTTCAACAACAAGAGGTAATGGAATGTATTTTAGTTATGAGCATAGCTAAACAGTGTTACAGGGAAGAAATGGATAAACGTACTGCTACCGTTCATCCAATAGACGCTGCCAAACTACTACGTTATCACCAAGAAGCAGTTGCAGTTACTACTAGAAGAGTCTCAGGAACTATGGAACCTAATAAATATATGGGTCATATTGCTTTAGTTCTACAAGACATGTTTCAACGCATTCAACTCATCAATATCAAAAAACAAACAGCGGGAAAAGCCATTGGAATTGATTTCGGAACAACATTTTGTTGTGCTGCAGTTTGCAAGGAGCCACAAAAACCGGAAATAATCCCTAACGACAACGACCACTACAAAACACCTAGTTATGTTGCGTTCCTGCCGCTTCTGGATATTTCAAACAGCTTAAACGACACAGAAGTCGCGTGTGGTGAAACAGCTAAACTTCAAGCAAGTAGTAACCCTAAAGGTACAATATTTGATGTCAAACGTATGCTAGGCCAAAACTTTTCTAGCAACTTGATTCAGCAATGCATTGAGTATTGGCCATTTGATGTCGGTAATGAAAACGGTGAAATACTTATTAAGCCTGGAGGAACTACATTCCGCAATTTCAGTCCAGTTGAAATTACTGCCTACTTGTTAAGGCATCTAGTGAAACTAGCTGAGGAATTTCTGAAATCGCCAGTTGTGAATGCAGTCATTGCTGTGCCAGTTGAGTTTAATCCTTATCAAGTAATGTTGATAAGAGATGCATGTGAATTGGCCCATTTAAACCTCCTTAAAGTAGTTCACGAGCCTACTGCGGCCTCTATTGCCTACAACAACGTCAGGGATGACAAGACTCCTAAAGAGAAAACGCACTGCATTATTATCGACTTTGGGGGTGGCACATTTGATGTCGCTGTATTAGATATTTGCGATCGTCGTGTGAACATTTTAAATACTGGTGGGGATAGCTGCTTAGGTGGAAATTTAATTGATGAAAATATGGCTAAATACTGTCAAGCTCAGTTTAAAGAAAAACGTAGGGTGGATTTGAAGAAACAACTGAATGCACGAGACCTTGTAACATCTGAAGCAGTTTCTAAATACCTGCGTCAACTCCGTGTTAGGTGCGAAAAACACAAAAAAGTTTTATCGCAGAGTAATAGAACTTTAATATTTATGGACGAAATCCATGGAGCACATTCACTGTCTGTTCCTATGACAAAGGAAGAATTTAACTTGATCAACGCTGCAATTTTTGAAAAATGCATTCACATCATTAGTAAAGTACTAACAGATTGTGACCTTGATAAATTGGCTGTGGATGAAGTCGTACTCGTGGGAGGTTCATCAAGGATACCTGTATTCAGAAAAATGATCAAGGATTTCTTCCAAAAGGAACCTTTATTGAAGTCCGTAAGGGTGGACGAAGCTGTTGCTGCGGGAGCAGCAATATTAGCATCTGAAGCTTTTGACTTGTCAGTCCCAAGTGTTCTTGTTCCAAACTTGGTAAGTTCTATGCAGTTGGTTTATTAAAGCGGAATAAAAATCAAATCAATAAGTACATTAATTTTTATTCTCTTTTTGTTTTTTAGAAAAGTAGTACAACGTCGGATCTAACAAACCAGATCCAAAATGCAATGATTGCACTTACTGTAGAAGATACTAAAATAGTACCAAATCTGCCTAATGAACCTGACCCTCAACTTAAGCAGATCAAAAATTTCCAATCCGAGTCCCCTGCAAAACTGATGACGGAGCTATCTTTAGGGGATGGAACTACTGTAGACAAACCCGTTGTAGCCGTGAATGGTATGTACAATAATTAAAACCGGACACATTAGATTAGTACTAAATTTAAAAAAAACACATGTATCAATAGAAGCCATCAGTTGTCACCTTGTAGTTAAAAGCAATGTAATATTAACGTGTTATAAGTAACATATAGAACATTGTAACAATCACAATTAGATACATGGGAAAACATCAAGCGAAGTAATTTAAAATGCTTCGAAATCCTTGGAGAAGGTCAATTTGGCCGTGTGTTTCGAGGAGAGTGGACCAGAAAGGCCGATACTAAAGTTGTGGCTATTAAAAAAATCAAAGATGGGGTAACTCTGCGGGACAGAGTTATAGAGGGAGCCAAAATTCAGTTGTGAGTCTCGTTTAATACCAAAACTTCATTATATTAGAAGCATATAATGATAGTATATTAGGTTTCCCATCTTAATTGAAATTTTTTTTGCATAATTTTGTATTTTCCTAATATTATTGGCCTCTTTTTGACTTTTCAGCTCTTTGCGTCATGCGAACATTGTCTCTTTGTTTGGAATTTGTTTAGACAAGGATTTGTGGATTGTTATGGACTTTGTTGATGGACAAGACCTTAACACAATATTGTTTCCAAATAGGAATGCAAAACGATTCGTAAGTTTTATTGAAGTTTTCTTGCATAAAAATCGTATCTGCTTAATAAAAACGAAAAAGATGCACCTATTTTGTTATCTGCTAGCTAAATCAGTAAATAATTAAAATAAAAATCCTAATTGTTAAAGCTAATAATAACAAAATAATATTTGGACTCACAAATACTTTTTTTAAGGAACTATCAATCCAACAAAAACTCGAGTTTTGCTTAGATATGTCTAACGCCATTGCTTACATTCATCAAAAAGGATACGTTCACCGGGATATTAAGCCCCATAATATGATGGTGAGTTTAAATAGTCAAAATGTGCAGATTCGTTTTATGTAAATATGACTGTAGTTAGTGTTCCTTTGAGTGATATAATATTACGGTGCCTATGAATTTAATTAATTATTTAACTCATGTTAAACACATTGCATAATGAAAACGCTTAAACGCTTAGATTTTGATTTAAATTTGTAAACCAGGTGGATCAAAAGTCTGGACATCTCTATGTCTGTGACTTTGACATAACTAAATTTTTGGGAAATATGGATTTAATGGAATTTGCAACACACTACACTAATAATGTGTCTGGAACCTTGTACTATATTTCACCTGAGATTCTTCAAACCGACGTTGACACAGGGAAGCATCGCAGGCCCAATTTTGCCTCAGACATCTGGGCACTTGGAGCAGTCTTCTATGAGCTCTTTACTACGAAGCACTTGTACGATCATGCCATGAAATTTGTGCAAGACAAATTGGTCAACAAGGATTCAGTGGTAAAGGGAAAGATGGCTGACTTACCACATTCCGTAAGTTCAATTGTGTCATCATCCTTAAATTTCGCCCATAAGGATCGACCAACTGCCCAGCAACTCTGTGAATTTTTTCAGCAGCTCCAATAGCAATTTATGCAAAGGCTTTTACTTCTTAAGGAAATAAAGTCAAAGAATATAAAAATTACGGATTTGTTACTGTAGTCATTCATTGATTGGGAAATTGTAGTAAAATGCTTAAATAAAATTAGTTAAAGACACTTTTCTTGGTTTAGAATGTTACGGCCTTTTTAATATCACAGGCAAACCACTGCGCACGCGCTTTATTATATCTTTTCTGTGGTACCATAATACTAACTATACCAGAATCATAGCTTGTAGTCTTATTGAGATAGTCTGGTCGTAAATGGTAAAACGTAAATGTGATTTTGCACTATGTACTAATGATTTCTTGTTGTGAATTCTTACGAAATGGTATTATCATTATTGCCATTAAATGGATGTTAAGTGAAACTTATTTTAAACCAGGTATAAATATTTTACAACTGCATATATTAAACTGCATGTAAAATTATATAATAATCCAGTAAAATTTGTGTAAAGCTGAATTTAATTTCAACTATTTATATTCATACTAAAATTATACGAATTTAAATTTTACTCTATCTTTTACAGATAACCAACAGAAGCAAAATTATAACTCTACGGTGCAGAGTATAATAGGCTACAACATAAGGTCAACACATAATTAATTATTTGGTTTTATTCATTTTGTATTGTAAAATATAATTAACTTTTTAATGTCCCAGTGAGCGTGTCATAGTGTAATAATTGAAATAGACATTAAAAAATACATGATTAAAAATGCTAACGTTTATCTCCATCTATTTCTATATACTGCATTGTCGTGTAGAAAATCCAGATTTTTGTCTATGAATTTTTTAAAAATTTATTATAAATATTAATATTGCATACAATGTTATATAATAATTATTGAGCATTAGAAAGTGAATTGAGTTTTAGTAGCCAGAAATAGCACAATGCACAGAAAGATATATAAAATTTGCTTATCACAATTATCACACAATTATTAATCTCCATAACAATAAAATCCAAATAACGGTGTCCGATCTCCACCGTCCGCTGTCCGCTGTCCGCTGTCCGCTGTCCGCTGTCCGCTGTCCGCTGTCCGCCATTATATACTTACACTGGCCATTATACTACAGATCTGAATAATCTAAGTAGTAATAATATATGTACCTGCATAATCATAAAATTCTATGCAAAGCAATCGGATTTTGAACGAAGGGAAGGGGGGGGGGGGGGGTTGAAAGCGGATAGGCGACAGACGCCGGAGGGCAGAAATATTTAAATTGTGTGAATTGTGTAGATAATTCAGTTATTTCAATATATCAAAAAATTAACTAACGATTTGCTTCCGTTCGCAGAACGGGCCGGTTTACTGGTTTTAGATAAGACGCAAACATCTGCTCTAATTAAGCCACATCAAATTGACATGTCAATCTATTTTTATATTGAGCCAAAAGGTATAATTATTTAACGATAAAAGTGAAAATTACTTACGTAATTACTGCTCTAGCATTGGTATAGGTATAAGCTACTGTCAATTCTAGTTTTTATCTTTTCAAACTCGTGTAGTTTACATTTTGTTCTAAATTCAAATCAAAAAGGGGTCAGTCCATGACCTATTGTTACAAACAATTGTAATTTAAATGTAATGTAACACAGTAGTAATTATTTCTGTCTCATTTCATATTATTTCAATACTTTTCAAGCCACTCTAATTTATGTCTAAGAATACCACTCCAGTAATATAATTATCTCACAGCAATCTAAACCACATTATCAAAAAGCCGTATTGTTAAATGCTGACTCTGTAGATATCGGATACCCAGTAATAGTTGACACTGAAATCGGATCAGCTCCACGAAACTGTACGAGTACAACCAAGTACGTCGGTATGGAGGACAAAATCTATTGTACACAAAAAAGACAATTAATTATAGTGAATTTATCATTTCAGAAATCCTCAATCAATTGAATAACTATATTATTGGGAAATCACATGTTACAAAGGTAATATTTGATCAAAGGCGTAGCTGTCAAAATATTATCAATGCAGTTAGACAACAAACGAATATTTTATTACATTACTCCTTACATTGTTTCCAATCCCAACTGTCATTTTAATTTTCCTAATGTTTTTTTTCAAATATTTGGCCTATTTATTATTGCAACAGAAACTAATTGTGTTTAAAATATCTACAAACCAAACTAAGTACCTATCTTTCGAATTTGTTCTCGTTTAAAATTAGTTTTAAAAAAATAAGTTAAAAACTGTGACCTGTGGAGCATGTCCAACAGACGGATACGGCATCGACTGCCGAACATAACCATTTTAATAGATGCTTAAGCTCAGCATCTGAAAACCTGACTGCAGTTTTAGTTACTTGCTATTACGTTTAGAGGTTTCTACTTGTATCTGATAATGTCAAAAACTAGTTCATGCTATCGTGGTATCAATGCGCTGATATGTAAGCGTTGCTCATTTCCGCTATTTACCAACCAGTATACGACCTATCAAGATTACGCTAAGGGCAATTACCTACATATTATAACAAACCCAGTGTAATAGGAGACAAACCACACAATCAAAGGTATTGATTGAATTGGATAAATAACTTCAGGTAAAGGCGAATGAGTATTATGTCAATTTTGTCTAGACAAGATAGCTAGAAAGAATTCGTTTTTCCATATCTCGATTGATTAAACTTGTTTTTTGACTTTGTAAAGTATGCTCTTATCCCACAAGCTAACTAAATCAGAAGTTAATTATTCCCTACTTGCGATCAGACTCAGAACTGGGGATAATTTTGGAGGAGCAGCCAAACTTAACTTAAAACAGGAGCAAATGGTCAGTGCCTTTTAGCTGCTGAATATTCGTCATTAGTGACCTCTTTTGGATTTTGAAGCAGTATAGGATATTTATTGTAAGGTAATTCATAATTATTACTGCTTTATAATTTTTTAATCCCCACTAGAAAATTAGCAGCGTACATTAAAAACATAAAAATAATGTATATATATCGATTCTAGTTCTGATTCAAGGTACTAACTTTATACATTAAAAATAACGGATATACATATAATGACTATTGTGGCAGCAAAAATGGAAAAACAACATTAATTGTGAGAAATCGTCCATAAAAGATGTTATTGAAAGAGGAAACGATTCTATCTATTAACTGATGACGTAATATGCAATGCCAATTGAAGATAGTAATCAACAGGCACGCTGACCAGTAGAAGTGCACCAGTTTCAACTAATTGAGCTACTGCCATTCTTATCTTCTCAATAACTTAAACCTATGGAACGAAGTTATTCAAAATTAAAAAAGCTGAATATGTAATTATTACTAAAAGTCAAAACTACTGTTGAAAAAAATTGATTCATTCTAATTATTCCATTGTTTATAATAATTATTGCAGGCTCATCTATTATTGTAATTATTTTAATATGAGTATTAAACGTATTTTAAGTAAACTGGCTTGCTTTATTTAAAACTAGGTATATTTATTAAATGGCCGCATCTAATTAAATGTGTAATTTAACAATAATTTTGCGGCATTTTTGTCATGCTAAAGTCTTGTATTTAGACTAGCGTAATTAAGTACCTAATTCAAGTGTTAACTTTACGATTTTTAGCTCTCCTGTGAAAGCAATATATTAAAATTCTACGGTGCGGTTTTTATTTATATACGTAATCACTTATACGTTTTAATTGCTAGCTGCTTTCTTAAATAGTTTCATATCCACTGATTTCACATTTGGAAAACTTGAACTCATGTATTCTTGTTTTTAACAATTTTTAACAATTAAAGTCATAAGTTGATGTATCTGGATTAGACATCACAAAAAAAACAATGAATAGCGGTGCCCTTGCAGATCGTGGAAGTAACGTTTTATCTTCATTGGGCTTATCCACTTCAGGAAACATTCACGTCAATGGTGATTTAAATGTTAACCAGTACCATGACGAGCATATATCTGCAGGGGTAAATACAAAACTTTATTTATTCATTATTTGATACGCCCATTCCAAAAAATAAGTATTTTAGACTATGTCCCTATAAACAATTATGGTTGCACCAACGTAGGTAGTTGGTTACAGCGTAACGTCATATGGGTGCTGTAACGTCTCCATTAACGTTAGGGTAACTACTAAATGTCCGCGAGATCTACGTGGACAGGACGTTACTTTCTGACGATATCACGACGACGAGGTTGAACCTTTCACAAACGTTACCGTTTAACGTTTCATGAACCATTTATTTTTTCGGTATGCCCGCTACACAACAGCTTCCAATTTTAGTTTAATTCTATGCGCAATTGATAGCTTAATGTTTAGTATAAAAATCTAGCTCAAGATTATATTCAACAAACACTGATTTTATTTAATTCATATTAGGATAATTACAGCATTGCCATGAATTACCAAGCAAAGTTTAACATAAGATTTTTACTAGCAGGAACCATCAGTCCACCAGTAGTATGCAACGTGTGCACTAATAGTTACATCTTCTCTAACCTAAATCACTATGCCCATAATAATCTACTTGATCGAGGTAACTCGTTATATTCACACATATCTCACAACATATTAACTACAACAAGCAACACTATTAACAAGCAACAGCAATACTATTAAAATCACCACTCAGGATTGTTGTTTGAATAGTTTCGAATTCAAACTTGCACTGCCATAGTTAACGTTAACATTTTTAGTAGAGTTAAACCAGTTGCGTTCAACGACTACACTACACAGCAGAACAGAATATAATATGTAAACTGCTAATAAATATAAAATATGAAGATTAAAATATGACTGTTGAGCTGATCTCGGAAGCACTTTACTAATTGTATGAAATAGTTTATTGGCAGTTAATGACAGGTAACGCGCAGTTACCGTAACTAGTAGTGCACTAAAATTGTGAAATGTTGTTAATTTAGTTATATGTTATTGTGTATCGCAATAAATCCCGATAACAATATAATAACTTCAGTGCACTACGGTTATCTACGGGTATACTATAATTAACTGTAACAGTTAACTCCCAATTAAAGTTTCAAACTACCAAAAACTGAATCTACAAAAAGTATAACGATTGATGAGCTCCTCGTGGAGTTACTATAGTTTGAGATATTGCGCTATAAGTACATGCGTGATAGATGCGGTTTGCAATAGTACCTCATAGGCGGCGCAAGACTGTAACTTGTTTATACGTTAGGGTAACGTCAAGCTGTCGTCGTACGCTGACGAAAATAAAAGGTATACGCCCCTGTAGTTGTAGGTGCCACGCATGCGTCAAGATCGTCGGAGCGCAACGTTGATGGATGGTTCAAAACACGTCAAAATATAACGTGAAATAATAACCATACATAACCGATGTGCTGACGTCTAATTCCTGAACGTTATAACATGGTAGTTTTAATAACGTAAATAGGACGAAAAATTACAACTGAAAATATCAGTTTCGTTAGCATAACGTTAGTTGACGTTAGAAACCAAAATCCGACGTTACTGCAACCAATGACTGTTTATAGGGGTATTACAATACAGTTCTTGAATGCATTATTACATTTTTGACAACATCTTTTGCGTAGACAACTATTTTAAGAGACGTGATTCTGTAATGCTGCAGTGGCAGAGCAATAATGATTAATTGTTTAGTAGGACATCTGAAGCTGTTACTAACTGCTCATTTGAACAATTATTTGTTTTTTAATGAACCAGTTCTTTCAAGTTTTCAACAATTTCAAAACCTACTTTCAATCCCGTTTAAGCTTCAGTCAGAGCAGACATAGTAAGCATCTCTTGCTTATTTTGATTTGCTTGATGGAAGTTGTTGCTAATCGTTTCCATACCTCACGATCTAAAGAACAAAATTTGCAACAGCTGAATTCTGTTATTTCGAAAACAGGAAAAACGGTAATAATTAATTTATTAATGCAACACAATAAAAAGCATAAATAAAAAATATGAAATACGTCGTGTTTTAAAATTGAAAAATTGGACACTAAAGTTTATCTGGTCAACACAAATTAACGGATTCCCACACATAAGTCAACATGCAGCAGTGGCAGTGGGTGGTACAATCTTTTCATTCTGTGGGTCTGCAGAAGACATATCCTTTAACTCGTGCCAAGTTTTTGTTTTACAAGTCGACCAACTTCAAGTGAAATGGAGGCATCTCTCAATTGAACCAAGTCACTTGGCACCTAACCAAACAACTGGTCACTCAGCTGTGGCCTACAAATAATCTGTTTTTGTATTTGGCGGTTGGGATACGAGGAGCCACGAATTTTCAAGGACGGTTTATCAATTTGACACGAACACATGTAAATGGGCCGAACCGGAAGTGAGAGGAATTAATCCGATTGTCCGCTTGGGCCATACTGCAGTAGTCATACAGAATCAAATGCTTGTCTTTGGTGGTAATGGAGCTGGAAACGATTTGTTTTCTTTAAATCTTGAGAGTTTTACTTGGTCACTCATTTAAACAAATGTAGGACATACTTACATAAATTGTATTTAAAATTATAACAAACAGTAAAGCATAAAAATGTACGATTTTGAACACAAAATTTTGTTTTCCATATTTTTGCAGGAAATTTCTCCCACACATCGTTTCGGTCATTCTGCAACAGTTTACAAAGACCAGTTTATACTAATTTTTGGTGGTTATGACTACCACCGCGAAAAAATTCTAAATGACCTAATTTATTATGACATTAAATCTGCACAGTGGAATTATCCAGAAACAGTTGGGACAATTCCACAATGTCGAGAATTTCATTCTTCTTGTACAAAACATAGATTTGTTTTTTTTGAATTTAACTTTTCATTTGAATTTTGATTCTAATATCACATTTAAAGTGCACACTAATTCTTATTAAAGTTAATTAAATTATTATTGAACATTATTATTGTTTTTTTAATTGAATTTTACACGCCATTTAGTTATGCTACATGGACTGATGTGCGTTTTTGGAGGCTATGGAAATTCTGAATATTTGAATGATTTAGTCTGCCTTGACCCAGGTGAATGTTGTTATTTCCGAGCTATTTGTTAAGCAATTGCCAATTGATCGGTTTCTTTTATCTATTTTAAATAAAATCATTTTTGGTTTTTGAATTAGAAACTGTACGATGGAAGACAGTGCATGGAGTTGGAAAGGGACCGACTCCTCGAAAGAACTCAGTTGCTGTTGCAATAGATCACCTGGTGTATATTTTTGGAGGTGAAAAGAGTTTTAAGTACTTTGATGACACGTTCGTTCTTCAAACACGTAAGAAACCATTCAAATAGAAGCAGAGGGAAATGCTCAAGCAATAACTTTTAATTTTAAGTTCGTGACCTTTTAAGTCATTAAAAATTTTAATAATAAAGTAAACACTGCAAAAATCGAACTGGTTACTGCAATATTTCCATTTTTGATATTATTTTTAAACAAGCTTAAATGAACAAATTTCTGTTTAAACTAAACTTTGTAGAAGACGTTGATGACCTTGACACAATAAGCAGAAAGATAAAGTTGCTAACTGAGAGAGTACAAAGTTTGGAATTAAAACTCAATTCTATTTTAAACAATAATAATTATGAAATTACGAAATACCAGGCTTAAATGTAGAAATGTAAAAATGTAGAAAGTAGAGTAGAAATGTATTTACAAAACTTAGGTGTAGTAATAATTGTAATTGAAAAAGTTACTTTGTTATTGTTATAATATTATAATTGCTCAATCTATGTACCTACATGGTCACAACAATTTTAGAATTGGCCCTACTTATTAAAAATAAAAAACAACAATCAATAATACTGCATTAAAATATTACTTTTACTTTAACTTTTACGTTTTCAAAATTTCTAGTCTATAGTCGGGTCTGGTCCGACTCCGACAAAATAAGGTCTGGTCAGGGCACCCAGACTACTTTGTTCCCAACTCTTACCATTACAGGTATAAAACTTTAAGGATCCCGGCTTGGCAGTTCAGTGGTCTGACTACTGGATTGCGGAGTCGGGGGAGTCTGCCCCACAATTGGATTGTGAACGAGTTGAGACAGGGCTTAGATGCAGTGAGAAGGATTCAGTTTGGGGTACGGAGATGGTATAAGTGGACTGGTGGTATGTATGTTCATCTGTTGCCTTGTGCACGAGACGGAGCTGTAGCCATGCCACGTACAATTTGTATATACCTATCCCCTCACCATCTGTTTCTGAATTGCTCTTCTCATAGTCGTTTCTCTGGTTCACTCTCTCTAACATTGCAGGGGCGGGCCGGGAAGCTGGTTGGTTGAATTCGTGCTAAAGGAGGGAATTGACACCCCTCAGCTATTACGATGTAACCTTCTAGCGGTCCGCGGCTACGCCGGAAACAAATTGGCATGCGGTGACGCAGGGTAATCTATCTGTCCAATCAGGTCTGCAGTAAGTGAGCAACTATCGATATATATAAACATTAGCAACATTATTAAAATACTACAGTGTGTTTCATTGAAATAGACTCAGACATGTTTTGGGGGGTAACTTCCCCGCACGCACGAATAATTCAACGAGATAATTATTTTTTGTTGACAATCAACTAGGTGCTATGTTTAAACTTTGGTTGACCCCCAGGGGTCAAGAGCTTATCTTATTCTCAAAAAATTCCTCTTTCACTATGTAGATGTTCTTCCTGAACAAAACGGGGAAAATCATTAAACATAGCGAATCAGAGGAGAGTGTGTTTATTGACACAAACCCAACTTTGCCGTCAATCAGTCTGGACAATGTGTCTATTTTGAATGAGCCACCATCCATATGTACAGGTGCATACTCGTCGGTCTCAACGGCTCTCATTTGTTCCACAAGGTTCCTATGCCTCACTGCAGGGACAGGGACAGAGTTGTACAGCTGGGGTTGATTTTGATCGAGGTAACCAAAAGACTCAAGGAACATTTCTGCATTTTCAAGCGTATACTTCTTGAGCGAAAAAAATCTGTAGCCTTCGTTAAACAGGTCGTCGATGGACTTTTTTGGGCTCTTGGCTCGAGGCACCAATGTAAAACTTTGAAGGGAACCTGAATACCCAGTCAAGACAAAGAACGTGCAGCTCACCCAGAGAGTATGAACCCATTTTCTGTTCACAATGGCGGTGGTTCCCTCGAGGTACATTTGCCCCAGAAATGGACAAACTGCGCTCTGGAGGATTGCTTCAAACTTGACTTGGGTCTGTTTTCTTTGATCTATAAAATAAAAGTAAACCCTCGTGAATAGCATGTAGATGTAGACGGTTGAGAAAAGAGCGATCCAGACAAAAACTTCAAACGGGGCGACAAAATCCCAGAAGCAGACAGGGACGTCCAGGTCAGGTTTAATTCCGTAAAGGATGCGGTAGGACGCTGTGGCATCGCTGCCCATGGTAATATCATGCTTCCAAGGGTCGTACACTGTTTGAATCATGAAGAAACCAATATTGTAATTAACGAGGTCGGCACCTGACTCTGACTATGGAATGTGAGCAAGCGTAAAATTTTGCATGGTTGAGAGCTCTAAATAAACCTTTACGTAAGAGATGCAAGGTTGTTTAGCGAGGCGAACATGAATTAGGGAGAGTTTTAAAATAAACGCGTAAGACAAGTCCCGGCAGCTTATGACAATCGTCACAGCTACACCATTCAACGCCGAGTATTTCTCTTGAAAATAGCTTATCACAGTTTGATAAGACTTCCACTTGGGGCGGCGAATAAGCCCTTTTGCACCTTCTGCCAAATTTAATTCAAGCTCATCAGTACAGAGCAGAGCAATTTTTTGTGGATTCATTGATTTCATCTTGGAATTTTCTTTGACATTTACTGCGCCATGTTTGCATCGGAAATTTAAAGTTAACAAAGCGTAATTCTTTGTACGCTCGGTGAAATTCGCATCGGCCGGTTCAAGTATGTTTCTGCTGACTGGGACGATAAAATAGGTCTGGGGAAGCTTAATTGGTACATCGTACATCACCTTTAAGATGAGAGGGAAAGGAGAAGATTTAACAAAAGCGATAGCCTCGTTCCGGCTTAGCTAGTTCGTTCTAATTCTGACCGACGTCCTTGATTTCAATTAGAAGAGCCCCCACTTAATTCACTCGAACGAAAGGATATGCTCCGCTGGACATGTCTGTGTCAAAAATGAGATAGGCAAAGCAGGCACTGCTGCTTGACTTGGACAACCTGTTTCGGCGTTTGTCCACGGTGTAGTTGTGTGACACGGAAATCCAGAGGGAAGCTTGTTTGCTGGACAGAAATTGAACTATGGCCTGTTGGACAGGGCTAAGCAGAGTGTTTGTGGGGTCGTTAGACATGAGGGAAAATCTGCATTCTGCAAGGGGCTTTAGAATTGTCAACAAAACCTCAGGTAATCCTACCACAGGGGAATTTTCATAAGATGACAATACTAGAAAGAGACTCATAGTAGTTAAGGACACGAAGAATAGGTTTAGACTAATTCGATTAAATAAGATATTCACCATAGATTTTGAATAGCGCTTATAGCTTTACATATTTAGAACTTTAAATTATAATACAGAAAATAGGTAATATTTTCACACAATTGGAAGCTAATTTAAATCAAAACTACAGTGGTAAAAACCTAAAAAGGCACAATTATGATATTATACTCAAAATAAAGGCTTTAGATGGATTGACGACAGAGCAAGCAAAGTAATTGTGTGATTACGTTCAGTATAGAGCAATACTACTAACAGGCTATTGTGAATTTGGTGAAACGTGCAACACTTATTAAACCAAACGGTAGGAGCCTAAGTTTTTATATTTATTACGCAGCCTATTTATTCTTACACATGTTTTATTAAAATAACCTTCATTTATTATTTTTGAGGACAATAAATAAAGAAATCCCGTCGACAATGATAAAAGACACGACACATACGGACTCACATCAAATACAGACACGCAGGCTGCCTTTTTAGAATCTATATTGAGTTATATTGTTACATACATTAGATTTATTAATTATATGCATAAGAAACCACTCTAACTCATAGGAACTATTTTAAAGAATACTAGCAAGCAGTTGGGTATTCTAGGGCAAAACACGAAAAGTTGTCTTCAGCGATTTAAACTTTTTGTAACTAGTATTTATAATTACATAGACGAGCTTGAGTAAAAATTTTGGCAAGAGCAATATTCGAAAGTACTACTTGTGCACAAAAAATGTGCGTGTTCGAACATTTATTTAAAATAGCTAAAAAGGCAAACTAGGTAATTTTTATTTAAAAAAATCTAGCGCTTCTTAGTCACTGGTAAGCAATGCATTTTAGATTCTAACTAAAAACTATACAGCAATTTTTCCTCGCACTTGCGGACAATAGAAAGTTGTTTGAATTTAATTGTAGCGTGTGACCTGCAGCCATTAAGACAGACAGACAGGCAAACAAACAGACAGCCAACACCGTTAAAATAGATGATTGCGCAGCATCTAAAAAAAATTATTGTTGGAGAAAAGGTGACCTAAAAATTGTGATATTTGAAGGACTTCATTATGTACGATCTTTAAATATCTATAACCAATATAGATGGGTTCATTACATGTATTTTAAGCACATTGGAAAACAATTTAATGTTGAAAACAGGCGTTCTTCAAACTATAATTTTTCAAGGACGTCATTATGGACAATCCCTAAATATCCATAACCAATATAGGTAAGTTTATTACATGTATTTAAGGCAGGTTGGAAAAAAAGTTTAATGTTAAAAATATGAGTTTTTAAAACCATAATATTTTAAGGACGTCATTATGGACGATTCTTTAATATAAATATGTAATATATGTAAGTTTATTACGTGTAGTTACAGGTTGGAAAATAATTTAAAGTTGGATATGGGGGTAATAAAGTAAAATTTTTGACAGACGTCATAAGGGACGATGCCATAATATCTATAACTAATAAAAGTATGCACATATGTATAAAATGGTTGAAAATTGTAATGTTGAAAATGGCCAATGGCGGTACTAAAGACTTTAATTTTTTAAGGACCAACCTATAACCAATATAACATGTATGGTAAATGTGGTTAAAAAAATGTTAATGTTGGAAATCATGGTACCTAAGACTATAATATTTAAAAGACGTCATTATGGACGATCCCTGAATATTTATAGCCAATACAGGTAAGGTAAGCTCATTAGGTGTAGGTAAAACAGGTTGGAAAACAATTCAAAGTTAGAAATGGGGGTACAGAAAACTATAATATTTGAAGGACGTCGTTTATGGACGATCCTTTACCATCCATAGCATACTTGTGTAAGAATTTCTGTGACCTGTAGTAATGAATAGGAGTCTTTATAATGGCGAGGAAGGAGAATTCCGATTGCCTGAGCTGAGGCTCGAACCGTGAACCTCCGTCATAAGTATTAATATATTCCAATATACATTGCAGTCCCAAACCCACGACCACTATACCAGGCTGCTCTCTGAACGTACTAATGTGAATTCGTGGAAACTTCCCATGTGTATTTTACTTTGCGAAACTTGAAAAGCTCTCAGATAGGTATGTACGTGACGTGTAAAGTCGCCCCTTTTTTTTTATTCCGACACAATAATTTCGATTCTTGGCTCACTCACCTGCTGATTGCGGAAAAACTATGATTGCAATCATCACGAAAAATAACAGGGCATCTCTGGCTTGCATTTCTAAAATTTTAAAAGCATTTCAATAGAAATCAATTAAAAACTGTGACCTGTGCAGCAGGACCAGCGAACGAAAAGACAGACAAACCGACGGAAAAAACTATTTCTTTACATGCTTGCTCAGCATCTAAAATAGAATATAGCGGTAAAAGCTTAGTTAATTCTGAGCATATAATTATGAATTCACGTAATGCTTGTTTGCTAAGAACTGCCATTTTTTTGCTTTATAAAATAAAAAAATAAATTCTTTTTAGGGTTTTCTTACTATAGTAGCACGTTTAATTTCACATAACAGTGTTAAGAATTTGAATTTAAATACTGCATTGTTGATTATTCTGAAGTAATAGATTATTGGAAACTAGTTGACAAGAATATTTACCTAGAAATTTGTTTTATGTTTGTCATATGCATGAAAGCTTTTCTGCTACGTCGCAAAGGTATTTAAATTTTGTTAGTTGATTTGTTTTTAAATAATTGTCATGTAGATATTTTTGTTGTGTTAATCTAGAGTAATCTAGTAGGCATAGTCAGGCATGACCCCCCCTCCTTTACTCTTTATGGTAGTTAAAATTATCTTTATTATTACCAAGAGTGATAGATATACTTTTACTTCAGTAGCGCGCAAGAAAGTAACATTGATTCACCTACCATGTCTAGGACTCATGTGGGTAGGCAAGATTAGCTTTAAGTTTGCATATAGTGACCATAGTATACCATGTAATATGCACCTCCCATAAACTGTATTACGTAATGAACTGAATACACTCATTTATAATACCTAAGGGAAATAAAAGCTGTGGACGACGAACATTAGACGACCAGTCAATTTACATTCTTTACGATTACATAATACCTTTTATTTAGTACTTAATTTAAATATACACTAGTTTCACATTTAAATAAAAATATCCATAATAATAAAATAATAAAGTTTATTTTAGCTTTAGAGAACATAAGCAAACATTTGTCTCCCACTAGTTAGTACCAGAATTCTGTAAAACCGTTAGCAAGACAGTAAATGCATATGAAAACAATATACTGCACCAACTTTATTTCAAAAGCAAACACTACAAAGCTGATAGCCCAGCCAATCAAAACCGTATAGAAAGTGGCTTTCATGAGAGAATCTCGGATCCGAACACACTCCCATTTTGCATCAGAATAGTGATCTAAAATCTTAGCTTGGGCCTTGTGATAATCCACTCCTGGAAACCATCCATCCGTCATGAGCCGCAAGCTGGCCTCCTCATATATTCCTAGCCACAAAGATTCGAGTCCAAACTCAATTAGCTGACTGATTAATGAGACAACATTTCCTGGTGAAGTCATAAAGACAATCCAGCTGAGCTGACTCCCGAAAAATTCCTCTTTTGCCATGTACACGTTCTTCATGAACAAAACAGGGAAAGCTCTCAAACAAAAAGAGTCATAGGAAAATGCGTTGGGGGACACAAACCCAACTTTGCTGTCAATAAGTTGGCTTACTGTGTCTACTTTGAATGAGCCATCGTTATTATGTATAGATCTGGACTCGTCTCCTTTAAAACTTCTCATTCGTTCCACTAGTTTTCTATGACTCATCGCAGGGTCAGAGTTGTAGAGCTTGGGTCGATTTTGGTCAAGATACCCAAGGCCCCCCAAGAGCATCTCAGCATTTTCGAACGTGTATTTCTGGAGCTCAGCCATCTCGTAGCCTTCGTTATACAGGTCGTCGAAGGACTTTTTGGAATTCTGAGCTCGAGGCACCACTGTAAAACTTTGAAGGGAGCATAAGTACTCATTTGCAACAAAGAACGTGTAACCCACCCAGAGAAAGTGAATCCATTTTACTTGCAAAATGGCGGTGGAGGTCTCGAGGTACATTTGTCCCAGAAATGGAGAAACTGCGCTCTGGACTATTGCTTCAATCTTGACTTGGACCTGTTTTCCTTGACCTTGAAAATAAAAGTAAATCCGGGTGTAGAGCATGTAGACGTAGAGGATTGAAAATACGGCGATCCAGACAGAAACTTCAAATGGGGCGACAAAATCCTGGAAGCAAACAGGGACGTCCAGGTCCGGATTGAGTCCATAAAGAATGCGGTAGGACAAAGTGTCAATGCTGCTCATAGAAATAGCCTGTTTCCATGGGTCATAAACTGTGCTAGAACTTAAGCAACTTATATTGATATCAGTGTCTTCCATCTCTTCTTTGAATGTAGTGTGTACAGGTGTAAAATTTAGCTTAGTCGAGAGCTCTAAATAAACCTTTGCTAAGGAGATGCACGTATTTCTGGCAAGACGAACATGGATTTGGGACATTTTTAGAATCGATGCGTAGGTAAATGGTGGGCAGTCCACGGCAATCGTCACAGCTGCGCCGTTATGTGCCAAGTATTTCTTTTGAAAATAGCCAATCATGGTTCGGTAGGAGGTCCAACCACTGTGGCTGCGACTGAGCCCTTCTTTACCTTCTGTCAACTTCAACTCTAGTTCGTCAGTGCAGAGCAGAGCATATTTTTGTGGATCAGAGGAATGGTCCTGGTCATTGGCTTTCACCACACTATTTGTGCAGCGAAATTTTAAAGCCAACAATGCGTGCGTTGTTGTACTCTTTTTTAAATTCGTATCGGCCAAGGGTGTTGGGTTTGCCTTTCCGACTGGGACGATGAAGTAGGTCTGGGGTAGTTTATATATTTGGTAGAACGGCACCTTTAAGACCAGGGGGAGAAAAGAGGCGTGAACAAAAGCAATAGCCACATCTTGCTCTGGCCTGATTACATTGTTCCAATTCTGACCAATTTCCGCAATTTCCATAAAATGAGCTCCAACTAAATTGACCTGAACAAGAGGATATTCAGCACTGGACATGTCGGTATCGAAAATGAGATGGGCAAAGCAGGCAATGTTGCTGAATTTGGACAACCTGTTCGGATGTTTGTGAACAGTGTAGTTGTGGGACACGGAAATCCAGATGGAGGCTTGTTGACTGGACAGAAAGCAAACTACAGACTCTTGGACGGGACTGAGCAGAGTGTCTGTCGGGTCATTGGACATGAGGGCAAATCGGCATTCTGCAAGGGGCTTTAATATTGTTAAAACAAGTTCTGGGATTACTAAAGGAGACGTTTTATCAATTGACATGAATGGCGAGTGACCTATTATGGAAAGGGGCACAAAGAATAAATGTAGAATCATACGATTAAAAAGAGTATATAGCATGATTAACAATCTCTATGTTTAAGGACCGTACAATTGTAATAGTGTGAATAGGAATTGACGCAAGGTGTGTTAGCTAGTCTAAATCAAATCTGATGTTAAACACATGCACTGTAATACAACGCTGTGACGACTTGAAGATAGATTGAGAGCTTGTGATTTGTAATACGGAAAATATACCTGGGTTCTGATGAAAGATTCATTGAGATTAAATGTTTTATTTAATTAATAGTTGGATAGTTAATTATTTAATTCCGTCAACATTCTTATATGACACAACACGAACAAACAAACATTCAAAACAGTCACGCAGTTTAGACTACGGCTGACATGAAAAACTACGTTGAGCTGATTTATAATAAAAATTAAGTGCATTGTGTTTTATGTAAGCTATTTAAAAATTAATCATGGAATTTCCATCAGGATTCGCACCAATTTCACACGCGTAGTTGAGGTAATATGCTTTAAGTAAAATATTAAATCGCTTAAGTAATGTCGCCGAACTCAAGTTGATTTAACAAAAATATTTACGATTATGTGCCAGCTAAGATTTGAGAGTGTAAACCCTTTTAAAAAAATTAGTATTACATAATAATAATAACAATAAAAGGGTTACGTGTCATGCAATCCAAACTCACAATCAATCATGACACTATTTTTGAACTATCTTTAATAATTTAACAATTAAAATATTAATACTGATATGTCCGAAAATCCCCCTTACGTCTCATTTAGGACTGTCTATGGCTTTAATATAAGTAACTAATTAAGTTTATACCTAATTATCTATACATTTTACGAACATTGCAATTTTTCTGAACATGTGCAAAATTATAACTACGCACAAAATATTCGTTACTGTTCAGCCACTCTGCTGCGCAATACAATACCTACCATTGCCTTAAGTAATTATTATTGTCAACTTGAATAAAAATACACGAATAAAAGTTGTAACTACGCTGTATATTGTTCTTGTACTTACATTTTTATGCAGTTGAAAGCAGTTTTTTACGAGTTTATTTTATAGGAAATCACAACTGTCAACAATTCGTCAGCATACTGAAAAGTTAGTGGAAATATTCCAGAAGCTCGTTGGATACACACTTGCGTTGTCTTACAGAATCAGTTGCTCGTTTACGGGGGCTATGCATCTAAAAGTGTTAAATTGTCTAAGGATTTACATTCCTTGGATCTGAAGACTTTTCAGTGGTCGATTGTTGAAGCTAAAGTGAGTTGTAAAATCATCAAGATTCAACCTTACAAAATTGAATTCTTATAAGATAATTTAAAAACAAATATTTCTATACTTGCAGGGAATTCCTCCTACACTTGAGACGGGTCACTGTAATGGGACAGCGTACAAAAATAGATTTTTTTTTAATTTTTGGTGCATGCTCCACATTGAACGATACTTCAAGAAATGATCCAACAGTCTGTTTCGATTTAGAGACTAAAGAATGGATTTATCCCACAACAACAGGAAATCTGCTAATACAGTGTTCCCTAATGTGTAATTATCAAATCACACAATATTTGATGAAATCGAATGTGTGCTAATTTGTAACATTTTGCCTTTAATATTTGCATGTAGATTTAACTAATTTTTAATTATTTATATTGTTTTCTGAGTAGTCATGCACAATGGACTTATGTACGTTGTAAGCTGCTATGCTGATTACGATTGCAATACGCTATTCTTCTATGACCCAGGTTTGAAATATTAAATATTTAGCTTGTCTTATTATTACACCTTGACACTACGTTTCTTGGCATTATATTATTGAAGAATCCGGCGCTTCGCGCCAGGTTTGTCGACTGTAGGCCCGAAGTAGGTGCTGAGCTTAGAGCAAATAATTTCTTTAATCAAGAGGTAGAGCCCGATTGTGGCAAGGCCTAAACTACGACAGCGCCTAACTCTACTATAACTTCTCCTACTCAAATTTTTAATTTGATAAAGTCGCAACAAATACCGGCGGGATAATAAAAATGAAAATTTTTCGACATCAAATATGAACGATCGATGTATGTATTCTGGTAACATCCTGCCTTCAAAGTATGTGGCCACCTGATTTAAAAAAAATGCCGAGCGGATCCTTAAAATTGTAATGTTTAGATGACGTCATTTATGGAAGATCTCATCGTCAGTATGAATACGGGAAGCATTTCATAGTATAAGTACCCATTTATTTAATTTTAAAACTCAAGACAGGCGGCATACCTAAATTAGTAGTATTTAAACAAAGTTATTTATCAACGATCTAAATATATACACTAGTAAAATTTTATGTTGAGGACATACGTCTACCTAATTTCTAAACTTATTACAGAGGGGATCTTTAAAATGGTAAAATTTGAATAACGTCCTTTATGGATGATCGCCGTACGTGCGCATGTAAAATCTAATGTTAAGGATATATTCTTACCTAGACTAATGGCATAGAAATCCCTAAAATGGTAAAATTTGTATGACGTCATTTATGGACGATCCCGGCATGCATACTGGTAAAATCCTATGTTAAAGATATATGTCAACCTAATTTCTAAACTAATGACAGTGGGGATCCCTAAAATAGTAAAATTTATATGACGTCATTTATAGACGATCCCTGCATGCAAACTAGGAAAATCCTATTTTAGGAATATATGCCAAAGTCTGACATCTTCAGTAAATGTTGTCATAGGCGGGTATTGATGGCACGCTATAGCTATATATAAACGTTAATTATTATTCACATGACATCATTTTTGCGTAGCCCCTAAGCACCGCCAACAATATTCCTTAAGTATGTGTCTGAAGTAAGAGTTCAAATTACCATTGCCTGCACTGTAGCGTAAGTTGGAATGCTTGTATTCGCCCGGCAGAATTTAAACACAATGGTATGTACATTTATATTTCGCGTTTGTTTACCATGTGCTTACACGTAATTTAGGGGTTTTTGCTCCCATTCACTGTAATGTGTTTTGACATGGGTCCATTCAACTGTTGATTGTGAAGAAATGGTTAGTCAGAGCAAATTTAAAAAACAATACAGACCTGCCTGCTCGCATTTGTGATGGCTTCAAATTTGTTTCACGAAAATCGCATTTATACTGTGACCTGTAGCGTACGGCCAACAGACGAACACACGGACAGACAGACGGACACACGGACAGAGAGACGGACAGACGGACATGACCATTTTATTAGATGCATAAGCTCAGCATCTAAAAAAGGCATTAATTCTTTTTCAGCATATCCTATTTGTAAATAACAGTAAACACAACAAAATACAAGATGTGAATTTTCATAGTGTAGGCTAATTTATGGTATGTTCTTTAAAGCGTTTACAATTTTATTTCGATTTGATTTTCAAACAGAATCGCAAGAGTGGAACTATGTACAATCAATTGGAAATGCCCCGTCATTCCGCATGGGCTATGAATGCGTTGCTCTTAACAATCGTGTTTATATCTTTGGAGGCTGGAAAGATCTTTGGTGGCAAGAAATGGGTGGAACGGATGTACTTGAAATAACGAAAACTTGATGTTAACATTGCCTAATGTGCTTTAGCATTTGCAAATATCTATCAAAATTTGCCAAAAAAAAATGTAAATAAAATATTGTGCACCTTTTAAAACATAAACAGCAAAACTTTTTGTGTATTTGTGAATATTTTTACTATTTACAGCGAATACAGTAAAACAAGTTGACCATTTATTTCTTTGGCATAGCAAGTTTTTTATTTAAAAGGTAAAAATCAATCAATAAAATTCACTGCAATAAATTCAAGCAGGAATTATGTACATTAGGCCAAATTACGATCAAACTCATTGGGTTGAATGACACCATCTTGATTCTGGTCAATGACATTGAACCAGTGTAAGACACGGAGCCGGTGACCGGTAGGACCGATTGCACTGACCGGAGGTCCGGTCAGTTCTATACTTTTGAGACAAGCTCAGGACGGCCTGTGTTAAATAATACGGAGGCTCAAATGAGGCCAAAAAGAAAGGTACGTTTCGGTCCTCGGTCACTTTTTTTTAGGAGCTCATTAGGGACAGATTGTCTTGCACTGCATTGAACCTTGTCACGTATTTTGCAATCTCATCCTTACTCACCACGGACTGCCCATAGAGAGCTTGTTTTGCAGATATGTTTTCTAAGTAAGCCACGGCCTCATTTGAATCAATTACATTGTCATTATTCAAATCAACACGCTTAAAAGATCTCCATGTAGCGTCATGGTCAGACGTAAGGAGGGTAGCGTTATCAGATCTAAAAAATTGTAAAACCGTTTTTTTAAAATCATAAATACAAATTAACAGCTTTGCTTCAATTTCTGAAATTAAAATTTAATTTTAAAATATTGCAATAAGCATTGTTGGCACGAATTATGCAAGGCAGAAACAATTACAAATGTAACTATAACTATTAGAATACAACATGGTGATGTTATAACGTTTTAATCGTACGGAATATCCAACGGGAAGCGACAAAAAGTACTTGAGCGGCAACCGCTGTCACAATTACAACAGAAGATATTACAAGGCTTTACGGCACAGCACCCAAAGTTCCCATCATTCTGGCAACATATTCCATTGGCTGAGGGCACACTGGTCAACATAAGTGCGCCAGTTGCAACTAGTAGAGTTACTGCCAGCCTAATCTGCTCCATGACTTGAACCTTGAAATAATGTATTCAAAACAATGAAACACATGCAACTATAATTAGAGATACTGTTGGAGGTATTTATTACAATACAATAGGTAGTCAAATAATATTTGAAAACTCGCTTACTTGTGTGCTTCTCGAAAGTTGAACGATTTTTAACAGTCAAGCAGTTGGCTAAAGCAATAATGTGGTGCTGTACACATTTACAGCGTATTTATACGATTTGTCATCTCTTTATTTCACACAAATCAGACACGAGCAATAAGGATTCATAATAGGCACCCATGTTATTTTAAAAGCAGGCACATTGATCAAAACACTTAGACAATGTGAATAGGGCCTTCATCTGTGTAATTGCACAGCTGACTGAAAATAATCGAATGCCTGATATTAAATCAAGAACCGGATGCGAGTCTTAACTTCATAGTGTTTTAGGTCGGCACGAGCCACCAGAGATAAAGGATAATTATTTAAATGTCACAAATTGACATTGAATTTGAATTACGTTCGATTGTGAAAGTTCCAAGACTTTAGTAAAGGAATCATCTGCATAAATAACACAATAATTATCCATTATTTAAATATTTTTCTGCAAAACTTTGACAATTGCTGCTCAATTTAAGTGAGCTATTCATTAACCTTTGCCATAATTTAGAGTAATATTACTTTAGTGCACATAGTCCGAATTAAATTATTTACCGATTATTTGTGTTTTTTTACGGGGTTACGAATGAAGGCAAACATTTTCAGTTTAATTTTTTTCCGAATCCATATGACCAGACATTACAGTGGACGAAACAATTTTGAATCCAAACTGCAGGTTTGGCGCCAAAACGTTTTTGAATTTTAAATTTTTGCATTGCTTAAATGGAGAAACTTATTTCCTTCGATCCATTTGCCCAATGTCAGTTTTAATTTAAATTTCAAAAGGTTCTATCTGTTACATGGAGAAAAAAACGCTCTTTCTGAAACACTCTCCAGAATTATTATCAAACTAAAATTATGCCTGTAGTGAATTTTCAAAATTATAGTTAGTACTGATATATTTAAATATACCTATATATAATTATTTAGTTACATACTGATAACTTATGAATAGTATGTGCGGTCATTTCAGTGACTTACACGGAAATGGTTTCACATGGTACTCACCAATGTGCAATGGTTGATACAGAGTTTAGATCAGCTTCACGGAACTGTACCAGTACAGCCAAGTACGTCGTTATGGAGGACAAAATTTAATGTGCAACAAACCAAATATTATTAATTTCAATTATTAGCCAATTATTCAGCTTTAAAATTCCAATTCAATTAATATGATAGTCTAAGAACAAATAAATATAAGGAATATTAAACAAAGGCGTGGCAGTCACAATATTGTCAACAATGTAACACATCAGGAAATCAAATTAGTTCACATTGTTTACCCACCCAACTTTCATTTCATTTACAATTATTTTTTATCTTTGATATTCTTTCGTAAAAAATTAATCTAATGACTAGAAACAAGTATTTAATTTTCTAAAAACATTTACCGATGTAAAGAGGCGGCGGTCAAGCTTTACAAAAAGTCCAGGTAGAATTGCCACTGGATTTGTTGCTATTTCTAGAGCTAACATCTGAACCTGAAAGCATTTAATGTAGAGTGGGGCAAATCATTATTTTGGTTTGAATTGGGCAACTGTTAAATGATGATTTTCATGTAATGATGACTGCGCACATTGTAGGCAATGCGCCAGAGTAGATTTGTGTAATAGTTGACCGACGGCTGAAGTGGACTTTGCATGCAGTGGGATTTGGCTTTGTATCGAGTTAAGATTTGGGTAAAGTGGGCCGTGGCTAAAGTGAGCTGCGGCTGAAGTGGGCTTTGGCTTTAACGCTTGCGAGGATTCGTGTGGTGTGGAGCAGCCAAAGTCCAGTTCAGCCGCAGCCCACCATGTTACCATGTTACCATGTTACCATGTTATTTGTACTTCGTTGGGGTTTGATAACAGTCAAAATGAAATTATATTGGATTGGGAGTGCATGAGTTGTAGGGAAGGTACAGAGAATGTATGTATATGTGTTGATTGTGGGGCCAGAATTAATGGAAGTACTGATAGTAGTAGCAATTACTGCCTGGAATGTCTGTTTCCTCTTAGTGAAGGTACTGTGGAGCCCGAAAGTAATTATTTGGATAATACTAATTGTACTAGTGCTATAAGTAGTTCTTTACTTGAGTCTAAAGGCTTTAAATATTTACATATTAATGTCAATGGTCTGAATGTAGCAAAAATTGAAAGCCTAAAGTTGCTTGTAAATACGTATAACCTTGATGTATTATGTGTTACTGAGTCAAAGCTAATTAATGTTGTTTTTTCTAGCCTAGTAGCTATTGAAGGCTTTAGTATGCATAGATTTGATAGAGTTGGCAGTGTTAGCCGTGGTGGTGGTATAGTAATTTATGTACGAAACGGAATAGAGTTTGTTAATTTAAATATTCTTGATACAGTGCTAGTGCCTAAAAAGCTAGAAATTACGACTGTTAAATTGCTTGTTCCTTTTTGTAAGCCGCGGTTACTGACAGTAGTGTACAAATCGCCTGATGTGTGTAAGTCTGAATTTTTAGAATATTTTACTCTGTACATTGCTGATCTCAAGTTACTGAACTTGGAGTCAGTAATTATGGGTGATCTCAATATTGATATATTTGTTAAAGATAAGTATTCAAAACTTTTGGGCAATATTGCTAAGCAGAATGGCTTGAAGCAGGTAGTAGATCAACCGACTCGTAGGACATTAACTACAAGTAGCTTAATTGATCATATTTATGTAAGTGATATTTCCATGCATAATAATAATGGAGTATTGAGCGTAGGCATTTCTGACCATTGTGCAGTCTATGCTGTGAGGAAAGCAGTA
Organism: Dicyrtomina minuta; assembly: GCA_949802685.1. Classification (NCBI taxonomy): domain Eukaryota; kingdom Metazoa; phylum Arthropoda; class Collembola; order Symphypleona; family Dicyrtomidae; genus Dicyrtomina; species Dicyrtomina minuta. The sequence continues at coordinate 6,927,558 of OX461811.1, forward strand.
AAAATGCATTATCCTGTTAAGCACATTAAAACGAGGAACTACATGAATGTTAATTGGGATAATGTCAATAAGGATATGAGTCTTATTCCGTGGTCAACAATGGAGATTTTTGATGATGTTAATGATGTACTTAATTATTTTGAGTTGTCAGTTTTTGGAGTTTTGAATGGGCATGCTCCTGTAATATCTAGAAGAGTTAAGGGCAAAATATCTCCATGGCTCACTATAGAACTAAAACGAAGAATGCACTACCGTGATAGCTTAAAATTAAAAAGCGTGCAAACAAAGGATGTGGGGCTTTTTAGGCAGTATAAAGAGGAAAGGAATAATATAAATAGAGACATTTCTAAAGCGAAATATTTATATTATCGTAAGAAGTTTGAGGAAGTGCCATCTTCGTCAAACGTATGGGCAGTACATAATAGGCTCATTGGCAAGAGTAATAGTGGCTATGCAGTTGCACAGTTAAATGTTGGCTCTGAATTAGTTACTGACGTGGATAAATTGTCAAAAGCATTTGCATCTGCTTTTGTTGTGCAGTCGTCTACTGTAGAAGTAAATGATTTGGATGAGTTGTATGATAGCATTCCGACTAGTAATGATTTTGAGCCGTTTACCCCTGATGAGGTCATGACGAGTATATCTTGTTTAAAATCCAAATCTGAATGTAACCCAAATGAGTTATCGTATTTTGTTCTCAATAATTGTAAGGAGTCTTTGGCTCTTCCACTAGCACTGCTATTTACGCAGTTTCTTTGTTTAGCATCGTATCCGACAAAGCTAAAGAGTGCAGTTGTGACTCCGTTGTATAAAGGAAAGGGCTCTAGACTTGATGCACTATCATATCGCCCTATTTCTACATTGCTAGTTTTAGATAAAATTCTTGAGAAAATGCTTTATTTTAGACTTTTAAGTAGAATAAAATTGAGTGACCAGCAACATGGTTTCAGAAGGGGCCGATCATGCCAAAGTGGGACGCTGAAGTTTATACAGGATGTGTTTAACTGTATTGATTTAAAATGTGGAAGAGTCATAGCAGTCTTTATAGATTTACAAAAGGCCTTTGATTCAGTCCCTCACTATCAGTTATTAGTCAAACTACGGGATGTTTACAAAATTGATGGTAATCTATTGAAACTTCTAGTAGACTACTTGCGAGATAGAAAGTTTCGAATAAAAATTGGTTCTGAAGTATCTGACTCGTTTGACCTGTGTGTTGGGGTTCCACAAGGGTCTGTTTTAGGACCACTTCTTTTTATCATTTACATAGATAAAGTCTCGGAGGTTATTTTAAGTGGAGTTGATTTTGTGCTTTATGCTGATGACCTAGTTTTATATTATTATTCCCCTGTCTTTGCAGATACTATTGCCCGCATGCAGGCATGTCTTAATGATGTAAATGATTGGTTTGTGTCACAGGGACTTTCTGTAAATGTATCTAAGACTAAGTTCATGGTTTTGCATAAAGCAAGAGATTACAAAGTACCTGTTGATGTTAAGCTGATCTGTAATGGTCATGATATTGAACGTGTGTGGACGTTTCGATATCTAGGTATTATTGTAAATATGCTAAAGTTGGCTGAAGGACTTCAAAATCGTTTTCGTGAAAATCGGTCGAGTATTTCTAAAGGTTTTCAGATTATTTAAATAGGCAGAAATAAAATCAGTCTGTTATTTTAAAAGCGTACTAAATTATGTAAATATGCACCAATAAAGAATACTATAAATTAATCCTACAAGAAAAACAAATACAAAGGCATAATTATACTATATACTACTGCCCCATAATACTGTTAAGGTTACCCTTAAACAAGGGGCGCAGCCCGTTGTTTAATTAAACTTAATATTTTTGGATGACGTCAGTTGTGAACGATACTTTATTGGAAGCTTTATTTCTTACACATGCGTACTTTGTCCTGCTCAAACACTTACTTGAATTTGCAAATGCCTGGGAAAATATTGAATTTCGAGTAAGCCAAGACCCTTGGAAATGCTTTCCCCGCCAGCACTTGTTAGTAAATAGAGTTGCCCCAATAATGAGCAAACTGGAAGAAACCCGGTGAAAAACGAAAGTAAAAAAGAGTGCGACAATCGAAACAAACAGAGAAATGAGCAAATCAGAATAATACAAATTGAGCTCAAAAGTTCCGTAATGATTTAACAATTGAAATGCTGATTAAAATCTTGAATTAAATCTTCAACAATGTGATACGCAGCAATGCAATTAAGCAACTCTGTTTGGTCAGCTTCTGTTGATGGATAATTTTCGGAGATGTTTTTTTCTTCTTTCGCGCTCATTTGATTCTTGCCACAAGGATAAATATTCAGTAGTACTTTTTAAACTAGAATCCAGTAATCCAGCAATACACTTGTGGGTCTTGTAGTGCTTTCGACTGTTTCTTTATTTTCAACAATTCTTTTCAGTTGTACGGAAATGATAAGTAAACAAATTACATAAATTTTAAGAAATGTGCTCATATAAATGGCACTTAAAAAATGAAAAAAAGGTTCTCATGTACCAGAGAGTTGTAATTAATAACTTTGTTAAATCCTTGAAGCGGAACGTATTCAATTCAGTTTGATTTTTAGCGGTGATGAAGTCGAAGGAACCTAATACGATGTACATAAGACATACGATTGTAGCATTAGTAATCCAGAATGCCACGTATTTTTTTACGCTGATTTTGCAATGACCAATGCGGTCAGAGCCAAGCTCGTTCTCACGACAGAAATCGTGATACTTTATCATATACAGAAAATATAATTAAATTAGTGGAATAGAGTTCTGTGTATGTACAATAATTACGTGAATTGCGTAAGGTAAAACTGTCATTATCGATCCATTTCAGGAATATTAAAAGTATGAATATGTGAATGAGATGTCGTAATGAATTTGAAAGTTCTTCAAAAATTTAAAAAATATGATTTTCTCAAAAAATTCCTTTTAACGCTGTGTTTATTGGACCTTTCACCATAAAAACATAAATATAACGTCAAATGTAATTATACCAATGGATTTTGACAGACAAACCGCACACTCCGTTCTTATAACATCTCAATAGCCAGAACGAGTGAGAAAGTGAGTGGGAGTTTTTTTAAAATACCCACTTGTTTGGCTAATAAGAAATTCTTCTCATTTCTTCATAGAACGATTTTACTTTTCTTATTAGAACACTAGCTGGTTTTACGTTACTTATTTTCTTACTAGTCTGGTCTGTTAAGAATTGCTCAAATTCCTTAATAGAACTTATGCTTGTCATGCTATGCTTCATTTCTTATGAGCCTGGACTAGAAAGAATATTTTCATTTTTGAATATACTTTTTTCATTAGAATTCTTATAATTTTCCTAATAGATTTAAATATCATGATTTCTTCCAAAATTATTGCCTAATTATTGTTCGCACTATTATTTCTCGAATATATTTAAAATTGTTCATTTATTAAATACACACTTTACTAAATCTACAAATGTAGGTAATTAACACAAAAATAAAAGTATATTAGCAGCAGAAAACGAGTCTTCTAAAGCGCTGGCCAAAACGTCTTTTCCAAGGTCAGCAATTTAGCAGGCGCGCATCTCGGTCATCAACTGAAATTAATCAATCATTGGATCACCGTTAATTTTAATCTTACCATTTTATACGATTTCCTTCCCGTCGCCCGTCGCAAAAGTGTTAGTAAACGATAACCGTAAATTGACAAACATTTATTTAACAGTAACAGTCTGAAGTCAGGAATAATAAGTTATATAGTATTTTCTGATAAACTACATAATGCAACTAACGGAAACAAGCGTATTGGTTTATGTCCACCGCACCGGCGACTGTCAATTAAATCAGCTAATAATTTTGATATTTTCACATTCTTAATGTCATGCACTAAAAAAATACCTTTTTATAACTAACAACAATTAAAATAAGAAATCAAAAACTCACCAGCTTATGTTGTTGGTTCTTCAGTTTTTAAAATTCACCTCCAGCGTTGACTAGCATTTGTTTTAACTATTAACTATGTTGCACGATCCAGGAATGAAATACTGTTGACACATTGTCGAACTTAACAAAACAAATAAATAATACTGCAGCCACAAAAAGCTGCCTTTTCCTGTTATCTTAAGTGATATGATAACTATTTCAATTTTTAATATTTAACTAAAAAAATATAAATTAAATGGAAAATATGAAAAGACCAAAATCGAAACTTCAAGCTTTAATCCCACACTTTCGAGTTTTATATTTTCCCTCAATACTGTATTCTAACTGACGAGGCTCGTATTGGATGGACCTGTGTGGGGTGACGGGAATGATTTGGTGAGAACTGATGAATGGATTATGCATTACATTTGGATATGCTTAGTGCTAAAATTATATTAAGATATAGTGGTGCTGGTGCCGGAGTTTCAATATGATACGGTTGTGCCAGGGGAGCGCGCATGAATTACGTGGTTTGTCGAGGTGGGGCAAGGGTTCAAGTTGCCTATCCTTTTACATACCAAAAAAGAGTACATACAAAAAAAGGAGGGGACGGGGTAGGGGTTAAAATTTTCAATTTTTGTACCACGTAAATTATGCACAATCCACAGGCAGACTGATTGCGCATGAGCACGAGATACTGTTTTGAGTGATTGTCTTAAAAGAACAGCGCTTTTGGGCTGCACACGAAATTTCTATAAAGAAAAGTCGTCAAAATTCTTATGAGATTAACAACCTCAGATTTCTAGTAAGAAACTGAAGAAATTCTTACTAGAATGTGTCTGTTGAGCCAAAATTGTTAAAATCTTTGTAGAATAAATTTATTTCTACATAGAATGCTTCTTACTTCACATTTCTATCGAGATCTTACTCCCATACGACGTGCGGGATCTATTGGGAGTTGGGAGTTGAGTGCTTCGCTGACACAATGCATTTCAATCAATTTTAAGTAACTGAACATTTTTTAAACCTATAAAATCGACAGGGTAAAAGAAACACTAGACTACCCATGTGATTAGGGTGCACAATTTAGGGGGAAGAAAGTGATTTGAGAACGAAATGTTAAAACTTAAATAATAATGACACGAAGTTCCTTCCTCTCAACCATATTATAATTACAGCTACAACTAGTTTCACAATGTCACAGCTCGTTTGATAAATGCAGATTCTTACATAATAAATTGCTCGTCGTATAAGGGTAATCCATTTGAGGACAACGTACCAAAACATATAGAAATTTTTGAAGCACACTTCAACCACAAAACAAGACAGAGAAATGACTGATCCCATTCCAAATAGAGCAAATATCATGCAAATGTCAGATTTTGAAAACGACAGCGCTTCTGGCTTTTTACTGACTTCATCGGTAACCTTCGAAATATATACATCACGTGCCGCCTTAGAAAATCTGATTGTTTCCCATTTCCCCCAAAACCAATAGATTCCAGATGATAGCAGAATTTTCATTCGATTTGGAACCCATCCGTGATATTTAGGAAATCCAAAAGTAAACCCGTAGAAAGATTGGTGATTCAGGTAGTTTTTCTGTTCGCTTTTCATATTATGGGAATACTGCATCATTGGATTCTGCTCCATCAATTTTTGAAACCGCTTCCAATAGAAACTAAACTCAACTGCTTTGAAAACAAAGGCAAAGTCCGTTTTGTCCTGCGCATCCAGCATCAGCGCAGTTGCCTCAAGTTGCGTTGAGCAAATGTAAGTGGTGTCCGAAGTCACTTGTAAAAATATTGACCAATCCAATTCGTTTGTGCGGGACAATTCTGAAGTCCACTCGTTGTAGAATTTGCATTCCGCAAATTTGTGATAGCATTTTTCATGAAGCCAATTAAAATTTGGAATTCCATATTCATCATCGTCATTTGTTTCATTGATCCAAATCTTGGTAACTTCCTCACATTTGCTTTGTGACACAAAATCATACAATGTAAAGCTGCTGCTGACAAGTTCTCGAATTGACGTCCAATTTGTTGTTGGTTGTTGAGGAATCGTAAAGTCCGATTTAAGAACACCTTTGTATCCATTCGATATAATAATGCCAGCAAAAAGCCAGAGCGCAATAAGTCTTGCGCAGATGCGCTTTAAAGAAACTTGAGTCACACGTGACAAAATGATTTCGACTCCAGACTGCTCAATCAGGGCTGATGCAATTCTTAGCACAATGTTGGTCATGTATTCAAAAATCAAACTGCTGTCTTTTCTAATGGATGCAATTGCAACGAAAAGTGACAGCGTAGTTAATGCTCCAAACACAAAATACCAAGCTAAATTAGGAAGCGGACTCGTAAAGATCTCGAACGAAGTTTTGTTTCGCTTTACGTTCTGAGACGTAATAAATTTAAATGGACTCGTCTCTCCGACAGGAAATAATTCAACTGTTATAACGTTGAGTCGGGTGTTAACGCATTCGTGTATTTTGGGTCCCACTAAAAATCTGGTTTTGTTTATAGGGACAACAAACGTGGTGTTTAGACTGGATCTAAGAAACTTGATGGTTGCATTTGTAAGGGACGTTGGATTGGATCTATGGAACGGGTCTTTCGCTTTTAGATTTTCCAGAAAATACTCAGCAGTCCTCTGGCTCTTGAGATCTGAGATCCAAGTGATATTTCGTCCGTTTTGAATGAAGCTTTCGTAATTGGCGAGTGCCTTCTTGAAACAATTGTGAGCCGCGAAGTTTGAACATATAAAATCAGCTTTCCAAACACTGTTATCAGGATCTTCTTCGTTATGGTTTCGAGACTCAATCCGTGCGCTGGCTAGCTCATATGTGTATGCATCCTTGTCTTTTAGGGTTGTGTAAATAAACTCTAGTTGCAGTCCAATCTGATTGTGATCAATGAAATACGAAACTACATCTTTCACTGCGCTCCTTGTCCACTCGTCTTCATGGGAATTAATACAGTCTTCATTTGTGAGGATGGAAAACCATTTGTAGGAGATTCTAGCAGTTTTCAATAGACGCAGGATTGAATTTACGAGAATGTCGTATTCCATCTGCATTTCTGAGTCGCATGTTTCAAGAACGAGAATGAAAGAGTAGCAGCGAATATTTTTGGTTTTAAAGGTTTGAGAATAATTTTGACGCTGACTAAACTTTTTGCCCGAGAGGCGCATGTAAGTATGCAACGCAATTGGTGTAAAATGTTCTGCATGATCAATGACGTCACCAAAAGTTACGAATTGAATGAAACAATTTTTCAACTCGTCGCTTTCCATCATATTTCGTAATTCTAGGAATATTTTTGGGTTTACTACATTCAAAGATGTTGATTTTTGAAGCAGCAGCAAAGCAAGGGTGAAATAAAGACAAAAAATTAAGTTACACATTATAATGTCCTAAAGCTGTTCGATGTTTCAAAATATAAAAGTGCAACTATAACGACGAATAATTACAGCTTCGACTAAAAATAAAAACTTTTTACTAGTAAGAATTCTAAACATGTAATTATTTTAATTATTTGTTACTGATATCCTATCTCAGCTGTCGTACACAAGATTCATAGATTTGCCAGTAAAAAGTAATTTGCTATTTATACTACTATGAAAGTTTTGATTTTTGGTTCTAGTGTTAAGTTCGTTAGCAATTTAATTTTAATTTAATTCTTTTTTCTTGGGCAATCGGTAATTCAGATGATATAAATTTATTCAATACGCCCAACACGAGGACTGATAGAAATACAATTCAATTTGGGCGTTGAAGGTTTCGCCCTGAAATTTTATTTAAACAAGATATCAAAGCACTGCCAAAGAGTGCTCATCTTATGCCTCACAATTATTTCTCATTATTGAAATTTTACACAGAACACTCTATTCAAATACTCAAATCAGGTTGCAATTATTTATTATAAATTTCAGTGCACAGTTTTTCCTCAAGAATCCTTGTAGGCATATTCTCTTGTTGGGTGTGGATCGTAACAGTTCTGACGCAATAGGATAGATTAGTGTTGTCTTATGAACGCATGATTAGGGGACCAACTGCTTTTTGAAAAACATTTAGTATTGCAATATGAACCTCGTACTTATTGTACACAAATAATAATGTCAAAGCAAAAATAAAACAAGACGCGCCCTTGAATTAGTTAATAAAATTATCCTAATCACAACCCTTTTGCTGTCTTAGCGATCATGTACATGACTTTATTTACTGCTACTAATTTTCTACTAACGAGCAATATGCACCAACGTATCCTCACGTTATCCCTCCATATTGTTTTTTAAAAATGCATCTAAAGTAACTAACGATAAGATTTGCCCAACAGCATGGACCGCTTTTTGGCGTTATGATGAGTCTTTTCCGATAAAATTATTCATTAAAAAACGAAAAAGGTCTTTAACTGTGTACGTATTTATGCTTTTTCATTCAGAATTTTGAAACTTAGTTTTTTAAATTTCTGTAAAAAAAATTTTAAAGAGTAAAAAGTAGAAAAAACAAGAAATTTCAAAAATTTCAAAAATGTCATTTTTTTAATTGTTTGTTGATAAAAAGTTACCGTGCTTAAACAATTAAAATAAAAAATTATGTTGATGATAAAACCATTATTCACACATAATTACAGTCCTTTTTTCGTTTTTTCATAGAATAATTGTATCGAAAAAAACTCATAAAGCGCACCAGGTTGTTAAGCAGCTCAAAGTTGTTTTGAATGCTTTTTTTTAAACATTAATATGCCGGAGAAAATCGTGAGAATACGTTAATGCGTATGATACTTTCAATGTAAGTAAATTATATTTGTAAAAATTGTTTAAATGTAACTTAGTGGTATTTAAGTATAATTAAATTACTATTTAAATATTTTTCAGGACACTCACATGGATGTCTAATAAATGCATTACAGTGATATAATTAATTATTCCACTGCAAGCGGAACCACATCCTTAAGTTAAGAAGCCGTATTAAAAGACTGAGTCTTTTATAGCATTCCCTTCAGGTGTAACGTCTGAGGCAAGTCACAGCTAGTCAAGTCCTCGTTACATTATCACTGAAATGAAGGCAGGACTAAACTACAGCAGCCGTAGCTGACAGCAGCAAAGCAGTCCCGCCAACTATATGAACGCTGCTGAGCTATAAAAGTCATAGAGTCATTCTCGATGCTTTGTTAAATGAATGAAGTTTTTAGTATAGGTACCTACTTGCTTCTCTTTCACTAATGACGGATGAACTTAAATTATTACGTAACGCAGCCATAGGTAGTGGGTAGGGTAATGTCAGCCATTTGTTTCCATGCTTTACTATGGCGTAACGTACCGCTTTGGGATAGTGGGTGGGTAAAAATTTGACCTTTTCGCGTAACGCAATACTGAACGGCCCCTCGTAGGCTACTAAATTCAAATTTTGGCCATGCTGTTTCCATTCGCAATTCCTCTCCTGGTTGACGAACTCGATATAAGTGCCTACTTTACAGCATCCTAAAATTTCAAGTTAATACTGCAATTTTAATTTCAGTTTGGAATCAAAGCTACTAATTAAGGTACATCATAATTTATTTGTGTTATTTGAAGTATTATGTGATATTAAACCATTAGTTTCCATAGTAAATACTCCATAATAAATATGGTGCATACTAACTCCACCCATTAATCACTGTGTAAAAAGTGGAAGCGGAAGAAGGTTGACATACTTATGAGTACAAGTTGTGTTGTAAAGTTAGTCTCGTGGGTTATTAATTAATGTCATAAAAACACTGAATTAGATCGAGTACGATTGTGTTAATTATTGTATTTGATCCCGTACGATTGTATTAGATCCCAATTGAGATACGATGTGATATTATTATTAACATAATGTGAGATCTGAAAATATCATACAGGTTTATGCAGCTTCCTTAGGAATCGTCCGTAAATAATTTCATAAATGACATGGAGATTTTATGATAAAGCCACCCAGCGTAAGAATAGAATGACAACTGCTTTAGCATTGCCTTAAATGGAGTGATTTATTTATCTTAACTTTTAAATTGATTTTGGTTTAAATTTTCTCGCAAGTCTTAAAGCATATAATTAAATTAATAATAGCATATGTATGTACGGTCTATACGGTCAACATGGATTTGATGGCTTCCAGGCTTTTATTTTCGTTTGTGTCTCAGCTATTAGAGAAGCTGTGCAAACGCAAAACTGGCACTTTAACTTTAGCAATTGCAAAAGAATGTGCGCAGACGAACGACGTCATGTTTTTACTATTTTCTGTTTTAAGAAACCTCTTCTTAACTTTCGCAGTATCCCTGCTCGTACTGCAAATGTACTTTAGTGTTACGTTGTAGCTCGTGATTGACTTGTAACGTTTTTACAATAAAGTTAAAGTGCCACTTTTACGCTTGCAAAACCCCTCTATTGACTCTGCTCATGTACCTTACATTATGTATAGTTTGATTTGATGCTTTTCAATGATTTTTCCATTTCAAATGTCCAATAATAGACTCAATGAAATAGTACAGGGAGATATATATTAGGGTATAGTCTTCTAATTGTGATCGGTCCGGTAATTGTGATCGCTCGATTTTTAACAGGAAAACATTAACACTGACAGTATATGACTTTCTTATATCAAAGAATAGCGCTAGTTCTTCCGTGCTGTAAATACTTTTAAAATAGTCGCTAACGTTTTCCTGTTAAAAACTGAGCGATCACAATTACCGGACCGATCACAATTAGAAGACTATACCCTAAGTAAGTATTGGTACCATAACGCATACATATCAGCGAGTCAGCGTGCTTTGAAATAACACAAATAAATTATGATGTACCTTAATTAGTAGCTTGTATTCCAAACTGAAATTAAAATTGCAGTATTAACTTGAAATAAGTAATATCGACTGTGAAGAACCAAATTGATCCAAATCCAGTTTAAGCTAGAATGAAAATAAGCTATGCTATAAAAAAAATGAGTAACATGGGTATAATGCTGATTAAGAGTTTTAAAAAATCATAAAATGTTCTATTCACATATGTTTTAAAAGCGTAGAATGTACTATTTACATGTTTTTTAAATGTGCAATATATGCTTTTTTGAAATTTTTTAAAATGTGGATATTGATTATAGCTACAAATAGATTTTGGTCATTTTGGTTCTTCACGGACTAGTGTTGTATTTTGTGCACGATTGCTCGGCCTAAATTGCTCACAGGAATTTTTAATTGCTCACAAATTAAGGTTGCGCACAGCGTTCGAGCAATCTGTTCTCCCAAATTGCTGGCAATGTAACTTGCGCAAAAATCTTTTAAAACGCTATTTGACCACGTAAAACACACTTTAAGTATTGCTGCACAGGGTTAGGACAGTATTAAAAGACTGAGTCTTTTATAGCATTCCCTTCAGGTTCGTCTGCCGTCTGTCTGAGGCAAGTCTGAGGCAAGTCACAGCTAGTCAAGTCCTCGTTACATTATCACTGAAATGAAGGCAGGACTAAACTACAGCAGCCGTAGCTGACAGCAGCACAGCAGTCCTGCCAACTAAATGAACGCTGCTGAGCTATAAAAGTCATAGAGTCATTTTCGTTGCTTTGTTAAAAGAATGAAGTTCTTAGTATAGGTACCTACATGCTTTTCTTTCACTAATGGGGTCGTGCAAGTAATACGTAACGCAAAAATGCCCAATTTTGACCCATCAACTACCCCACGTAACGCGTACGTAACAAGGAAACCACCAACTGACCACCCTTCGTAACGCTTATATTGAAACCCTTCAAGACTTAGTTAAAACGCGCACTACAACTACTATATTAATACTAGCAGCAAGGTTAGTTGCGAAGCAACTTGGGTGTTGTTTTGGACGCCTCGGTATGTGGAACAAAAGTTTAACGAGACTGCACAGTTGTTGATAATAATATGTGCATTATCAGCAGCAAAGTATTTTTATTCTCAACATTGTTATAATATTATAAATTTTTTACGACCTTAACCGGGAAACCCATAAATAACTCCACAAGGGAAACCTTGTAACAATTAAAAGACTGAGCTGCAAATTCTTCAGATATCGCGCATAATTGGTACCCTTCAAGACCTAAAAGGACATTCCATGAACAGCATGGCGTACAATTTGTCCTCTTGAAAACCAAAAATAACTCCTTAACAACACTGCATAATATGTCCTGTTGAAGCCCAAAAATAACCTCCAATGCCCACAACCCACAGCCCTAAATCTCAACAGCGGCTACTTTTATTTGCAATATTGCCTAAAAATTTGCTTTCACCATAAATTTTCAGTTAGCCATACCTACAGTCTTAAATTTATAGCTGCGCTGAATGAAAGGTTGATTATAAATTTAAGACTGTAGGTACGGCTAACTGAAAATTTATGGTGAAAGCAAATTTTTAGGCAATATTGCAAATAAAAGTAGCCGCTGTCGAGATTTAGGGCTGTGGGTTGTGGGCATTGGAGGTTATTTTTGGGCTTTAACAGGACATATTATGCAGTGTTGTTAAGGAGTTATTTTTGGTTTTCAAGAGGACAAATTGTACGCCATGCTGTTCATGGAATGTCCTTTTAGGTCTTGAAGGGTACCAATTATGCGCGATATCTGAAGAATTTGCAGCTGAGTCTTTTAATTGTTACAAGGTTTCCCTTGTGGAGTTATTATTAAATTCTGACTCTGTAGATTTTAGATGCTCGGTAATAATTGACACAGAAATCAGATCAGATCCACGAAACTGGACCAGTACAACCAAATACGTCGTTATGGAGGACACAATCTATTGTACACAAAAAAGGTAATTAATTGATTTGCACTTATCAATTCCAAAATACCAAATCAATAAATTATTTATGTTATTGTGAAAACAAATTATCAAACGTAATATTTGATCAGAGGCGTTGCAGTCAAAATCTTATCAACAAAGTTAGACAGCAAAATAATTATTCTATTAGATTGCATTTCTACCCTTCCCATCATTAATTTTTATCGTATTAAAACAATTCTTAAGTAAACCCCGGCTTGGTGGTTTGACGATGCTAAGGCATGGTCACACTACTGAGTCGGGCTAGCCGATCACGCTCTGGATTGGAGTTGGGTTTGGTGATACGTTCTGGTTGCCTGGTGGGAGCTGGATGGGGTGTTGTTGAGAACTAAAGTGAACGGGTGCTCTCCTCACATATATCTGTGACAGTTCTACTGTCTGAGACAGAGATGTGGTGGATGGCTTAATGTAGATACCTACTGCCTATCACTGTATATTTATATATAGTTCAATATGCAATCATCATCTCCTTCTTTCTGCTGTGTAACTACAGGCGTCATCTCCCAATGACTTTCGATAAGATGTTGTGATTGGTGGGGTGTGATTGTGGGCTTATCCTCGTCTTCTCTGGAATTTGGCGGTTCTGGACGATTCTTGGAGCTACCCTCACTCATTCCCTCTGCTTGCAGGAAAAAAATCTCAAAGCATATCTGGTGAAGACCAGTATAATATACATAACGCTGACAATCGGTCGAAATTAAGTATTCACTATCCATGTCATTTAAATAATATACTAAGTAAAGGTATGCGATAAGGAGCTTGAGCGACATGTCCATACATGCACGCAAAGTACCAACATCGTAAAGCAACTTGTATAAATCGAGATATACCTTGGAAAGGTTAAAATCTTGGGAACATACATACATACATACATACATACAATTCTTAAGTAATTATTTCGTATTCTTACCAACACTAAATCTTATTATGAATGAGTAAATTATTCACAAACTTATGTACCGATGTAAAGAGGAGGCGGTCAAGCTTCACAAAAATTCCAGGTAGAATCTCAGGTGGATTTGTTGATATTTCTAGAGCTAGCATCTGAACCTGTAGTTATAAAATTACCACGTACAACACAGTAATCACTATGCAAACGATTACCAAATAATTGTTAAACATAGTAGCCATAATACAGTGGTTTTTAAATATTATTTTAAATTTGTTTTCTAATTTCGTCCTAGAAGTAAACTGGGCTGAGGGCGTAGACGTTATATTATCAGGTTTGTTTTATTTAGTATCATCATGAGATATGTATTAGTATGATGCATTTCTCAAGTTTAAGGTAAAACTTGTGCAAAAATGTTGCGGTATCTAAAACTTAAGACAAACATGCCCATTTAAGTTTAGTCTGCTGTGGCTCTAACGCCACGAAATTCCTTAGGGAATATTTTAATAAATAATTTCTTTAGAGTCTTTCGGATTGTGCAAGAATTTTTTGTTACCTAAAAGACATATTTATTTATTAAAACTTTAGTATGAATATTCAGTGTATTTTCTACATGGCGTTACAAATTTAATAAATTCAGGAATATTTCGCAACTTTAAAACAAAAAAAACAAATTGGTGTTACTAATGAAATTTTGGATGAATTATTTAATGAACATAACAAATGCTTGATATAAAAGCTTAAAAAATATATCTTTAAATAGTATCAATATCATCTAACATTTATGAAACAAAGTATGTAAAGTAAACAAAACAACAAACAACAGAACAAACAGTCAATAAAACTAAAAAGTTCAGACGTCAGCAAAATTTAAAGTCATTAAGCAAAATAAATTATTGTTTTTCTATAGACTTTTCCAGTTGACGTTATAATTGCGTGGTGATTTTGTCTTTAAACTTGAAATGTAACAAACTAACGTAATTATAATTTTTTAACATTTTTATTGCGCACAAAACATTTTCATGGAAGTTTCACACTGACTTAAAAATGTATATAACTACTACCTACCTAAAGAGATGCAACACGTACTCTTGTCTCTTGATTAAACACACGATACGCTTAACCTCTATTACTTAAAAGACGACTCTACATAGTCTTTGATAAGGAAATTAAACAATAAAAATATTGTATCGACAAGGATTAAGAAATAAACAGTAATTATATTAAGCAGAATTTTCCTTATAGGCAAATCAGCTGCACCTTTATAATTTAATTATAATGACGTAAATGTTTGCTATAAACGAACAATTATTTCAAAACACTGATAGTAATAGTGCAGCAGTAGTCATAGTAAAATGTCTCTCTCTCTAACGCCGTCGTACTTATTTGTCCTCTGCAGAGAATCCTATAACCACTGCTCCACTGCTTTAGACTCACTTTGCTCTTTTATTGTATTTCTAGTAAACATACATATCTCTTAAGATTCATTTTATACAATTTCTCTACCTAAAAAATCTTGAGCCGATCCTACGCCCAGCTCACCCTATTGTTGTAGAGACCATACTCAAAGCCAGACTAGAGAGCCAGAAGCAATAATCTAAAATTCTGCGGCAGACATTGGCTCTGCATCCCTCGTCGTCTCTCTCATTCCTCTGTCCTAATACATTCCCTGTATATTAACTCGCTTTCCACAATCGCTCTTACACTTGTTTATTGCTACTTACTTTTAGTAGCTTTAATCTTTGTCTTTCTCTGTTCCTAACTATATATACGGTTTACATTTTTTAGAAAAATGGAACCAAATACACACTTCACACACTGTGTACTCTGATCATGACGAAAAAAGCCTCAGCATTTCTGCATTCTAAGAAAAAATTAATAAGCAAATACAAATCGAAATAAGAACTTAACTAACAGAAAATACAGTGAATTCAACAGAACGTTATAAATCAACTCTAGACATCAGTTGTAATTTATGCCGCTTAGGTTAAGTAAATGTGCATCCTATTATTTAGTATGCAATAATTTACTAAAATTAGTTCTAATTTAACTCAGCTACAACATACTGTTATATTTTGACTTGTTAAATTAATCAAAGTTTGTGGTGATTTTGGTGTACCTAAAATTGCGAGACTTCATAATCTTCATATAGACACAGTTTGAGATTCACCTATATACTTTTTATTTTTGCAGTAAAATACGTACACACGGAGTCCGGTTATAAAAACAATTTTCTAACAAGAATCAATTTCGTTAATGTAGTTAGCTAAAAATGCTAGCTATGTAATAATGTACTGATTATAAAGTAACTAATATAAAGGAAGGTCTGCTGCAAGGGACCGATTTTTTTACTTTATTAGGAGTTTAAAATAATTCAAACGGAATTTTTTTAAATAAATAGAGAGCTGAAGTACCAGGCGCCGCAAACAAACATCGATCTAAACCAGAACTTACGTCAATGTGTCCGCACAAGACCTGTTAAAGTACTTACAAAACAGTGCAATCTCAACTATAGACCACGTTTCTAGAGAGGGGGCATGGTCCCATTATTCCCCCCTCCTTCATTTTAAATGTCTAATGTTATTAAATAGGTACATACTATAATATGTACTTATACTTAACATAAGGTTGTCCCAATATAGAATAAACATATATAAATATGTCACCATATAAAACTTTACTTCTTAGAAATCCTGTTTAAAATATATATTTTATTGTATTGTATAAAGGAGTACACAGGCATATGGACATATCATCCATGGCCTCACTCTTTACTTCAAGTTTGCTATATGATTCGAAGGTCCCGCGATAGAGTATGGAACTAGATCGCATAAGGCTTCTCATTACTTACTTATTGGTAGTATTGGTACTAAGGAAATAAGATAGAACTAGAAATTGAATGCATCGAATTGAATATAACAGCTGTTATAAATTGCGGTAGGTTTATGCTCTTCAGCTTTTTGAAACTATTTAAGCAAGCTCAGGTTCGGTATATTGAACATCCCCGTATATGCACAAGCGAAAACCACCTCACAAGACATAAACGGTATCTGTTCTCCGCACCCCGGCTTGTAGTAAGGTAGAAGAGAATGGTCTGCCTAACTATATTGCAACTATACCTAAGTTTGAGGAAACAGCTGCTGGTCTGCTGGACACGCATTTTCATACGACCGTCTACGTCTCATACACATATAAAAGGCCGTATACTGAGTGCCCTAATTGCTCACAAAAAACTCTCAAACCCCCTCTCCCCACAAAGCCCTTCCACAACACTAGCTTCTGCGCAACGAGACGTAAAAGCACTACCTGACTAAGGATTCTCTTATACTGATCAAAAAGAAACGTCGAGATATCGAGGCCAGAGCACTGCTCCCCTCGGCCACAAAGGCAGGTTCTGTTTAAGGTATGTTTGTCGACGTATACGAGGATAAAGTTTACCAAATTGTGATTTCTAATGTTACACAATAGTAAAAAATCCGGCGCTTCGCGCCGGATTTGTCCACCGTGGGCCCAAAGTCGATGCTGAGCTTACAGCAAATTGTTTCAATCATTGGAAAACTTTGTTTATACATATAAGAAGGCTAGCATAAAACCCTTGCAGTTAGTGTCCGTAAATCAGGCTAAGTTAAAATTTTTGCTTTTGAAAATAGACAGGATTTGAGTGAGGCTGGTACAAGTTAGTTTTATAACAGCACAGGTTCGAGTTAGAACGTCAGTACAAGTGTGCTAGGTTCAAACTTTGCTGGTACCCTTAGGCAGGGTAGAAGCGACTTGAAAGATCTTGTTGAGAATTGCGTTAGTACGAGAGACGCTGTTGCAGGGTTTGGTTAGCTGGATACGCCTAGTGCGAATGCGAGTGGGCTTGGTACGAAATGCACCTTTACGAGTGGGTAAAAAACGAAATTTGATGCATCTGGTGGAAGAGGCTCGAGTGGATTGGCTAGGTTTGTAAAAATTCTCTTATGTCTAGTCAATAGGGTAAGTTAGGTATTGATGGCCCAAAGATATGCCATAAAGTTCTAAATAGAAGCGCCCAGCTTCTATTAAACATAATAAGTTTGAGCTGGAAAAATTAACATTAGCGCTTGCGGCGAAACACCCTGTCATTATTAGAGCCTGGCCTATATTTTCTGTTTGTAGCTTTATGGTACGTTTACCTGATACATAATTAAAGTGACGTCATTACAGGATTACCCTAATAAACGAGTGATGTGTTTTTACGTCATTTACGGATGATTCTAAAAATACAGTCATATTTTTTGTGCCGTCATCTACGGACGATTCCTATAAACAAGTGATGCTTTTAACGTCATTAACGGATGCTCCCAAACAAACAGTAATATTTTTTGTGACGTCATTTACGGACGATCGTAATAAAAACATTGATATTTTCCGTGACGTCATCAACGGACGATCCCAATAAACAAATGATATTTTCGTTGACGTTATTAACGGACAATCTTAATAAACAAGTGAAATTTTTTGTGACGTCATTTACGGATGATCTTTATAAACGATTTATATTTTTTTTTGAAGTCATTTGCGGACAGTCTTAATAAAAGAGTTATTTTTGTAACGTCATTCACGGACTATCATGATAAACGAGTAATATTGTTTGTGACGTCATTTACGGACGATCCTTATAAACCTGTGATATTTTTTGTGTAGTCATTTACAGACAATACCAATAAACGAGGGATATTTTTTTCATGTCATTTACGGGCGATTCCAATAAACGTATAATATTTTTGTGACGTCTTCTGCAGACGATCCTAAGAAACAATTAAATAATGACAGTGGAGGTCTCTAAAATGATAAGATTTTTATGACGTCATTTAAGGACGATCCATGCTAGCATACTAGTAAAATACTATGTCAAAGATATATGTCAACCCAATTTCTAACCTAATGACAGTGAGGGTTCTTAGAATGGTAAAATTTGTATGACGTAATTCGTGGACGCTCCCTGCATGTATTATTGTAATATTATATGTCGAGAATATATGTCAACCAAATTTCTGAAATAATGACAGTGGGGATCCCTAATATGGCAAAATTTGTATGACGTAATTTATGGGCGATCCCTGCATGCATTCTAGTTAAATTCTATGCTAAGGATATATTTTAGGCTAATTTTTGAACTTATAACTGTGGGGGTCCCTAAAATTGTAAAGTTTGTTTGACGTAATTTATGGACGATCCCTGCATTCCTACTAGTAAAATCCTATGTTAATCGGAAGTTTTCTATGGTCCGAATATCCACTGAATGTCAGGTATATAGAACGTGCGGAGCATGTACCTACCTACTTAACTTCAGCGGCAAGTATTGAAATGCATGTAAAGTCGCCAGACATTGGTTTTTCCAGGCATTCATTTTGTTTCTCAAAATTTGGTCTATTAAATCGTTAATTGTGAAAAATTAGTAAATCCGTTTGATTCCAAAAACAATAGGGTTCTATTCCATCTTATTAACTATCATTTAAAATTTATTTGAACAATTTAGGTTGAAAACTGTGACCTGTGGAGCACGACAAAAAAAATATCGACAGACAGACAGACGGACAGAGTTATTCCTAATAGATGCTCAGCATCTAAAAAGTTGACATGACGAATACCTATTGTCTCGTGTGTTACTGGTGCTACTTTGAACATACAGACAAAGTGAATGTTTCAAGTCATTACCTATATGTGTGCAAGTGCGTGCACGCCAAATTTTGAATGTTTTTATCAGTTAAGGACAAGGGCAGATCCAGGGGGGGAGGCTATGGTGCTTTAGCTTCCTCCATAAGTAGGTTGTTGAGTATTAAAGGGATAGGAGCGGCGTTTTCCAAGATGGCCGCCTAACATTATTAGCCCCCCACCCCATGACTCAATCCTGGATCCGTGCCTAGTTGGGAAGCATACATCACGTCGACAAAAGGGGAAGGGAGTGGGTTAGAAAGCCTCTTAACTAAATCTCGTTCCAAAACATAAGGGGGGGGGGGGGGAAAGGGGTTAAGGAAACTTACATCTACACCCAAAATTTTCCTTTGTATATCAATTTATTAAAATATAAAATTAATTTTTATTAATAATGAACAAAAATGTAAGTTTAGTTAGATCTTGCAGTATTTCTATCTGTATCACGTTGATATCGCAGTTCCTAATGCGATGCAAAATTCAAAGTAACATCAATATCGCAGTCACTTTTTCGATATTTTAATTTATATCCTAACGAAGTTGTAGTCCCTTGAGCTTCTGATGAAAATTGAAAAAATCGCAACACTGCGATAATCTAATTTATATCGCATCAATATAATACTCACTAATAGGATAAATTAATTTTTACTGTATCGATATTGCTGCATTCGAATTGATATCGCAGTCCCTTGAATTTTTGATATTCTTATTTATAACGTATCAATATTTCAATCAGTATTGCGATGTAGCCATTTATATCGTATCGATATCGCGGTTACTACTGCGATATTCTAATTTATATTGTGTCAACGTTGCATTCGTTAAAATTTGCTTTTTGAAATATACGTATTGCATATTGCATCTCTTTGTGGTCCCAAATCACTATTAGGGCAATCTATTTTGGCCTTGACTGTAAAAGCTATTTCAAGCACAAGAATTTTAAAATCAAAACTTTAAAGAGTCTTGATAAATATGGGTTAACTCGAAATTCATGCCTCTGGAATAATTTTACATTACTGTAGACGTATCAAGGGGTAGGGAGTGATGTCGGTAATTCTCACTAATGGTGACAAAGGGGGTCAATTTTTTTAGATTTTTGTAGACGTGAATAATGTATGCTCCCTTGAGGATAATGAGAATATTCATCATTAAAGTGATAAAGCCATAAAGTGCCTTTAATATTATGAAGAGTAAGATTGTCTTGTTGTGGTGGGAATAAATCAGAAAACGGAATTAGACGTTCAGGCTGGCGATTGGAAATTTTCATACATGGTCTTAGATGTTGATTGGTCCGTCAGATACATGGTCTCAGCTGCTGATTTGTCAGCATAAAAGTAGAAAGAGAGAGATTTTGACGAAATCCTAATACATGGAGTTGAGCAGTCTTGTAGGATCTCATCTCTGGTCTTTGCTCTCGTATGAGGCTTAAAAAGGGGCGGATTGGCTACTTTTGGGGCCCGGGAATTTATGATGACGAGTTTTGGTGACCCGGGGTCCCAGTGCTACCGTTTACATAATGTATAAGATATTGGAGGCCTATCTGGATTTCCCTGAAATTGCTTATGAGCAGTCCGCCCCCTGGCATGTTGTGATAACATTACATAGTAAATGATTTGGGAGTTCGGTCTCAGACACGGTCCACGACACATCAACTTTTACAAGCTCCTGCACAATTAATTTACCCTGTTGTCTCCTAGCGTGGATTGAGTTTTATAATTGCACCACTGAGCTCCAAAAATTAATTAAACCCTCAAATTGATACTTTTACCAAATTTGTGACTAAACTTTTCGAGAAAAACGCAAAAAACATTAAATTTTCCATTTTGTGCAATATTTTAAACGAAACATCTTTAATATACGTAATAACGTGTTCTAAGGTTTTAAATTATATCACTAAAATCCCAAAATTTGTTTAAATCAAATAGTGTTACTTTGACCTATAACAATTAACTCAGTTTCCAGAAAAAAAGGCAAAAACACAAATATATTTAATATTTCTCTAAAATAAATTTACCTAATTTTTACAACGTAAGCATTAATTTATTACTATGCTTAATTCAACATCCTGCCGAACGCTACAATCGGACGTGCTAAATTCCATTACAACAAAATTGAATAATTTAGCAACTCAACTTACATTCCTCACACAAAACAGCACAGCAAATATTCAAGATATATACTCTCATATATATAGAATACAGAAAAAGGCCAATAAACTGCTCCCTAATATACTAAATGAACTCCAATCAATTTCAAAAGTCCAACACAAACTATCTTCACTCAAAACCCAAGCCATTGCAACAATAAAACCTTTAATTCAGAACGTCAACAAAATCGAAAAAGAACTTCATACTCAGCAATCACAGGCAAGCAAATTCTCACAGCAACTGAAAGAAATGAGCAACAAGCTAAACGAAATCGAAGCTAACTGCAATAAATCACATCTGCACTCCGCTCAAAATGCAAAACAGCCCAACTCTTTCATGCAAAATTCTCCACTTCCTTCAACATACCGCTTTGCTACTCAACACAACGGAAACTCCATAGTAGTATACGGTGTGCCGGAAGCTGACAAGGAATCTCCAACACAACTTCACACAGAAATTCAAACTACTTTAAACCATATTGGTGTTCAGCCCATCTTGTCAATTAAATGCACTCGTCTTGGATCACAATCTCCAACTCATACTCGCCCGATTTTGCTGACTGCAAAAAACATTCAAGACATTGCAACTATATGGGTCCACGAACGACAACTAAAACATTTGAACGCCACTAAAGCTATCTACATTGACAGATTCCGATCACTTCAAGAAAACAGAATTCACTATGCTCTTGTTAAAAAAGCCCGAGAAATCAAGTTTCAGCAACCTTGCACGACTACAAAAATCTATGGGAACCAACTAATTGTAACCCATGATCGCAAGCAACTTGTACTGACCTGTGACGATTCTTTAAATTTTTATGAAAACATTCCTATATCAATTGCTTGAAACGCTCCCGATTTTACTGTGAACAAACAATCTACATCCACAATTTAAATTTTCGAAACACCGTCAAAAATTTCATAAATTGCCTACTATGTACTAGACTTTCTGCATATTTTAATTAAATTACTTTTGAAGAACTGGAACAACATTTAACATGATTTACTTTACTATGTAACTGCTATATTTACTGTTTATAAATATAGAACCTAACAATTATGTATTTCCTTACTCTGTAAACTATAAAATTAGCAATACACAACACCATATTGTACGGTATACTGTCATAATAATATAACTTTGCACAAGTGTCTACGAGACTGAACTCCTCCTGTATTGAATATCACATGTTATGAACAATAAAATCACTCCAGTCCGATGGGCGACAGCCCAAATGGGACTGATTGTATAATAAAAATAAATAGTAAATGATTCGGTGTTTTTGTTAAAATTTAATATTAGGCACGTTGTGTGGTCCAATTTAATGTATTTAGTCGTGGCTTGATGCACGGTTAAGGTAATTTCCAGTCTGCCTGCCTCACACACAATATCAACTAAAACCTAATATTGCACAGATGACGCTATACATTGAAGAACTTTGTATGCATTTATTTCAAAACAATACTCCCGTGACCTATTTTGATAGAAAGTTTGAAGATATGAATTGTGACTTTGAATTATGGTAAATTTAAAAGAAGTGGCTTACAAAGAGACACTGATATAAATGCTTTTCTATTCAAATGCTGTTCTTAAGCATAATTATATTAAAATGGTCATGTTCGTCTGGCTGCCTGCCTACCTTTTAGACATGCTCGATAGATCAGTTTTTAAACGACTTTTGTCGAGTATGAAAATTCTAAAGCATGTTATTAAATACTTGCGTCGCAACCAAGGGAGGTAGAACCACCGACCATACGGTGACTGTACATTCCATATTATGTTGTCACTGTGTATTTATTATCATATAAAATTAAATAAATTCGGAGAAGGGGGGACGGGAGGTTTCACAACTGATTTTTTTACAGGTGAACCTACAAGAAATGAGGAAGGGTAGCGCTAGATTTATTATTTTATTATAACTACATTGTATTGTACTTAGTCAAATTTTGACATCATAAGATATTAGAGAATTTGTATCCTAACCATTTTTGTATTTACCTATCCCGTACTAAGATATCTTTTACTTGTACAACTGCTACTAGACCAACAAAACCAGTTAAACCCCTGTTACATGAGCCAACAACAATCAGCAAAATTCGTACCAGTACCACTTGTACCAACCCATCGTACGAAAATCGCTTCTACTGATCCCATTTAATACAGAACTAATCTTAGTAAGCTAACTTGTAGCTGGGTTAATTCTACTAAGCGCAACAGCGCTAGCACGGTTTGTGCCCCACCCGCTCTTGTCATCAATACCCGTGCCTAGCATTCTAGTAATGGCGTTATTCTATCCAAGCAAACTAGAAACAGCAGAACTAATACCTGGCACAATAGGACTAACAGAGCTCATAACTAGCCTGATTTTACGAGTGCTAACTGCTTGCGGATTTTGCCGGGTTTTTAATATTTTTTAAAACGTTAAGGCTCAAATATATACATTTTTTGGATTTGTTTCAAAAAAATGAAAATTTTTGAATATTTTAAAATCCTGAATTCAATTTTTAGTGAACAGCCTATAGATCAGAAAAACAAATTTCATCGAAATCAGACACGAACTGTAGAAGTACTAGGATTAATTACTAAAATATTAAAATTAAAATTTTTAAAAGTTTGGCGGGCTAACGTGACCCACAGTGACGTTTTTTTGGAATAGGTGATTTTAAAATCTGGATGTACCACTTGGCATGGCTCCTTTGTTAGACGTAAGAAATTTATCTTCCAGCTTCCATATACAAGCATCGTAATTGCTCGATAAATGTGTAGCATAATTATTGGTGAAAGTGAGGATGATTCATTTTCAATTTTACGTAGAATCTAAGTAGGTAGGTTATTTAAAAAAAAATTAAATGGGATGTAATTAAAGAATTATGTGTTAGTGCAATTGTTGCTGCAACACTTACCTTATTATCTTTTGAAACGTTAAAAGCATAGCATTTAAACATGTTTCTTTTTAAAATACATGCAAATTCAACAAAATCATGTGAACAGTAATTACGTTTTAAACTTTTTAGGAACATATGTAGCAAGAGAATATTTTGAACTTTTAAAAATCATACAAACAAAATATTTGGCACTTTTCAAAATCATGAAACCAAATTTTTGCACTTTTAAAAATCATGTAAATAGACAACTTTGCACCTTTCAAAATTTCACATGCTGTCTAAATATGACATTGCATTAAATTTGATTAGTGTTGTATTTAAAATAGCCTATTTTAGTTTTAGATTATTTAAATAAAATATTTTGTATCTTCACTAAAATTAGTTACTACATATAATTAAATAATTATTTATAAGTCTGAAAGAATTCATACCTGTCAAAGTAATCTCGTCCCTCCTTCGCCTGATAATTTTTGTGGTAGTTAACTGATATCAAAATATTTTATTAGTCATTTAAGCAGTTGATAAGGGGATATGTGACTCTTAAAATGACACATGCAGAGTCCATAGACGGCTCATTTATTTTAATATTTATTACTTCTATAGCAAGCAACCTCGAGACCCAAAAGCTTACGTTAAAATTTGTGAATTAGTTTTTACGCTTAATAAGTTTTATTTTACTGTGAAAAATTAATCCCAAAATCTAACTACTATTACATTGCGTACACAAAGATTATTTTAAATTCCAACACTTATTTAAAAATTTCAATGTAAATACAAACAATTAGGAATTGACGTTACTAATCACATTTTTAGATTGACAGGTGAATAACTACTTTTTTTTATTTATTTGGAGCAATAATTATTTAGTAGTTTATTATTCAATGTGTATAAAATAGTACATAAAATAATTTATTGAGTAAAAGTAACATTGTAGTTTTGTGCAGAATGCAATCATAGTATAACTATGTATTATTACACATAATATACAAATTATTCTACAATCATTTATCAAATTATATGTAACAAAATTGACAACATTCAAAACAAACTATCTGTAGATATTTTTATCCATTCACATTGAATGGGCGGTAGTGATACCACTACCGCCCACACAAACCAAAAATACCTACATAGACACAAAAGTCAGATACGCAGATAATTCTCCTTCTGAGAATTATCTCTGCATCAGCTCGTTCTCACTGACCGTACGTGCTTAGGCACTGCAATTAAGAACGTTGCACCGAGTCACCCCACTCGTCCCTTTCTTTTTTATGGCTCTGTTATTGCTAACAGAAGCACTATTCATAAAACAATAAGAAACTAAATTACTAACAAATTCAATACAATACAATATACATACTCTTTATTTTTGTCACCAAGACTGAACTTTGGACAACTCTGCTATTTAAGTAGAGCACCATTTCCTCCCCTAATTTTAAACAATTCTTCCAAATTATACAATGAAAAATAAAGAGAGCACACAATTTAATTGGCACTTGACAGAGAAACATCAATTTTATTCTCATAAAATATTCACAGTAAACTACCTCTCCGAGGTTTTTACATGTTGAATTTCTATACACTGTAACTATCTCTCCGAGATTTTACATATGTGTATATCATACAAGTACAAGCCATACAATTCCCATATGAGCATTTAACAAATCATTCTTTTCCACAAATATTGAACTTTCTCTCCGAGGATTTCAATAATTCAACGCTCATAACAATTATATAAGCGGGAGCACAAAACAAGCCATTTCTACCCGTTTATACTATGTAGTGTGGTTGGAGAATTACCTATCTGTAATTATTAGTTTTGATTTAATTGACGTGAACGTCGAACGCGACACTTCAGCTTAAATTAAAGTTTTATCTCATCTCATTGAACTTTGCGTAATTCAATGTAATTAAATAGTGATGTAAGACATACTGTTGTATTATGTAGCTCATGCTATCAGTTTTTTGTATGAGTAAGTTATTTTAAATTAGTTTAAACATCCGGGCCTCAAAAATATGGGTTTCATTGATTTTTTCAAAAAAAATAAAATTTTTAAAAATCCTGAAATTATTTTTAAGATAAAGGATTTAAAATTAGAAAACACAAAATTTTATCAAAATCAGTTGAAAACTGTAGAAGCTTTAGGGGGGAAAAATTTAAAAATTTGAATTTTTTTAAACTTTGCCGCGTCATTCTAGGAAAACGACGCCAAATGCACTCAAGTTACTTTGGATCTGTACTATCTTAAAGTAGCCTGATTTTTTTAAATAAGTGTTTCCAAATTCTGTGTCCGTCATGTGTCAACTTTAGTGAGGTTAACGTATTATTACTTACGATTAAAAATCAAAACGTATAATTAATTATCTAGATTAAAATATAAAATGGCATCCAAATTACCTTCGTCATCTTTTCTTCCCATTGGAATTGATCTGGGAACAACGTATTGTTGCGTGGCGGTCCTTCGACATCCCACAAGGATGCCCGAGGTGCTTGAAAGTGACCTTGGGAAAAATACAACTCCAAGTTACGTCGCCTATTCTGTTGACGAAGACGAAGACAAGGGTGTAGACACAGAAATAGATGTTTACGCGGGAGAAACTGCCAAAGATCTCGCGTACAAAAATCCAGAAAATACTATTTTTGACACCAAACGCCTCATTGGGAGATCGTTTCATGATCCAAACATCCAAAAGTAAATTGATTTTTTTGTAAAATATTTTAAATATTTAAAGTATGAATACCTATTATATGATTAAATCCCACAATTATCTACAAAATTTTAATATTTTTAAAGATGCAAACAGCTGTGGCCATTTCACCTGGTCAATATTCATGGATTCGTTGGGATCAAGGTTCACGGGGAAACACTTCATCCTCAAATAATTGCAACAAAATTGATTTCTCACTTGAAGAAAACAGCAGAAGATAAACTTGGGCATCCCATCGATTCTGCTGTTGTCACAGTTCCCGTTTATTTTACACATCTCCATACTGGCCTTACAAGGGAAGCATGTGAAAATGCAGGATTTAAAAATATTGAATTTATCCTTGAGCCAGTGGCTGCTGCCATTGCTTATGGCTTTCAAACATCAATCAAAAATAACGAGACTAAAACGTGTCTTATTTTTGATATTGGAGGGGGCACCTTTGATGTCACAATTTTTCAATTGGGCGCCAACGAACAAGTTGAGATCAAAGCAACTGGAGGCGACGATCGACTAGGTGGTGAGGACTTTAATGATTTACTCACTCAGTATTGTCTTGATGAGTTCAAGAAACTTCACGGCATTAATTTAGCAGAAGGAAAATTCTCTGACAATCCTGAAATTCGGAAAAAGACTGCAAGAAGATTACGAAGAATCCGAAACGAATGCAAAAAGCAAAAACGCTTTTTATCAGCAACTCGGTCAGTAGTCGTGTCACTGGATGGAATTCACGAGAAACATCAGCTGGTCGTTCCAGTGACGCGTCGAATATTTGAAGATTTAATTGACAACCTCCTGACCAGAAGCATACGAATTTTAGATGAAACTCTCAATAAATCTGGTTTTAAAAAGCAAGAAATTGACGACGTGATTTTGATTGGGGGCTCAAGTCGAATTCCCAAAGTTCAGCAGTTCGTCCAGGAATATTTTGAAGGTAAAAAGATTCTTAAATCAATTGACGCAGACGAAGCAGTCGCATGTGGCGCCGCCATTCAAGCGCATAAACTATTTAAGGAAAAGGAGCCCAGGATAACTAATGAGGTAGTAGCTTTTAAAAAACTAATCAAAAAGTTATGAATTATTTTTTTATAACTACATTTTGAAAAGGTTCAAAATATCCTAATTCCATGTTTTTGAAAATGGGCAAAATGTCCTAACTTCATGTTTTTAAAAAGGTGCAAAATGTCCTAATTCCGTGTTTTTGAAAAAGTGCAAAATTTCTCAACTTTATGTTTTTGAAAAGGTGCAAAATGTCCTAATTCTATGTTTTTGAAATAGTGCAAAATTTCTTAACTTCATTTTTTTGAAAAGGTGCAAAATGTCCTAATTCTATGTTTTTGAAAAGACGCAAAATTTCCTAATATCATGTTTTTGAAATAGTGCTTGGAACAAGTATTTTAAAAGCCAAAAATAGAAACTAATCGTTCGTATGAATTGTTGCCTCCAATTTGCGCACAGGCTCTAGGATTGGAGACTCCATCTTTAAAAACTGAAGTCGTTGAGTCAGTCGTAGAGACAACGTTGCTTCCAGAAACGGTAAAAAACAAATAATTACTTGCTGCGTACCGTTTTTACGATTTACACAAAATATTTAATTTTGAATTTAACAGTCTACAGAAATCAATGGATTTCCTGGAAGAGAATCTCATGCAGCAGTGGCTGTTAATAACAAGATATATTCTTTTGGTGGACAAGGACAAACATATGACCCAACGTATTCATCAAGTGGTCCAATAGACGTTTTTGTTCTAAACCTTGACGAATCGAAACTAGTATGGAGATTAGGAAAAATCGAAAGTAAT
This sequence comes from Dicyrtomina minuta, assembly GCA_949802685.1. Lineage (NCBI taxonomy): Eukaryota > Metazoa > Arthropoda > Collembola > Symphypleona > Dicyrtomidae > Dicyrtomina > Dicyrtomina minuta. The sequence goes on from OX461811.1 coordinate 6,956,391, forward strand.
GAGTGTACTCCAAACCAAAGACAAGGCCACACAGCTGTGGCGTACAAAGAATGTGTCATCATCTTTGGTGGTTACGATTCTAAGAAGGCTAAATGTTCAAACTCTGTATATCGCTTCTACACTGAATCACAGACATGGGACAAACCGAAAGTGACTGGAAGTATTCCTGAAGCTCGTTGTGCTCACTCGTCTGTTGTAGTTGAAAATAGAATGATAACCTTTGGAGGATTTAGCACTGAGAATGAAGTGGGGAACATGCTGCATGCTTTAGATCTTTCTACTTTTGAATGGTCCATCATTGAATCTAAAGTAAGAAAACAATAAATAGAATTTGTTACAAAATTTCAAATAAGTCATGTTTACTATTGCTTTTAATGTACAAATTTTATTTTCTAGGGCATACCTCCAAAACCTAGAGCATTTCATTCTGCAGTAGTTTACAACAAAAGGTTTATCCTATTCTTTGGTGGAAGAGCTACAAACTGCATTAAAAGTTTTGACACTATAATTTGCTTTGATTTATTGACAAACACCTGGACACAACCACACACGTGGGGAAAAACACCTAGGGGTGGACCCTTTCGTTCTGCGTGTAATTAATAATTAATTTTCATAATTCAATTTTTCGTAAAGAATTAAAACAATTAACAATAAGTTCCTAGGTATATCATAATACTTTCACTTGAGTTATATAGTATTTTAAATTTTATTACACGAGATATGACAAATCACAATAAGTTAAATAATTATTTATTTTTTTAAATTATTTTCGAATTCACCTTGGTTGACCTATTTAGTTATGAAGGACGGGCTGATGTACGTTCTCGGAGTCTTCTGGTGCTCCTTCAACCTTTTCTCCTTTAATCCAGGTTATTACATATTATGGAGAAATTTAATTGACCTTATCTTAACACTCTAGAAGGTTCTGACTTTTAAAGTTTATATTCCTACTAATATTTAAATTTGTGATTTGGTTTTAAACAGAAACAAAGGAGTGGAAGGAATTGATTCCAAGTGAAGAGTCATATGCCTCTGGTGCAGTTGGCGTCTTCCTTGAAAATAAGGTTTTTATTTTTGGAGGGAAAGTTTCAATGTTTCAATATTCAAAGGACACTTTTACGCTTGAAATATGAATTGCAGGAAAATTAGTACAACCTAGTTGTTTGATTAATCGAAACTGTCACTCATGATTTATGAATTCAAAAACCAACCATTTACTATATGGAAAGAAAATAACAGAACCAGGGTGTGCCGCTAAGAAGATATGCTCAAAGCTGTCATACTATTTATGAACAGATTTATTACTATATTATTTCGATGATGAATAGGTAAAAGAGGATAGCATTTGATTTAAAATAAAAAATAAAAGCAGTGTTTGACAATTGACTATTTACAGCTTCAGCTACTTGCATGTCCTTCGGTTTGCTGGGAATATTTTGTTTTAAAAAAATAGTTGGCACTTTAAGTAAGTAATTACAGGATATTTGTAGTAGTAGAGTGCATATGTGTGATCGAATTCGTTTTCTTCAACTTTAAAAACCTGTATCTTTTTTTATAGCCTACATACAATAAAGAAAAAGCTATTATTATACTTCTCTTTTAATACTGTAATTATGTACAAAAAAATTAAAAGTGTCAAAAATTAAAAGTTGCAACAGATACAGATCACTGTACGACAAAATTGCGGACAGTCTTACAACAGCCCAAGTGCCCTTAATGTGATCAGTTAGCACAAATAAATTTAAAGTTAATACAAAAGTAGTCTCAAATGTGATCAGCATACAACAATTTTAAAAAGTACTCAAAACTTCCATGATTTTACATAGTCAAAGTTTTTACGGAAAGAAACTGAAATCAGTAGTAAAGATAGTTGTGACTGTACGCTGTATGAATTTTAGTTGGAAAGATTTTTAAAGGCGGTAATATTTGAACGGCGGCCAATGATAACATTTAGGGGTGATGACATACATAAACGCACAGTAGTGCTATAATATAACAGGTGTGTTCAGTGGCGGAACCAAAGTGCAAAAAAGAGGGAGAGGAGAGGTCGAGGTCGTAAGGCTTTACTCTCAAATCCCTGGATTATTGGATGCAAAATGAGAGATATTGCCGGGTGACAATATCTGTACTTCTGCTACTCGGATGCGTGGATTATAATTCCACCGGTGGACTAAACTTCAAATAAACGGCAACAAACTCGCTATTACAAAATACTTATTACTTTATTAATGTAAAAGACGAAGTAAGTTTAATTGTATAGTTTACAGTAGTCAGTAGTAAAAATATACGGAGACTGAAAAAGGACAGAGTTCTAGTTCAGAGGAGAATTGAAGCTAAAGTCAGGGAGTAATGGTTGAGGTTGCTAATTTATAGGAAAGGAATGAGATGGGCATGGCCCATGGCACACGGTTAAAATCTAACAGAAATAAACATGTAATTTTAGTATATTAGGGCTCCGGAGTCAACGTGGACTAAACTTATTACAAGTTAACAGTTAACACGACAAATCAGGAGTTTGGTTCAAGGCTGACTAGAGTCAGCCTGATAAGTAGTAACGGTAAATGATTATAGAATTTTGTTATTAACATAAGTTGAAGGCTGAGCTATTCAAGGAACTCAGGAGTTAAATTAATGAATAGAAGTGGAGTCGGCCGATGCGGCCGACTTTACATAGAATGCAGAGATTAAGGAAAAGACACAAATTAATTACTTTTCTAGGTAAATTAAAGTACAGATATGGGACATCTGGTCGATGTCATCTACAAACTAGGATTAGACAGTAATATTACACTTAATACTAATATTACATGGGTAAATGATGGCATTTCAAGCTACAAACTATTAACTATTGTAGAATCAGAAACGACCTTAAATATTTCAGGAAAATTATTATGCATATTATTAAAACTTCGGTTCAGTACCGAACATACTCCGGCCCTTGAACTCACGCGGGAGCATGGGTTCAAAACTGATTCTACTTAACAAAACTACATAATTTTTTTTGAAATGAAATGTATCAATTATATAGGATCGCAGAACTATTTGGGAATTAACTATTACCTATGGATTACAGTAACGAAACGGTAACTACAAACTAGGCACATGAAAACATGGAATTGAAAACTATAATACTGGATTACACACATTGATATAGAATAATTAGTAATCTAAATGAGGTTGAACACAAAAGTACGAGTACTACTAAGTAGTTAATTTTGAACGTAGAAATTGACGCACTTTTACGAAACACAAATTGATGAAGGTTGAAATCTTGATGAAACTAATTCTTGAATTTGATGACACTTTGGATTAACACGGTTTACAGTTAAACAGGATTACAATACACATAAATTAGAGATTATTACAGACAATCATGATTAATTCCACAATTATTAAACTGGAGAAATGAAACCCACATATAATTAGGGTAAACGGAATGAATTACATTATATAATGATCAATAAAAGCATGAATCAAAATACTCAGGATATTATAACACAAAGTATGAATTATTTTTAAGGTTATAGTAAGATTACTGGTAATAAGGATAAACATGTTCTTTATTATGTTACTTACAAACCTGGAGAATTGAAATCCAACAAAATACACATTAGGGAAAAACACTAGCCACTTGATTTTGATTCTTCTTCGATGGTTTTGAGGTTTAAAGTGGACACTGTTTGGGAATGGGATGTTGGATGGTCGGAGATTTGAGATGATGCAGCATCCAACAGAATTTGTAGATTTTTTCCAGGATGAAATGTGGAAACTCGGACAGATCCAGATCTTGATTTTAAAGGTGATTTTGATGGCACGGGGTCTGGATCCTTAGGTTTAACGGTTTGATGGAGCACAGCAGAATGACAATAGACACTTTTTAACATTTTGGAAATTTCTTCTTCGTCATCACTGCTAGCAGAAGGGTCACTTGGATTACAAAATAATTGTTTGCTATTGGACCAGTCCATTTTACGGCGCACTTTGATTTGTGATAAAAATGATGGATGAACTGGAGCAACTTGGAGGTCAGTAGTCATGAAGTTGCAACTGATTTCTTTGGAACATTCTGGAATGGGGCCTGACAGCACCCAACCAAGAGTAGATTTTTGAGCGACGGGGTACCCGGGTGGGCCCATTCTTCTTCCGTCTTGCATTATGGATGCCAAAATATCAGCACCGATGAGAACATCAATAGCTCCAGGGCTAAAGAATTGTGGATCAGCTAAAGTTAGATCTTTTATGGCTGGCCATGATGAGAGACACCGCTGGAGTGAAGGATCCTTAGTGACACTAGAAAGTACGTACACTGGAAGGTCACGAACAAAATTAGGATCCACCAGGGATTGGAGGCAAATAGTTATTTGATGCTTAATTGTTCCGCAACTGGTTGCTCCAATCCCTGAAACGCCAACAGTCACATTTTTGCGGGGAAGTCGGAGCCGCTGAGCAAGGCGCTCCGTGATCATGCTGGCATGGCACCCACCGTCCAGCAAGGCACGACACACGTGAGGATGACCACTCTGGTCAAACACTTTTATTAGAGCGGTAGAAAGGAGCACCTGCTGAGTTGATTCGACGGCTTGGTGAGCACCAACGACTTCGGAGGAGGCTGGAGGCTGCGGTGGTGGTGGTGGAGGATCGGAAGGCTCCGACTTCCTTTCGGTGTGAAGAAGCGTATGGTGTGGCTTACTGCAGTGCCGGCACTTATATTTGTTAGTGCATTTTTCCACACTGTGCTTGCTGCTAAAGCAATTAAAGCACAGGTGAAAACTTTTGACATTGGTAATGCGGTCAGCTACACTCATGTTCAGGAACACTTCGCAATTATTTAGGTAATGGTCATTATTGCACACTTTACACCTGGGTGGAGAATTGATGGCACCAGCATGGGACGAAACACTTTTTGGCTTCGTAAATATTTTCACACTTTTCACGGTGCTGGCACCCAAGGCACGGGCTCTTGCTTCCAAGTGGACGATGGTTTCGATGAATGTAGGGAGGGTAGTAGAGTTGAAATGAAGTTCCCAGTCCTGGCGACTCTCTGGGGTCAGTCGTTCCAGAACGATGTGGATGAGGACGGCGTCCCAATGGTTCACGGGTTGTCTGAGGACTTCAAGTGCCCTCGCACATTCTTGGGTGGTGTCAATCAGCGTCCGGAGCTGCACGGCGGAGTCGGAGGACATCGCTGGTTGACGAGTAAGTATTGAGAGTTGGTGAAGTATGAGTTCTCTAGTGTTCTCATAGCGCTCTTCCAATGTTTGAAGAGCCACAGCATAATTGTTGTCGGTGGGCTGGAAAGACTTTAGAAGTCTTTCTGGTTCTCCCTCTAATGAGCTCTTCAAATATTGGAGCTTCTGTCCAGCCGTCAAAGAATTGGAGTGGTGGATGGAAGCGTAGAAGAGGTCGCGAAATGAGAGCCAGTCACACAGGTTGCCCCCGAACTTTGGCAAGTCCAGTTTTGGAAGTTTCACTTCAATGGGAGTGGGAGGTGGAGGGAGCTTCGGGAAATTGTTGAGGATGACCTGCAGACGTCCTTCAAGTAGGGTGGCTAGGTCATACGCACGTTCGAATGGTTCGGCATGTGGTGTCAAATCAGATCCAGTGACATTGATATTGATGACTGACTCCAGAGTCTCCAGCTCAAGAAAATATCGCTTGATGTTTGTGATATGGGTTCTCGCGGATTCCGGAATCAATAAAGTATCTGCACTGTCGTGTTTGTTGACTGCAGTCTGGATAGATTTCAACCTATTTTTGATAGTTGTTCGTCTTCCAACTGCCTCTGCTGCTGCTTGTTTTGCATCTGCCATTTTTCGCTGGTGAATTTGTTGTGCTTTGGGTGAAACTCCTCCTGATCCAAATTTTACCATAAAATATATTTTACAGTAACTCTTGAGTTTTGAAGTGAAATGGAAATTTGTACGGCGTACACACAAGTTAGTTGGTGAAAGAAAACACTGGGGTAAGTTAAAACTTCGGATTTTTTTTCTTTCTTCAAAATAACAATTTTTTTCGCAAATCAGTCCCGGGACTACCACTATAGTTTTTCCGGTATTCACTATCCGGTTCGAAGGACCATGTTCAGTGGCGGAACCAAAAGTGCAAAAAAGAGGGAGAGGAGAGGTCGAGGTCGTAAGGCTTTACTCTCAAATCCCTGGATTATTGGATGCAAAATGAGAGATATTGCCGGGTGACAATATCTGTACTTCTGCTACTCGGATGCGTGGATTATAATTCCACCGGTGGACTAAACTTCAAATAAACGGCAACAAACTCGCTATTACAAAATACTTATTACTTTATTAATGTAAAAGACGAAGTAAGTTTAATTGTATAGTTTACAGTAGTCAGTAGTAAAAATATACGGAGACTGAAAAAGGACAGAGTTCTAGTTCAGAGGAGAATTGAAGCTAAAGTCAGGGAGTAATGGTTGAGGTTGCTAATTTATAGGAAAGGAATGAGATAGGCATGGCCCATGGCACACGGTTAAAATCTAACAGAAATAAACATGTAATTTTAGTATATTAGGGCTCCGGAGTCAACGTGGACTAAACTTATTACAAGTTAACAGTTAACACGACAAATCAGGAGTTTGGTTCAAGGCTGACTAGAGTCAGCCTGATAAGTAGTAACGGTAAATGATTATAGAATTTTGTTATTAACATAAGTTGAAGGCTGAGCTATTCAAGGAACTCAGGAGTTAAATTAATGAATAGAAGTGGAGTCGGCCGATGCGGCCGACTTTACATAGAATGCAGAGATTAAGGAAAAGACACAAATTAATTACTTTTCTAGGTAAATTAAAGTACAGATATGGGACATCTGGTCGATGTCATCTACAAACTAGGATTAGACAGTAATATTACACTTAATACTAATATTACATGGGTAAATGATGGCATTTCAAGCTACAAACTATTAACTATTGTAGAATCAGAAACGACCTTAAATATTTCAGGAAAATTATTATGCATATTATTAAAACTTCGGTTCAGTACCGAACAAGGTGATTTATTAATTATATTTTATTTTAGCCCATACAACACGTTTTAGGCGAAATTGAAAAATTAGAACACCGTTATCTTGAAAACGTTTTTTTATACTGATAGCGCATTTCATTAGGTAATTATATAAATTCTAATATATATTACATTTTGAATTATATATGGCTCGATGAAATTGGTCCAGCATCGCAAAATTTCAGTGAATTATGTCAATGGGTAGTAACAAAAATATTCTACACTTTAAACATTATTTAAATACAACATTTTGCACCTTCAAAAAGCATTTTGTGTTAATGAAAAAATTCTTGTTTTTAAAATAAATATGCATAAGTAGAATATTTTGAATATTTTTAAATTTTTAATATTAGCGTTTTATCACAAGTATTGCATTGAGTGTTGTTGTTGACATAGTTTGTTTTAATATAAAATTACAAAATAGATTGTTTTGAGGCTTCACTGGTACACTAAAAGCAGTATAACAAATTCATACTTATCAGTTTTATCATTCTTCCTCCGTATGATAATGTATTTATATTTAACTGATATTAAATAATTTTATTATTCCGACCAGTTGAAAAAGAATGAATTGACTCATTCATTCAATGACATATCAAGGGTCCGGTCTACCTCATTCATTTTTGTATTTATCATTCCAATGGTCAGCAAGTTCAGCTTGAAAAATAACTTTGAAATTGAGATAATTTTTACGCTCAATAAATCAAATAAATAGTGCTGTGAAAACTAAAACTGTATATCTGCTATGATAATTATATTGTTTACACGCAAACTTTGAGATTTTTTGTTTGAAAAATAAATAACATTGGGAATCGGCGTTGCTCATTTGAGTTTTGGATAACGAAGTGAATTATTTTTATATTTTTACAGTAAAGTATTACAACTTTATCTTTTTTTTATTTGCATTGAATTATGAAAATGTCAGGAATATTCCAGTTTTATTGATTTAAAGTGCCATTTATTGTTTTGTAATGCAATAAAATTATTTACACATGATAATTTCATTTAATATTAGTAAGTGTAATTCTATTCAGCATCATGATACATATACAATTTGTAGTATAGTTGGAAAATTACTTAGCAGCAATTAAATTACAAATAAATAATTTGAAAATTGTTACTTCCGTAGTAAGAATTCATTTTTTCTCAGCAGCAACAAATAAATCAGTGACACGCACAAAGAAACTACCACGGTGGGTCAAAAGATGTTCTTAGCTGGTATAATTACGTGCTGACGGTGACAGTTCTATAGGACGAGACGCTATCGTTACCATTATCATGGATTGGACAACCTCTAACCCTGTAAGCTTGTAATCAATATTGCAGCAATCATTACCGTTTTAAATACTAATTATAATTAATAACTCATGTGGGATTATGAAAACCATGGTAGCTAACAAAAACATCTGCTACCTGATTAAATAATTATGCCTCGTGAGTCTTAGCGTTATATATCGTATATAAAGAACCAAAATGACCCATATCCATTTTTGGCTAAAAGCAAAATCAACTATCTACAAAAATATCCAAATATGTCTTAAGAGCATTTAAATAGAACAGTGAGCACTTTTCAAACACATGGAATTAAAAAATTTTGCACCTTTTAAATCACATAAAATTAGAACATTTTGCACCTTTTCAATCACATTGAATCGAACAATTTGAACCTTTTCAATCACATGGAATTAAAACATTTTCCACCTTTTCAAAAACATGTAAATAGGACATTTTACGTTTTTCAAAAACTCCTAATTAACATTTTAGGCATGTTTATCATTTAGTTTTTATGACATATCACATTTTAATTCTTGCGTAAATTGAATATGGGTCATTTTGGTTCTTCACATACGATATTATAGTATTATTAGGTAATAAAAAAAATTATCCCAAAATTGGGCTGCACACATCATTTAAAAAAATAATAATTTATTAGTTCATGTTTATGTCTAATTTTTTTTAACTAAGCAACGTCAAAGCCAGAAGTTGGTTAACGGTGTTATGGGCATTGCCAAACAATATTATCGAGAAAAAATGGAGGACTATACTTCTTCTTTACACTCAGTAGATGATACGAAACTACGCAATCAGCACGAGGTGGCCGTTTCCTTAGCCATTGAGCGAATATCTGGAACAATGGAACTGTAGCAAGATGTTATCAGTAGAATCAAAGCCATTTTACAGGATATGTTTCATCAGTATGCACTCATCAACACTAAAAAAGCAACTGCGAGACAAGCTATTGGAATCGATTTTGGTACAACGTTTTGTTGTGTTGCTGTTTGCAAAGAGCCAAACAAACCAGAAATAATAATCAACGATAACGGCAATTACAAAACACCAAGCTATGTGGCATTTTTGAACATTTCAAGTGACAACGATAGCACAGTCATCGAATGTGGCGAAACAGCCAAATTGCAGGCAAGTAGTAACCCAAAAGGAACTATATTTGAAGCAAAACGAATGCTTGGTCAAAAGTTTTCAAGGAACCTCATTCAGCGCTGTATTAAATATTGGCCATTTAATGTCACTCATGACCACGATGAAATACTTGTCACACCTGGCAGAAATCAGATGAAAAGTTACACCCCAGTTCAAATCACAAGCTACCTAATTAAGCATCTAGTAGAAATGGCAGAAGATTATCTTAAATCACGAGTTGCTAATGCAGTCATAGCCGTGCCAGTTAATTTTAATGCTTACCAGAAGGCGCTCATAAGAGATGCATGTGAGTTAGCTGAACTTAATATTTTGCAGTTAGTTCCCGAGCCTACTGCTGCCTCCATTGCCTACAACAACGTACGAGATTTGTCAATCTATACGGAAAGTGCGTACTGCATCATAATTGATTTCGGAGGCGGAACATTTGATTTTGCTGTATTACAAATGGAAGAAAATAGGGTTCAGATTTTACAAGTTAGGGGCGATGAATGTTTAGGCGGTAGTTTAGTTGATGCAAATATTGCCGAATACTGTCTATCCCAGTTTAAACAAAAGCGTGGGGTTGATCTCAAGCGATTTTTGAATTCACAAGATCTACAAACTGCGGAATCAGTTTCCAAATATTTGCGTCAACTGCATGTGAGGTGTGAAGAGATTAAAAAAGTGTTATCCTTATCACGGACGGACAAAACATTAATTTATATGGATGAAATTCATGAAGAACAACCGCTGTCCATTGTTATGTCAAGAGATACGTTTTACTCAATAAACGCTAAACTGTTTGAAAAATGTATCCGCATAATCCAAAGCGTATTGCATCAATCTAATTTAGATGCATCTAGTGTGGACGAAGTCGTTTTAGTTGGGGGCTCGTCACGCATTCCAGTATTTCGGCAAATGATTACTGATTTTTTCCAGAAAGAGCCGTTAATAAAGTCTGTACACGAGGACGAAGCAGTTGTTGCAGGTGCAGCAATATTAGCTTTTGAAGCTTTCAATTCGTCCGCACCAAGTGTTTTAACACCAAAAATGGTTAGTACACTTTAAAAATCTGTATCTTTTTCCACATACAACGTGAAATGAAGATTTTAAATAAATCTAAAATAATCTTTTTGAAAAAATTGGTCTATAAAAATAGCCCTCAGTATCACTTCTTTCTTGAAATTTTTTCGAAAAAATGAAAAAATTTAAATTTTGAAAAATCCTGAAATAACTTTTTATGTAGAAAAGAGTTTAAACTTAAGAAAACTTCAAATTTTATCAAAATCAGGTAACAACTGTAGAAGTTACAGGGCGGCAAAATATTAAAATTTGAATTTTTTTAAAACTTTGTCTAGCTATTGTGACCGAAGAACGCAAAATGTTCTCGACTTAATTTGGATCTTGACTATTTATAGGTAGCCTGATTTTTGTTGATACATATTACTTTTTTAAATCGACAAGTTACGTGTAAAACCATTCTCTTGTATTTTTTGTACATACAGTATCAAAAGAGACTATAATGATAGCTTTTTTTATTTTACGTTGTATGTGGAAAAAGATACAGATTTTCAAAGTTGATAGAAAATGAACCCGATCACACACACACACACTCCACTACTTATCTTACTTTGGAAATCTCAGTTTTTTAAATGCGTTTAAATGCAAACCGTATTAATTTAACACATTTTTCTTACTACAAAGTACTGTTGGATTAAAGCGTTTATTTCTATTTAATTGTGATAGAACTTTGTTTGCAGACTAAAATTTATTGCATGGCACTATCTTCAGAGACTACTGATTCTGTTGGGGCTAAAACTGTAAGTTAAATTTACTCCTTGAACACACTTAACTAAAATAAGCAAAACAGGTAGTACTGTAAGAGTATTGTAACGTCAATTAAAGAATAATTTCCTTATTTAAGATGCGATGGTCAACACGGAAGATTTACGGGTTTCCTCCAAGAGCTTATCACGCTGCAGTGGCTGTTGAAAATACCATTTATTCATTTGGTGGGCTTAACCTAGGAAACGAATCTACTTATGTACCTAATAGTCAAATTGATGTATACTGTTTAAACGTCCAGGAGTCTAAAAAAAAGTGGACATTACTGCCTAATGGCGACGAAACATCTAGTTTTTCTGGAATTTCATCACCTCCTTCCCAGCGACACAATCACACGGTCGTTGCTTACAAACACTGGGTGATTATGTTTGGTGGCTAACAATCAAAAAATGAAAGAGAGTCAAACTTGGTCTACCAGTTTAATACAGAGACATTTAAATGGGACAAACCGGAAGTCAAAGGATCTATTCCTAGCGCTCGTCAAATGCACACTTCCGTTGTTATAAGAAACCAAATGCTTGTTTTTGGTGGAGAACATGCTTTACATTCTTTGGACTTGGAGAATTTCCGTTGGTCAATTATTGCCATCAAAGTAAATTCAAAACAAAAAAATTTAAATATTCTTGCACTTGTGTCACTTAAAAATAAATATTTTGTTTAATTAATCTTTATTTCTTACAAAAAAACAAAACAAAAACAGGGAGTTCCTCCTAAAATTCGATGGGACCACACAGCGACAGTTTATGAAGACAGATATATGATTATTTTTGGTGGGGATGAAGGTAACGAGGAGGAATATTTAAATGACATCATTTACTTTGACTCAGAAAGCAGGGAGTGGATCTATCCTGTAACGAATGGAAAGCCTCCACAGTGTCGATCGGATCATGCTGCATGTAAATTTAATATAACATTAGAAATACAAATTAATTATGTAATAAATTATTATTTAATCCTAATCATCAATATGCTACAAACAGTTTTTGTATTAACTTAATTTTATTAAATTTTGTGTTGCCTTTGTTAGTTATGCACGGGGGATTAATGTACATTTTTGGAGGTCAAAATAATCAGGTTGAGCAATTAAATGACCTGTTTCTTTTTAATCCAGGTTTGTTACATACATCCGTATATTAATTAAATTGTTATTGAATTTAAATATCAAGTTATTTTTAATACACTTATACAAACATTACTTTAAATCTACATTAGGTACAAATAATTACACAAGTGTTATTTACAAAATTAAAATTAAAAAATGCAAAGTGTAAAATTAATGAACTTTGATTTGGTTAAAGGAACTTTCGAGTGGAAAGAACAGAAGCCAAGTGGACGAGCTCCATCCCCTCGCGATGATGCAGTTTGTATCGCACTTAACGATTGCGTATATATTTTTGGTGGAGAGGACGGTCACGAGAATGAATTAAATGACACGTTTGTTCTTGACATAGAAAATAATTAGCGCTTGATTTAATGTAACCCTATTTAGTTTTAAATGTTTAAGTGGGTACAACAAATTGACAATAAAGCAATAGTTTGTTCATTTATCTCAAGCTCATGTTACACACTAACATTCTTTTTATATGCTGAGCGTAAGCATCTATTGTAATGGTCATGTCCGTCTGTCTGTCTGTCTGTTGGCCGTACACTACAGGTCAAACCGTCTACTCGATTTTCTTTAAACTTTTTTTAAACTATCACAAAAGCGAGCAGGCAGGTCTGTATTGTTTTTTTACTTCAATTGGACTGACCATTGCTTCACAATTAAATGTTGAATGGACCAATGTCAAAACACATGGAAGTAAATGGGAAGTAGTTTTTTTGTGAAAACCACCGAGCATAAATGGCGCCACAAAAATTTACCAAATTTTTTGACCCACCCACCTAACCTCTTTAGCGAGTTGTAAATGGATATAATTACCTTTAGCATAGTGTGTCATATTTTTTCAAGTGACCCACCCTGAATATAAGCAGCGCATTTTGTGTCCGACCCCAATGCGTACAACTTACATTAGAATTGCACCAGGCAAACGCACCAGTCAACAGTACCAGTTACACGCATCAGCCAATGCACCAGCCAAATGCACCAACCAACTACACTAAACAAATGCACCAGCCAAATGCACCAACTAAATGGACAAGCAAAGATGCTGAGCATCTATTGAAATGGTTTTGTCTTTCTGTCTGTCCGTCTGTCCGTTCGTTCGCTACAGATCACAGTTTTAAGTGTTTTTTACTAAACTGCTTTTGAACTCTCACAAAAGCGCGCAAGAGGTGCCCTTTTGTTTTTGAACGTGATCAAATCAACCAGTTATCCACAGTCCACAGTTCAAAGTTAATTGGACCCATGTCAAAATTTTGTACAGTGATTTCCTTTTGTCTGATGCAGTAGTGACGCCCAAATGACGTCATGTGAAAATTTCTTTTACAATCCCCCACCAAGCTGCTATCACATTCACATTAGGTAAGCAGGTTAAGGGTGACGCGCAAATGACGTCACCTGAACATTTCTTTTAGACAGCCCCACCCAGCTGCTATTACATTCACATTCGGTGGGCAGGCTAGGGGTGACGCGCAAATGACGTTACGTGAAAATTTCTGTCTGACAACCCCACCAAGCTGCTATCACATTCACATAAGGTTAGCAGGCTAGGGGTGAAGCGCAAATGACGTTACGTGAAAATTTCTGTCTGACAGCCCCACCAAGCTGCTATCACATTCACATAAGGTAAGCAGGCTAGGGGTGACGCGCAAATTACGTTACGTGAAAATTTCTGTCTGACAGCCCCACTAAGCTGTTATCACATTCACATAAGGTAAGCAGGCTAGGGGTGACGCGCAAATGACGTTACGTGAAAATTTCTGTCTGACAGCCCCACTAAGCTGTTATCACATTTACATAAGGTAAGCAGGCTAGGGGTGACGCGCAAATGACGTTACGTGAAAATTTCTGTCTGACAGCCCCACTAAGCTGTTATCACATTCACATAAGGTAAGCAGGCTAAGGGTGACGCGCAAATGACGTTACGTGAAAATTTCTGTCTGACAGCCCCACCAAGCTGCTATCACATTCGCATAAGGTTAGCAGGCTAGGGGTGACGCGCAAATGACGTTACGTGAAAATTTATGTCTGACAGCCCCACTAAGCTGTTATCACATTCACATAAGGTAAGCAGGCTAGGGGTGACGCGCAAATTACGTTACTTGAAAATTTCTGTCTGACAGCCCCACTAAGCTGTTATCACATTCACATAAGGTAAGCAGGCTAAGGATGACGCGCAAATGACGTTACGTGAAAATTTCTGTCTGACAGCCCCACTACGCTTTTATCACATTCACATAAGGTAAGCAGGCTAGGAGTGACGCGCAAATGACGTTACGTGAAAATTTATGTCTGACAGCCCCACTAAGCTGTTATTACATTCACATAAGGTAAGCAGGCTAGGGGTGACGCGCAAATTACGTTACGTGAAAATTTCTGTCTGACAGCCCTACTAAGCTGTTATCACATTCACATAAGGTAAGCAGGCTAGGGGTGACGCGCAAATGACGTTACGTGAAAATTTCTGTCTGACAGCCCCACTACGCTTTTATCACATTCACATAAGGTAAGCAGGCTAGGGGTGACGCGCAAATGACGTTACGTGAAAATTTCTGTCTGACAGCCCCACTACGCTTTTATCACATTCACATAAGGTAAGCAGGCTAGGGGTGACGCGCAAATGACGTTAGGTGAAAATTTATGTCTGACAGCCCCACGAAACTGCTATCACATTCACATAAGGTAAGCAGGTTAGGGGTGACGCCCAACTGACGTCAGGCAAAAAAAATTCTTTTTGACACCCCCACCCAGATGTGATCGCATTCTTATTAGGTAAGCAGGTTAAGGGTGACGCGCAAATGATGTCACGTAAAAATTTCTTCTACATGTTAGGGAATGACCTATATGTGTTATTGATGTTCAGAGATCGTTCATAATAACGTCTTTCAAATACTATAGTTTATAGTATTCCAAGTCTCAACTTTTTTTCCCTCCTATTTTAACCACATGTCACGTACTTACTTATAAGCGTAACAGGTATTCAAGGATTGTCTATAATTACAATATTTGTGAATGGTGCAATTCATTAAAAAATTTCAGCTATATTAAACTGCATGCAACGAACATTGGTATATGTCTTATTGATTGTGGGGGAGCTTCCATAAATCTTATATTATCTTTTAGCGTAATATAAATTGTCTTGCGCCTTTGTGGAAGCTCAGCATCTACTTCGGGCCAGCCCACGGTCGACAAATCCGGCGCAAAAAAAATATTATGTTATTGTTATTGTCATTTTAAAAATTTAAAATCAATGACGATGTAATTAATAATTAAATTCGAATTCTGTATATCCCAAAAGCCTAATTTTGTATTATTACACTATATTATGGGTATTACATCAGAGTCAAGTGAAAGGAGCAATATGCTAACAACTTTTAAGGCTCTACAATGCAACAGAAATACAATTGACTGACGTAATTATACGTTCTTGCTATTTAATTAAACTTTAATTGACAAGGTTGTTTTTATTGAATTACGTACTGTGATTCTGTGATTGAACAAGTGTATGATTTCCATTTCCGTACATGTACGGTACGTTCTGTGTAAAAGTTGTAAAGATAAACATGGGAAAAAGATAAGTTAATCAGATTTCCCACCATTAAATGATACAATATATTTGATTTCAGTAAAATACCTCAAGAATACGCCTTACATTGACTTGAGAATATAATTTTAGCAAGCCCCTTATTAGTTTCTCAAACTTGCATTTCACTATAATTATCGTGAGTGAAGAACCAAAATGACCCATAACTAATTTAAGCTACAATCAAAATGAGCTATGTCATAAAAATCACAAAATGAGGAACATGCGTAAAATGTTAATAAGAAGTTTTTGAAAAGTGCAAAATGTTCTATTTGCATGTTTTTTTGAAGGTTGTATAATATCATATTTACATGTTTTGGAAACGTGTAAAATGTTTGACTCATATTTTTTTGAAATGCGCAATATATTTTATTTACATATTTTTGAAAATTGCATAATGCTCTATTTAAATGCCTACACAAGACATTTCAATATTTTTGTAAATAGTAAATATTGTTTTAGCTACAAATAGATATGGGTCATTTTGGTTCTTCACAGACGATATGCTTAACTACATGAATCCAAATGTTAGCATAGGATGTGTATAATTACTGTGTAAAATAATGTATTACACGCTTATTCCAAATGAAAGATGTACCTGCAGTTTATTACGTAAGTGGGAAATAAAAAAATAATAATGTTCTTGTTATCATGTCACATATTTCTACACTACTTAGGAAAGCAGCAAAGTACACAATTGAGATTGCTGCGAGTCAAAACTAATTACTTATTACGAATAGACGATATTTTTCTGTTATTTTAATTACGTGTTTAATTACATCATTACGTTCGGGTCTCAGTCAGACACAATTAGACAAAAATGCATTCTAATATCTATCTTTTTCAACCCTGCGGCCTCCAGTTAGCAAGTGGCTTTGTTCTTGAACCCATCAGCGCAATAATATTCTCGCATTTTTTCAAGTTCAGCTACATGATTTAATAATACAGAAGCTTTTATAATTCCTTGAATTTCTTTTTATGAATTTTAATTATTACACTAATTTAATCGTTTTTATATAAGCAACAAAATTTTTTAATACAATCAATGAAAACAGAACACAATACGAAGCCAGGACTTTCTGCTGTCGAAATTGAAGCGGTTCGACAGGTGAGTTGTGACTAATTATACAGATAAATTTTTAATTCTAATGTTTCTATTTCCCCCCTTTCCTCTATTAAATCATGTTTCCCAATGAATTGTATTGATTGTGATTTTTTTGAAGCTTCGGCAAAATTTAAAGGAGGAGAATACTGACATAGACGAAGGAAAACTGAGCGATGACGAATATCTTATGCGGTGGCTGAAGGGTAGAACAGTAACATATTTTTGTATAGAATGATAATTATATATGTAATTTTAATTTTT
Source organism: Dicyrtomina minuta (assembly GCA_949802685.1). Taxonomy (NCBI): domain Eukaryota; kingdom Metazoa; phylum Arthropoda; class Collembola; order Symphypleona; family Dicyrtomidae; genus Dicyrtomina; species Dicyrtomina minuta. The sequence continues at coordinate 6,973,724 of OX461811.1, forward strand.
TAGTACTATACACACAATTACAAAAAATTTAAATCGCTTCCATTTTAATGTTCGTTTTGTTTAACAGCCAAAAATCTAGATGTGACTAAGGCGGAAAAATCGTTAGTAGAGGTGAGTTCGTTTTCCCGTGCATGATTAATTATGTATGTCAGCTAAGAGTAGGCATTATGTAAATATCATACAGCCTCATAGGCTTTGAATAGCGTAAATAAAATAATTTGAACTTTTAAAAACACTGAGGTAACCAATTTAGGACTTTTAAAATAAGTGCGTAAGTATAACGATTATTTTGCAACTTTCGAAAACGCATAAATGGCATATTTTGCACTTTCAAATTCATGTAACCTATATTTTAAATTTTGTAAAGTGCATAAATATATGAGCATTTGCAACTTTCAAAATCACAAAAGGCATAGTTATTTTGCACTTTAAAAATTGAGTGTGAATAATACATTTAGGCTCCAATAAGTATTTATAAATATAAAATAATTATATTCACTTTCAAAAACAGCAATCGCTTGTTTCGCAGTCTTCATAGCTGGAGAAAATAATACTTTGCAACCTTCACAAACACTAAATTTAAATATTTTGAAGTTTCAAAAAATATCTTTTTAAAAAATTCTCGTTTTTAATGTATTATGTAGTCTCTGAAATGGAGAAAAGAAAATAATTTGGAAAGTCTGGAACGCACAATGATTCCTGAGGATTACTACACCAAATATCCGTACTACTTAGACGGCGAAGATAAAGACGGGCGTATTAGTAATTTAATTTACACTCAACAAAACAAAACATAGTGCACCTTGCCATGTCTATAGTTACGTAGGTTACAGTAGTGACCCACATGTGGTGGTAATTTTAAAATTCCCCCAAAATCCTGCCGTACCTTAGCACTGTCAAAATAAATAAATAAATAAGACAATAATAGCGTTTTACAAAATCACTATCACTATAGGCAAGGTGCACTGTATCACGATATAAATTAAATGTTAAAGCATTTTTATAATTAATTAATAACCCAAACATACATTTTCGTAAGTAATATCCTACTCTTGCGGACCATGGGACATTCCTACTCTTCTCGCAAACGGAGAACATGATACGTTTTTCAGCTACGCCATCCAATTGTTTGCCAAAGCAGAGGCAATAGCGATTCAAAAACATAAAGAAAGTGTTGCAAGAGGAGGAAAGCGAATTAATTGCGAATCTGTGTGGATTATAGATGTTGCAGGATCTCCTATGAGAAATTTAACGTCCCGAAAAAGTAAGTTTTCCCAAGTTAATTTATAACCAATCACGATAATATTATTTTTATATTTTTAATTATTAATTATTTAACTATACTGCCACGGCTTGTCAGACTATTTTAAACAAATTTAATAAACTGTTTTTTTTTGCCTACGAAGCACTTGCTCTTAATTTAGAATTAATGAGTGCCTTTGACAAAAATTTCCCAGAATTCGTCCATCGCTGCTACTTTATTAATGGTGAGAGCTTAATATTCCTGTTTAATATTAAAGTCACATTTGTGTTCTGCTTTTTTTTATAATTATTTACGATTTGTGGTGCAACAAGAGATTTTGATCCGCAACTAATTATATTGGAAAATTATCTGTACACTATTAAATTATAGTATCTAATAAATATGATGATATTTGACAATTTCAGCCTCCAATATTTTTGCTTGGTTTTTCAAGCTCATTAAGCAATTCATTTCCGCTCGGACAATGTCCAAAGTTGAATTGCTAGGCTCAGATAAGAGTAAATGGAAGCCTATTGTTTTGGAAAATATTGATCTGGACCAAATACGACCCGCTTTTGGAGGAACTAAAGAAATCAAATAAATTTTGCTTTTCAAAAAATTATAATTACAATGTAAATCGGTTATGTTTGTACAATGATGTCCACTTTTTTCTTCAGGAAATAGAGAAATATACTTTTAAAAAATAGATTTAAGCGAGGTCTATCCATCTATTGCGGTATTAAGTAGACGTGGTGCATACAAAAAGACAAAAAAATAAAAAAAACAAGTTGCTAGCTGTGGGATTTGAACCCGTGTCACATGAAATCTCAGAGCCCAAGAGTAATTCAAGGATAATTACATGTATGCTATATGTAAACCTAATTAAACCTAAATGCATTGTAACTTTTTTGGCACACACAAGTGAAACACAATTCCAAATCTATCAGGGAGAACTTTTTCCCCCTATTTTGTAAGCTATATACTGAAAATACGATACATAAAATACGATCAAATACGATATATACGACTGAAAATATAGTGATCTAGACAAACAGTCCAAACGGGGCGGAAAAGTCCCGGAAGCAGACAGGGACGTCTAGGTCTGGATTGAGTCCGTAAATGATGCGGTAGGATGCAGTGAAAATGCTGCCCATGGGAATAGACTGCTTCCAAGGGTTGTACCTTGAGTGTGTAGTCATGCCAATAATGTTGATATCAATGTATTCAGTAGTTTCATCAAATGAAATGTGCGCAGGCGTGAAATTCAGCTTTGTTGAAAGCTCTAAGTGTATCTTTGCGTATAGGATGCACGGAGTGTTTGGAATACGAACACGAATTTGGGACATTTTTTGGATAAACGCGTAGGAAAACCCCCGGCACCGCAAGGTCATTGTCACGACTGCGCCGTTCAGTGCCGAATATTCCTTGTGAAAAAAGTCAATCATAGTTTTGTAGGAGATCCACAAAGATTTACGACTGAGCCTATTTTCATCTCGTGTCAGTTGTATGTCTATACTGTCCGTCCAGAGCAGAGCACTTTTCTGTTGTAAACGTTGATCAGTGAACTTGTCATTGGCTTTAGCATTGATCTGAACCACTCCATTTTTGCAGCGGAATTTCAGTGCAAACAATACGTGACGTTTTTTACTCCCTTTTAAATCCGCATCAGTCAGTTGGGGTTTTCGAAACTAATTCGAGTTATTACGAGCATGATTACCAGCGCTATATTTTTTAGACAAAATTATATTATGTACTTAAAGGGGTAATTGAGTGTGTGTAATTAAAATCTAAACTGCGAGTATTCAGACATTTACAGTAATACAATTCAAAGCAACAAACTTAAGAGCTAAGATGATGGATTGCAGACCTACTAAGTTAATTGTGAGATTACTTGTTGTACAGCAAGTGGAAAAACTGCTAACAGTCTACAACTAGTTCAAAGAAACTTGCGTTTCAAATCGAAACGCTGAAAAACAAAATCACACGAACATCAAGAGCTTGATTTGCAATACAAAATATACATTTTGGTTTTTGTATTTTATTAAAATTACATTAAATGTTTATAGTTATCAAAGATACATTAGGAAATGTATTTGGTAATCCCACAAGACACGATACAAATGGACTCACAGCACATTCAAACACGCATGCAGGACAGCAAAAAAACGAAATTGGGCGTTTTTTATTACGAAAAATATTTACCAAAATCCACAAAAGTAAACGAAGCTTCATTCCCTGGAAATAATTGTGCGCATGGATAGCTGCGCCGCATGCCACTGCTTCATCTGTGTCGATCGAGCTCCTTATTTCATTCCCATCAAAATATTCTTGAACTATCCTTTGCACTTGTATAATTCTGCTCGAACCTCCTACCATGATGACATCGTCAATTTCTATTTTCTCAAGACCAGACGTTTTTAGTGTTTCATCAAGGATTTTAATACTTCAGGTTAAGAGAGGATCAATAAGCTTTTCGAATATTTCTTGCGTTACTGGAAAAACGAGTTGATGATGCTCGTGAATGCCATCTAGTGACACCACTACAGCAGCAACTCCGGATAAATAACATTTTTGCTTCTCACATTCATTTCGGATTCTTCTTAACTTGTTGGCTGTCTTTCTGCTTCTTCACCACCTAGTCGATCGTCCCCACCAGTTCCTTTAATCTCAACTTGCTTGTTAGCGTCCAATCGAAAGACTGTAACGTCAAATGTCCCTCCTCCAAGATCGAAAATAAGGCATGTTTTAGTCTTGTTGCTTTGAATTGAAGTCCGAATACCGTAAGCAACGGCTGCAGCAATAGGCTCAGCTATAAATTGAATATTTTTAAAACCAGCGTTTTCACAAGCATTCTTTGTGAGCCCCATGTGAAGATGTGTAAAATATATGGGAACTGTGACGACCGCCGAATCAACTGTCTCTCCAAGATATGCTTCTAGCCGTCTCTGCTTTTAAATGGGAAATTAGCTTTATTGCAATGGTATGAGGAAGAAGCGTCTCATCGTGAACTTTGACCCCGACCATTCCATGAAAATTGGCCAAGTGAAAAGGCCACAACATTTTGTATCTTTAAAAAGTTCAAAATATTTATTAGAATTTATAAAGTATTAAATAGGGTGATAAATGCCTAAATAATTTTAATGAAATCAAAACACATAATTACTTCTGAATGTTGGGATCATCAAATGCCCTACCAATAGGACGCTTGATGTCAAAAATTGTATTTTCTGGATTTTCCTAAGCGAGATCTTTGGCTGTTTGCCATGCGCAAATATCAACTTGAGCGTCGTCGGGATCATCATCGTCAAGAGTATAAGCGACGTAGCTTGGCATTGTATTTTGTCGCATAGTCATTTGGAAGTACTTCTAGTTTCTTTTAACCATGTCGAACGATAGCAACACAACAGTATGTCGCGCCCATAAAGTCAATTCCTATTGACAGTATGAAGGTGAGGACTTTAATGAAGAAGCCATATTGTTGCCCTAGATATGTATATGTCATATAAGTTAAGCTAATTATCTGTAATGAATTACTTTGGTATAATGGAGCCTCTTATAGCAAGCAAATACACGATAACTTTAAATTACAGTTATAGTAATTAAATGTGTTATAGGTCACATATTTAATGGACCCCTTTGACTCACGTAGTAGCTTATCTTACTTTAATTGAATTGAGATAAACAGTCAATTGGCCCGGACACGCTCACACTGGTGGCTTAGTACATATGAGCATCCGGCTGCTATAATAATATGTGGCGTTGTTTGTTTTCGAGGTTATCATTTGTGAGTAAAATTATTAGTGTAAATGTGATTAATTCATTCGGAATACTTAGTCGCAGGTATTATACAGTAACGGACTTATAATAAATTTTATTTTTGCTACAAGAAATAAGACCACAAAGGATCCAAAAAAATTCACTGACTGTAAATTAATTTAACAATTTTAAAGACAGTATTGTGTGCTATAATTATTGCTTTTTAAATTGAAATTTGCACAATTTACAAATTATTAATATTACATATTTAAAATTATTGGAAATTGAAACAAACAATAAATAATTATTAGGGCCTTAATTTTAGTCTATAATGAAGTTAAATTCTTAGTTATTACTTGGAGATGTGGTGTAATTATATAAAACTCCTCTCCAATTTATGTAGATTTTCAGCAGTATTATGAAAACCTGAATGCGTATAATTGGCTCTTAGTTGTTTAGATTATTTGTTTGTCTTTTGCAAATAAATTTCACAGATTAATTATATCTTGATAAATCAATTGCCATTAGTATTGAAGCAATTACGTTGGACTTCTGTATTCAACTTCTTGTTGACTACTCAATTAATTTAGGTATTTTTAATGATAAAAAAAGCATAGGAGCTGGACGCGTCACATATAATGAATCACGACATATTTATTTCAGCCATGAATGGCCATAACTGTTCTACGAATTTGATATAATTACAATCGTGCATAGTTCAACCTATATATTTTATCAAAAAGCGATTAGAGATAAATCTTATTGATAACAGTGTAATTATTAGCAATTTTATTTTAATTATATTTTATTCAGAATGGATAAGACTAATTCATTATTGATTAAACTATATTACACAAATTTTTCTATTATCCAAACCAACACTTTCACATTGTTTTCTTAGTGTTGTCATTTGCTTCTTCGCTAGTCGAACCATGTGCCAACCATGTCTCTGCCATAAATGTATTCCACCAGGTGGATTGAGTTTCCATAGAGCGATAACCTGGAATTAAATAAACGAATAACTAATGAAATTAATTAAAAAATTCTAGATAATTACAATAAAATTTTGAGTGAAACAAATATTATAATACCTAAAGCGTAATGTTTACTAAATGCAGTAAATTTCGGAATGTCTGGATAGACATACTGCAACTGCTCTAGCTCTTTAATTTCGACTGCAAGGGGATGGCGTTCTACCTCTTTTTGTGTAAATAGATAATTTTGAACAACGTTGCCATCTGAAAGAGTAATATCAATTCATTGTAAATAATTTTTATTTTATAGCCCGCAAAGACACTAACAGTTAAATTCAAGAGAAACTCGCTTAGCAAATTTTAAGTAGGGCGCTCATCTTGTCAATGTAATTATTATTCAAGGCAGGGATAATGTGGCCATTGCAGGCAGCCCCTGCTGCTTGAATTTTCAAAGCAACGTGTAAATGAAGCATTTTTGCAGTTTTCAAAAAAATAAGAAAAAACATTTTGACTTTTCAAAATCCAAAAACAAATTTTTTGTACATTTCAAAAACATGCAAACAGAGCATTTAACATTTTAAAAAAACATTTAAATAGAACATTTTGCACTTTTCAAAAACATGTGAATAAAACATTTTGCAGTTTTCAAAAACATGTAAAAACAATATTTTACCTTTTAAAAATCTGCAAAGTAGAGCATTTAACACTCCAAAAAACATGGAAATGGAACATTTTGCAGTTTTTAAAAACATTTAAATAGAACAATTTGTTCTTTTAAAAAAACATGTAAGTAGAACATTTTGCAATTTTCAAAAAACATTTCATTACAGCATTTGCACTTTTTAAAAAACGTATGTTAATAGAACATTTTACACTTTTATGAATCAAGTAAAAAAAAAATTAAACTTTTTTCAAAAATTGAAATACAAAATGTTTTCCTATTAAAGAGCAGAACCTTGAATCAAATCAAAATTATAATTTTAAATGGATACAAATCGCTGTTTAAAAGCGATTCCTTCGTCCAGCCCTGGTTTGCTTAAACTCTGTACAAAATATATGAAATTTAGCTAAATTGTTAGTAAATTAGAATATACCCGGCTTCTGCTCAACAAATGAGACGGCAATGCCTGCCTTCACGGAGTTGCTGAATCTCAGAAGAAACGTTCCTTTGGGGCTGGAAAAAAGCAGTTTGGTTGCGTGTCCTCTCGACTCATAAAGCCCTTAAATAATCTGTATAAAAACATTCAAATCGTACTGCTGTTATTTTGTCTGGCTTTGCGCTTATAATAAATTTCTACATTTTTTAAAAGTTTTATTATTAGGTAGGTAGGGATAGGTTTATCCATTTGAGCATCTCTGCAGCAGAGTTATAAGTTGTAAATTTGGTTTACCCATCCTTCCACAAATCAACAAGACACTCCTGGGTTAATTTAAAAGTAGCATGAAACCACTCGGCAAATGTAAAATCCTTCTCAGGTAAGCACTCGTTTCGAAACATGGTCCACGTGAGTACGCTCTCAGCTGAGAATGCTCCACTTCCAAATAGTTTTTCACCAAGACTTTGTAATTGACTTTCAGTCATGATCAGTCCAGTTGCTGACTTGAATGAATCTCTAAGCATCTGTTTAGCTCGGACCCACATAACTTCATGAGAAACTTCAAAAAGTAGACGACCCTCCTCACTAACTGCATTGTCCCAGGCGACTGTAGCCCATGCTGCCACTTCCATCGGATGGGCAATTCGGTATACTGCAGGAAGTGAGAGGGTACAAGTCTAAGAATAGTCAGTTACAAATAATTTTTTTTTAAATAGGTGAACCTATTAGGATAACGTCATTAGTGGACGATCTCAAATATTTTTTACAAAGTGTAGTCAAGCAGATTGCATGCAGCTTGAATATGACTACTTTAAAAAAAATAATTACTTTGGGAAAAGGTGGGTTCTCTCCAAAATCACATTGAAAATGGAAACAAAACTTGCTGTCAATTAACTGCTGATTTTCATCGCAAAACATCTTCCAATCGAAATTTCTCAGCCGCATTTTTCTACACACAGAATTAAAATAAATATTGTGTATTTTTTTAGTAAACTAAGTTAAGCTTAGCATGCTATTTTTACTGATGTAAATATATATATCGTCAGTGAAGAACCAAAATGACCAATTTCCATTTTTAGCTAAAAACAATTATTATAATAATATTATCTACAAAAATATTGAAATATGTCTTGAAAACATTTAAACAGAATATTTTGCACTTTTCGAAATCATGTCAATAGAACATTTTGCACTTTTCAAAATCATGTCAATAGAACATTTTGCACTTTTCAAAATCATGTCAATAGAACATTTTGTACTTTTCAAAAACATAAAAATAGAACATTTTGCACCTTCTCAAAAACATGTAAATAAAACATTTTGAACATTTCAAAAATGTGTAAATAGAACATTTTAGGCTTTTCAAAAACTCTTAATTAACATTTTACACATGTTTTTAGATGCTGAGCTTAAGCATCTATAGGAATGGCTATGTCCGTCTGTCCGTCTGTCTGTCTGTCTGTCTGTCTGTTCTTTATGCGCTACAGGTCACAGTTTTTAAGCGATATTCGTCAAATATTTTTTAAATGGCCACAAATGCGAATGAGAAGTGCCCTATTGTTTTTGAGAGAGATCGAACTAACCAGTTTTTTACAATTAACAGTTGACTGGACCAACTTTTTTAGCCATCTAAAAGCATTTGAGAAAAACGGGTGATTTGCCGCTTCGCACCAGCCAAATGCACCAGCTAAATGGACCAGACAAGCACCAGTCGAAATTTCAATTTGCCTCTTTGCACCAGCCAAATGCACTAGCTAAATCATTTCGTTACATGCGCCAGTCAATGCACCAGCAACATGCACCAGTCATCGGAACAGGCCTTTTCACGGGTGATTTGCCTTTGCTCCAGCCAAATGCACCAGCTAAATAGACCAGACAAGCACCAGTCGAAATTTCAATTTGCCTCTTTGCACCAGCCAAGTGCACAACCTAAATGGTTTCGTTACAGGCGCCAGTCAATGCACCAGCAACATGCACCAGTCATCGGAACAGGCTACCCGCAGAAGTTTCCAGCAGAAGTTACCCGCACCCACAAAGTATCCCCTAAGGGGAGGGGGTGTACTTTGGGTCACCCACAAATGACGTCCCTAAAATCTTAATTTTTTTTTGCTAAAACCATTAAAGAACTTTAAATACTTGCACCCCCTACCCACAAAGTACCCCCTAGGGGGAAGGGGTGTCCTTGGGGTCACCCACAAATGACGTCTCAAAAATCTTAATTCTCTTGCTAAAACCATTAAAAATCTTTAAAAAATTGCACCTCCCACTCACAAAGTATCCCCTCAGGGGAGGGGTGTACTTCGGGTTACTCACAAATGACGTCCCAAAAATCTTAATTTTCTTGCTAAAACCATTGAAAAACTTTAAATACTTGCACTCCCTACCCACAAAGTATCCCCTAAGGGGAAGGGGTGTACTTCGGGTAACCCACAAATGACGTCCCAAAAATTTAACTAGTTTTGCTAAACAAATTAAAAAACTTTAAATACTTGCACATCCCACCCACTAAGTATCCCCTTAGAGAGGAGGGGTGTACTGAGGGTCACCCACAAATGACGTCCCAAAAATCTTAATTTCTTTGCTAAAACCTTTAAAAAACTTTAAATAATTGCACCCCCAACCCCAAAAATTATCTCTTAAAGGAGGTGTTAAGAATTAAAACAAGTCAGAATCTTAAAAATATAAATATGTCTTATGCCTAATGCTTTATTAACCGCAAACTAATGCTCCCCTACTTAACAAATCATCCCTTTTAGGTTCGGGGCGGGGGATGGGGAATTCATGGTCAATCGTAAAATACGTCCCTAAAATTCGAAGCCTCGAAGCCAAGGTTGGAATAGAGCACGCGACACCTAGAGTCCCGTGAACAGCAATGGGTCAGTCATGCATACAGGGATCCTTCATAAATGACGTCATCACAAAATCACTATTTTAAGGATCCTTGCTAGCGCCTAATGCAAAATTTGGTAGATTTATATCTTTAAAATCTACTTTTACCAGTATACACACAGGGATTGTCCATAAATGACGTCGTCTTAATGTCATCATTTAAAAAAACACCCAGTATCAGTTCAAACATCATGTAAAATAGTATTTTAAGCATGGAATAATATTATTGTATACATTAGGATCGTCCAACAATGTGGTCACTAAAATATTGCACTTACGAGGGTATAGAGTGTATTTTATGTAAATAATGTGAAAAGATGCATCGATTGACTGAAGTCAATATTCGCTGTAAGCTCAGCATCTACTTTGGGCCCACGGTAGGCAAATCCGGCGCGAAGCGCCGGATTTTTTATTTTGTTTTTATGACATAGCTCATTTTGATTCCAGTTTAAATTGGGTATGGGTCAATTTGGTTCTTCACTGACGATATTATTGTTAATTAGGAAATTTTGAAATTTAATTAATAATTAGTACGGAAAAGTAGCAGTATATTGTTGAGTAATCTCAGAGAACTCCATTGTTGCATGATTTCCATCCAAATCTCCACACGGTGTAAATGGCTCATTCTCACTTGTCATCAATTTTCGTGCCTCTTCTTTCGAAATAACATTCACTTGGACTTTAGGAGGGTCTCGGTACAGGTTTAGACGACCACCGACAAGGAGTCTCACAGATGGAATAGAACTAAATTTTTGCATTTTCCTCAAAATTTGAGGCGGTTGATTTGTAATCACAAATGTTGACTTGACTAACGTTGACAGAAGTTGGGTTACCTACGGAGCACAAAGGGGATTATTATTATTATTATTATTTTTATTGGGCACCATGTAAATCATAATACTGATCCACACAGACACCGCCAAGGCCAATAAGGCCCATTGCGGACGTCCCATTATAACAATGTTTAATTTTGGCCAACGGGATAACCAGTGACATATGAAACGTCACCGGATTTTCCCGTACGGGCCTTAATCTTAAACAGGATTTAATTCTAAATGGAAGGAAGTGAGTACCTAGCGAAAATAAAAACAACCTACGACATCTAGCTAAGGAAAATAGGATCAGAGTTTACTGCTCATCACCCAACTAATTGGTACTAGACCTGACAAATTAAAGTTCCAAATAGAAACATACTACACATGAGTGTAAACTACAGTCTTCGCCTTGAATACAGTCTACCTCAGACTAAACCACGCTACTGATGCTGTCAAACCTTCCCACACAAAACTCACACCACAGCGATGCTACACCGTGCCACACAGTATACGATCCACACGACAAGGATGTAACCTGCCGAACCACCCCGTGCACATTGTAGAAACAATACACTATGTAGCTACGCGGCAGCACCGCGAGGAGTGAGAATCACGTAGGAAAATTTAACAGTAGCACAACGAGGATTGAAAAAAAAATCCAAATACAACTTTTTGAATTTGCTCGAAAAAGTGATTAGGGGTAATATTTTAATAGGAATTTCCACCTCACCATCGTAACGGACTAATTGCCCATCACAAGGGTAAGGTTTGGAGACTCACGACAAATATTTACCACAAAAAGAAAGGAAAATAAAATCAAAATTCCTCCCGAGTATCAGTGCACTGTTGCCTAGCAGGCAGCCAGAGTGCGAATGTCTATGCCCCAAAGGGGATACTATGCTTTGCATTTATGCGGTTTACACATCAACTGGTATATAAGTAAGCTCAAAATTAATGCTTTGTAATTATCACATAAATCTTACAGTGTCTTGTAAACGTGGAAGAACATCGGCAGACAAAGAAATGCATTGAGACAATGTAGTTTGTTGTGGTGTCTGAGTCGAATCAAGTTGGCTTCGAGTCTCACAAATAAGTTCCGCCAATGATTGACACCAGACTTGTAATAGGTCCAGATTGGCAGTAAGCTCTGGGCCGTTCCCCCTACGCTTTTGGTCACGTTTCCACTGAACTAACTTTTCCCCAAGCAGTTTCTGCTGTAGCTGTGATAATTCTTCAATGGTATTTGTAAACTTTTCCTCTAAGTTCTTTACTGTAGAAATTAGCATGTTTTTCTAAATAATAATCATCAACAACAGATTCGAATTTTGGTACAATTTTTAATACATAAAACGAATACAATAGTTGGGTATTTAGAAAAATTAAAAAAACACTAATTATACACATAATTTGTTGTGAAGTACTTTAACTTTTCTCTAGGCTCATGATTTAAAGCATCAGGTTGGCTGTCCAGATCAACTGGTTCGTCATTAAGATTGTCAGTTGTAAGTAACTGTGTTTCAAAAGTTATTAAGATCAGGTTCGTATTATTCGTAAGTTGACGAATGTGTTGAAGGCTGTCAATGATTTCTTCACAATTATCAGTCCATAACGAATGTGACAAAATTTCACTGAGGTTTCCTTGTGCCATTTTTCTTACAAGAAAAGTAAACAATTCCTGTAAACAATCACTATGTTAATAGTTGAACGGTAGACATTTAGTACTTTCATCTGTATATTTACTTAAATGCAATAGTTAGAAGAATCATAGCATTATGCCACATGTTTTTGGTAACTACAAGAAAATAGATGATTTTGAATTTCCATTTAATTACAAAACAATAAAAATATGATATTTTAGTAGAATAAAATGAGAAAAGTAAAAATGCATTAGGACCCATTTGAAAATAATTTTGCAAATGTACTTACTGTTTAGTTCAAACGTGTGACAACCAAAAGTCTGTGTGTTTTTGTCCTGCCAGCAAAATTAAATAAAACAATAAATTATTTCAACTTTACAATACCTGATGTTAAATTTTCTTGTGTGGGTTTTAGTACCAATCTGCAGAAAAACACACGCTCATTAATTTAAATAGTAAATTACTTAGCAGCAGCAATTTTAAAGAAATGTGAAATACAATTATTTTTGGACCAAAATATGAACCAGTTATGAGCTTTCTTGATCAAGGCACAATAAGCACTGGCTACTGGCTAGTTTATAATGAAATAGTAAAATAATTTCAAATGTACAATAAATAAAACAATGTACGTAGATACATTAAACGCTTGAAATGTTCTGCTAACAGAAAAAAAATGAATAAAATGACACACTTAAGAAGCCTACGTTATTAAAAGATGTACATATTGATTCTCAGAAGTTGGGTAAAATCAAATTCGCATGAATTGAATAAATAAAAAAGTAAGAGATTACAAAAATACATTTGATTGAGTTCATACAAATGAGTGTTGAGAGGATGTCCACAATAAACGTGTATGCCTAATACCATGTGACGCAGTTTTGCTTCTCCATTGAATTAAGTACATACAGCTCCGTTCATTAAAATAAATAAATCAAATCGGTATCAACTACCATGCCTTCTTGCCGCCTATTAACCACCAAGTTCTTTTAGCATAAATTATTTTCTTATCTTAATGTTTTTATTTATTCAATTCCTGAGAGTTCTACATCGTACAATTACTAAGAATGAACGAAAAAAAGCGATGATGGTGATTTTGTTTTTAGTCGATACATTTATACACAAATATTAAATTTACATGATATGCAGGGTTAAAGACTCAAGCCATTTCCAAGCAATCAAAATACGATTTAAATAAACGTCGATACTTTTATTTTGCATGATAATAATTTGTAGGTACAGTACTAGCTCCTATAAAGACACTAAAATAGGCAAAACATGCAAGTACAATGATACTATATGAATATCTAAAGGACGAATTTAAAAATCACGTATAATATGTAATTATACTAGTTTGAAGTAGCGTTAGCGTATATGGATGGCTATGGCAATTAATTATGCACGGCTTCTGCTGGTGCTTATTGTTTTGTTTTTATGTTTTATAATAACAGTTGTTTAGATCCAGTATTTAACTTAACATTGTAACTTACGCAGTTTAGTATAACTATTTCAAAATATTATTGTCTGTGAAGAATCAAAATGACCCATTTCCATTTCTAGCTAAAATTAAAAATCACTATCATCAAAAGCATACTTAAACCTAATTCTAAAAGCCGAATAAACGTTTTGAACTTTTTGTAAATACACAATTACATTATTTTGCATCTTAAGAAAAATCATACAAAAACAAAATTTAACACTTTTCAAAAACACAAAAACTGAACATTTTTTACTATTTAAAAACCATTAAATAGTATTTACTTCCTGCGCTTTTTAAAAACTTATACATAAAATTCCATCTATCCTATCTGGTGTTTTGTTGAGATACCATTTTCAGTTCTAGCTTAAATTTATTAGATATGGGTCAATTTCAGTCTTCACTGACGATAACTTAATTCATTAAGTATATAAATGTAAGATAGGTACATGATTGGAATGCAATCATGTACCCAACAACCTTGTTATTATTGTGTCATGCAGTAATAACATGTATGTTTGTACAAAAGGCAAATATTAACGTCAGAATCTTCGCCAATAATATTGACATAGGTGACAGATAAAGATCACGCAATGATCTTTCTCTGCTATGTAAATAGTAAAACGTTCATGATATTAGGTGACACACAGATATTAGATACATTAGAAAGTACTAGTTTTTAATATGTCATTGTGTGTATCCATTTCAAATATAACAAACTAGTTTCGAATTGAATAAAGCACTTAAGCTGTAGAAGTTAAAGTCGAAGCATCTCCTACTGGGCGTATTCTTCATAATATCACATGGGTCACCATCTAAGTACAATACATGTCACGAGTACCAGACTAGACCCACTCACTCCATCGATGACATCATTTATGGACAATCCCTAACTAGGAAGTTCAACTTAAATTTTCGCCTGGACGACTCAACCTTATTCCTTGCAGTATTTATTTACTTCCCACTCCATTAATTTACTTTGTTAATTTTGCGTTCGAATTCAAGAAATACTTTTAATAAAAATCAGAGCCTAATTCACTGCAAAGAATTAACTACCAGTCGTAAAGTATCAAGTTAAAAGTCATTACATAAAATAAAAAATTGTAAACTCATTGAAGAACAAAAAAGATTTCTAAAGTTTAACAATACCGGGTCACGTACTGCAAGAATTATGCATTGCTTTGCAGTTTGGAACTAGTGATTTTTATTTTCCAAAGATTTAAAAGACGCTTCGCAGCAGATCAACAGAAATTCAGGTATGACGTCATCTTTCTTTGTATTTTAGTGCAATATGTTCAGTGCATAAAACGCATTAATTGGAATTTTAAATTCACAAATTACGTGCAAATATTTACGTAAGAATGTATTGTTATGTTTCATTTAAGAATGTCCAAGTCTGCATGAATTAACACGCTTTGTGTTTTAGTTACATAGGGGTCGTGCATAAACGATGCTTTTGTTGTATCTTAATTTATATAAAATTATATGACCCCCTTGTCACTGGCTTAATCATTCCGTAAATGGCAATCTTTAACATGGGGTCATTATCATCCGTATCCGAAGAGACTTAATTATCTTTTCATTGACGACATTTGTGGACGACCCCTAACGAAGCACATAAATTGCAAAAATATTTGTAATAAAAGATAAAAGAATAATACCATATGTAGTTTCATGCGAATCAATGTTTTATTTAATGTTTCAATCACACTGAAAGGCAGAGGTAGAAATTGTTTATCAGAACTAATTGAGATAAAATGGAACATCTGCCGTGTGACGTCACGTCATTGTGTTTTCAATTAGGCTTGCTACCATAAATGACTTGCTGATCTGTTTAGCCCAGATATAGGAATCCGTGACATTTAAAGTGTAGATCGAATACGTAGCTGAGAATTCAGCGGTTACAGGTTCAAATTATCTAATACAATATTGCCAGTGAAGAATCAAAACCCACCTAAATATTTAGATAAAAACAAAATACAACATCTGCAAGCAAGTTAAAATATTATGGTCCTACATATATTATAGGGTATGATACTTTTCAAAAGCATTTAAATACGCTAGTCTGAAATTATTAGAAACCTGTAAACATAACATTTTGAACTTTTTAAAATGTGTATATAGAACATTTTAGACTTTACAAAAAATAAAATTGCACCTTTTGCACGTTTCAAAAACCTGTAAATAAAACATTTTGGACTTCAAAAAAATTTCCAAATATTTTGAAATTCAAATTCTCATTTACTCATTTGTAATCCTATTTAATTATACATTTTTATAACCTTATTAAGTTGTGTTATTCAATATTTTAATGTGGAAATAGATCATTTTGATTCTTCATACACGATGTGTGTATTTCTAAATAGAATCTGGAATCCACTTATTTTGTTATTTTTGGTAATGACAACATGGGAAAGTTAATTAGAGATTTTTATTTTATCTTTAACGCTGTTTTACTTGTAGCTCTGCAGGGGCTGTACATAAATCACCTTTGCGGATAGTTTAAATTCTTTTTAGTAGCCTAAAGGTCATGCAAGCATATTTTAAGTCAGCATAATCCTGTAATAAATATAAGTAGGTATTTATTATAAAAGGTATTTATTCTAAAATAATACAATCTAACAAGGGAATGGTTTCACATGCAGCCCGTCGATTTCAAAGACTTATGTCTACAAAAATAAGGCTACTTTTAAATAGTAGGGATCCAAAGCAACTCGATTGCATTTTGCGTTGTTTGGTCACAATAGCCCGTCAAAGTTCAAAAAAATTCAAATAATACTTTGCGGCCCTAGTACTTTTACAGTTCTTGTCTGATTTTGATGAAATTTTGTTTTTTTTTCTGATTCTTAGGGTTTTTTCTGAAAAGCAATTTCAGGATTTTTCAAAATTCGAAATTTTTCATTTTTTCGAAAAATTGTAGAGAAAAAATTATTTTTAGGGCTAATTTTATAAACCAATTTTTTCGAAAAAATAAAAAATTTTGAATTTAGAAAAATCCTGAGATCACATTACAGAAAATAGTCTAAACGTTGAAAAACATCAAATTTTGTCGAAATCGGATGAAAACTGTAGAAGCTACAGGGCGGCAAAGTATTTAAATTTGAATATTTTTAAACTTTGGCGGGCTATTGTGACCGAACAACGCAAAATGCAGTCGAGTTACTTTGAATCCGTACTATTTAAAAGTAGCCTGATTTTAGTAGACATAACTCTTTAAAATCGACGCGTTCCATGTGAAACCATTCCCTTGTAAGTGGGTTGCATGGAAGTAGCTGAAAAACAATTAATAGCCCTTATCATAATTATTGCTACTTAACAAAGCCACCAATAATAAAATAAAATTTAATTTTTACAGAAAAATGGCTTCAACCCCTTCAAAATCATCATCCACTTCCCCCACTGTTGCACTTGACATCGACGGATTGACAGCATCTATGGCAGAATTAAGATCTGAAACTCTGGAAAACGTTTCATCTGTTCCACGTCCGGCAGCAGCGTCGCCTCAAGAAACGGTAAAACCCTAAATAAATAAATTTAATTCAAACAATTTTAAATTCAGTTAACAATCTACATAATTATTTTACAGAGTCGATGGATGAACAGAACTAGATTAGGTAGATTTCCTCCAAGAAAGGAACATGCAGCGGTGGCTGTTGACAACATAATTTACTCCGTCGGTGGAGTTAATTATTCTGATGAGACAAGTTATTTACGTGATGCTGTGGATGTGTTTGTGTTGAATGTTTCGAGACGAGACAAGACATGGAAAAGGCTGCCGATTAAAAACAGTGAAGTGAAACCAAATCAAAGATACGGTCACTCTGCTGTGGCTCACAAAGAATGTGTCATCATCTTCGGTGGCTACGATATCAAGAAAGAAAAAGCATCAAATTCTACGTACATCTTGAACACTAAGACACTTAAGTGGGAACAGCCGCAAGTCACTGGAATCGCTCCGCTTCCTCGTTCAAATCATTCTGCTGTTGTAATCGGTCATGAAATGTACATTTACGGTGGAGATAATTGGAATGAAAAATTGACGAATGATTTGCACTGTTTTGATTTGAATTCGTTTTGTTGGTCAACAGTAGAAACAAAAGTCAGTATCTTGTTTTTTGTTTTTATTTATTTTACAAAAACTCAATAAAGAATTTTATTTCAGAAAATTATTTTGTAACTAATAACTGGCTCTAAAAATTTTTGAAGGGAATTTCTCCGGCACTTCGTTACGGTCACTCAGCCACAGTCTACAACGATAGAGTCATGCTTATTTTTGGTGGAAAGGATGTTACATGGAAGGAAGAAGTAAACACGATTCTGTCCTTTGACTTCAATGCCAAAACGTGGACTAGAGTCAAAACACACGGAACACCCCCAGAGAGTCGAAAGGATCATTGCGCATGTAGAACAAAATACAAATTGTGTTATACATTTAAAGTTTTGTGATTTTGGCGCCATTGTTTGGCTAGAATTTTTTTATTTACTTCAAATAATTTATGAACAATTTTTATTTCACTTGTAACATTTTATCTTTGGTTTCTGTTTAGTTGTGCACAACGGACTCTTGTACATATATGGAGGAGGGCAAAATTCTGATGATGACCTTTCTTTTGACGACGTATTCAGCTTTGACCCAGGTACAACTTTGTTTTCATATCTATTTTTACATTTTCCTTTTATGAATTTAATTGTATTTAATTTTGCTAAGGGGCAAACAAGTTTTTTCAATGTTTGAATAATTTTTAGTTTATTTTCATTTTTTATTGCAGAAACTTGTGAGTGGGAGGAAGTGTATCCAGATGGAAACACTCCGCCACCACGTGAAGGTGCAGGATGCGTTGCCCTTCACGGTAAAGTTTTTATTTTTGGAGGATACTATAGCTACGATGTCTTTGACGACGTGTTCTTGGATGACACTCATGTCCTCCGAGTGTAAATGCAAACGTGCTTAATTATTCAGCGCTTGATGGTTACTCAGTGCAATATTTTGAGTCAATCAATTGTATCACTATTAAATATATATTTTACATTTAATTAGTAAATTGTGTTCTTGAAATTATGTTTAATACTTAATTGACTTTTAAGAAAACATTTAAAATAAAATGTAGCGGCTGTGATTGCAGGGATAAAGAGTATGATTAAAAATATTTGAGATGAAAAATTAAAAATCAAAAATCAATTTAGTGTATTGTCTGAATATTTTTATAAAGAAAAACTAATTTTTCACGACATTTATTTTTGCTTATAGTTTTAGTTTATGAGTTTATGACTCCTAAAATTATTTATTTTTTATTTAAATAATTTTTTTTATAATTGAAATGGCGCAAAAAAGAATCCTTGAGAAAAAGATTGCAGTTAATGCCCTTTTGTAATGGGACTTTTAAGAGCGGAACTAAGCAGTTTAAATTTACCGCCCAACTTTATTTGTTAATTTACATATTGCAAGATTTCAGTACAGGAAGCCGTAAAAGTGTTAGCTGTGCCGATTAATGAACAGGCATTTTTAATTTCTGAAAAATAAATACCTCAGGTGAAAATCTCTTAAAATTGTAAATATTATAATTTTTGGCGCCATTTGTCCATGTATGTATCTGTTAACTCTTAAAAACAATTAAACAATAATTATAGTAACTCCTAGTGTCGCGTTATGAAGTTTTTTAAATCAGATAGACAATAATAATTATGATAATAATTAAACTTGTAATTATAGTTGTCTAGCAAGAGTAAAATAAAACACGATTATTTCTTTGAAAGAAATTTAGAATACTAGATGTTGATTTTTGTTTGTGTTAGATTTAATTCCAATTATAATTTTAAAAATGATACACGCTTAAGTAGTAAATTACTCAGCAGTAGTAAGTACTAATATTAAAAAAATGTAAAACACAATTTTTAGACACAAAAATATACCAGTTATATGCTTGGAATGTAACAAAGATGCTTGCGTTTCACACTTAAATTATGGTTCAGTTGCCTTTACAAAATTACATAACTACAGATCTAAATAAATAAATAAATGAATTAAAACTGTATAACCTATGGCACGTTGAATTTAATCAACGAATAAGTCATTTCAGCATAAATTAATTTCTAATCTTAATTTTTTATTTATTTCTTTCACAGAAATTTAAGGAATTACGATTACTAACAATGGACAAAATTAAAACACTTATAGAGATTTTATTTTAAGTCAATATATGTTATACATTTTATTTTTAAAATACGTTAATAGAGCAATATGTTCCTTTCAGAATTATGTAAATTGTAATAAATTACACTTATTTTTTTGAGTTAATGTTGTTCCTGGTAATATAAATAAAATGTAAATAGAAAATGAAATAAGAAGTAATTTAATTAATTAAATTCTGCCTATTCTGCTAAGGCCTGCTGCAATTGTCATTTTTCCTATTTTGTTTTTTCAGTAAGTTTGTTAGTTTTTCTTTTTTTAATAAACACGATGCCATCCATATTTTTGTGCAAAAATGACTACCTTTGATCTTCCCCTAGCGCCTTTTTTTTTTGTTTTTTAAAACATTTTTGAAGCCACCCTAATATCATTTATAATGGAGGGAGGGTCTGTATATTACAAATACTTTTAATGTAAATCGTAAAACACAAATTATCAATGTGTTTTTTTACTTAAAAGTGAAAGCTAATTACAATAGAAGTAATTATTTCATATAGTTGCTTAAGCAATGCTGCAATTGGTATTTTTTTTATTCTGATTCGATATTTTTACTAACTCTTCAAGTGTGAGCTTGGTTTGGTCTTCAATTGGCTCGAACAGGTTAATGATATCTTTCACGTCAATTGTGAGTTTGTGATTAGGCCCTAAGCACGTAATGCATTCCTTAAAAAGATCTTGAAGTATTTTGAGTGCTTCAGCTTTTTTTCCGTTTTCCAATAAACAGACACCAATCCACATTTTCGTGCGTGAGGTTGTAGTATGATCTTTGCCAAATACCTTCCTTTGTTTTTCTAACAGGATTTGAAAGCCACGCAAAGCCTTGTCGCCATCTTTCATTCTGCTATGCAAGGAACTGATATTATGCTCAGATCGAAGAGTGTCTTTGTCATCTGGGCCAAATGCTTGGGTTTGCTTCTTCAAAATATCGTCCATTATTTCAAATGCCTTTGGGTAGTCTTGTTTGGTTTCATAAATCATAGCAGTATCATATTTTATTTTCAAGGTGAGTCTGTGACTTGACCCAAAAATATTTATACATTTTTCATTCATCCTCGTGAAGTGTTCTAAAGCTTTGTCCAAGTCACCCATTTTATGGAACAGGAGTCCAAGAGAACGCTCAGATTGGAAAGTGTCTTTATCTTCTGGACCAAAAGTGATTATTTGCTTCCCAAAAATCTCTTTCATCATTTTGGCCGCCTTCAGGTAGTCTTTATGATTTTCGTATATCCATGCAATCTCAAATTCGGATCTCAAGGTGAGTCTGTGACTCGCTCCTAGGATATTTATACATTTTGTATGGAGTATAATAAATAATTCTAAAGCATCATTTTTTTCTTGTTCCTCTTTGGCCATGTTGAGCTGATCTAAAGACTGGGCGACGTAGAACTGGGACTGCACTGTATCCAGATGGTCTCCACCAAGGACATTATCCCGTCTCTTAAATATTTCCCTATTCAAGTCCAAGGCTTGTTGGAACATTTCGTGATCAAAAAAGCTTTTTGCCAGATCAGAGAGAAGTGGCGAGTCCAGGAGTAAATTTATTTCTTTTCCAGACTGGGTTGTGGTATTTAAAAAATCTTCCTTGATTTTCTTCAAGCTTTCTAACCAATTTCTTATGTCGTCCCGTTTTTCAGGAAAACGACTTTCATGCTCCATGAGTAGATCCTGGATCAAATATAAATTCCCCAGCTGACTCCGAATTATTTTGCTCCCACTCATCTCCACTGTAACTGTCTTTGGAGACGCAGTGCTTCCTCCTGCTATTAGAGCATTATTCGAGGGAAATGCAGGACCGACAGAGCCATATTGGTCCAGCACATCATTTTTCTATACATTTTGTGGTTCCAACATTAGTTTAATTTCTGTTTAATCTCCAATTATCAAGTTAATTAAGTTGCCTATTATCAAATACCTGAACAACAAGAACGGTGCTCCCTCCATTGAAGAGGTTAAATGCACAGACAGCAGTTCCAGCCGCAACAGCTGCATCCCCATCAACAGAGCTCCTTACCACATCCCCTCCAAAATATCCACTAACAACTTCCCTCACTTTCGGAATACGACACGAGCCTCCGATGAGAATAACGTCGTCCACAGCCTCCTTCCCGATTCCAATTTTTCCCAAAATATTTCTCACGATCGTTATGCACCTTTCCAATTGGCCCTCAATTAAATCTTCGAAAACTTGGCGTTTGACTCGAACATTTAAATCCTTGTCGCCGTACATTGCGTAAAGCGAGACAACAACCGCTTTGGCGGAGGACAGGTGACATTTTTGCTTTTCGCATTCCATTCGAAGGCGGTTTAAATTTTTAGCTGTTTTTGTCTGAAGGTTCAAATCTTCTGAGAGTTTGTATGCTTCAATGTCAATTCCGTGTTGTTTTTGAAATTCCTTGAGGCAGTACTCGGAAAGCAGGTCTGTGAAGTCCTCTCCGCCGAGCCTTGCATCTCCTCCGATTCCTTTAATGTGGATCTTCCTGTCGGAGTTTATTGTGAACAGTGTCAAATCAAAGGTGCCTCCTCCCAAGTCAAAGATGAGGCAGGTTCTGGTTTCTCCGTGTTTTAGAAGACTGTGGAGACCGTAGGCGTAGGCGGCTGCTGTCGGCTCGCTGATAAAGTGAATATCTGTGAAGCCGGCCTTGACACAAGCCTCTCGGGTGAGTCCCTCTTGTAGGTCACTGAAATACGCTGGGAGGGTCACGACTGCTGATGAGACTGATCTTCCCAAATAGGCCTGCGTAGTGGTGCGAAGATGCGTGATGAGGTGGGTGACAATGGCTTGTGGGGTTAGAATTTGGTCCCAGACCTTGACACCTACGTGACCTTCCAAGTTCACGAGGTCATAGGGCAGCAATTTCATATACCTGTGTTAAAACATATTAGGTGTTAGGATCACACACATTAGTTTGGGTGAAGAATCAAAACGGCCCATATTTTGTTATAAAAGAATTGAAATTAGCCATGCAAAAGCCTAAACTGAATAGATTTGTAAAGTCCTAATATTTACTAGTTTTTTAAACGTATTCAAAAAATTTTTATTAACACGTTTTTAAAAGAAAGTGTAAAATTTTCTAATTACATTTTCATTAAAAAAACCAGAATGTTGTTTCTCTTTAACTACAGGATTATGGTGGTTAAAAAATGTATTGTAGAGAGAAAGTAAATTTGTATTTACAGCTGGCGTTACAATAACGCTATATTACTTTTTCAAATAATTTTAGTTTTATTAAAAAATGAAAATAGATTGTTTTGATTCTTCATAGGATATAGTTGAATGCAGTCTGACTTACAAAAATGAATTTAAAAAATTAATTAATGTTACGTAGGTAGGTATAGTTACTTTTGTATATGAGGGTCGTAGTAGGATCGCCCAATGAGGCGTTTCATGTCAAAAAAAGTAGTCTGCGGAAATTCAACGGCCTGAGATACAGCAGCATCCCCAGCAATTGCGTCCCCCTCATCATCGTAGGATACGAAACTTGGAGTCGTGTTCTTCCCAACGTCACTGTAAATAACTTCAGGTTTCTCGTTTGCACGGTGAACTACAGCGACACAAGAATTTGTCGTCCCTAAATCAATTCCAACTGCAACCACCTGAGTTTCCATTGCAGTTCCAAAAATCGGTCCAAGTAGATAGGAAAGCAGGGCAAGAATCTGCAATTAAAATACCTACCTTAACTACCCGTTTTATTTATCCCTAATAAAACTGGACTGGCCGTAGAATAAATTGAAAATAATAATTATATTTTTGTATTGTGTAAATACATACAGGACATTCAGGAATTAAATAAATAATTACAAAGGTATGTTTTATTACTTACCTGCTCAGGTGAGATGTAAATAACTCGAGTAATAACGTTATATCTTTCCTTAGAGTTTCTTTAAGTTGAGTTGTACTCACGTAAATTGTTAAATTGCAATTCGAGAACAAAATTATTTAAATTACATTTATTTTATTTGAACCTCCCACCCAATAGCGTCAAATGGCATTGCAATAATTAGCTTATAGACACACAGTTCGTATTGAGTTTACATATGTATTTTATCGTATCACATTTTACAGTTTTCAGTTAATCACGCTTAGTCATATGATTATGTACGATTAAATATGCAAATAGATAATATATGGAAATACCAAACAGAATCACACCTGCCCATGAGGTAATTCAATAAATAATGTAAATCCAAACTTGAGCAAGGATCGAGCTACGAGGGACTTACATGGTGAGAAGAGAAGATACAAAATACAAACTCTGTAAATAACCATGTGCAGAACAAGTCGTACGTGCTACAGGTATTTCAGCCATTTCAACATCAACTAACTTGTAAATGAACTCAAATCAATTCAACCCAATGTTATGAGGTAAGCAGATGAGTCATGTACATATCTGTTATATAAAATAAATTAATAAAAATTAGAAATACAAAAATTACATTTCATTGAGTTTAAATAAAGCGTATAGAATAGTTGGATATCGTCAGTGAAGAACCAAAATGACCCATATCCATTTGTAGCTACAAACCAAATCCATTTTCATTATCTACAAAAATATTGAAACACGTCTTCAAAAGTTCAAAGCATGTAAATAGAATATTTTGCACTTTTCAAAAATATGTAAATAAAACGTTTTCCACTTTTTTAAACTATGTAAATAGAATATTTTAAACTTTTCAAAAACATGTAAATAGAACATTTTCCACTTTTCAAAAATGTGTGAATAGAGCATTTTATACTTTTCAAAAATCTGTAAATAGAACATTTTGCACTTTTCAAATAGGTGTAAATAGTGCATTTTACGATTTTCAAAAACTCCTAATTAATATTTTACTCATTTTTTTTATTTTGTTTTTATGACATAGCTCATTTTAATTGTAGCTTAAATTGTATATGGGTTATTTTGGTTCTTCACAGACGATATCCACAGGAAACGTAGGCAAGTTATATATGTTTTATGCGTTTAAATATCATTTTCAATAAATGACGGTATTTTCATGGGAACTCAATTATTTATATTGGCATATTATAAGTTAATCATAATACTCAATGGCAAACACATACCTAATAATAAAATAAATGTTTTAAATCATGAAGGAAATAATTATCTACGTCAATGTAATAAAACTGATTTCATTGAATTATTTTAAGCCGTCTGGTTTGCTTCAGAAGGCGAAGAGATTTTTAATCATAATAATTATATTTTTTTCTTTACTTAGAATTTTACTACCTACAATTACGAAGATTACACAAACGAAAAAGAGTGGTTAATGTGTGTCAATACATTTATACACAAATATTAAATTAACAGTTGCAGAGATAAAGTAGCAAAACCAGTCATTTCTGAACAATCAAAATGCAATTTAAATGTAGATACTATAATACTGGATTATAATGATTTGTGGTATGAATGAAGAGCTAAAAGAGTCAGAAACAAACAACCGACTGTATTTGCAAGTAACAATAATATTTCTATAGTCACGAATATGACACTAGAATAGAAAAAAACATTGAATCACAATGATACTATTCACATTTAAAACAGGCACCCTAAAAAATCCTTTTGCTACACGCTCCATAAAGATCTTAACAAGAATCTAGTACGATGGGGCTAACAGATTTAGATGTTAGCTTTAGCCAGTTTATTAACAGATTTTAAAATATTTAAGAGTAGGTAAATGGTTACTTGCGATTAACAGTACTTTTATTACAACAAAAACCAAACAGCAAATCTGTTCAAGTCTACAGTAAACCTATTGAAGCATGTTTGCCACTGTTAGTACAGTGTGTATCATTGAAATTGACTCAGAAGTTTTTGGGGAGTAACTTCCCTCAACGCACAAATATTTCAACGAGATAATTATTTTTTTTGTTGACAACCAACTAAGTAGTTACTTTTGGTTCCTTGTGGAACATTTGAGTGAAAAAAAGTGCATGCCTGCGCCATCTAGCGGATTTTTTTGGAACTAAAGTTTCTAAAAGTTGCCGTAAGGTGGCGTCCTAACCTAACCTCTGGCCGTAAGGTGGCGCCAGCGCCTAACCTAACCTAACCTAACCTCATCTCTTAACCTAACCTAACCCACTAACCTAACCTAACCTAACGTAACCCAAGTGCTAGTGGTGTCTAACCTAACCTATCTCCTTAACCTAATGGCGCTACTGTCGCTTGACGTTGGTTTTGGTCTCGGTCCTGTGGCGCTAGTGTCGCTTGGCGTTGGTTCTGGTATGGCTCTGATCCTGTGGCTCTAGTCTTGGCTGGTCCTGGACTGGTGTTGGTTCCGGTATGTTATCGATCGGACGCTCTGGACTGGTGTTGGTTCCGGTATGATATCGATCGCTAGTGACGCTCTGGACTGGTGTTGGTTCCGGTATGATATCGATCAAGCACTCCGGACTGGTGTTGGTTTCGGTATGATATTGATTGTTTGGCGTTAGTCCCCCGCCACAACCAACAACTCTACAGTCTTTATGCTATTTCCCGCCATTGTGTCTGCTATTTCCCGCCAATGCATCTAATGCTATGTCTCCGCCACCGCAGGCTGTCGCTATTTCCCGCCAATCAATACTATGTCTCGCCATTGCAGGCTGTAAATCAATACAAAGTTCTTGCATTTTCTCTTAAAATCAATAGTAAATTTAGTTTTTTCTGGAAATCAATACATAATTCTTGCATTTTCTCTCAAAATCAATAGTTAATTTAGTTTTTTCTAAAAATCAATACATAATTCTTGCATTTTATCTCAAAATCAATAGTAAATTTAGTTTTTTTCTGGAAATCAATACAAAATTCTTGCATTTTCTCTCAAAATCAATAAAAAATTTAGGTTTTATCTGGAAATCAATACAACATTATGCATTTTCTGCAAAAATTAATACAAAATTCGATGAAGTTGCAGGCAATGGGGCTCTACCGCTGTCCGGGACCCGCCGCTCGGGGGTCTGCCGCTGCCCTGGGCCCGCCGCTCGGGGGTCTGCCGCTGCCCTGGGCCCGCCGTCGGTCTGAGGGGAGTCTGCCTTCACCCTAGGTAGAGCTCGCTGCTGCAGTGGGCAGAGGTCGAAGCTTTGTCGTGCACATTAGGTACACAATTGTCATGTGTGAAACATAATATAGTATAAATAGAGCTTGTTTGTACCCACGCTGCTCATTTGAAGACCAACCTTCAAGGTGAACACATCTCTCATCATGGATGTCAACAATATTTTTGAGGAAAAACCAACCGTTTACGACTCGTCTGAACAGTCAGTGAGTTCAAACTTGAATTTAGTAGAGCTACCGCCTACTAATATAAGTGAACTTGCAAGTACAGACTATATCAAATGCTTGTCCTTACTAAGTACTAAGGATAGCTACAACCCTCTTGAGTTCAGATGGATATATGACAACTACGGATCGCTACAAGAATCTATGCTAGGTTTAGACGTGAGAATTGTCAAGCAAGACGGTACGAGTTGCGAAGCAATTGACGTCGTGGCTCCAACCAACTTGTTTTTCCATGCGCTGTTCTCAAATCTACAATTGTATTTGAACGGAAAGCTGGTACTGGATACATCTAATTTTTATCCATGGACAGCCTACTTGCAAAGAGCTTTGGGAACAAGCCAACTTGAAGAAGATGGATACTTGAAAGATGAGATGTGGTATCCAAATACTATGCCTAATAAGTTTGCAGTCACTGACGCTGGATTTAATGCAAGATATCAATTGACACAAAACTCTACACAGTTCTATTTGCTTGGATCTCTGCTTGGAAACTTTTTCAACCAGAACAGATATATTCCAAATGGGACAGAGTGTCGGATTGTCTTGAAACGAAGCGATCCATACTTGTATTTGGATTGTGCAAAAAACGATAAAGCTGGATTTTCTGGATGTCCGTATAAAGCAGAAATTACAAACGCTGTTTTTTTTGCTGCTTAGTAGACAATTTCACAAGATGTTGTGGATTTACATCGAGAACAGTTATCAGACGATGAGACATTTAAATATGTAACAAACGAAGTTCAAATAAAAGCCATTTCAGTAGCAAAAGGAATGACATCAGTAACTTCTGGCGAAATTGTTATTGGAAAAATACCAAAAGTAATGGTATTCTGCATGTTAGATACTGAAGCTTACAATGGAAATATGACAAAATCAGCATTTAATTTTGAAGATTTCAATATAAGTGAGCTGAATGTCACTTGGAATGGAGAAAATCGTGTTATCCCATACAGTTTCAAAGGTGATGACGCGATAGCTGGTGACAACTTTTTGCTTGCTCTAAGAACGTTGCAGGAGACGGTCCCATTTAAAACGTTGGGAAATGGAATCTCGAGAGATAATTATCTCAAAGGTAAAGTTTAAAAACACATTTGATACTTAATAGCATAGCTAGCGCACCCGCAGCCTACCGGTAGCCTAGCATAGCTAGCCTAGCTAGTATAGCATAGCTAGCTTAGCATAGCTTGTATAGCATAGCTATATAATTTATGTGTTTGTACTTTACAGGTAATGTATTCACTGCTGTGGAACTTTTGCCAAACTTTGAAAATACCCTGTCTGTAAATTAAAAAGGTCAAGTAAAAATTGGATTGAAATTCAAGAAACCATTGGACAAAGCCATAACCGTGCTCGTCTATTGCTTGTACCAAGGAGTGTTTGAACTGGATAGCCACAAACAAATACATTTCGAGCATTCCATGGATTAGATGTAAACACATACTATCCAGACAACAATAACCTAAACTTTAGTTTACTCTATGAATTTTACACATAAGACAAATAAAACGTTTTTTTAAAAACACTTGGTTAAATAAAAAAAGTAACACAACAATTTAAATATAATTAAGTTCGAACAAAGTTTAAACAAAAACGTAGTTTGTAAAACAAAATAGTTTGTAAACAAATAATATAGTAAAACATTTTGTTAACAAAAAAGTATAAAAGTAAACAAAAAAAAATTAGTTTGTACAAAAATATTTAAGTTTGTAAAACATAATAACTTTTTAAAACAAAGTAAAAATTATTTAGTTTGTGAAAATAAATAATTTGTAAACATTGGTAAAAAAATATTCAAGTTTGTGAAACATAATAACTTTTTAAAACCAAGTAAAAATTATTTAGTTTGTAAAAAAATAATTTGTATGAAAATATTTTGTAAACATTTAAAAATTGTAAACAAAATTTTAAAACTGTAATAAAAAAACAATTGGCATTTTTTAACATTATATGATGGTTTATTAAATAAATTATTTTCATTGCTTACACAAATTTCATATATATCGCATACAAAAGTCTAACGAATCTCCAAAGCATTGGCACGCGCGACAGACTCCCCTCAGACCGACGGCGGGCCCAGGGCAGCGGCAGACCCCCGAGCGGCGGGTCCCGGACAGCGTTAGAGCCCCATTGCCTGCGGCTACAGCATATTTTGTATTAATTTTCGCAGAAAATGCATAATGTTGTATTGATTGCCAGATAAAACCTAAATTTTTTATTGATTTTGAGAGAAAATGCAAGAATTTTGTATCGATTTCCAGGAAAAAACTAAATCTACTATTGATTTTGAGAGAAAATGCAAGAATTATGTATTGATTTCTAGAAACAACTAAATTCACTATTGATTTTGAGAGAAAATGCAAGAATTTTGTATTGATTTCCAGAAAAAACTAAATTTACTATTGATTTTAAGAGAAAATGCAAGAACTTTGTATTGATTTACAGCCTGCAATGGCGAGACATAGTATTGATTGGCGGGAAATAGCGACAGCCTGCGGTGGCGGAGACATAGCATTAGATGCATTGGCGGGAAATAGCAGACACAATGGCGGGAAATAGCATAAAGACTGTAGAGTTGTCGGTTGTGGCGGGGGACTAACGCCAAACAATCAATATCATACCGAAACCAACACCAGTCCGGAGTGCCCGATCGATATCATACCGGAACCAACACCAGTCCAGAGCGTCACTAGCGATCGATATCATACCGGAACCAACACCAGTCCAGAGCGTCCGATCGATAACATACCGGAACCAACACCAGTCCAGGACCAGCCAAGACTAGAGCCACAGGATCAGAGCCATACCAGAACCAACGCCAAGCGACACTAGCGCCACAGGACCGAGACCAAAACCAACGTCAAGCGACAGTAGCGCCATTAGGTTAAGGAGATAGGTTAGGTTAGACACCACTAGCACTTGGGTTACGTTAGGTTAGGTTAGGTTAGTGGGTTAGGTTAGGTTAAGAGATGAGGTTAGGTTAGGTTAGGTTAGGCGCTGGCGCCACCTTACGGCCAGAGGTTAGGTTAGGACGCCACCTTACGGCAACTTTTAGAAACTTTAGTTCCAAAAAAATCCGCTAGATGGCGCAGGCATGCACTTTTTTTCACTCAAATGTTCCACAAGGAACCAAAAGTAACTACTCAACTAGATGCTATTTTTAAACTTTAATTGACCCCCAGGGGTCAAGAAGTTACTTTACAATTAAATAAAAACCAAATAATAGGTGTTTTATTGAAATAGACTCTGACCACGGTTTTCCCCATTCAAACAAGTCTAACTTTTAAACAAGTAAATGAAAAAATGCACATTTTCGTAAGCTTACTTACAGATGTATTGCCTATAATTAGAAACATTCACTTTGATCACACAGTTACAATAGCACCACTGACTAGGGAGAGAACTGCTGGTCTTCATCGCGTCCCTTACTTTTACTGTAGTTTCTTATGGGGCGATCCTGACTTGGTTTAGTTATTATAGTCACTTCCATTTGCAAACAAGCACGGTTTAAAATAAATTAACATTAGACATAATGCCAACTAAATTCCCTACAAAATGACATATCCAATCCAATTTTTCGAAAAAAAGTTTTCAAAATTTCAAAAATCCTGAAATCACTTTTTAGATAAAGACTTCGTAAACAGGAAAAAAAACAAATTTTGTATAAATCGGTTAAGTACTGTAGAAGCTACAGGGCAGCAAACCCGGCCTCAAAAATATGGGTTTCCTAAATTTTCAAAAAAAAATATCAAATTTTATAATTTAGGAAAATCCTAAAATTACTTTTTAGATAACAGCCTTAGAATAAGGAAAAAAGAAATTTCATCAAAATCGGTTAAAAACTGTAGAAAATACAGGGCGGCAAAGTTTTAAAATTTGAATTTTTTTGAACTTTGCCGCGCTGTTCCAGGCAAACGACGCAAAATGCACTCGAGTTACTGCCAATCTATACTATTTAAAAGTAGCCTGATTTTTTGAGATAGGTCTTTCCAAATTCTAGGTCAGTCATGTCACGTCTTTTCCTTGTTAGTACTGTCTAATTTTGGAAATAAGTGTATTTGTGCTTTAAGGATTCAAAAATAAAACAATATTACAGTTACAATTATTACCAGCGCGATGAATAATTCTAAAGCATCACCCTTTTCTCGCTCCTCGTTCTGACCATTTACATAGTCTAAACATTGAGCAACGTGGGAATGGGCGGTCAGTGTCTCCAAATGGTCTTCCCCAAGTACATTACGCCGCCTCTCGTATATTGTCCTATTCAAGTCCAAGGCTTGTTGGAACATTTTTAGATCGAAAAAGCATTTTGCCAGGTCAAAGAGCAGTGGCGTGTCCATAAGTGGATCTATCTTTTTCCCAGACTGGATCGTGTTGTTCAAGAAATCGTCCTTGATTTGTTTTAAGCTTTTCAACCAATTTCTTATCTCGTCCTGTTTTTCAGGAAAACGGCTTTCATGCTCCATGAGTAGATCTCGGATCAAATATAAATTCTCAAGCTGACTTCGAATTATTTCCCGACCACTCATCTCCACAGCTGCAGTCTTTGGACACGCAGTGCTTCCTCCTGCTGTTGGAGTACTAGCCGGGGAAAACGGAGGACCGACGGAGCCATACTGGTCCAGGACATCATTCTCCTATACATTTAGAGATACAAAAATTATTAAATAGCTATTATCTAATCTGCAATTATTAAAAAAGTTGTTAAATTAATTAAGTTGGTAGGCATAAAATACCTGAACAACAAGGACCGTGCTTCCTCCTATAGAACGGTTGTAGGCGCAGATGGCGGCTCCAGCCGCAACAGCTGCATCCCCATCAAAGGAGCTCCTCACCACATCCTCTCCAAAATATCCACTCACCACTTCTCTCACTTTCGGAATACGACACGAGCCTCCAATGAGAATGACGTCGTTCACTGATTCCTTCCTCATTCCAATTTTTTCCAAAATATTTCCAACAATCTTCATGCACCTTCCCAATTGCCCCACAATTAAATCTTCAAAAACCTGACGTGTGACTCGAACATTTAAATCCTTGTCCCCGTGCATTGCGTAGAGCGAGACCACAACTGACTTTGCGGAGGACAAGTGACATTTCTGCTTTTCGCATTCCAGTCGAAGGCGATTCAAATTTTTGGCCGCTCTTTTTCGAAGGTTCACATCTTCTGATAGTTTGTCTGCTTCGATGTCACTTCCATGTTGTCGTTCAAATTGCTGGAGGCAGTATTTGGAAAGCAACTCGGTGAAGTCCTCTCCGCCGAGTCTCGCATCTCCTCCGATTCCTTTGATGTGAATCTTCCTGTCGGAATTTATTGTGAAGACTGTCAAATCGAAGGTGCCTCCTCCCAAGTCAAAGATGAGGCAAGTTCTAGTTTCCCCTTCTTTTAAAATACTGTGCAGACCATAGGCGTAGGCGGCTGCTGTCGGCTCGCTGATAAAGTGGACATCTGTGAGGCCGGCCTTGACACAAGCCTCTCGGGTAAGTCCCTCCTGAAGGTCATTAAAATACGCTGGAAGGGTCACTACAGCTGATGAGACTGACCCTCCCAAATAGGCCTGCGCAGTGGTGCGAAGATGCGTGATGAGGTGGGTTACAATGGCTTGTGGTGTCAGAATCTGGTCCCAGACCTGGACACCCACGTGTCCTTCCAGGTTCACGAGGTCATAGGGAAGTGATTTCATGTACCTGTGTTAATAGAAATTTGGTATTAGGATGACACACCTTCTTGGCCCGAGTGAAAAATCAATGTGACCCATATTTCGTTATAAACAAAAATCACAATTAGCAATGTAAGAAAACGCCAAATTAGATATTGGCGTAAAGTGTTTATAGGACTACTTATAGTTTTTGAAAAATATAAAATATGTATTTGCACGTTTCTAAAAAGTGCAAAATTGTCATTTCACATGGTTTTGAAAAGTGCAAAATACTCCATTTACGATTTTTTGAAAAGTTTGAAATTCTTTTTTTTACGTGTTAAAAAGTTTACTATTATTTTTGTAAATGACGTATATTGTTTCAAGTTAAAAATTAATACAGGTTCTTTCGATTATTCATACAAGATATTTAAATACAATCTGGGTACTTTACAAAGAAATTCATTTTACATATATGTACACAATAATTATGTAATTACTTCTGGATATGAGGGTCATAGTAGGATCGCCCAATAAGACGCTTGATGTCAAAGAAAGTCGTCCGGGGAAATTCAACAGCCTGAGATACAGCAGCATCCCCAGCAATTACGTTCCCTTCATCATCGTACGACACAAAACTCGGAGTCGTGGTATTTCCCACGTCACTGTAAATAACTTCAGGTTCACCATTTACACGACGAACTACGGCCACACAGGAATTTGTCGTCCCTAAATCAATTCCAACAGCAGTCACTGGAGTCCCCATCGCAATCAAATCAAGTCGTTTTTAGTTGAAGCAGGAGGAACAGTTGGGAAAGAATCTGAAATTAAAATACCTGGATAAGCATGATCTTAATAATTTTAATAATGGAGGTAATTAAAATCTAGCTATTATCATTAAAAATTGTAAGTGGTTAATTTGAAGCGTAGCCCTAATTTTTCAAAGCTCAACATTATTCACGCAAAAATAGAATGTTAAGATTTAAAAAACATAATTTAATTAATTTTGGTTTAATTTTTTAAATTACCCAAAATTCACATGTACTTTTTGCATTATATTTTTTGTATTATGTGTATCATGGACGTTTAGGAATGAAATAAATAATTACAATGGTATAATTACACGTATAATTACTTATCTGAATCTGCTTGGGTGAGAATTACGTATTTGCAGAACTTGCTTACTCCTTTTCCTTAGGGTTTGTTTTACTTAAATTTTACTCACGTGAAAAAAATGTTGTATCTCCCACCCAACTGCTGCAAATGATTCAGCAATACTCAGCTAATTTAAATATCTTATCACATTTTACAGTTTTCAATTAATCACGCTTAGTCATATAACTATGTACGACCAAATATACTAGTAGAAAATATAGATATGACAAAACAGAGCATAACTGCATGGAAATAAGATAAATAATTATGTAGGATAAATTCAAACCTGACAAGGGATTTTTCTACTATTGGCACTTACATGGTATGCTATGAAGATAAGAAACACACTATACGCATAACCATGTGTTCAATATAGGTTGTACATGCTGCAGGTGTTCCTATCGTATCATCACTATACATACATTACCTTGTTTAAGAGCGTTCACAAATAACTTTACACAAAATTTCTCATTTTTAGGACCCTGTAACGTTCCTGTCGTCAGCCTAACCACTCCGTAAATCAATATCTTTAGAATGGGGTATCATCATCAGATAAGGAGACCCATTGACCTCACCAATGACATCATTTGTGGACGATCTCATAATGAACTGAGCTCAATTCAAACCAATGTCAACTGTCATTGTCATATGAGGTGAGAAGAGGATTCATGT
This sequence comes from Dicyrtomina minuta, assembly GCA_949802685.1. Classification (NCBI taxonomy): domain Eukaryota; kingdom Metazoa; phylum Arthropoda; class Collembola; order Symphypleona; family Dicyrtomidae; genus Dicyrtomina; species Dicyrtomina minuta. Next base: position 7,008,515 of record OX461811.1, read on the forward strand.
ACATTTCTGCTTTCTGCTTGTCCTATCTCTCTTACATGGGAACCTACCTTACTTGAAACTACAGAATGTAACGAAACTACCCGGAACGTATACTACCCATTTAAATGACATCTGCTTGTATGGTCGTTTGACTGCAAAATTCGTTGTTCGGGCGCAATCGCGCGCGCAAATTCAAAAATATCGATTTTTTTGAATTTCACAGCGCTCTAGCTCCCACAATTTGTGTCCAATTTTCATAAAATTTGAAATACAACATCTTTATATATGCTTATCTACAAAAAGAGATTTCAGGATTTTTGAAAATTCGAAAATTTTAATTTTTTTTCGAAAAAGTTTAAAATATGTTTATTTCTGAGGCCCAGTGTTGGAACTAATTTTTTAGAAAAAATTAAAATTTTCGAATTTTCAAAAATCCTGAAATCACTTTTTAGATAAGCGTATAAAGATGTTGTATTTCAAATTTTATGAAAATTGGACACAAATTGTGGGAGCTAGAGCGCTGTGAAATTCGAAAAAATCGATATTTTTGAATTTGCGCGCGCGATTGCGCCCGAACAACGAATTTTGCAGTCGAACGACCATACAAGCAGAGGTCACTCATATGGGTAGTATATGTTTCGGGTAGTTTCGTTTCATTCTGTAGTTTCAAGTAAGGTAGGTTCCCTTGTTAGATATTTTCAATTTGATTAAATTAATAGTTAAATTTTATTGTTTATATTTATTGAAATATTAAGCTAAAAACAAGGGTCCTTCCCTCCCCCTTACATAACTACATTCCCGTTGTGTTTGACGTATGTAGCAGATAGTCAGACCACTGACCGCTGTATCTGAAATTGGTTGGGTCATTACTATAAGACATACTTGTATTTGCCGCGCAGAATTTTAAAATAACGTATATACATGTACATTCTTCATTTGATTACACGTATTTTATCGGTTTTTGTGCAGCTCACTTTCTTGAGTTTTGACATGGGTCGACTCAACTCTTAATTGTGGATAACTGCCTATTTTGATCACCCTCACAAACTATAGGGCATCGGGCACCTCTTTTTTGCATTTGTGAGACGTGAGAGTTTGAAAGTAGTTCGGACGAAATTAGTTAAAAACTGTGACATGTAGAGCACGGCCAACGATTGCTGATTGGACAGAAGGACCGACATACTATTTTAAAATATATATTTATACATACATATATGTCTCAACTCACTTCACTGAAATGTTTACTCATCTGTGATGAGAACATTACCATTAGCTTTTAAGTATTTTTTTAATTTTAAAAAGTGCAAACCGATTTGTTAGTATGTTTTAAAAAAAATTTAATATTATATTTGCATGTTTTTAATACGTGCGAAATGTTCCATATACAATTTTTTTTTAAATGTTTTTAGTGCATGTTTTTAAAAAGTGCAATATGTTATATTTCGCTGGCGAAGAAGCAACATGGCACAAGACTTACGTAAACCCACTAGACTTGTACCATGTTGGCTCTTTACCTGCGATTTCTATTGTTTCAAGATCATAGTATTTTATCATTTTCTTGTAAATGACGTATTATTGTAGTTAGAAGTGGAAAAGGGCTCTTTTGATTCTTCATAAAAAAGAATATTTAATGCAACCAACTCACAGAAATGTATTTGCAAAATTAATAAATTAGTATTGCAGCAATACTATTGCTTATAGGTCGGTAATTACTTTTGAGTGTGAGGGTCATAGTAGGATTGTCCAATGAGACGTTTTATGTCAAAAAAAGTGGTCCGGGAAAATTCAACGGCCCGAGATACAGCAGCATCCCCAAAAATTACATTTGTCTTTTGCAAATTCGGACATCGTCATATGATTTTTATTGTTTCTGGAATTTGTGTACGAATCTCTGTTTGATTTTTCTTGATAGAATTCCTGCAAACACAACTTTACAGCCTTGTGCTAGTTTTGCTACAGAAGATCAATGTTGCGGTTTGGCTGGATTGTATTCTAAGTTTAACTAAGCAGCACATTGGATGAGCGAACGAAATATTTTGGCTAGAAAACAAAAACATGAAACGTACATGTGAAAGCACTTTTGGCTTTGTGTACAACATCAACAACGGATTTGTAATTTAAATAAAATGCAATAACTATGACTCAATTATTGATACATAGATGCAGGTACGGAGTTAACCTTATTACTCACGGATTTAGACAATAACTGAAAGTAATTTAGGTGAACCACAGCGACGAAGTAACTCAACTAAATACGTGAATACAGAGCATCCTGCGGTTGGGAGATTGACAAGATTTAGTTGAATACTGCAACGTACATATGGGAAAGTCTGGCAGTAATAACATTCGCATATTCCCATTTCTAAGTTCCTAGGATCCTCTTGTCAGTAGCTTGCATCTTTAACATGGGATCTCATGAATATCTAAGTAATTATCGCATTGATCCTACCTGTGACGTCATGTATGGACGATCCCCAAGCTACTCCGAAGCTTTGTAAGCTCTACAACAACGTTCAGTGATTGACTCAATAAATTATTTAAGTACGCTATTAGCAGTTATGTAGTCATTTAAAGCGACACGTTTTTGCAGTTGTAGCCTGCAACTATAATTTCAATTAACATAGTTAATTATAGGCTAACTTACGATTAGTAATTAACTATTAAGTTCTGGTGATTTTTAATTTCGCTAAAAGCTTGTATTTGATTGCAGCGGATTCATTTTTGAAATCTAAACTAAATTATGTTACTACCCAACTAGCCGTTCCTGTGTAAAAGGGATCATCCATAAATGATGTCATCGAAACGAATAATTGGAATTTGTCAGGGGTGTTGACGATATACCTTGTTAAAAATATCTGTTTACGCTATAGTAAAGTAATGACATAGGAATGTGTAAATTTTACAAGTGCAGCCATTTTGGTCACATTATTTATGAAACACCCCAAACCTAGCATAAAACTAAGAAAAGTGCTTTTAGATGAACGTTTTTTGCTTCCGTGTTTGTTCACTATGGGGAATCCTTTTAGTTTAGTGATATGCACTGCGTTTTTACGAATCAAAATCATCCATTAGATAATGAATTAATTAATAAGTATTCAAAAGAACATTTGAAGTGCGCAGTTTCTAGTAGTAGCATTTTGTTATTGTTTCTTGTCGTTAGTCAAATGGAAAATCAAATCTAGATTTGTTTCTTCTTTCAGCTTTTAGTTTTTGCCCATTCGAGTCGAATTTTCAACCAAACTATTCAAATGCAAATTGTCTCAAGGTGCAACAAATTTATTCCACCCTATTCACCGTTTCAGGAATAAGAACAGCAAAGCAACTGCAGCCCAAAATGCCACCAACATCTCAAACGGATTCTCACTTAAGGAATAATTATTTTATCCAAACTTTGGATTAGTAAGGGGAAAATATCCATATCTAAAATAAGGGAAAAATGCACTGAGAATTGGATCACTGGAGTATTCAAAGGGGCTTCGTGCATAAAAATCGTCCCATTTGGAAAATGCCCTCGAGGAAGTCATCACTCCTGTTCAAAATATTCATTTCAATGGCAAGTATTTAGGATAGGGACGAAGCTGACGTTGTTTTATTTGGTTTTCGCTCTTCTGATTCTCATTGGGGTGACCCACCACTGCATTTTCTGGACGTATGTTTCGTCGCATGGCTTGGACTTTAACGCCCTCTGCCAACTGTAGCACGTGCTGTACTACACGATTCAGACGCTACTCAGCTGGGCCACTCTGCGCAATCCGTCATCTGCTGTGGGAGTTTTGAACCAAATGGATTTTCTTGCAAATAAATTGGAAACTTGTAGAAAGGACGTCGTCGTCGTCGGGGTTACCAGCGGAACTCAAAGTGACAAGAAGAAGGCAGGAAACAAATCACTACACTGCTTTTCCAGCTCGAATTACCTCCTCATTGAAATGCAATGGGCATCAGCTGCTCTCTGTGACTTTCTCGGCATCGCTGTCATGTTCTGGTTTGCCCCGAATGGGCCCATGTTTCTGACATCACACGTCAGGATATGGATGGGCTTCGAAGAATTTGAGGATCTGAATCTGATGGTGAAGTTGGCTTTGTTTGTAGTTGAATTTATTCAAACTGCAATTCCGTTCTACTCGGCGTATTGTCAGTATGCGATTTGTATCATGGGACTCATGGCAATAAATATTCTTGACGGAAATGAAGTGAGTGTGTTCATGCAAAGAACTTATCGTTAGAAAAGAATCAAAATAGCCTGTACTGAATTAAAGATAAAATTAAAAGAATCTATACCAAAATACTGATTACGTTTAGTTTTGAAACCGTGCAAAATGATTTATTATTAAAAGGCATAAAATTTTTAAGTTATGTGTTTTTGAAAAGCTTAAAATTTTTAAGTTATGTGTTTTTGAAAATCGCCAAATGTTTAAGTTATGTGTTTTCGAAAAGTGCAAAATGTTTAAGTTGTGTTTTTGAAAAGCTTAAAATGTTTAAGTTACGTGTTTTTGAAAAGCTTAAAATGTTTAAGTTACGTGTTTTTGAAAAGTGCAAAATGTTTAAGTTACGTGTGTTTGAAAAGCTTAAAATGTTTAAGTTATCTGTTTTTGAAAAGTACAAAATGTTTAATTTGTATGTTCGTTAAAAGTGCAAAACATTTTACTTGCTTTGTTTTAAAAAGAAATGTAAAATATTAAATTTACGTGGTTTTGAAAATTTCAGAATTTTTAAAATTGTTATGTGATTTATCGAAATAATTTTGTTTTAGTACAAATTTAATAAATTGTTTTATTTAAGCGTTTTTGAAAAGTGTCAAACGTTTTCCTTTAAAACGTTGTAATAAGTAGAAAATGTTCTGTTTACATGGTCTTGAAATTTGAAAACTGTGCTTTTTTGCAAAGTGTTTTTATTTTTTTGTGTGACTTTAATACGTTTTTAAATATTGAACTTGTTTTCTAGCAAAACATGGATAATTATGTGCCATTTTGAATGGCAAAATTCCAATTTATGACTACGGTCATTTACCTTTTTTAAAATTACCAGTGACAAAATAGGAAATAGTTCAAGTTACAATCTTATCCTTAAGAATTTGCTAAGGTATTATTAAAGTTTTTTTCATTCTTCTTTTTATTTTTAGATCCGTCGTGAGATACATCCTTGAAGATGCGAAAGCTGAAAATGCAGTTTACGTACTGCAAAACACGAAGTTGGCTTTCAAGAATTTCCTGAGCGTCGGGATGTACAATCACATCAGCTGTGCAACGACTGGTGGCGCACTGCGTTTCTGCCCATGTCCACAGGATTCGTGTACATTTTCGCAGTAGTTGAGCTCTACGCGACACTTGCTCCACATGACGGCGTCCCGCTCGTCAACTGGAATGCATTTCCAATATTTGCAGCTTTTAAAACCATATAGTTAGCACGGCTTGGTTTTTAAAATGTGCAGTTGAAGCGAAGCAATTTGAATTTTAACTTACCTTCATAGTGCAGTTAATGACCTTCAGCACAAATGGAGTCATATTTCTTGTAGAATGAAAGCAGGTTTAATAATTGCATAATTTTAATTCTGTAGTTGGAATGAAATATATTTTTTAATGTAATTTACCTCCAAATGACTTTTAATTAACTAACATATATATTTTTCACACAAACGACGTTCACGAATTAACGAACAGTGCTAAAGACACATAAAAAGTGCATGTTACTGAACTATAATTATGTATCTACCCACAGTACAATGGCCAAACGAAAGCAAAATAATTTATTAAGCAACAAAACAAAAACAGTAATCGTACACGTAAAAGCACCTCAATTTTGGTTGCATTCACACAGGGCCGGAAAATGCGGCCAGCGCAGTCCTAATTTTTCAAAAAATGTGCATGTGGAACATTTTCCACTTTTCGAAAGCGTGTAAATAGAATATTTTGACTTTTCAAAAATATGCAAATAAATTTTTTTTGTACATTTCAAAAACGTGGAAATAAAACATTTTCCACTTTTCTCAAAACAAGTAAATAGAACATTGAGCACTTTTCTAAAACATGCAAATACAACATTTTGCTTTCCCAAAGAAAACCATCAATAAAAACAAAGTGTCGGTTTCTGTATGGAAGCAAATTGCTGCCTAAAACCAATTCCTTCGTCTGGCTTTGCTTCCTATGAACGGTGATAATAACAGTGAAATTAAATATAATGCAAAACGGATGCAATAGCAATAACGATGTAATTATGTTTAATTATATCAGGTACGTAAGACTGAATTACCGTCATTATTTAATGGCGAATTAGAAAAATATCACTAACAGCCTAAGAACAACAAATCTCACTCAACTGATATGTTTGACGATACTCAAATTTTGGAATACATAATAATGAATTCCACAATTGTGATTATTTACATGGCAAAGCACAACCACAAAAAGTGGCTTAAGGGTACAGCGTTTTTTGAAATATTTTAAAAATATTTAAATTAATTTTTGAATTTACTTACTAGTCCATTTTCCTGAAAAATCCATTTAACATGGTATGGTATAAAAATTCCTTAAGACTAAATTGTAATCGCAGATATGTAGTCAAACCATCTATTTTTAACAATTTTAAAATTTTCTCTATGCATTAAAATTGTACAAACTTAAATTGCCACGTAAGAAACTTTACTCACAATGCTAATGGACTTTTTCTGTTTCAAGTTTCAACAAGAAACTCCTTAGCCTGAAAGTGTCTGACAAGATACAGCTTTTATATGCACATGTAGAAATTAGAAAGGATACAGCCATTTATAATTAGGCAACTCAAGCAGTTACATTATTTAGTAGCCATTAATGCTGCATGTAATTATCTGGAGCATATAGAATATAACATGATCAGGTAATCTAACTTTGTCATTATATTCATTAAGTGTTGGTGTTTTTCCAATTTTGCTAAAAGCTATTATTTGATAAAGTTGTTAAAATTCAAGTTAGAAACTAAAAATAAAATAATTCAACCAGCCTTTAGTAGGAGATTATTTTTAACTTATAGTCAAGTGCGCTGGCGGGACAGGAATTGACACTCACTGTTAGCTGATAATAAATAATTACCAGAAAATTTTGTGTACTTTTCAATTGTAATACTAAAGTACTCTTTCTTCTCGTTTGTCAAATGAGTACACAACTCCATACTTGTTTCTTGTTTCCGCTTTTATAGTTTTTGCCAGTTCAAGTTCGGTGTCCAATAAAGCCATAATTACAGATTCAATGTTGATCTAAATTGCAACAATAATCCATTTATTTTTTTCACTCGCAATACAAACGAAGAAACAAAGAAATTGCAACTCAAAATGCCACCGACATCCTACACTAATTCCCCCTTGGGAAATATTTTATCTAAACTTCGGATTAGTAGGGGCAAAATATCAATATCCCAAATTCGAGAAAAATGCACTGAAAATTTCATCACTGGAGTATTCAAATTTGCTTCGTGGATAAAACTCGTCCCATTTGAAAAGCGCCCTTCTGGAATTCGTCAGCATTCGACAACTTCATTTCAATGGCAAGTATTTCGGGAGAGGACGAAGCTGACGCTGTTCTATATGGTTTTCGCCCTTCTGATTCTCATTGGGGGGACCCACCACTGCATTTTCTGGACGTATGTTTCGTCGCACGGCTTGGACTTCAACGCCCTCTGCCATCTGTACCACGTGTTGTACTACACCATCCAGACGTTACTCAGCTGGTCCACTCTACGCAATCCGTCAGCTGCTGTCGGAGTTCTGAACCAAATGGATTTTCTGGCGAATAAACTTGAAACTTCTAGACGCGAAATCGTGGTTACCAACACCCATAACGACAAGAAAAAGGCAGGAAACAAATCACTACACTGCTTTTCCAGCTCAAATTATCTCCTCATTGAAATGCAATGGGCGTCAGCTGGTCTCTGTGACGTACTCGGCATCGCTGTCATGTTCTGGTTCGCGCCCAATGGGCCCATGTTTCTTACGTCCCACGTCAGGAAATGGATGGGCTACGAAGAGTTTGAAGATCTGAACCTGATGGTAAAGCTGACTTTGTTTGCAGTGGAAACCATTCAAACTGCAATTCCGTTCTACTCGGCGTACTGTCAGTATGCTATTTGTATCGTGGGGCTCATGGCAAATAAAATATTCTTGACGGAAATGAAGTGAGTGTGTTGATGCTAATAACTTACAAGAGAACCACGCCAGATGGTACACCCAGATTTTAAAATATTTTCAATTCTTATTTAATTTATTTTCAGATCTGTTGTGGGATCAAACCTTGAAAATGCAAACGCTGAAAATGCAGTTTTCATTCCGATACTGCGAAACACAAAGCTGGCTCTGAAGAATTTCCTGAGCGTTGGGATGTACACTCAGCTGTGCAACGACTGGTGGCGCAGAACGTTTCTGCCCATGTCAACAGGATTCGTGTACATTTTTGCAGTGGTGGAGCTCTACGCGACACTCGCTCCACATGATGGCGTTCCGCTCGTCAACTGGATTGCATTCCCAATATTCGCTGTCGCTCTCATTGTTTTCAATTTCTTCGTTTTCATCGAGTTTGCGAAGGTGCGACATGCCTCCGAGGAAGTGAAGGCACAGCTTTTGTTGATCTTGTCCAAAATAGAGTCGTCCGGAAGTCCACAGGGAAAGCTGCTGTTCGGAGCTGAAATAAGGATCCTTAAGAAACGGGTTGAGGCAATAAATGCTTTTGGTGTTGAGGTTGGGGACTGCAAAGTGACCATTGGAACCCCGATGGACATTACCAACTCAATTATTGGTCAAGTCATCATGATGCTTCGTTTGTAGTGACAAGTTGTGTTCTTTTCGCTTGGTTAATAATTGGTAATATGTAGAACGGTATTTTAATGTAATTATTGTTTTCAAGTAAAGAAAGACATAATTATAAGATTTTATATTTTTGAGGAAGCTTTAATTACCTTCGTTAACCATAATTAACAAAATAGGTCATAATCACCCACGAATTATAAAACAATGTAACACATGGAACAACTGTACCAACTTGGGTCAGAGCAGTCTTAGTAAGTGATAATAACGGCAAAATCCAAATTTGTATGCTGAAGCATCTGAATGCATTTGTTATAGGGATAGGAAGTCACTAAACGATCAAAATTGAACGTTAAACGTTCGTTTTTGACCGTCTCACATTCGACAGTCAAAATAGCTCAAAGTGTCAGACTGTAAAATGGAATAAAAATTGTTAGAAATTAGTCGACAGTTTATATTGAGCAAATTCATGTGAAAAATAATTAAATGGGTTGGCCAGAGCCAGAAATAGTTTTATCCAATTTGAGGGTAGGTCACATCAACAAAAAAGGTCACCCGATGCTAAAAATTGGCATTTACGAAATGCATTAGAAAGTAACAGGTTGGGTGGGTATAGGTCCCAAAGTGTGGTAAATCCCGGTAACGTTATTTATGTGTGGTCCTTGCGAGTGATCAAAAATAAACCTGAAAAATAGATTTAACTAATTTGGCGCTAAAATGTGTGAATTTTCGTTACATGAAAAGGTAGCTAATTTATATAGGATTAGTTTTCGTTAAAATATTAAACTAAATATTTTTAACTTTCAAAAGTTATTCCAGTTCAAAGATGTTACATTTGTCGTTGTTGCATGTTGCATGCCGTTTGGTAAATTAGTATACAACTTCATAATAACTTGTTTCTTGTTTTTGCTTTTCTAGTTTTTGTCCAAGTCCAAGTTCGGTGTTTAAAAAAGCCAGAAAGATACAATTTTGCTTTAAATCGCCACAAATCAATTTTATCCCTATTATTTTCTGTTACATGTTCTTCTAATTGTAATTGCAATATTTTCCCCTTGTATATTTTTTGTCAGTGCAGAATCTTTTATAAGCCATTCTTTTTAAGAGCATTTGTCCCTTTTACCTGCTTATGGGATTTCCCTTTTAAGCAGAACTCAAATAAAAGACAACTTTATTCAAAAATAAAATAAACTTGACACTGTCCTTTAATGAGGATAGCCTAAAAGACTCAGTATACGTAACAGAACTTATCATACACAAAAATGTAATTTATGATTGCTTATGTATTAATGAACTGGTTTTGAGATTAAGTAATGCATGTAGAATACAAATGATGTACACAAATTTGCACCGATTTCTTGAGAACTGATGTTACTATATCTTCAATCAGTGTAACTGGTAGACACTGAGATTTCAAGAAATCCATAAAGAACGATGAAATAGTACCTCTAGCACCGATATAAAGTCCTATGACTTGGATATCAACGAGGCCTAATTTGTCTTGGAAATAGGGGATGCATGGATCATAATGTGATTTTTTCTCTTGATTTTTTTTTCTTTCCAGACCCCCCTATAAGTGATCGGTTAGTGTTAGTATGTACATGCAGGGTAAAGCATAGGCATCAGTGATGTAATCACTGTAATTTTTGGTTGCGGGGTCTGAGGAAGTGACTGTGGGGGTAATCGAAACGTGTTTGAACTGAAATATGTCTAATTCACTTGTTGGCTATTACATGTGTGAATTTGGTGACAAAGGTCACGAAACCCAGGTCACACGAAAGCCTTTGTTCAAAAAAGTGAGAAAATCACGTGTTATCAAACGGTGCTCATTTTGACCTATAAATGACCTCTAATACAAGATACATGGATGAAATCTTGCCTAAATAACTTCAAAGAGGTTAGTTATTGCCCTTGTATCTTAAAATACTTAGCAAAAAAATTTGGTCTTGGAATTTCGTGTTTCGTATACACAATTTTGGAGCGTGAGTTTAGCTCATTTTTTGTATTTTATTTTTTTTGAAAATGTAAATCCTAAATTTTTACGTTAAACTTTTTGGAAATAGAATTACAATGAAATTCTCTACGCAATAGTGTATGGAATTCAACCATCAAGATGCAGTTTGATACTTTAATTTACATCATAATCTGAGAACAGGGGTCGTATATTCAATTTTGGAGCGCAGTGTACTCTTGAAACTAAATGGATTTGGGTCATTTTGTTTTTAGAACGTTTTGGATATGGCTTAGTTTGCTTTTAGTGGAAAATGGATATGGGTCATTTTGGTTCTTCACTGACGGTATATATGCCCTATAAGTGGGGAGTTCAATTTATCAAAACGTATTGGTTTGGGGTAAAATTAGATAAAAACGAACGTTGACAAATCGTTACGCATTTTTCGTATCTGTTAAAAAGCGAAGGGCGAGCAAGATGAGACTTTTCGTTCATAGTGCGAGACAAGAAGCGGACCAAGCCACATGTTTAAAAGCGTGATTTATAAATAATTTTTCCACCCCTTATTAAACTATTTAAAGTCTAAACCTAACGTAATGGAACAGCCTGAAAGAAAATTAATTACAAGTTCGTTTGACTATCTGTGTGAGAACACCACTTCTGTGGATCAGCTGACTATTCTTGCAATAGCTGCGCTACTCATGACTGAGTCTGAGCGAGAGAAAATTGTAAGTATTAAAAAATCGTGCTAATTAAAACACTAAAAATTTGTATTTGAATGCAAACATTAATTTTAGTACATTTATTAATCATATAAACTAAATAGTTTGTATGTCTTTAAAAAAACATAAATAAAATATTTTCCAGTCTTCCTAAAAAAGTGAATACAAAATTTTTCAATTTTTATCAACAGGTAATTAAATAGAATATTTTAAACTCTTCAAATATATTTAAATAGAACATTTTGAACTTTTAAAAAACTCGTCATTAACATTTTACATGTTTATATCATTAAGTGTTTTTTTTTCATATCTCATTGTCATGCTTGCTTTATAAATCTGATAAAAGCCATGTGTTGATTCCAGACACACGAATGCTATAACTTTATTATTACTGCATAGTTATCACTTTCAAAAACGCACTGCTTTCTAATGTTTTAGTATTTCAATTTAAATCAAATATTGTACCATAACCTTTATTTGAATTTGGTTTTGGAATCCCCTATCGCTAATTATAATTAATAGATTAATATTAAACATATAGTTAAAATTAAAGGTCAATTACTCTTTCCTAACCTAATGTAGGTAAACTGGTAAATATTATTATAAGCATTTTTAGCACCAAAAATATGACATTATGTACAATGACTAGGGATCGTCCATATATGATGTCACCAGCAGAGTCAGGAGAAACTTCCGCCTGTAGTAGAACACTGAATAGGAATTTGATTCTGCAATACAAGGTTAATACTCTTGGAGTGTCATAGCAATCAATTAGCTATGAAATCCTTATTTAAATTAAACTAATAATTAGATTTTGTGAATCATGTTTCTAATGTTTGTGTCATTCTTTCTTACTACATCCTTTCCACCTTACATTTCATAAAACTGTTGGTTACTACTTACGTGCATTACTACCTATGGAATCTGAATCTCACATTCAACTTGTATCGATCTTGATCTTCAATCAATCTACGTTTAGCCTTGTTATAATTTGTATTGTTTATTGCGCAGTGTGTGGGTTCTAATAATTCTAATCTAAAAGAACACACAATTATTTTTCACGGTTAAATAAAATTCCGGGCTTACTGTTGTTTAGAATGAAAATAAACTCCACTACTAAATTGAATTACCGTAGATACACCTACTTCATTTTGGCACAATAATTCTACGCGTCACCGATTTTTTTTACATTAGTATAGTTAAGTGTTTTGTACTTCAAATCTATTAACTTTGTATGCATTCCTTTTCGTGCCTTGGTGTTCAGTGATATAGCCTTCCCAAATATAAAAATGTGTTAATAAAATCAGCTCTTAGATAATACTTACTATATACTTACTTCCTACCTTACTACCTACCTACCAATAATTCGGCAAATTAAGCAAAGTAATCTTACTGCATTTATTTAGAGTACTAGGCGACACGCTTTTGGGCTTGGAACCTCTGATACGAACAATTTAATTAATGATGTAGGTAAATTAAAATGCATTGTACATATGTAGCCAGGATGCTTGAGTCGGTCGGTACTTTAAAAGGGCATTCTGAGAAATCAAAGCAACCATATGGAACTGGCATATTTGCTCTGTGGCCCTGGTCTGCTGTACACACGTAAGGGATCGTCCGCAAATAATGCCATCGCATCGGTAGGGTGAATGGGTCTACTTGGCTGCTGAAGACATGTCAATGTCATGTTATGTTAAAGATCATATCCTCCGAAAAATATGGATTTTGCGATGACAACATTTTTGGACGACTGTCTACTTCGGATTTATTTCGTCACTTAAATCTGTTTCCCTTCAAACCACAAGGCAAACTAAAAGAAGGGAAAGGGATAAGGGAAGGAACTTTACATGTCATTCAAATTTAACGAAACTGGATGAGACGTCACATGTCCAGGAAAAGTTGATCAGCGCGTCATTCAATTTTTGTACAAAGCAAAATGTTATAAAAAGTGAAGTAAGTAGGTATTCTTATTAATTAATATTTTAACTACATTTAACATTCAACATTAGTTAATTGCATTTTAAGGTCGTATTGTTCACAGTGACAATCAGAAGGGCAAGTATAACATAGAGTACTTACACAAATTGTCAACTCAACAGCAACAGTGGCAGCAAAAGTGTCTTGTTTTGACTTCGCTGAAAATAAAACCGTTTGCAAAAATTTTGCACTAATGCGTTGCCTAAAACCAAATGCATATTTACAACCAATACAATGCCCGTTTACTCTCTATCTAAATAAAAAATAGAAATATTAGGACCAGCAGTAATGTTTATACTATAGCTCAGCAGTGTCATTAATTAAATCAAACCAATTACCAGTACTTAGATATAGGGGGATATTTAAATATTTAATATTTCAAAAGTCCTTCTTCAATCCAACAATGTTTTTACACTAGCGTGTAGCCCACGTCAATATCTATGCAAATACACCACCCTTTAACCTCTGTGCCCCTACGTTTAGAAGCAGTGTCATTATTTAACTTTGAAAAATTACCAGTACTTAGATATAGGGGGATATTTAAATATTTAATATTTCAAAAGTCCTTCTTCAATCCAACAATGTTTTTACACTAGCGTGTAGCCCACGTCAATATCTATGCAAATACACCACCCTTCAACCTCTGTGCCCCTACGTTTAGAAGCAGTGTAATTATTTAACTTTAAAAAATTACCAGTACTTAGATATAGGGGGATATTTAAATATTTAATATTTCAAAAGTCCTTCTTCAATCCAACAATGTTTTTACACTAGCGTGTAGCCCACGTCAATATCTATGCAAATACACCACCCTTTAACCTCTGTGCCCCTACGTTTAGAAGCAGTGTCATTATTTAACTTTGAAAAATTACCAGTACTTAGATATAGGGGGATATTTAAATATTTAATATTTCAAAAGTCCTTCTTCAATCCAACAATGTGTTTACACTAGCGTGTAGCCCACGTCAATATCTATGCAAATACACCACCCTTCAACCTCTGTGCCCCTACGTTTAGAAGCAGTGTCATTATTTAACTTTGAAAAATTACCAGTACTTAGATATAGGGGGATATTTAAATATTTAATATTTCAAAAGTCCTTCTTCAATCCAACAATGTTTTTACACTAGCGTGTAGCCCACGTCAATATCTATGCAAATACACCACCCTTTAACCTCTGTGCCCCTACGTTTAGAAGCAGTGTCATTATTTAACTTTGAAAAATTACCAGTACTTAGATATAGGGGGATATTTAAATATTTAATATTTCAAAAGTCCTTCTTCAATCCAACAATGTTTTTACACTAGCGTGTAGCCCACGTCAATATCTATGCAAATACACCACCCTTTAACCTCTGTGCCCCTACGTTTAGAAGCAGTGTCATTATTTAACTTTGAAAAATTACCAGTACTTAGATATAGGGGGATATTTAAATATTTAATATTTCAAAAGTCCTTCTTCAATCCAACAATGTTTTTACACTAGCGTGTAGCCCACGTCAATATCTATGCAAATACACCACCCTTCAACCTCTGTGCCCCTACGTTTAGAAGCAGTGTAATTATTTAACTTTAAAAAATTACCAGTACTTAGATATAGGGGGATATTTAAATATTTAATATTTCAAAAGTCCTTCTTCAATCCAACAATGTTTTTACACTAGCGTGTAGCCCACGTCAATATCTATGCAAATACACCACCCTTTAACCTCTGTGCCCCTACGTTTAGAAGCAGTGTCATTATTTAACTTTGAAAAATTACCAGTACTTAGATATAGGGGGATATTTAAATATTTAATATTTCAAAAGTCCTTCTTCAATCCAACAATGTGTTTACACTAGCGTGTAGCCCACGTCAATATCTATGCAAATACACCACCCTTCAACCTCTGTGCCCCTACGTTTAGAAGCAGTGTCATTATTTAACTTTGAAAAATTACCAGTACTTAGATATAGGGGGATATTTAAATATTTAATATTTCAAAAGTCCTTCTTCAATCCAACAATGTTTTTATTGAAAACATAGTTTTGGTGTTACTTTATGAGTTTACAATTTCTTTTTGTAGTTTTTTTAGTTTTTTCTTCTGCTTGTTCTTTAGCTTCTGCCGAGTTTTGAATTCTGTGGTTTTTCGAAATTCTCGGTACTTGATTCGGTTCATTGGGTCATGTAATTTCTCAAGAGCTTAAATTTGAGAACCCAAACAGAAATTAGATAACTCAAATGCAACGTTGTGTTCATTTAGATTATTTGCTTTACAACAATTTTTAAGATTAAGTTAAAACCTGGGTTTAAATTCACGGCAGGATCGTCCTCGTGTTCCAACTCATCATCACTCACATCTTCTAGCTCAAGGCTTAGTTCAAAATGAATAAGCTTGGTAAGCCCGAAAAGTTTTTTGACCCCCATAGCAGCCCGTGTTTTCGTAAAGATTATGGGAATCACCTCTTGGATAGATGCACAGGTAAGGCCGAGCCCCTTCTCTTTATCATACTTCATCTTCTCCAACATGTTGTTCACAGCTGCTGAAGTTTCGAATGTTGTAGTGAATAGCCGGCTCGATTCATCGAAACACAAAGTTGGGTTATCGTATGGTATTTTTACTATTGGATCACCATACTGGTCCAGTCTAACGTTTTCCATGCCACTATTGAATTTGCACAAATATAGACAATAAGCACTTTTTGGTTGATAAACGAATAAAGCAAGTAAGTATTAGGCCAATGTAATATTCTACGTTCGTAAACAACTAAAATACTGAGCACTAACAATAAAGTAGGTACACCAAAGCAGCAGTTAACGCAAACTAAGAAACATAGTTAATACCCAAATCCCCAGTGTTAGATTAAAATAAAGGCATAAAATTGAGTTACACCATGGTATTTTATTTCACGCTGAAATATATTGCCTACTAGATAAAGCAAAATACTATGTTTACATCCAAACATATAATAAAGTTTGTAGAGTCAACAATACATCAAACGGCAACAACAAGTAATATCAAAAATGAAATGAATTAAGTAATCCTGACCAAAAAACCATAAAGAAGTGCAGATTAGAAAACAAAATTAAGTACAAACTAAAACGACTCGATGTTGTACAGTATTTATGACTACCACTAAAACTAAATAGTGTAGACAGCTTTAATTAAGGTCACTGTTAACAATGCTTCTAATACGCATAACAACAAGGTAATAAATGCACAACACGCTGTAGCCAACGCAAACGAAAAAACGCGAAGTAAGGAAAAATCACACGCTAGTAAAATTTGAAAATTGATACATACTATCGCTAAATGATACTGTTTATCTTAACATACTATCCTTACAATCTAATTAATATATATTTACTAGCAAAAGCATGCGTAACTACTGACAATTAAGGATGAAATAAACAACAGTAATAGTAAATTTATCATGTTAATGTACGAAAATATAGTAACAATTACAAGTTAGTACTAAATTCAAACACAGAAGGTCAACTTCAACGTTATGTTTAGTAATAATTGTATCCAAAATCATAGGTATAAACAATACAAGAGTAGAGGTTACACAAACTAAAAACCAATTTAACGTCATAAGACTACAAACAATGTTTTACAATGTATGATCTACACACCAATACTGCAAAGCAAAACACACCATGGTAGCTGCACAACCTTTGTTTACAAAGATAACAAAATTAAATGAGTACAACTGAAAATTAAGGCTAATATTATTTAGGAACTGCTTTTGGATGTTGTGCAGTAGCTAAAACTAAAGCCTGGTGAGCTAAGTAAAAATATTCTACTACAAGCATTACGTCATTATCGTACGCTTCTAATATTGACAAACCAACAGGCGAGCTACGAAGCAGCATCTCTAGCAGGTCATTTCTGTACTCACAAAGATCTTCAGCCCACAGAGATATGAAGTCATCCTGAGTTTGTAATCCTAGCTCAAACTGCAAAAGGCGGAAACAAGCAGTGCTGCAGTTTTCACTATCGTCTAAAACCCAAAAATACGCGAATAAGGTAATGTTTTAATACAATATAACGACTAAATAATCATTCACCAGAAAGCATTACAATGAAAAGGTAGCTTACTTTGAGGAGGACAATCACCGTTCTCTTGAATGTATTCAAACTCTGGATTAAGAGCTGATATTTCAGGAAACGTCAATAAGTGGTCTTTAATGCGATTCTTGAGCATTGGTCTACCCTGCATGACACAAAGGTTGCAATAATTTACCTATTTTTAATCGCAAAGTTTTACCCAGGCTTGAGTTCAAGTGCTCAGGAGTATTCCTTAAGCTCGAGAAAACAGCAGCTACTTAGTAACTTTATCACTTATGTACAGATTTAATACGTAGTGAATATACTAGAACTTAGTAAATAATTTACTTATTTTTTATCGCATGGTTTTACCCAGCCCTAAATTTCAGTGCTTAGGAGTATTCCTTAAGCTCGAAAAAACAGCAGCTTCTTAGTAATTTATCACATGAGTGCAGATTAAATACTAAGTGAACATTCAAAAACATAGTAAAAGCTACAATAATTACCTTATTTTGAGTCGAATATTATTACCCAGCTCTGAATGTAAGTGCTTAGAAGTATTCCTTAAGCTCGAAAAAACAGCAGCTCCTTGGTAATCTTATTAGATTTATACATATTAAATATTTACATAACACACAAGAACCTAGTAAAGGCTACAATTATTAACGTTTTTTAAGTCGCATATTATTACCCAGCTCTAAATTTAGGTGCTCAGGAGTATTCCTTAAGCTCAAAAAAAGGAGCTCCTTGGTAATCTTATTAGATTGATACATATTAAATATTTAGTTAACACACAAGAACCTAGTTAAGGCTACAATAATTTACTTATTTTTAATCGCAAAGTTTTACCCAGGCTTGAGTTCAAGTGCTTAGGAGTATTCCTTAAGCTCGAGAAAACAGCAGCTCCTTAGTAACCTTATCACACAGGTACAGATTAAATACGTAGTGAATATACTAGAACTTAGTAAATAATTTACTTATTTTTAATCGCATGGTTTTACCCAGCCCTGAGTTTCAGTGCTTAGGAGTATTCCTTAAGCTTGAAAAAACAGCAGCTCCTTGGTAATCTTATTAGATGGATACATATAAAATATTTAGTTAACATATAAGAATCTAGTAAAGGCAAATAATGGATGACCCTAAAAATACTCACAAGGGAATGACGCGGCATGACCGACCCAGATTTTCAAGAGACCCATTTTAAAAAATCAGCCTACATTTTAATAGCACAGAACTAAAGTAACTCGAGTGGATTTTGCGTTGTTTGGTTACAGTGACCCGCCAAAGTTTCAAAAAATTCAAATTTAGGCATTTCGCCGCCCTTTAACTTCAAGTTCTTGTCTGATTTGGATGAAATTGGTTTTTTTGTGATCCTTAGACTTTTTAATAAAAAGCTATTTTAGGGTTTTGAAAAATTCAAAAATTATTTTAATTATTATTTTTTTGAAAAAACGGTGTTAAAAAATTGGGCTTTAAATATACTTAATTATTGTATTTTTGTAAGAAAAATGAACATTTTTAAATTTTTTAAAATCCTGAAATAGCTTTTCAGTTAAAAGTCTAAGAATCCTAAAAAACAAAATTTTATCCAAATCGGACAAGAACTGTTAAAGTTATAGGGCGGCAAAATGTCAAAATTTGAATTTTTGAAAACTTTAGCGGGTCACTGTGACCAAACAACGCAAATTGCACTTGAGTTACTTTGAATCTGTGGTATTGAAAAGTAGGCTGATTTTTTAGAATGGGTCTCTTTAAAATCTGGGTCGGTCATGTCGCGTCATTCCCTTGTCAGTATAAAATTAATAAACTCACAACTATTCATTAACATATCATACTAACCGTATTTCGTGAAAGAGTGAGATGATCATAATTGATTTTAGCTTTAAATGGAGATGATCATATTTGATTCTTCGCTGAAGATATTTCAATTGAATTGAAATCACAACAATGATATATCAACATCATGCTTTTGAAATATGAATTTTGCAATACGTCATTTACAAATGGTTCATAATATGCTCATTCTCATCTCCTAACACTCTGTATTTGGCTACACAGCAAATAAATGTTACATATCGTGGGTGAAGAGTCATTCTGTCGTAAGTGCAGTGCACGGCTAAAATCATTCTGTCGCAAGTCCATACGATTCTTAGTCATTCTGTCGCAAGTCCATTCAATTGGTAGCTACTGTCAAGGGTCGCTTCAGTGTTGTCCTATGCATTAGGGGGGGGAGGTATATTACTGACTGTGATGTACTCATGATGTACACTTAGGGGTCGTCCACAAAAGGCGTAATGTTACTGACTGTGATGTACTCATGATGTACACTTAGGGGTCGTCCACAAAAGACGTAATGTTACTGAGGGTCGTCCACAAAAGACGTAATGTTACTGACTGTAGTGTATGTACTCATGACGTACACTTAGGGGTTGTCCACAAAAGACGTAATAAAAATTTAATTTCCAGAAAATTTTGCACTTTTGAGAAACATGTAAATAGAACATTTTGCACTTTTGAGAAACATGTAAATAGAACATTTTGCACTTTCAAAAAACATGTAAATACAATATTTTACACTTTTGAGAAATATGTAGATAGAAAAATTTACACGTTTGAGAAACATGTAGATAGAACATTTTACACTTTTGGGAAACATGTAAATAGAACATTTTGCACTTTTAAAAAACATGTAAATACAATATTTTGCACTTTTGAGAAACATCTAGATAGAGCATTTTACACTTTTGAGAAATATGTAGATAGAAAAATTTACACGTTTGAGAAACATGTAGATAGAACATTTTACACTTTTGGGAAACATCAAGATAGAACATTTGACACTTTTGAGAAACATAAAGATAAAACATTTTACACTTTTGAGAAACATGTAGATAGAACATTTTACACTTTTGAGAAACATCAAGGTAGAACATTTTACACTTTTCCCAAACATGTAAATAGAATATTTTACACCTTTTTAAAAACCTGTAAATAGAACATTTTGCAGTTTTTGGGAATGGAATTTTTATTACTTCTTTTGTGGACGACCCCTAAGTGTACGTCATGAGTACAACACAGTCAGCAGCATTACGTCTTTTGTGGACGACCCCTAAGTGTACATCATGAGTACATCAGAGTCAGTAATATACCCCCCCCCCCCTAATGCATAGGACAACACTGAAGCTACCCTTGACAGTAGCTACCAATTGAATGGACTTGCGACAGAATGACTTTAAGAATCGTATGGACTTGCGACAGAATGATTTTAGCCGTGCACTGGACTTACGACAGAATGACTCTTCACCCACGATATGAAAGATTACAAAAACAATTTTAACAGGTTATGTGTCTTATCTGGCCATGATTACCCACTGTCACCCTACTCTAACGTGTCTAGGGTTGGTGATGCATAGTCCAGGCCCCATTACGACACCATTAGCTCATTTGTAAATACTTAGTATCGACTTTGATTTTTCTGCGGCACACACCATGACTAACCCTATAGACAAGTTAGAGTGGGGTGACAGTGGTTAAGCATGGCTAGATAAGACCCAAACGATTCATCGTTTTGCCGTACTCCTAGTTAGTAATAAGTACGGTTTAGTTACCCTCTCATTTAACACAATGCACTTAAACCAACTACTTTTATTGCCGTCTAGGTGGTTGCGGAAGAAGTTGTGGCTACATAAGTTATTATTGTAGTAGTAGAGTGGGTATGTGTGATCGGGTTCATTTTTTTAAAACTTTGAGAATCTGTAACTTTTTTTGTGCTTCCTCTAAATTTACTGTTTATGTACTCAAATACTTCTCTATGTACCCTTAAAATATGAAACCGATAAACTGAAAATTCAAAGACTTATATCGAATTGTATGAAATTAACTCAGATAATTTTCGAAATTACAAAAATGCTGTAAATGTGATCACCGTGTCCCAAAATGTGATCATGTTAAAAATACATTAATATTACAGTGAAAGTTACAAAATCACATGTTCTGGGGTGGTCTAAAAATGGCGTCACACAAATAATGACTTGTTTGTCCCACCATTATTTCATCATTTTAGGAGTTGCCCATAAATGATGTCATCGAAATATCTCCATTTCTACGACCCTATGATTACCCTGCCCTGTCATCAACCGAACCATTGTGTAGATTTAGATAGATATCTTTAACGTAGGTTGTCATCAATATCCTAGCTGACCCACTAACCGTACCCCTAACATCATTTACGGATGATCCCTTACTATTGAGTAAGCGACTATTTTAAAATGGGATGTCATTCAGTCATTAATATCTGGTTAAACCAGCTGACCATAGCGATGATATTCTTTAAGGGCAATTCTTAAGGGGTTACCTTTAAATGATGTCATCATCTTGGTTGGTAAAAATAAAATAAACGAAAGTTCGTCATCTGTAGCTTGTGATAACAGCAATTGCGTAAATGATTAAAGAATTCCTCCTGAACTAGTGGATTTATCTTGAGCTACACACACCACAGTAATGCTAACGATACACTAAATTTTAATACCCACCCGTTTTGTTAATTTACAAAAAATCAAAATTTGCTGTAAGGGATGGTTCATAAATGATTTCACCCAAATTAAAACTTTGTTAAGACCCATTCACCTCTATGTTATGACATCAACATTACTTAACCCGCTATATGTAATATGTCTTCTAAATCTGACTGAACCCACACCATACTGCCGACATCATTTATGGACGATCCCTAATGATATTGTCAAATTATTTTAAAAAGCTGTTCCATAAACTGAGTTGATTCTATGCGTTTAGCCATCTGCAGCCCTGATCACATTTTGAGCGCAAAGAATGATCACATTATAGCACAACTCCCGGGTTTGACACTTCTGACTTTCATCTATTTTAGCGGAAACCCTCTGTACGAAAATCTCAAACAGTATCTTTAACTAGTTGGTAATGAATGTGTGAATCACGTTGTAAACGTTGTTTAATTCTAAAATGTACAACACTGGAAATTTTGAAATTTGAAAACTCGGAAAAAAAATCGGAAAACGACTTATTCTGATGTTCGGATTTCGAAGATTTTACTCTGCCCAGGTTTTCAAAGTTGCGCACCCTAAATTATACGGTAGTTAGTTAAGAGTAAAAACTATCATTACCGCCTAGTAAAGGATTTCTGATGCAGCTTGTGTTTTAGCATTAGCCATTGATCACACTTAAGGCATGATCACATATACCCACTCTACTTCTACGAAGTTAACAATAGCAGGCCCGGTATCTATTGGAGTAGGCTGTGGTTAAAGTGATGACATGGGGTGGGTGGGCCGCGAAAGAGTAATAATTTCAGTAACATCATTTATGGGCTATTTCTTTTATAATAATTTATGGGTCTGTTGAAGTTTTGTGATACTGTATATATTATACTATATATCGTCTGTGAAGAACCAAAATGACCCATATCCATTTGCAGCTAAAACCAATATGGTACTATCTACAAAAATATGTAAACATGTCTTGAAAGCATTTAAATAGAATAGTTTACCCTTTTCAAAAATATGTAAATAGAACATTTTGAACTTCTCATGACTATGCAATTAGAACATTTTCCGCTTTTCAAAAAACTGTTAACATTTTACGGATGTTTCTCAGTTTGTTTTTACGACATCGCTTATTTTGATTCGAGCTTAAATTAGATGTGGGTCATTTCGGTTCTTCACAGACGATATGATTAGTATTATTTGTTGGACATTTGATACTTACATTTCCATGAATCCTTGTTCCGCTAATAAATGAGATGTTTTAGACAAGAGCACTGGAAACAACTTACTTACAATTATAAAATTATATCTATTATCCACCTTAATACTCGATCTGAGCTACACACTACAAGCACGTTATAATTATTCCAAATTCCAACTCAGTCGCAGTCGCCGGTCCTCAGGATTAAAATCAAGGGATGGAGCCTTATATATTATACACGTGTTGACCGAACGCAGCATTTAGCGGCTGTGTGAGCTCTGCTGGGTGGAGACAAGTACATATTACGTTATACATATTTTATTTTTGGGCCCACCCAGGCTAGGGATGTAACATAATATATGTGTATCTCCCCTTAGACAACCAAATGGTTCTAGGCAGGATTAGTGCAAAATTTTTGCAAACGGTTTTATTTTCAGCCAAGTCTTGTTTTGTCAGTTAAATCTACCTAACTGCAGCCGGTAATTATTTTGGTTTTGCAAGTGGCATAAACGTGTTAGTACATTAATATTTATATGTCATTGTATAATTATGTATGCTATCTAAACTAGTGATCCATTACTAAATGTATTATGTCAGTCCATTAGTTATGCTGAAGGTTGCGGGTCGAATCCAAATTGATTTCTGTCATCTGTGTTATTTTTCAATTAATAAAATTGTTTCACAGGATTAGCTGTTGCGAGATCTAACAGTCAACAGTGATTTCAGGAAACATAATATAACTGCAGTGTCTGTAAATTCTTAATTGAAATTCGTATTGACCTCTGGTAACACCTTCTGATTTTGATTTTAAAGTAGGAGCACAATCAGTAAAATATTAACAGTCAACAGTTGACAGTAACGTGGTAAACTCATCCATATTTTTCTCACCTGTGGGTTATAATTGCTGATTTATTTTATAGGTAAAGGTTAAAGATTAATACTGAGTCAATCAAAAATCATATTTATTCAGTATTATGTAAATGTCTGCGAGAATTACATTGTAAAACAGCGTTTCACATTTTCAATTATATATAGGACCAAACAATATTTAATTCATAACATTAATTGTTTATTCACAGTTGCCTTCCCAGTTTCCAGTGCGTGATAATTAGATCGCAGTACAAGTACTACTGTTGACTGTAGCTATGACGGATTCCAATTTTTTCAAAAAACCGTTGTTGGAAAAAATCCAAGGTTTGTTGGATCGAAAACCAGGAACCTACGACGTGGCTTTTTTTGTGGGGAACGAGAAAAAAATAGTGAGAGCACTGAAGGTCATTTTGAAAGCATCGTCGCCGGTTTTGGAGAAGGAATTCGAGGAGAATTGGGATTTTGCTGTAGTTAAGGAAGGCGACGGGATTCCGCTTCCTGATTTTGATCCCATCGCATTCGAACTTTTTGTCAAAGTGAGTAGATCTATTGAGTAATTAATTTCCCTATTAACTTATGTACTCATATTATGTAGTAGGCAAAACAGAAAATTACAAGTGAATTAAAATCAGAGTTTCAAAATCTTGGCTTCTCGCTGACTCAAGAATGTTTACTGATTACAAGCAGCGGTGTATCCAGAAATGGGGCTAGGGAGCTCTAGCAACTCCTTCCCCAATAGGGAACTTGTTAGCACTGTCCAAATACGAGTTGTCATTTTCCCAGATAGCTTCTCATCATCAATAATAGTTAGCCCCCCTCCCCCTTCACCTCCTTAAACAAATTTTGGATCCGTCGCGGATCCAAAACGTTCTTCAGAGTACAAGAGCCGATCCAAGGAGGGGGGGGGGGCAAGGTGCTTTTGCCTCATCCATAAGGAACTATATTAACATTTTGGAGATTGAAGCTCGAGCGGTCTAAGATTGCCACTTAACATTGTTAGCCCCCGCCTCATGACCCATTCCTGAAGCCGCCACTAATAGTACATAATTATGTATGTGGTTTTCAATTTTTAGCTCACGTCTCTTGATACGTGGTCGCAGGAAATTCTAAGGACATTAAACATGCCACCGATTCAGATGTTGAATTTGTTGTCAATTTGCCGACGCTTTGAAATGCAAAATGCTGTGGAAAATTTGGAAGAATTAGCTACAACATTTATGCAGTAAGTGATCAAACTTTTATGCAGTCTATAGGTTAAATCTTGCTGATTTGAAAAGTGTGTCAATAAATGGAAGTGAAATTAAGGGAAATACAGATTATTGGTCGAAAACATAATTTAGTAAATTCTAAATATTAGAAGGTTACTCAAGTTACAGTTATTCATTAACTTTACTGCATTAGTTAACTTCTAGTAAATGGACACTCATGTATTTTAGTTAATTCTATTCGTGTATGTGGTCTGCAGTTTCGTAACTTAAACAGTAAACATGTATTCAATGTAAAGAAAGTAGTGCCTTGAAGTTGGAAAAACAAATTTAACATTCGAAACCTCAGTTTATCTGCAATAACTTATCCCTATTTTTCGGCTGGTCTACAAATTAATTTGGAGGATGTCAGTGTGACGTACGTGAAATCCTTGGTAATGTGTTTTAATGTTTTGTTTATTCATATTTAAAGTTGTCTGCTTTCAGATCCTTTGGCGAATACAAAGACACTGATGAATTCTGGCAACTCTCGCAGACGAACTTAAAATCTGTTCTCGGCAGGGACGATATTGGAATCAAGGAAGTTGACGTGTTTCACGCTGCAATCAGGTGCTTTGTGGTTTAATTGCAGTCCCAATTAGTATATATTTTACGATTATAAATAGAATTCAACATTTCATTATCATAGCTATTGTTTGAGCTGGTCAACTAATAATTTGTTTGCCTTATAACTTTTTCCGCACTGATTTTTGTAGATGGGCGAAATTCCAGTGCAAGCAGATGAAGGTGGAGCCAACTAACGAACACATTCGAGAAGTTCTCGGTGACTGTTTATTTGAAATTCGATTCCCAATCATGTCCTTTGCTGACTTTACGAAAACAGCAGAACTAAACGATATTCTTACAGCAGAAGAAACAGTTGGAATTTACAGATTTATTGGATTGAAGGCCACCAAGAAGTAATTTTGCAATATATAAACGTACGTGGAAAATCATATGCATGCTCCAGTGGTTCTGTGGTTAGGTGATTTGAAGTAAAGAAATTATAATTTATTTTTGTACTGAAAAAGGTTTAAATTTGATGCGAAGAAGCTTCCATTTAAAACTGCACCAAGGAAACAAGTGCAAACACTTAATTTCAAACCGAACTCGGAGACCAATAACAGCGATGCTCTGGTGCCGCCAGGAAGTTTAACACTTCGTTTGACTCAAGACTTTGAAATCGTTGAAAATCCTCCGTTTGTCTGTGATGGCAGTAGAAATGATCATTAGTAAGCTTTCGATCAAATTTCTATAGCGATAATAAAATCTGTATTTTATTGTATTAAATATTAAAGCACTTTCGTCATTAAATTACTGCATTTTTTTCAAATTGCAAATTGTATAGTTTGTTTTATATATTCTATTCTTGTACTTTTTCAATCTTTTAGCATTGCTTGTGAGAAAAACATTAGAGTTTACGGACTCGGTTTCTTCGGCCCAATAGAAAAAGACGGATACTATGATGCAAAAGTTCAAATTATGGGAGCCTGTGGAATTGAGTACGACAGTGGAATTTTGGAGAAACGTATTTTTGCGGAAAAAGGAAAAACTTTTTATTTCGTTTTTGATACACCAATCAACCTTGAGGAAGGCGATGTGAGTGGCAACTGGACTAAATTTTACAGAATCGACTACTACTTAAAGGTAGCGAATCACATTTTCATGTTTTCACAATATTATGTTATTTTCTAATCAAATTGAAGAAAAACTTTTGACATGATGATTTTGCTTTGGTCTACAGGGTCCAAACACTTCCGGCTTTAACAGAGAATTGTTTATACATTTCATACTACAGGAGAGAGGCACTATATTTCGTTTCGACTGGGGTAGCAACCAATTAGCTGAAATTATATTCAAATCAAATTGAATAATTTAATCTACACCATGATACTACTGAATTACTTTATATTTAATTTAAACCTGAAAGATAATCTAATACCTGTTCATATTGTACTAATTAAGTTTTTTTATCTATTCATACCATTAATAATTTTAAAGTAAGTTCATGCCAAAAACATGAAAAAACTATGTCACTTGGCTTTCCATTCAAAATATATTTGTGGCCTTTTTTCTGGTTTATGTTATCCTTAAGTTATGTAGTTAAAACGCTTGCGTTTTTCTGCAATTATTACATTTATAATGTTTCGCATTAGAAGAAACAACGAGTTAATTTAGTCATCGGAAACAACTCAGTCGGCAGTTTCAATCAACGAATCGACAGTTTTGTAAATTAGCAGTGCTACCCGGTGGCCCACTTTTATAGGAAATACTTACTTTAATTTGACTTGGTGTCTGTTTTTTCGTTTTTTTAATAATTAATTTTATGCCTAATAATTTATTTTAGCAGTAAAGAATTCCGTGTGTTGTGGCGGCATAGAACTGCTAATTATAATTATATGAAATGTAATACCTACTTAATAAAATCAATGATTGAACGGTGCTCAGTAGTTAATAGTTTTAGTATGCTAAGTTATTTACCACATTCCTACTTCCTACGAATAATTGTGCAAATTAAATAACCATAATTTTACTGCATTATTTTAGCAGGGTACAATATACGCTTTGCGCTTTGAACCTTAAATACGAACAATTTAATTAATACAATTCATTGTAATTATTTTATATACTTAAGTAGGTGCTTTACACGGGGATTGTGAGAAACTAAATCAACCAGATAATAAACTAAACTGTCGCTTTTCTTTGGGCTGATATACATACGTAAAGAATCGTTCACAAATTACGTTATCCGTAGGGGAAATGGGTCGTCTTGGCTACTGCGGTGACATTCAATTTAAAGATAGACGTTTACGCTATGATTCAGCTGATAGCAGTGGAGTCATTGGAAACTAGAAATTATGATGACGTCGCTGGTTGACGTTTCGTAGATACCTTGGAAATACATACTAAAATTAATAAAGTACTGAATAGAATTAATTTTGTCACTTCTTTTCCTTCGCCCTTTAACTAAACGTTGAACTAACCGAAGGAAAGAAACTTTACTTCACTTTTCCTACTGTTAATTTATATAGAAGATTTAGAAGATAATTATAGATTTTATTTAGAAGATTTTAGAAGGGGCAAAGTCACGTGCTGAACAAAAGTCGAATGGCTCGTCATTCAGATTTTGTCGGTTGTTTTTAAAGGTAGAATGGTTGTTGAAAGTAGAAGGGTAGTCAGTAGTGTAAAACTGGTAAAAGTATTACATATTTAATAAATACTAATTTAACGAATTAAATACGTTGATTAATGCTTTAAGTGCTTACGATGCGCTGTAAGAATTAAAAGGAATACAAAACTACACTGGACAGTCAACTCACCAGTAACACCGTAGTGACCGTAGTGTTTTAGTCCGTCGGTTGAATCCAAACGGAGCCAGTAAATATTTTGATTTTGCAGTTGTAAACTGGTAAGTACTGAATTTTCAATATCCTCATTAGTGTTAGTAGTGTATTAGTTATTAGTTATATTTTGCTGATTTGCTGTATAAACCCCAGTGTTCAGAGAATTGGTCTGTGCCACTTTCGTATCTAAAACATTTGGTATTTATTTTTTTGTAATATTTTACAATATCGTTGCTACTGCGTTATTATTTTATTTTTATTGCTAACAGCTAAACATTATTAAAGAACGATAGAAATGGCTATGCACTCACTAGTCAGTTGGATATAAATGTATATATGTAGATCATAGTATAATCAAAATATAGCTAGGCTTCAAGAATGGGATCAAATACATTTAATTCATATTATTTATTCACAATCGCCTTTCCAGTCTACAGCTGACAGTGTGCAATACCTTGCAATACCCAAGTGATACCACAAGTAAGTAACTATGACAGATTCTAAATTCGTCGAAAAACCGTTACTGGAAAAAATCCAAGACTTGTTGGATCGAAAACCCGGAACATGCGACGTGGCTTTCTGCGTGGGGAAGGAAAAGAAGGTAGTGAGGGCACTGAAGGTCATTTTGAAAGCATCGTCGCCGATTTTGGAAAAGGAATTTGAGGAGAAGTGGGAAGTTGCTGTGGTTAACGAAGGCGACGGGAATGACGGGATCCCACTTCCCGATTTCGATCCTATCGCATTTGAAATGTTTGTTAAAGTAGGTCGTTTACTCGAATTGTTATTAAACTATAACCAAAAAATTCAGCTTAATTCAAGTTTAATAAGTTTCGAAACCCGGCTCCTCGCTCACTAAAAAGCAGAGTAATTATTTTCGTACCAATTATGTATGTGTATCGTTATTTAATTTGTAGCTTACATCTCTTGATACGTGGTCACTGGAGCTTCTTGAGCAATTAAGTTTGTCACCTAATCAGATTTTGAATTTACTCTTCGTCTGCCGACGCTTTGAGATGAAAAAAGCAGTTGAGAATCTAGAGAAAGCTACCACATTTTTGCGGTAAGACGTCAAATGTGCTTGTTTTTAGTAAAGAGGTTAATTCCTGCTGACTTAAAAAGAGTGTTAATGGCTGGAAATAAAAAAGGAGAAACGGTATTAAACAAATAACAGAATGCACAGACCATCAATTAGAAAGAAAAGAAAAATGCAGTAGTTTGGAACATATCGTTTGATTATACTTCTCTTCTTTTAGATCATTTGCTGATTACAAAGACACTGACGATTTCTTAGAACTTTCTCAGATAAATTTAAAATCGGTTCTCGACAGCGACGAAATTGGAGTCAAGGAACTTGACGTGTTTTACTCTGCAATGAGGTGCTTCGCAGTTTATGCTCAGTCATAATTTAGAATTAGATTTTTATTATAAATTTTTAGTATAATAGTGTCACATGTTGTTATATTAAGCGGTATAAGAATATCGATACACATTAATAAAAATGCAAACCTAATTTCTTCGCACTGATTTTTGTAGATGGGCGGAATTCCAGTGCAAGCAGATGATGGTAGAGCCAACTAAAGAACGAATTCGAGAGGTTCTCGGCGATTGTTTATTTGAAATTCGATTTCCTGTCATGACCTGTGCTGAGTTTACGGAAGCACGGGAATCAAAAGATATTTTGACAGCGGAGGAAATTATTGAAATTTATGGATTCATCGGATTGGCGGACAGTCAAAAGTAATAAAAAAAATATAAAATGGTAAAGGCATAAAGCATTCTCAACTGAAAAAGGAGTTAGATGTGTTGAAATAAAGATGCATAATTTATTTTTGTACTAAACAGTTTGAAATTCGACACGACGAAGCTTCTATTTAAAACCAGACAAAGGAATCAAGTACAATCACTGGAGCTTAAACCAAATTCCAAAATCGTTAGTGGCAGTGATGGCAGAGCAATATATCCCCCAGGAATTTCAACACTTTGTTTGATTCTAGGTTCAGAAATCGTGGAAAATCCTCCGTTCGTCTGTGACGGCAGTTTTCAATATCATTAGTAAGTTTCCATTCCAATTTCCATAGCAATAACTAGACATGCTTTGTAATGGATTAGCTAAGAAATTACTTTAGCATATATGCTATAGTTAAATGTATGTACATTAAAGCATTTTAATTTCAATATAGTAGGAGCGGTTTCAATTATTCTTTTTCTTCTTTGCCAACATTTTAGTTTTGCTTGTGAGAAGAAAGTTACAATCTATGGACTTGGATTCGTGGGTCCAATTGAAAAAGACGAATTCTATGATGCAAAAGTACAAATTCTGGGAGCCTGTGGAATTGAGTACGACAGTGGAATGTTGGAGAAACGCATTTTAGCGGCAAAAGGAAAATATTTTTATTTTGTCTTTGATGCACCAATCGACCTTGAGGCAGGCGCAGTTAGTGGCAACTGGACTAAATTTTATGAGATTAATTACTTCTTAAAGGTAATGAATTACGGTAACATTTACGGTCTCATATTTTTATTCTCTAATTGAGTTGAACATATATTTTTGACTTGACGTTTTTACTTTGATCTGCAGGGTGCAAATACTTCCAGCTGTAGTAGAGCGTTGTTTACAAATTTTAATCTGCAGAAGAAAGGCAGTAAATTTCGTTTTTACTGGGGTAGCAACCAAGTTGTGGAAATCCTATTTAAATTAAGATAATTAGTTCACACCTAAGATTTATGTAAGACAAGTACCATAAAACATTTTGTAGAATAAAACCTGAAAATGTATCTATCAGTAAAAATGAACTCAATAAGATATTCAAAGATAATAATGTTTACAAACTGTCATTAGTTTACTAACACACAATTTGTACTACAATATTTTTGTAATTTTAAAAGCTCTGTTATCGATATTAGTTTGAATAAATGGACCATGATTGTACTTAGCTTCTCAAGCCAAAGTTATCACAGTTTTTAGTGTTTAAGTTAAAGCCGACGGAAATTTAAAAATTAGTTTATAAAAATATTCAATATTGTTCTAAACTTTAAAAATACAATGTATAGTTATGTGTCACGAGGTCAGTACAATTTGTCAAGGACGGAGCGGAATATTTTTAATAATTATAGAGTGTTGTATGAACAATTAATTACTTTTAGTACACGTGGAGTATTTCTCGTAGACTCAAAAGAGGTTTATCAGTTACATGATTTGAATTTAGTTGGTTGTAATGGAGTATTTTTTATACAGACTCGATGTGAGAATGTAATGTATTTCCTAATGTCTTTCAATAAATTTATGTATTTTCCACACAAACGACGTTTTAGAATTAACGAACAATACTAAAAACTTGTACAAAATACTTTTTCCAAGAATTACCCACAATACACTGACCAAGCTTATGTAGAATTGTTTAGCAAGAAGACAAGAAACGTACCTAATTACACTTAAAAGCAATTCAGCTTTTGGCTTCATATACACATAAACGACGCTGTAAATTAAAGATGATGCATTAGCGATATGCATAATTATATAATTATATACAACAGGTACGTATGACTTAACTACCAATATTGTTTAGTAAAAAAAAAACTTAATTGCTGAAACTTGAAATTTTATTCATTTTTCGTTGTTCCTGTAAAATTTGCTGTGACGGAATTTTCCCGTTTTGCCAAAAAACTCTTCACATATTTGTGTAATCCAGTATTACCCTAGGGCCGAGGGTAAGAATATAAAGTGTCTATTATTTTTGGTACTACGGTTATAATTACAGATTTAACTATCTTAAATAAAAATAATACACGGGGGCAATGGGTATACATATAAACTTTGTCATTTTATTTTATTTTGTTTATAAGTTTACATAGACATTTTCGAATAGTTCGGTTTCGGTTTCGGTTAGAAATGAAGGTAATCATAGGCATAAAGAAGTTTAATATGTTTTAGTAAGCTTTAATTAACTTCGTAAGACATAACTGAGTGGCTCATAATGACTCACATATTAAAAATTGAAAACAGTTAACTAAGTGAGTAAAATTATAAATATTGTAATATCCGTTTTCCCTAGAAATGATTTAAACACATTTGGGTAGCTATTATAACTAGCAACATAAGTAAAAATGCGAGCACAATAATTAAAAAATTGAGTATTTCCCATCTTTTAGGATAAATAATTTAATTACTTTAGTCCAATATAATTATAGCCTTGCAGCCGTTACGTATGAACCACTTTTATATCAACGTCATTCATAATCCTCATATTATTTTGTTTGTCATTCACAATTTTTCTGAATGGAAACGAGATTAATAATAATATGCTACAATTTATCAATTAAAACACTGCACTGTAATCAGAGGGCTTGTTTGGACTGTCAGTGTTTTGATAGGTTAAATACATACGGCAGAAAAAAGTTATAAAACTATCATAGAGGTGAAAAGAACTATAGCAAGCAGTAATATAATATGCCATATGCCAGTCAAAGTTCTGTGTCGAAAAAAGTCATCCAAATGCAAGTTTGATATAAATTGTAACAACTCCTTTTCCTCTTATAGACTCACCAGGAATAAAAACAAACGAAGAAGTTGCAGCTTAAAATGCCACCAACATCTCACTCGGACTCCCGCTTAAGAAATATTTTATCCAAACTTCAGATTATCAAAGGCAAAACATCGATATCTGAAATTAGGAAAAAATTTACTAAGAAATGGATCACTGGAGTATTTAAAGTGGCTTCGTACATAAAAATCGTCCCATTTGAAAAGCGCCCCCCTGGAAGTCTTAAGCATTCGACGACTTTATTTCAATGGCAAGTGTTTCGAAAAGGGACCAAGTTGACGATGTTCTACATGGTTTTCGCTCTTCTGATTCTCATCGGGGGGACCCACCACTGCATTTTCTGGACGTATGTCTCGTCACATGGTCTGGACTTCAACGCCCTCTGCCATCTGTACCATGTACTGTACTACACCATCCAAACGTTGCTCAGCTGGTCCACTCTACGCAATCCGTCAGCTGCTGTCGGAGTTCTGAATCAAATGGATTTTCTGGCGAATAAATTAGAAATTTCTAGGAAGGATGTCGTCAGGGTTACCGGAGCCCAAAGCGACAAGACGAAGGCAGGAAACAAATCACTACACTGCTTTTCCAGCTCGAGTTATCTCCTCATTGAAATGCAATGGGCATCAGCTGGTCTCTGTGACGTTCTCGGCATCGCTGTTATGTTCTGGTTTGCCCCGAATGGGCCCATGTTTCTCACGTCCCACGTCAGGAAATGGATGGGCTACGAAGAGTTTGAAGATCTGAACCTAATTGTCAAGCTGGCTTTGTTTGTAATGGAAACCATTCAAACTGCAATTCCATTCTACTCCGCGTACTGTCAGTATGCTATTTGTATAGTAGGACTTATGGCAAATAAAATATTCTTGACAGAAATCAGGTATGTAATTGTCAATGTCATGTAACGCATTATCAGTAAAAAATCAAAATTGTTCATATCGAATTTAAGATTAAATTCTAAACATCTTTACTAATATGTTTATTACACAGTTTTAAAAAGTGCAAAATATTGTGTTTTTTGAAAATCGTAAACCGTTTCACTAAAGTGTTTTTTGATAATGAAAATTGATTTATTCGTCAAATAATTTTGGCTCCAATCCTTGAAAATTTATCTTTTTTTTTAATTCTTCCTAATGCCATTTATTTTCAGATCTGTTGTAAGATCAATCCTAGAAAGATCCAAGGATGAAAATGCCGTTTCGGTACTGCGAAACACAAAGTTGGCTCTGAAGAATTTTCTCAGCGTTGGGATGTACACTCAGCTGTGCAACGACTGGTGGCGCAGAACATTTCTGCCCATGTCCACAGGATTCGTGTACATTTTTGCAGTGGTCGAGCTCTACGCGACACTCGCTCCACATGACGGCGTTCCTCTCGTCAATTGGATTGCATTCCCAATATTTGCTGTCGCTCTCATTATTTTCAATTTCTTTGTTTTTATTGAATTCGCGAAAGTGCGACAGGGCTCTGAGGAAGTCAAGTCACAGCTTCTGTTGATCTTGTCGCAGATGGAAGAAAATCCACAGTGGAAGTTGTTGTTTGGGGTTGATTTGAGGATCCTTAGGAAACGTGTGGAGGCAATTAATGCGTTTGGTGTGGAGGTTGGGGACTGCAAAGTGACCGTTGGAACCCCGATGGATATTACTAACTCAATTATTGACCAAGTTCTCATGATGCTTCGTTTGTAGGAAGAAGTTTATTTATAATTGTTTCACTAATTCAGTCTGAAATATTTAGAAAAGTACTTTACTATTTGTGTAGATTCAAGGTCAATTACAAATGACTGTATTGTTTTGCGTTTAAGCAATTTATTATGTTGGGTATTTTTAAATTCGTTTTCCATTATGTTAAAATTTACGTATGTATATTGTAGAAAAAAACTTTTTGATATTACATGGTAGATGTTGTTTCGGTTCATTAAAAACATTTAACAAGATAGCTTAATATATACATAATTATAGTATGTTTACGTAAAATTCTAAACCGTATTTTTTGTAGATGTAGAAACTGCCGTTTTATATTGATAAGTAACTTTCAAGTGTGAAATCGCATGTACCTATGATAAAGAGCTTTTAATTCTGCACTATGAATTATCGAGCTATATGTAAATATACAGGCCCTATTTGGGGGATGTATAATTCAATACATATTGGTTTTGAGTGAAATTAGAGAAAAACAAACGTTGACAAAACGTTACGAATTTTTGCATGTGTTGAAAAGGGAAATGCGAGCGAGTTACGACTTATCTTTTAGTACGAGACTAGAACCGGACCAAGTTACAAGTACAAGTAGAAAGTGTAATTATTTCTTGGGTACTTTTGCCTCATCTAATTAAACCAATTAAAAGCTATACCCATCGTTATGGACGAGACTGAAATAAAAGTAATTAAAAGTTCGTTTGACTATCTGTGTAAGAACACTACTTCTGTGGATCAGCTGACTATTCTTGCAATAGCTGCGCTACTCATGACTGAGTCTGAGCGAGAGAAAATTGTAAGTTATTCAGAATTGTACTAATTAAAACATTACTAATTTGTACTGGAATCAAGGCAATTTTATTTTTATTCACAACAATAAATCATGATTATTTCAGATTGCACATCCGACGCAGTATTTACAAAATTATGGATTTTACCTCCACATGATGAAAAAACCAGAAGCCATGGGTCATCTCTTGAGATTTCTGAAAAGCGTCCATAATGATGGCGTAGCTCAGCATTTAGAAAACCAGTTAAAAGTCGAACTCGAAACTAAAGCTGCAGGGGAAGCGTCACGTCCTGCTCCAGGAGACCGAAATAGTGCTAGTGGATCTGGTTCCGTGCGAAGACTAATCGTGGGTGGAGATAATCAAAGAGTTGCAGGAAATGATTTGGTTGGTGTGGGAGGAGCAAGTCCTACTGACGGTTCAACTTTTACTCCTTTCAACGACATGATTGTCCAGGGCTCTGGGAATTGGGTGGCTGGGAGAAATTACATACAAGGAAATGGTCAAAATTAATTAAGCCCAACTCTCCCTGTGTATTAGTTAGAAAACGTGCACAATTTAATTGATTAAAATTTTAAATTGACTTTGACTGGCTTTCCTCAGAAGCTCCGGGTTCGAACCCAGATGACGGCATTTATTTTTTGCATATTTTTGTTGCTAATTAAAACACAATTGAGTTCATTTCTTGTACTGTACTATCACACGGGCTTTTGCATCTACATTTCTGTCACAAATTTAAAAATAGTTTTATGCCGAACTAATTAACTAAATGATTTAATTAATTAAAAATATTTCCAATAAAGTATAACAATTTCCTAATTTTTTATTTCCGTCTTCATATCTAGTTTAATACGCTTATGTGAAATAAAACTGTTAAACGTTAAACAATTTGAAAATAATTTTGTTCGGAAAAAAAATAAGTAGACAGGTACGTATACACGAATTAATTATAAAATAAAATACTCCCACCATTTTCATTTTCTGCCTTTCATGCAAAACTAATGCAACGTCGTGAATAGAACGTTAGAACACCGTGAATTAACGTTAGTCCACCTGTAGATTAACAGTAAATAAAAGGACAAGTTCATGGCCAAAATAATAAAAAAAACGTTCATGGTCTTTTACTTTGGAATTCTCTCGATTCAAGTCACTTGTAATTATACTTGTATCACCCATATCAGCCCCTTTACCAAGAATAGGAAAGCAATCAATTGTAATAAGTGATTATGTTTACATGTAAAATCAGACACATCGTGCATAATTATTTTTATGTTTTATATGTATGTGTGTAGTGAATGTGCTGAGTACACTAATTATATCTAATTATATGGCTTGTAGTATAGACATTTGGAAGTGCAGTTAGTTTTTATCAAAGTTGGTTTATCCCTGTGTGGTTACTGTGGTTGACAGATAATTAAATTGGCGCCCGGTTGATAAGCGAATCCTACACTTCATATGGAAAGAATCCAATCAGCCAAAGTATATCCTATTCTTTTTATTAAAAACGAAACACAGTCAAGAACATAGCAGAATATCTAAATCCTGAACTGCTATTAAAAGGTGAGTAGTTTTATTTAAACAACCAGCTTTGTTTGAATTCGGTATGCTGGAACACTAAAGTTAATAGAATAATATTAAGCTGTGCCTTGACTGATTAAATTGGAACCAGACCTTCTAAACTGTAGAAACGCACTGTATACTGTATAGCCATGTGACTTTCGTGATATGTACATTTGGTCAGGGACCGAGGAATCTTTGCATCATTTATGTAATTAAATAATTATTAACATGGATTAAAATCCATGAAGTATAGAGTTTCTTCATCCCTATGAAAAGAAATAAACTTCTGTTTTGAGCTTTTTAATTGACTAAACACAAGGTGTTTCAACATAATTTTAGGTAATAGTTAATTGAACATGTGAAGAATTATTTTTGTAATTGAATTATTTTGTCATATCTGTAATAAATAGTTGTAAGCATATTACTCGTATTTCTAGATGGCCAACCGGCCACAGAAGCGGACACATATTTGATATTTGACTTATAAAGTCAATGGCTGATAACGTTTATATCTTTTTATTTTTATCAGGGAACATGATACCAAATTATAATATGTACAATATTAAAACCTAGCAAATGCGATATATAGTATTTGTATTTTACAAAACGGGCTATATGCTGTAGTTCCGTTATGTTAAACTGAAAATAAATTGTTGAATGAACAAGTATGACAAAGGTTTTACTGACATTTTATAATAATGTGATTATAAATATCGTCTGTGAAGAACTAAAATGACCCATATCTATTTTTCTAGCCAAAAACAATATCCACTATCTACAAAAATAATTAAAAGTATTTTTAAATAATTAATGCAAATAAAACATTTTGAACTTTTGAAAAACGTGTATATAGAACATTTTACACTTTTCAAAAGCATGTAAATAGAACATTTTGCACTTTTAAAAACATGTAAGTTGAACATTTTGCAATTTTTAAAAACATGTAAATAGAACATTTTAAACTTTGTAAAAACATGTAAATAGAACATTTTGCACTTTTAGAAACATGTAAATAAAACATTTTACACTTTTTAAAAACATGTAATAGAACATTTTGCGCTTTCACAAACATGTAAATAGAACATTTTCCACTTTTCAAAAACTCTTAATAATTAACATTTTACGCATAGTTTCTCATTTTGTTTTTATGACATAGCTCATTTTGATTTTAGCTTAAATTGGAAATGGGTCATTTTGGTTCTTCACAGACGATTTATGATCTCTGTATATAATATGATTACATAGATTCTCTACCTTTAATTTTATAGATTAATATTTCTGTTATATACTTTATTTGCAGCCGACTTGTATAAAACTGATACAAGTTAAATGCATACATTAAATATGTAAACAGGAGCTTGAGGTGTTTACAATAATTTACAATGCAATTCAGTGGCCATGACCAACTGACCGACAGACAACTTGATAAATAAATATTATTACTACATCTGTGTATTATTATATTTCTATTACACAATCTATCTATATTTATATGTACTATAATTTGATATGCCTTGGATGGTTGTAAGTTGCAATTCATCAAAATGGTCAGCTATTTCGAGCTCACTTGACTACAACAAACTTTTGAAATTTATGACTTTCAAATTCAGGCAAACCTATAATTTGTAGCCTACGGAGAAATATGTTGATTAATGTCTTACACTTTTTCGTTTTATTCATTTTCCATTTTCTTGAAATGAAGACAATTAAATTTTGTATTTTTTTACACAATACATTACAAGGTACAACAAGTTATATGCTGGTTTTAAATTACACACAACTTCAATAGGTTGCAAACTGCACATCGATTTAAACAACTTTTTCACGTGCAAATTTTAAAAGTCTTACAAAAATCCGAAGCGTACATAATTAAATGCTTTAGATACATGCTGCATAAATACTGCACATAAATTACGTTAATTATTAATGGAAATGTTGGCATAAATTTAATTAATTGCAGTCGTCGTCTTAAAATTTCCAGAGTTGGTTCTGATTTTAGAATAAAATTGTTATTTTGTTCTTTAGTCTGCAAGCCTTTAATAGAACGAAATCAGTCTTTCAAATTCCGAAAAGGCAGGACTGACACAGTCAGAACTACAAACTACATTCTCTTTTTTAGTCAGTAGTATTTCAAAATTTGGGTCTGACATGTTTACTACACTCAAACTGAAAAATCCGTCCAAGTTTTCTTTGCTAATGATCTCGAACGAGATGCTCGATTTTGAAGTTAGGAACGTTGTCTTCTTTCTTTTCCCCTTGACTGTAAATTGATAGTAACATGTAATAGAAGGCAGCATGTCTCCCTCAATTTGAGAACTCGTTTCTTCAAGTAACACAAACATGTTTTCAGGCTCCATTTGCTCCTTGGACGTGGAAGTGACATCCGTGGAAATTGTAAATTGTTGACGCGTAAAATTTTCAATTTTGACCTCTTGACCTTCGATGTTCGTAGTGAGTACGAGGGATTTAGAGATTAGCCCTGTAGCATCCACTTGCATGTGTGGGTCTAAAATCCGTACCTCTCCCAATGCCTTGTCCCTTGACAATGGGGCTGCTAATAGGGAAGCTCCTAACAGTGAGTTGGCTTCAATTTGCGGAATTTGTAGGCTCGCAAATTTTACATGCAGCACTTCCTTAACCATTTTCACAAATGAAGGAGAAGCTTTAGATTCGTTAATGACAACTGCTTCAAATTTTGCATACGCTTGAAGCGAAATGTCTGCAAATGGATCAATAAGCAGTTCGTATACAATCTGGATATAGTCCTTCCATTCTTGAGGTAATTCATTCCCCTTGTACCAATCGGCATGATACCGAGCAAACTCTTCGGTTTGACATGCGGCAAAGCTTTCCGAACGTCTTGAAGAAATGACAGAGATCC
The DNA here is from genome assembly GCA_949802685.1 of Dicyrtomina minuta. Taxonomy (NCBI): domain Eukaryota; kingdom Metazoa; phylum Arthropoda; class Collembola; order Symphypleona; family Dicyrtomidae; genus Dicyrtomina; species Dicyrtomina minuta. The sequence continues at coordinate 7,048,582 of OX461811.1, forward strand.
GTTTGGGAAGCATCTGAAGAATTGCCATCGAGAACGAATCCATTTGAAAATCAAGGACAAAAATATATTTTCGAAACGGCGCTTTAGTTTCGACATTTTTGTAGTAGCCCAGAGTGTCTAAGGATGCAACTGCGGTTGTTACAAGTGATGGCAAAATTCGAATGTTGAAATACCCCAAGATATTTAACGATTTACGAATTTTCTCTACTTCAGAGTATGTTTTGCTGTGAGGTAGTGTTACTATTATTTTGCCATCCCCACTTATGTCCAGCTCTTTAAATACCTGATGAAAAAATGCAGCTATTATGTGTGCGGTGCAGAGTGTGAATTTGGTGCCTTGAATATTAATGCGATGAGTTTGGATTTCAGGGGAATTCATGAGCTGGAATATGTTGAAAAACCGTTCGTACACGAAGCTGGGGCTGCCTATAGAGGCTGCCCTGAATTCAATGAGTATTTTTTGGTCAGCAAAATATATTTCCGGTGGAATGGCAATAAGCTTAGTGAAGGACTGTACGTTTGATTCTTTGCACCTGGCAATTTGAAATGTGTTGGCAGTTATGTAAATTCCAATGTCCGGCTTTTTATTGAATGAAAATTGTATATTTGGCTGGACTAGGATAGATCCCCATGACACTGATAGACTTCCTTCATCGTTCGTCGGAAAGTTGGATATGCTATAGGTAAAATACACAATTTCAAATAACTAATTCAATTTGCAACGAAATATAAATAGTACAGAGTATAAGTTGAATTTGTTAGCTGTGTTAAACTTACGCACATTGTTGAACCGCTGTGGGATACTCTTTCTCATTTTTATTCGCAGCGAAACTGAAATCACTGGAAGCCTCAATGGAACGTTGATGAGAGGGGGGACGCCGAGGGCGCAGTGGCGCAGTGGGAACTTTGGGAACCAGAGCTGCAAGTTCCACTTTAACGTCTTCACTTCTACTTTCTATGTGTAATCGGTCAAAGTTTTTTAAACCCCTACTGCCTTGCTCCTGAGTTTTACAACTACTTGTCCAAAAAAATGGTTGCAAAATAGAGACGTTGCCTTGTATAAGAATATTTAGGACTCCCACTTTGTGAGCATTGAATGCAAGGGACGCAGCTCCAAGAGCAACTGCCTTCTCTGGGTCCACGCTCCTACAAAATGGTTGCTCCCGAAAGAAGTCTGATAGCAGCTTTTTAATACGCGGAATTCTACTTGAGCCCCCAATAATGACCACATCGTCAATACGTTTTTTTGGAATGCTGTGATTTTCCAAGAAACTTCTAAGGACTTTAATACATCGTTTAAATAATCCCATGTTAATTTCATCGAAGATCTCTCGGGTGACGATGACGCGCATGTCGAGATCGTTATAAATACAATCCACAGAAATGATAATTTGATTAGTATGGGAAAGTTTCAATTTTTGTCTTTCACACTCAACTTGGAGTCGTCGGAGACGCTTTGAAATATTTAATGACTCAGTTGGATTCGATACGGTCTTGTTCTCAATTAAATTAATCCCATGCATAATGAAAAATTGCTGTATACAGTAGTGAGCCAAATTGTTGTCAATGTCCCGTCCACCCAGGTGGTCATCTCCGCCAATTGCTTTTACATAAACTTGACCTTCCGTGACCTCAAAGAAAGCCAAGTCAAGTGTTCCCCCACCAAGGTCAAAAATAAGTCCATTTTTTGAATAAGTTGGAATGTTGGATATTTTGGGTAGACTGTAAGCAACAGCAGCAGCAGTGGGCTGAGTGACCAACTGGAGAATTTGTAAACCTGCTTGCTCACAAGCTTTTGTTAGAAGCTCTCGGTGATGTTGACTAAAATTGACTGGGACGGCTATGACGGCGCTCTTAACTATGTAACCCAGATAGTCGTCCGCTGTTTCCTTGAGCCACTTTATTAATTCAGCCACGATTTCGCTAGGATATTGGGATGTATTTGGCCCTGTCATTACTTTTAGTTCTCCTCGTTCCTCAATGATGTCAAATGGCCATAATTGCCTATCATGCTGTATCCTGGGGTCATTGAATTTTCTTCCGATCAGTCGGTTTATGTCAAATATTGTTCCTTTAGGGTTTTCACATGCAAAACTTTCGGCAAATTCACCAACGTTTATTTCATAATTGTCTTCGTCCTCAATCTCGACTTCATCACACAATGGAAAGGATACGTAACTCGGTATTTTAGAGAGCCCTTCGTGACCCATGATTACTTCCGGAGATTCGGTGACTCCTCTTACAACAGCCATGCAGCAGTAGGAAGTGCCTAAATCAATCCCAATGGGAGGTCCAGTTTTTTCTTCGATGTTCAAATAAATATTTTGGTAGTTGTTAAATGACTGCATAAGTAATTGCTGAACATAGTTGGCATGTTCGTGTGTCAATTGGGCTGCTTCAGTTATAAGTTTGATGGCCTTATTCACGGCAGTGTAAGACACGGAGCCGGTGACCGGTAGGACCGATTGCACTGACCGGAAGTCCGGTCAGTTCTATACTTTTGAGACAAGCTCAGGACGGCCTATGTTAAATAATACGGAGGCTCAAATGAGGCCAAAAAGAAAGGTACGTTTCGGTCCTCGGTCACTTTTTTTTAAAGGCTCATTAGTGACCGATTGACTTGCACTGATTCACGGATAAGTTATGGTATTCTTGAAGGGTATCCGTGTCGATGGAATAAGTGGATGATGACGTTAACGCTTCCATTTCTTCTTTACAACGGGCATAAGCAAAGTCATAGTAGAGACGTAACATAGTATCTTGCCTCCCTGCTTCCTAACAATATAAAATATTACATATTAATATCACCACCCACCTATCCACATAATTTACTGGTAGTTTGAAGGTTTTGCAATATTTGATTAATCTTATCGAGTCATATATCATTTGAAAGGTAATCAATAGTAGAATTTAAATAACGGACCGCTTCATCATTATCACAAAAGGTTTTCAAGATAAGGGTGTTTTAATTTTTAAATTTCGCCTAAAACGTGTTGTATGGGTCACAAGCTAAAATTTAAAAAAAATGGTCTCCTAATTTTAAAAGAGCTTTTAAATGATATATCACTTGTTAAAATACGTTACCTTTTTTTAAATTTCAAATACGTTTTTTAAAAACTATATAAAAAGTATTACGGAAACAGCTAGTGACACCAAATTATGTAGATTCGTCTAATTATTTCGATTTGAATGGTATACATTGGTTGTGTAAGTTTATTGAGCTACCGCTTGAAATCTTGACACGTTATTTAAACTTTTGGCGGGAAATTCAAAACTTTAAATCATGAATTTTTGTGTTTTAATGAGAATATAAAAATGCCTGTACGTAAATCAGCACAGCTAACCTCTACGGCTTCCTATTTTAAATTTACAATCTGTAAATTGACAACTAAAGTTTGGCGGCTAATTTAAAATGCCTAAATTTACTGCTTGGGCTGCCATCAACTCTAATATAATACATTACTAACTAGAATGGACACTATAATATTTTAAAAGTAAGAAATAAACTAGAGTACTCACAGTCGATGTAACTATTGACATGTCAGGAACGGGCTTATGTGGTCTCATATCGTTAGCAGCGTGTTCCGGATCCCACAACTTGAGTTTACCGTCAGTGTCAAATTTGTCTTTCCATAAATCGAGAACATTTATGACCAATTCTTTGACAGCTTTTTTCATAGTATTCTCATTTATTTTGACGACCTCATGTAACTGTAAAATGACACGTGGGCTGAAATTGCACATTATTCGGTATCTAGGGGAATAACAAATATGTGTAGAGCCCATCAACTATTAATTAATCACTAATTATAGCTTACCATAATTTCTAAAATTTTAAAGCGTATATAGACGAACAGTTATTTCATAATAATTATACAAAATACAAAATTTAGAATGGACCAATCATATCATCTGTGAAGGAACTAAAATTAGCCTAATTAATTTTTAGCTAAAAATCAAGTACAGTAGTACAATTACAATATTATAAATTGCGATAATTAAAGCAACCACAATAATATATCTATTAGGAGATAAAACTAATCCTTAATTTATTTACGTATACACGTCTACCGATATTTTAACTTACAGTTTTAATAGGGACCAATACGTTCTAGATTTTCCTCTACGATTGGGTAACTGCAAAGTATTGCTTTTAGCATATAATGCCAACCACACTAAGTTACACCAAAACTAAAAATTTAAAAGCTGTTATTGAATTACCTCATTTGTGTACCTTATTAACTCTATATAAATTTCTATCCATTAATATTTTAAAAGTTGTAATATTAGAATTAATAAAATTGTAATAAGTATAACACAATATAAATTTAACTTTTAATTTTTCACAAACCGCCACGTCTTGGTTTTGGTCATTGTCCAATGCAAATTTAGTATGTGTGAACTCATAAAGGTTATACTGAATGTCATCATTTTCAGCTAGATAGTCTGCATAATTTGAATTTGGATCCATGACTAAACAAGTTATAAATTCTGTAATGGACAATAATTACATTTATTACAATTTATAACTACATTTACATTTATTTACTTATTTACTAAATAAATAAAAAGTTAAAATATATTACTATTATTCTAGATATTATTATATTTCTTACGCAATAATAACTCCGCTTCTGGTGGCACAAAATCCAATGTACTTAAATATTCCAAGTGCTGAGCAAGAATTATACCGTTTACTTGGGCAATACACAGTGCTAGAGAATCTAAAAAAAATATCCAAATAATGTATCGTATATTATGTAATTATTTTTGCAACAATTCCGCATTGTCACGCCGGCGCCGGCTATTGCACTCACGAAACAAAATAATGTATTGTGTAGCAAAACCAAATATATTACTATTGGATTTTGTTTCTAATTACAACTTACATAACTTTGATTGTGAATTCAATTCATATTCATAAGTTCCTTCAGAATTGTTCAAGAGCAGATTCTAAAAATTATTTATATGTTTAGTAATTTTAACACAGTTAGGCAACATACTAGTTATATTAACCTTGAATACATGTACCTAGATAATTTTTAATTAGTTTTATTAATAGTTTGAGCTTATTATTGATATCCAATGCTTACTACTAATTTATAATATGGAAGAGGTCCATTTTTCCAATACATTGCTTTTCCAGCATCACTTAAATTCCTGTAGGTTTGTCTATAAAACTGAAATTGCATGGTGCTAAGCTTAACAACTAATCCCCTAATGTACCAGGAATGCCGACAATATTTCCATAGAAGCTTGTAATATGTGAGTATTGCCTGTAGTTGCATAATCTTGGGTTAGTTGTTGTCCAGAAGCAGTTTGCCAATCGCTTGTTGCACAGCCTAGAATGTACCATTAAATTAAGTACCTAATTATTTAATGTGATTAATTTAATACAATTTTCATAGTAGTAATCTGTACACAATACCATTCGGTGGTGGCTTTTCTTCATTATCAAATCTTGGACGATTTGGTCGTGCAAAGTTTCTATTAAACTGAGTTCACATCTCCCAGCATGAACGGCCACACTAAAAAAATTGCTTTTAATGTAGGATTCTACAGATTTCATCCACTTTTTTCCCAGTTCGGCCATTCCCATACCCTTTTTGTTAATTAATAGACTTTCACATTGTGTGCTTGTTTCATTCAAGAAATATTGGCATAAGTTTAGCAACTCAATAGCTTCTTCTCCAAATGGGGGTAAATTCTCAATAGGGGTGTTAGTGCGAAAGTTTTGGACGTCCCTCACCATCTCCCACACGGATCCATGAGCTAAGGTCAATCTTATTTGACTTACAAGTTTGGCAGCAAATAGAATCGAGTACTTGACTGAGTCTCCCGGCCAGTTTAATTTTCTTAAGTGACTGTGCAAGTATACAGTTGTGACCTCGAGATCAGTGAAATCTTCAATGTGACAATAGTATTTACATATCTGTGTCAGGTAGTAGAATGGGGCCTCCTCCATGCTGTGGAGGCGCTTTCTTGCCCATTTCTGAACTTGCTTCGAAACTTGAATCGATTGAAAGTTTTCGCCATTGAAGTCCAGGTCATTTTGAATGACAATGAGGGACTTTTTTTCTAATGGGAAAAAATCTTCAGGTCTCAAAGTCTCTTTAAAGATGTATTCAAATATGAAATCCACTGTTTTCACAGAAATGTCATCAGGAGGCAAGTAAGCCAGTATACTTAACAATTTCCATGAGTTCGATTCTTTTTCACCCAGGAATTCCTTCACTATGCCTAAACCCAAGTAAATAATAATCTTGTGCGAAAGAGGTGAATTCGTCATAAATATTTCAGCAATATCGTTAATTGTGGAGCACGTATTTTCGTGGATGTTTGGCGCGGCTAACGAAAGACCCAGTGGAAACCCCTGTATGACCTTTGCAAGAATTGTGAAGGATTTCAATATTTCTTTATAATTTTCCTGGTCTTCTGTTACATTTAGCCGCTTGCAAAGAAATTCAACTCCCTCTATGTCATTAAGCCCCTCCATAAAAATCCTGTGTTCTTTAACAATTTCCCATTTATCACTTCTTGAAGTGATAAGGATCAAAGGAGGACGCGCCAGGTAGTGTGTTGGAAGGAACTTAAATATCTCCATGTGTGTCCCACGCATTTGCTTTGCATCGTCGAAGATAAATAGTCCTGTTCCAATGTGATCCGAAAAATAAGTGTAAATAATCTCGATAACTCTTTCAACTTCTTTTCCTTGTATGTCAATGCTAAGAGACTTTGCTAGTAATGAAAAACTTTTTTTTAAACTAGCCAAATTCCCAGAATCTATCCAAGCAATGTTTTGTATAATAGGATTCGCTAGGAAGAGGTGGGCGTACATGCGGGCCACCTCAGATTTTCCAATTCCCGGAGGGCCGTGAATTATGACCATCCTGTCCCACCATTTTGAATTTGATGAACATATCATTAGCTGAGTGTGAATTTGGCATAGAGATTCTATCCGCCCTGCGAAATGTGATGACGGTTTTTTGAAGAGGCTAAAATGTGTAATCTTGCTTGGAATATCCTATAATTAAAAACCAAAAACATCTCAAGAAATTGAAAATATCTACTTTATTTCATTATTACATTGCACATACAATTAATTTTAGCCTTTTTTCGTAAATATTTGTCCACAAATAACGTCATTGTTAGGGTTAATGTTTTTTCTTCGCTACTTATGTCGAATTGTGGTAAACATAGCCATTTAATGCAATACTATAGGAAGGTAATTGGATCACACAAATGGGAAGTTTTCCATGACGTCATTTGGTAACTACTCTTTAATTTCGATCAAAAACAAAACAGGGACTTTATTACATACAGTTTCAAAATACAAAAATTACCTCAGCCAATGTCCCACAAGCCGAAGAAGGTGGCGGAGTTGATGATGTCATTAGAATATTAGCTAAATAAAAAATTCAAACTAATCATTAGCCCAAAAATGTATTATTCAAAATCATTAGTACTTACAATTAACTATACCTGATTTGATTTATTTGTGGAGTAAAAGTAAACACACGGCGACTGTTCAACTTTATTTAATAAAACTATTTTAAAAAATATAAAATTATGACTTTACAACACTAGTTTTTTATGTATAATTTCTTGTTGCGATATTTAACTGCAATAAATAGTTTGTTTATGTTAAACAAATTGCGTATTCTCTTATATTTAGTAATTAGAATTGACAGTCATAATTCCAAAAAATACTTGGTATTATTTTCAACGCTGAAAGAAATATTAAATAAGCTATATAATGGTACATAATGGTCACTCTCACCAAATATCCAATACTACACTGCGAGTTTCAGAATTTAAATCTTCCCTCTCTACTTTTCATTTAGATTAATTAATCAGCGTGACGCTGATAAGTTTCATTACCTGGTAGTACAAGTATGTAAATTATATCGCTATGACTATATGTAAATAATTTTCGGTATAACAACAAAGGCGCCACATAATTCAACATTCGATAAAAAGCTTTTCCACTGTAATAAAACTGATAGGGAAATAAATTCCATTGCTGTATTTGATTCAGCTTTATCTTCTACTGATATCGTTTATTCCAATTGTGTTAAACTGTCTAGACTATTTCATATGGTAATAAGCATTATTTATGGCAGAATTAAAACACTCATATTTCTACACTGTACTGCATTAGTAACTTGAATTAATTATAAATATTCACAATTTTAACAACGTTAACCTGCTTGTAAAAATTAATAGTTTTAGTTTACAATACAAAATATATTCAAGTCATTACATAAATACTTCTTGGACCGAGCCAATAAAAATCTAAGCCTTACGTAATGGAAAATACTGAAAAGATGGTAATTACAAGTTTGTTAGTCTTTCTCTGTGAGAACACGACTTCTGTGGATCAGCTGACTATTTTTGCCAAGAGTGTGTTTCTCATGACTGAGTCTGAGCGGGAGGAAATCGTAAGTTTAAAAACAACCGTACGTAATAATTAAAGCACTAATAATTTATATTTAAAATAAGGCAATTTTAATTATTTATTTAAAACAATAAACTACAACTATTTCAGCTTGCCCCGAGGTCGTCCTATAATAAAAATCATAGATTTTATGTCCATATGATGAAAAAATCTGGAGGCATGAAACATCTCTTGAGATTTCTGAAACACGTCCAAGTCCAAAATTATGATGTAGCTCGGCGTTTGAAAGAAGAGTTAAAAGTTGCAAATAAAGCTGCGGAAGCGCTATGTTCTGTTCCAGGCCATACAAATGGTGCTGGTGGATCTGGATCCAGGCAAAGACTAATCGTGCCTGGAGATAATTATAATGATAATTCTAATGAGTACATGAAAAGAATTCTAAAATCATTTCCAAATAATGTATTGAGCTCGTCTACAGGCTCAGTCTGTACTGAAAACCAGTACAGAGAATGTAATGCAAATATAGTGTCACATCAAGATATTAACCGGAGTGTCGAGAAACAAATCCTCACTACTAGCAATTCCAATATATATGTCAAACCGGCTCAATCATCTTTACGTATTCATTTTAATCTACACAACCATTCACCTTATTTTACTGGGAGGAAACGGGATTTGCAGAGATTAGAGAAAGCTATTAACATATTACATAAGGACAAAAGTCCAAGCAATAAAACTATGATTGTGTCTGGACTTGGAGGCGTGGGAAAGACGGAATTAGTTCGTAAGTTTGCTACTCAAAAATCTACAACAAAAATATTTAAGTATGTCATCGTGATCAACGCTGCAAGTTATACTGCAGCAAAAACAGATTTTAAGAATTTAGCAGATGATGTGCTTAGAGAAGCATCGGATCGGACAAATTTGCTGGACCGAAGAATCCAAGATGTGTACTTTTATTTCTCCAGACAAACAGATGGAAAAACACTTTTCGTATTTGAAAATGCCGGGCACTGGGCAAGGAGATTTCTACCACATGAATCTGTCGGTACTGGGAACTATCAGCTTCCTATAGTTTTGATAATATCAAGACGTAATGATTGGGAGGATCTTTCAAAGCATCATCTAAGAATTAATGGGTGGGATCGTAAAGAGGCTGTTAAGTACTTAACTCATCGATTATTGGCACAACAAAAAGTACGAATTACAGCGGATGTACAAACATGGCTATGCCGCCTTAGGGACTCCCTTCACTCCTTTCCTCTTGCGCTATCAATTGCTATTTCAAAAATTTTGAAGTATCACCAAAATGTAACAGTGGATAAAATTCGAAATTATTTGCTTGCAAAAGATGAAGACAATGACACATGGCGAATCCAAGAGATTTCAAATTTAGCGCCTACAGATTACAAGTTAACAATGGATACTGTCTTTAATGCGGATATTCAAAACATTTATACAAATAAAGATGATGGGGTGACAGCTTTGCATCTTTTACGTATCGTATCCAACAAACGTCATGTGCATCCTGAGTTAAATCCTCAGATCACCAGTTTGGAAATGCATAAATTATGTGAACAAAATGGACTTGGCACAGATGTAGCGGAAGCTCTCAGTATACTGTACAATTACTCCATATTTCAAATGCACAGAAATAAGGATGGGGAATTTGTCTCCAGTCAGATCCATGACATTATTCAGCTGTGTAGTGGTAAATGGAATGGAAGTTACCTAGAACAGTTTTGTAATCGTAATGAAAATTGGGTTTAAAACTGTAAAGTAAAATAAAGGTTTTAATGTTGGTACTCATGGGTCATTTTTCCTGTACTTAATAATTTTGGTTAACTTTATACATAATTATAGTTAAAGAATCATTCATTTTTGTATGTAGAAATAACTAAATATATTGTTTTCAGAAAAGATAGAAATGACTAGCAGAATCAGAAATTAGTCAATAGCTACCTTTAATTTACATAATGTTATCAAATTTACTAAAAGCAGCACAAAAATAGTAATTAGTTTTAAGGTTAGTTGTATACCATTTTCTTTCATTTTATGTCTATACCTTTTTCTAAATTAAATAAAAGCTGGGCTACTACTGCAAAATAATTTGTTAAGCTCCGGGGCGCTTATTCAGGCATTTACGGTATTTTTTAGATCTTAAACAAAAAAATTTTGATTAATTTATAGGTGTACAGGACATTAAATTTAACAAACAATATTTTTAATTTTAAAGCTACTACATCCCATCTGCTAGGTAGGCCTCTTAAATAATTCATAAATTGCTGAAAGGAAGCGGTAAATAATTACTTGATTAATATTTTTTCCGTTGATGCTGATACTAACAACATTGAAATGAAAAGTGGAGATATAGCATTCTGATACTTCAGTTGTGTCTGATAAATCAATTTAAGTATAGAAAACTATGACTGATTACAGCCCTTGTGTAAACTACTATACAGTGAAGCAGAACTAATTATATACATACATATAGTGAGTTCGCGAATTAATTCATTTACTACGGCCTAAATTATTTACCTATTATTGTCAGTGTTGCCGTTTTGTCTTCTCAAAATACTTTACTGTATTACGGATCGTCCATAAATAATGTTATTGAAACTTTCCTGTTTCTAACAAACTATATGACCCCCGTGGCATCTCTTGGCGTCTATAATATGGAATGTCATCAATATCCAACCAGAATCACTGACCTTACACTTGAGGTCAGTTATGGACGATCCCTTGAGGTAGTGTATGTGGAACTATTCAATTAAAATATTATAGGAGATGACAACACAACGGATTGAACCATCCAGTGAGTAACTACCTAAGTACTTACCATTACCAAGCCCCAATGATAATTAATAATTTATCTCTTTGACGACGATTAGAATATTTCATTACCTACACACAAATTTATTGATTTCCTACCTACAAACCACATGCACCCTTAAAGCAGCACTGAAAACTAAATCATGTGAACAAAAGTCAAGCATTAGAATTTACATTGAAATAAATTAGCTCCCTATTGACAAAAGAAATTTTCTGTGGGTAGAATTGTAGGATATAAATGATTATATTTGTTTATTTGGCTAATTTTATTTTTTACTGCAAATAAAATAACTTACTATCCTGACAATCCACAAAAACTATTTAAAATATCGTCATCCCGAATATGCAAATGTAAACATAGCTTATTTACACCTCAAAAACGGATTAAATCAAAAATTTTGCACTATTTAAAAATAGTAAAATAGTAAAAATACAACATATTATTTTATGCTTTAAACAAAAAACAACTTCCAAATAGGACATTTTGATCTGCTTAAAAACATGTAAATGGAACATTTAAAGCTTTAAAAAAATCTAAATAGAATATTTTGCAAAGTAGTCAAAAACATGTGAATAAAATATTTGGCGCTTTATTATTATTTAATAGCTTTTAAGAACCCGTGTAGTTTTTATGTTGCGAGCATCAATCTTACTTTGCGTTAATTTTAGTTTTATAGGAAATTATTGAAATAGTACATTTTATTCACTTGTCACTTTCAACTTGCAAAGTGTTATGAACCATAATAAGAAAATTGTATGCAGTTCCTCAATGTTCTCTCTAGCAATCGTAATTATGTAGTACGTACATATATTAGTACCTATACTTTACAGTTGTGTATAATTATATATTTCACGCTTTTAGCTTCACAATTGACTGTAGACTTTTCAGTGAAGGTAAGTAATTAGGAATTATTAAAAATATATGATACAGTTTTGCAGGCGTTGTTCTGTATAAAATGAAGATAGTCAGTTTTTGCTCTTAGAGCAGGACTAGGAGGTGGTAAACAGACTTTTCCCACTCTGACTTTTCCCACCCACGACCAAACCTAGGACTCTTCCTACCCATGGACAAAAAAAAAGTAAATATACACATCGCGCAAAGATATACTCACAACTTTTGTAGGTATATAGTATTATAACCTTGAGTTGTTTTCAATAATATAGACTTGCTAAAAAAATGATATTTCTTACTTTATCACCTGATAAAATGCTAATGAGACTAAAAATGCACATTTGTGACTTTGTGAAAACTAGTGAAGGTAATAATTTAATAAAGCTCGTTTGAAACTGCCATGTTATCACGGTACACTTATAAATAGGCATAGGTATACTTGTATTTTACTTCTGCATTAGTCATAGTCATGGATAGAAAAAGTCCTAGGTTTGTTCGTGGGCAAAAAATTTCCGGGTAGGAAAAGTCCGGGTAGGAATAATCCGGGTAGGAAAAGTCCGAGTAGGAAAAGTCTAGGTAGGAACAATCGTACAACCCAAGAAGATAGTCAGCTTTGATCCTTTGCGAACGATAATTTTGTATTATAGTTGTTATGCAAAACAGACGTCACTGATGGTACTGGTGACTTTAAATCCATTGTGTTCAAACATTGTTAGTTGTAATTAAATATAACTGATAGCAATTTTAAGAAACATGTAAATTAGAACAATGTAAAAATTAAACAACTTTTTAGTGCGATATTCAGAAAAGTAGAAACTTTTGTTCATTTTAAAAGCTTGTTAATAGAACATTTTGCACGCTTAAACAACTTGTAAATACGTAACATTTGGTATGTTTTAACAGCATACAAATACATATGTTATTTTCCGTCTTTAAAATAGTTGTAAAAATTTTTAAATCCCAAATCTAATTCTTATTATAAAGTGTTCTGTTAGCATAGCTCAGTTTAATTCTAGTCTAAATTGGATACAGATTATTTGAATTTTTCGCAAAAAAAAACAAAACGTTTTTCTATTTGGAATAATTCACAGTAGAAAAAAAAACTATGTATATAAATTCAACTTCTAATAAAAATGTGAATATGCAATTGTAGAGCGACTTGTCCTACGAATATTATATGAAAACTAGAGAATATGGTTTGCCAGCCAAACAGTCATACACACAAGCGGATATCTACTTATTTAATTACTAACAAGAAAATGACTGATATCGTTTATATCTTCAATTTTTATCAGGAAGCGTGATATATCAAAGTGTTAAACGCATAACCTAATAAATACCAGAACATTCCTATACTTTGCTATGCTATCTTAATGTGCTATTAATCTGGAAATATACCTTTATAAAATATTAAATTCTGCATATAGTTAACAGTTGGGTATAATATGACATTGAATATGCTCTGTTTGTATATCTATATGATTACGGCAGTACTCTACTATTACATTACTATTCATTATACTTTTGGCTGTCGGCGTAATTATATAAAACTGATAACAGTTAAAAGCATGCATATATACTATGTAAACACAATTATTGTATTCATGTTTGTAATGCAATTTACAATGCAATTTTATGGCCATGGCCATGACCAACTGACTGACACACAACTTGACGAACAAAATATATACTTTATCTGGACACAGTTCATACCATTTATAATTACAGTCTTATTACAATTTTCAGAATTTTTACTTTTGCAAGCCTCAGAATTTGCAACATGTTCACTTGAGATACAAAGTAATTTTAAAAATTATGTGGTACATATAATTAGCTACATAATCTTGCCATTACAAAAAAATTCAAATAGAAAAATTGTTTTTAATTCTACAAGTCATGCCTTTTTCAGTCCACGTTTATTCAAAACGAAACGATTTAAAATTGCTAATTACATAATTTTTTCGAAGCAAAGGTTGAGGTAAATCATTAAAATGACGTTTTTTAAGCTTCATAAATTTCACCAGCGAGACACGTTCCTGCTGTCTCCCAATTCTGTAAAAGTAACATTTATTTAAATTTTAGATGTCAATCAGCAGCAACATAACAAAATTTGATACAAATAAGTTCATAGAGATATATCAGATGCACATATCGGCGACAGTCACCCAATAATTTTATTTGGGCCTCAAGAGCATCTTTTTTGTAGGTCACTCACATTTTAATTTTCGTAAAACATTCGGAATAAATAATATGTTGTGTCAGTACTATGCGTTTTAAAAACTTTAATTAATTTGAAATTAGAGTGATAACATAATGTGGGGTAAAATTTTTAGTTGAAAAAAGTAAAGTCGAAAATAGGGTAAGCTTTGAATTAAACGTAGGATAGGGTGGAAAATAGGATTCCAAAATCGGAAGTTGAAATTTTGTAGGAAAAATTTCAAAAGTCAAAGTTATTATTATTCTATGGGTATCATACTTCTTAAAGTATTTCTAATTACTATGTATAATGGGTTAGGGATTGAATACATGTACGGATATTGGCAGTAGGATTTTAATTACTTTATTAGCAAATTAGGTAAATGAGCAAAAATACAAGAAAACAAAATCTAATAAAGCGAATATAAAGTTGTTTCTCTTGCCGCATTCACCACTTGAACGGATCATCGGCTGTCTGTAAATACAAAATATCTTACTTGAGCTTTATATGAGCTTGCCATTGGTTAAAAATTTAATCATACAGATAGGTAGCAAATTTTAACATATTTGAATTAATTTAAAATTTTCGTTAAATTACACACTAAACTAATTTTAATAATATAAATACCTGAGCTTTTGTAATCTCCTCCTTTGGCATTCGTCTATTGCTCACTATTAATTAGCGAGTTTTTCTACAGGAAAAATCCAATGTTCTATTCTTTTTAAGAAGAACGCTATTCTTAAATACAAATTAGATTATCCGAATTCTGAAATCATGAAAATAGTAGAAATTACACATTCCTGTAACAAGTAAATACAACTTTTAGCGATTTCCAAAAATATGCAAATAGAGAATTTTTCAGTTTTTAAAAGCATGGAAATAGAAAATACTATGCATTTAATAATTACGTAAAGTGAATGCTTGGCAGTTCTACCAAAAGCAAAAATATAAATAATAGATTTTGTAATTTTTAGAAAAATGTAAATACATCATGTTGCACTTCACATATAATTACAGGTAAATAGAAAATTTTGAACCCTGCAAAACAAATCTAAATAAAATAGTTTGAACTTTTAAAAAACTTGTACTTAACATTTCAAATTTTAATTTATTTCTGTTTTTTGACTGGGTCATTTTATTTAAATGCTCGCTTAAATTCGATATTGTTTCGTGACACACAAAATGCTATACGACTGGCAAAGTTATCCCTTCCTAGATACTAAATAGAAGACACTGCCTTTTAAAGGTGTAGTAGTTGTTTTTAATGCAACAACTGTTTTTTGAATTGAGTATGCTGCAACACTATAAATAATTAATACAATCATATTTTACTGTGCTTGGACTAACTAAATTGAAAGCTGACTTTTTAAACTTTACCGTGACGCTGTATGGTTATGTGCCACGGGGCCTCTGCATTTTGTCAGTGACCGAGAAATCTCAGTAGTATTTATGTTATTATAAAATTATTTACATGGATCAAATGCCATGAAGTAAGGATCCTTTTTCCCTATAGAAAGGAAATTAAATTCTGTTTTGAGTATCCAAATTGACCGAACACAAGGCTTTTTGTAGCATAATTAGGTATTTTCTAAGTAAATGTGTTCCTAATTATTTATATATTTAAATTATTTAGCCATATCCAATGAAAAGTTGTATGCATTACTCGTATTTCTGTATGGTCTCGCCACTTTTCCCACAGCCAAACGGCCACACAATCGGGACACATGTTTAAATGAAATAGTAAATGACTGATAACGTTTATATCCTTTTGAGCTTTTATCAGCGAACAGGGTAATAAATTACCATATGTAATTATTATAAAATGTTATAATATAGAATATAATAATAATGATGTTTAATGCCATAATATGTAAGAACATGTAGTATAAGTATATGATTATGATTATGCATGTAGATATAGTTTATGCTGAGCTTGTTCATTCTCATGCCTCTGGATATGCTGCGTCTGCTCATAACAGCAGTGCTCGTTGAGTGAATGAACTATATTATGTTCTATTTCTACTAGTAATAAATTACAGTAAAATACATGAAAGTTGAAAATATTATGTCCATGCAGTAGAATAATTTTTTCTGTTTTGTTGTCGTTTCAATTATAAGTATCTATGTATAAATGTAAACCATTTATTATAATTGAAATGCTATGTAATGGAAATTGGGAAGTCACTTCAAACCTCAGTGTAAAGCAATGGTGGGCGCCTTCCTATAAAAAAGGCCTATAAAATAGACTAGGATGTAGGAAGGACGAAAATTTTAGCAATTATAGGAAGGCAAAATAGGAATGCAAGTTTTTTAGCAATTTTTATTTTTTAAATAGGCAGGAAAATAGGTAGGCGAAAAATATAGCTAGGAATTAAGGATATGCAAAAATATCCTATAAATTTATAGGAAGGAGTGAATCGATGGGTCTCTGATTTTGTCCAATAAACTGTTAACTAAAATCTAAATATGAATTTATTGTTATTGCTAGATACACGAATTATTTTTTAATGTTCAACATTCCATTATTCCATTATTTATTGATAAACTTTTCTAAAAGCTCCGATATCGTATAAAAATAGAGCAAAGAGACAATTGCCAGTTTCTAAATTAATCGAGTTCGAGATCATTAGCAAGGAGGACTTGGACGGATTTTTCAGTTTGAATGTAGTCAACAAGTCAAATCCTGATTTTGAAATTCTGCTTACTAAAAAAGAAAATTTAGTTTGTAATTCTGTCTGTGTAAGTCCTGCCTTTTTGGAATTTGGGAGATTAATTGCATTTTATGAAAGGCGTGAAGCTAAAACAATAAGAGAACAGTTTTCTTCTGAAACCAAAACCGACCTTGCAATAATTGAAACAAAAACTACAATTAATCCAGTGTTACCCACCATGCATGGCGATAAATAAATGATATAATTAAATATGTGCATTATTTATGTTTGTATAGCATTCAATTATTCACGCTTGATTTTTTCAAGAGCTTTTAAAATTTGTACAGTAAAATTTAATTCAAATCAATGTACAGTACTGAACTACATGTATATGTAACTTTTGTGTAATTTAAAGCAGTCTAATTTTAAACTTGTACTTCATTGTATTAAAATACCTTCAAATAATTATGTTTAAAAAGGGGGAAAAAATAATAAAAGTGTACGACATCAATAGACATATCTATCCGCAGGCTACAGTCTAAGTTTGCATGCATTTAAAGTTCATAAATTTCAAAATTTCACTGTGTCCGAGAGCGATTAAAATGGTCCACTATTTGATAAATACGATTTTTAAATGTATTAGATTTTGTATTTCCATGCTTTTAAAAACTGCAAAATCCTCTATTTTCAAATTTTTGTAAATTGCTAAAAGTTGTATTTACTTGTTACAAAGTGTGTAAATTCTACTATTTTCATGATTTCAGAATTTTAATGCTCTAATTTGTTTTTAGGGATAATTAATGTACTTTTTAACAGAATAGAACATGAGATTTTTCCTATAGGAATACTCGCTAATTAATAGTGAGATAATTTAGTTATCTGTCATTCACAGGACTAACGTTGATGAAAAGAAACTATTTCAACTTCTAAATGTTTAGTTTAGTACAGGTGTGATATAAGTATTGTTACAGATATATTTGAATTTTTTTTTAATGCTATGGTTTTACTATGAATATTAGTTTTAGTGCAAAAATAATAATATTATTATTCTCAAAACATGCTAGACGGTTACTTCTTCAATTAAGGACAGGTAGGTTGGACGCGGGTGCTGCTAACGTGAGCCAACATCGAACTACCAACAAGTTTTAAGCAAATACAAATTCACCATTGTAGCATATGAAGTTTTCCATTCATTCTTGGGGAGAACCCGGGAACTTATGAATCACACTACCAAGGGTAAATTTAAAACTTCTTCATATTATGCTACAATGGTGAATTTGTATTACATTTTGAATGCTTGAAACTTGTTGGTAGTTCGCTGTTGGCTCACGTTAGCAGCACCCGCGTCCAACCTACCTGTCCTTAATTGAAGAAGTAACCGTCTAGTATGTTTTGAGAGTAGTATTTAGATATTTTTTTTGACATTGAAAAATGTTTTATTTACTTGTTCGTATTAAAATATGTGATAATCTACTATTTCCATAGTTTCAGGATTAGAATATTCTAATTTGTTGTTGAAGATTGTGTATTTCAGTTCTAATAAAAAAATAGAATATAACCTGTTTGGTTTTTTTTCATAAGAAGTGTAGGATTCGGTTATCAACCGTGCGCCAATTTAGTTTATCTGTCAACCAACTGTCAACGGTGATAAACCAACTTTAATAAACAAAATAACTAGTTGCACTTCCAAATGTCTATTCTACACTCAATATAATTCGATATACTTAAAGTTACTCATCACAATCACTACATGCATACATATAAAACATAATAATAATTATACACGATGTGTCTGCGATTTTACACGTAAATATAATTACTTTTAGCAATTGATTGCTTTCATATTCTTGGCAAAGGGACTGATATGGGTGATACGAGTATACAAATGAGTTAAATCGAGAGAATTTCAAAGTAAAAGACCATGAACGTTTTTTATCCTTTTGACCATTGACTTGTCCTTTTATTTACTGTTAACCTACAGGTGGACGCCAACTTTCTTTTAACGATGTTAAATTCGTTTTGCATGAACGCACTCAGAACAGTTCAAAACGTTTAGACAGGTGGGAGTATATTATTTTATAATTAATTCTTGTATACGTACCTTTCTACCTATTTTGGTCCGAACGAAATTATTTTCGATTGTTTAACGCTTAACAGTTTTGTTTCTCATAAACGTATGCATGAACTGGGTATAAAGCCGGAAATGAAGAATAAGGAGGTTGTTATATTCTTGGAAATGTTTTTAATTAATGAAATCATTTAATTAATTATTTCGGCATAAAACGTTTTTTTTATTTTGTGAAAGAAATGTAGGTACAAAAGCCCGTGTGATAGTACCGTACAAGAAATTAACTCAACTGTGTTTTCATTAGCAACAAAAATAAGCAAAAATAAATGCCGTCATCTGGGTTCGAACCCGGAGCTTCTGAGGAAAGTCAGTTAAAGTCAATTTTAAATTTTAATCAATTAAGTTATGCACGTTTTCTAACCAATACACAGAGAGAGTTGAGCTTCATTAATTTTGACCACTTCCTTGAATGTAATTTCTCCCAGCCACCCAATTTCCAGAGCCCTGGACAGTCATGTCGTTGAAGGGAATAAAAGTTGATCCGTCGGTCGGACTTGCTCCTTTCACACCAACCAAATCATTTCCTGCAACTCTTTGATTTTCTCCAGCTACAGTTAGTCTTCGCACGGATCCAGATCCACCCGCACCATGCATGGTGGGTAACACTGGATTAATTGTAGTTTTTGTTTCAATTTTTGCAAGGTCGGTTTTGGTTTCAGAAGAAAACTGTTCTCTTATTGTTTTAGCTTCACGCCTTTCATAAAATGCAATTAATCTCCCAAATTCCAAAAAGGCAGGACTTACACAGACAGAATTACAAACTAAATTTTCTTTTTTAGTAAGCAGAATTTCAAAATCAGGATTTGACTTGTTGACTACATTCAAACTGAAAAATCCGTCCAAGTCCTCCTTGCTAATGATCTCGAACTCGATTAATTTAGAAACTGGCAATTGTCTCTTTGCTCTATTTTTCTCGACTCTACATTGATAGTAACCCGCGTCAGAAGTTACAATTTCTCCGTCAATTCGATTACTTTTGTTTTGAATTAACACGTACAAATGTTTAGGCTCCATTTTCTCCTTGGACGTAGGAGTGACATCGGTTGAAATTTGAAATTTTTGACGTGTAAAATTTTCAATTATTACTTCTTGACCTTCGATGTTCGTAGTGAGTACGAGGGATTTAGAGATCAGGCCTGTAGCATCTACTTGCATGTGTGGGTCCAAAATCCGTACCTCTCCCAATGACTTTACTCCTGACAATGGGGCTGCTAATAGGGAAGCTCCTAACAGTGAGCTGGCCTCAATTTGCGGAACTTGTAGTTTAGCAAATTTAACATGAAGTACTTCCTTAACCATTTTCAAAAATGAAGAAGAAGCTTTAGATTCGTTAATAACAACTGCTTCAATTGTTGCATAAGCTTGAAGCGAAATGTCACAAAATGGATCAATACGCAATTCGTATACAATCTGGATATAGTCCTTCCATCCTTGAGGTATTTCCACCCCCTTGTACCAATCGGCATGACACCCAGCAAACCCCTTAGCTTGACATGCGGCAAAGCTTTCGGAACATCTTGAAGAAATGACAGAAATCTGCTTGGGAAGCATTTGAAGAATTGTCATTGAGAACGAGTCAATTTGAATATCAAGAACAAATATATATTTTCGAAACGGGGCTTCTATTTCCACATTTTTGTAGTAGCCCAGAGTGTCCAAGGAGGCAATTGCGGTTGTTACAAATGATGGCAGAATTCGAATGTTGAAATACCCCAAGATATTTAACGATTTACGAATTTTCTTCACTCCACAGTATGTTTTGCTGAAAGGCAGTGTTACAATGATTTTGCCATCCCCACCTATGTTTAGCTGGTTAAATACCTTATGGAAAAATGCAGCTATTATGTGAGTGGTACAGAGTGTGAATATGGTGCCTTGAATATCTAAGCGATGAGTTTTGATTTCAGCGGAATTGATGAGCTCAAATATGTTAAAGAACCTGTCTTTCATGTAGCGGAAGGAGAAGCTACTGAAAGGATGAGCTCTTGCTCCAATAATGATAACGTCATCAGCAAAATACATTTCTGGTGTGATATCAACTAGCTCTGTGAATGATTGTGATACTAGTTCTTTGCGCGAGCTAATTTGGAATGTGTTGGAAGTTATGTAAATTCCAATATCTGGCTTTTTAGCGCAAGCAAATTGAATCATTGGCTTGACTTGAATGGGCTTCTCGTATTCGGAAAGTCTTCTAGGCCAGAATTGATTGTGCTCATTGTCCGTCTGAAGGACTGGGCTGTATGTCAAATACACAATTTTAAATGACTAATTTGATTTGCAACAAAATATGAATAGTACAGAATATAAATTAAACTCTTAAGCTGTGTTGCACTTACATTAATTGTGGCAATTCTTCATTTAGCATACTCTTATATATATTTGCTGATGGATGAATGAAACTTTGAGCCCGAATTAAAGACGCAGACTGCAAGTGAGCCTGAGGTACAAAAATGTGAGGTATAGACACAGGCGCAATGTGAACACCGCACTTTTTGCGAGGTTTATCGTCTTTAACTTGATTGTATGTGGGTATTGGGCCGAAGCTTCTTGAGCCTCTACTGCCTTGCTTTTGAATTTTACAACTACTTTTCCAAACAATAGGTGGCAAAATAGAGACGCAGTCTTGAAAAAGAATATTCGAGACCCCCACATTGTGAGCACCGAATGCGAGGGACGAAGCACCAAGAGCAACTGCCTCCTCTGGGTCCATTTTTGTACACAGTGGTTTCCCCTCAAAGAAGTCTATTAGCATGTTTTGAATGCGCGGAATTCTACTTGAACCACCAATAATTACCACATCGTCAATACAGTCTCTTGAAATGCTGTTATTTTCCAAGAAAATTCCAAGCACTTCAATGCATCGTTCAAATAATCCCATGTTAATTTCATTGAAGGTCTCCCGAGTGACAGTGATGCACATGTCGAGATCGTTATAAATTCTATCCACAATAATAATCATTCGTGTTGCACGAGAAAGGAGCAATTTTTGTCTTTCACACTCTCTTTGAAGTCTTTGGAGACGCTTTGAAATCATTAAGGTCTCAGTTGGATTTATAACGGTCTCGTTCTTATTCAAATTAATCCCATGCTTTATATAAAATTGCTGTATACAGTACTGAACCAAATTGTTGTCAATGTCCCGTCCACCCAGGTGGTCATCTCCGCCAATGGCTTTGACATGAACTTGACCTTCCGTGACCTCAAAGAAAGCCAAGTCCAGTGTTCCTCCACCAAGGTCAAAAATAAGACCATTTTTTGAATATTTTGAATGTTTTGATATTTTAGGTAGACTGTAAGCAACGGCAGCAGCAGTGGGCTGAGTGACCAACTGGAGAATCTGTAGACCTACTTGCTCACAAGCTTGCGTTAGAAGCTCTGTTTGATGTTGACTGAAGTAAACTGGGATGGCTATGACGGCGCTCGTAACCCTGTAACCCAGATAGTCTTCCGCAATTTGTTTGAGCCTCTTTATTAACTCGGCCATGATTTCACTAGGATATTGTGATGTTTTCGGTCCTGTCATTACTTTTATTCCTCCTCGTCCCTCAATGATATCAAATGGCCAGAATTGCTTATCATGTTGTATCCTGGGGTCATCAAAATCTCTTCCAATCATTCTTTTAAAATCAAATATTTTTCCTTTAGGGTTATCCCACGCTATGCGTTTAGCAAATTCACCAAACGTTATTTCATTATCATCTTCGTCACAAAATGGAAACGATACGTAACTCGATATTTTAGAGAGCCCTATGTGATCTTTGATTGCTTCCGGAGAATTTGTGACACTCCTTACGACAGCCATGCAGCAGTAGGTCGTGCCTATATCAATCCCAATAGGAGGTCCAGTTTTTTCTTGGATGTTTAAGGTAATATTTTGGTAGTTGTCGAATGACTGCCTAAGTAAGTGCTGAACATTGTTGATTTGTTCTTGCGTCAATTGGACTGCTTCAGAAATGTGTTTGATGGCTTTACTCGCTGAAGATTCATGGTATTCTTGAAGGATCCTTGCGTCGATGGAATAGGCGGATGATGCGGTTAACACTTCCATTTCTTCTTTGTAACGTGCATGAGCAAAGTCATGGTAGAGAGGCAACATATTATCTTGCATCAATGCTTTCTAGTAATAAAAAATAATACAAATTATTTAATTTTAAAACATTTATTATATTATATTAATTTAAAATATAATAATTTAAAAGTAAGGAATTAGCTTGAGTACTTACATTTGATGTAACTGTTAACATCTCAGGAACGGGATCATATAGACTAAAATCGTCAACAGCTTGTTTTGGATTCCACAACTTGAGTTTACCGTCGCTTTTAAATTTGTCTTTCCATAAATCAAGAACATTTATGGCCAATTTTGTGACAGCTTTTCCCATAGTATTTTTATTTAATTTAAAGACATCATGTAACTGAGAAATGACACTTGGGCTGAACGTTGACATTATACGGCGTCTAGGGAAATAACACATGTGTATAGCCTATCATCTATTTATAAAATTAATTCATTGTACTCGACTGTAAAGTATTATGTTAAGAATTTCCCTTATATCGGTTCCCTTATATCCGGATATTTTTAACATTGAAACATAGGCTGGCCAACCAAATATTCTAAAACTGTCCCTTAAAGCCGTTTTCCCTTAGATCAGGATCCCTTATAAACGGATTTGACTGACATAGAGTACAATAGTATAAGTATAATAATAGTATAATACAATATTTTGCACGTTTTAAAAACATGCTAATGGAACGTTTGATCTTTTCAATTTCATATATGGAAATGGAACATTAAACAATTTTCGAAAGCAAGTCAATAGGAGACTGTGCACATTTCAAAAAACATGTAAAAAAAAAATTTGTACATGTTAAACACAATTATAAATATAATGTTTTGGCATTTTTAAAAGTATACTCGCATTTAAAATTTATTTAAGAGGCATATTGAACATTTTACACATTGATTATAGTAGTACTGTGCGTAAATATGTGATCACCCCTTAAATGTGATCACTGGCCGCCGTTCAAATTTTACCGCCTTTAAAAATCTGTCCAGCTAATATTCATACAGCATTCATATAGTCTCAACTATCTTTACTACTGATTTCAGCTTCTTTTCTTAAAAACTCTGGCTATGTAAAATCATGAAAGTTTTGAGCACTTTTTTGAATTGATCACATTAAGGACCCTACTTTACCATTAACTTTAAATGTATTGATCACATTTAGGGCACTTGGGCCGTGGTAAGACTTTCCGCAATTCTTTCGTACAATGGCCTGTATCTCTTGCAACTTTTAATTTTCGACACTGATTATTTTTTTGTACATACAGTATTAAAAGAGAAGTATAATGATAGCTTCTTCTTTATTGTACGTTGTCTGTGGAAAACGATACAGATTTTTGAAGTTGATAAAAAATGAACCCGATCACACATACGCACTCCCCTACTACACATAACAATATTTGAACTTACATTTTGAAAGGGGATTCAGCAAAATGTAGTATTGAAGACTCCAATGGGGAATATTGAGCAAAAATCGCCCAAAAAACTAGGCGCTGAAAATTTTCGCTTCTAGCATATATTGCCAACCACAATAAGTTACACCAAAACTAGAAATTTAAACACAGTTATTAAATTGCCTTATTCTTGTACATCATTAAATGTTAAGCAATTCGTATCCATTAAAATTTTAAAAGGGGGAATAGTGGGATAAATAAAATTCGAATACATATTACACAGCATAAAATCAAATTTTTTACAAACCACAAAGGTGATGTTTTGAGCATTATCCAATGCTAACTTAGCATGCGTTAGCTCAGAAAGGTGATGGGTGAAGTCAACATTTTTAGCTAAATCGTCAGCACAGCTTTGATTTGTATCCATTGCCAAACACGTAACGAATTCTTTAATTGACAATGAAACGCAGAAATGTTAACTTTCATAAAAACTCAAAATACATAGATATCTATTTTTTGTATTTCTTACGCAATAAAACCTCTGCCTCTGGTGGCATAAAATCCAATTTACTTAAATATTCCAAGTGCTGAGCAAGAATTTTACAGTTTTCTTCAGCGAAAAAAGATACTAAAAACACTGAAAAAAAATTTAAACAATAAATTGCATACTGTAATATTTTTGCAGAAATTTCGCATTGTCACGCCGGGTACTGCACCCAGAAGTATAGAATAATCAAATTTAGTTTTATTAGAATTTTTCTATAATTGTGACAAGTCAGATTACAACTTACATGACTTTAATTGTGAACTCCATTCAAATTCATCACTTTCTTCAGAAGTGTTTAAGAAAAGGTTCTAAAAAACATTTTATACATTTTCTAATTTAACATTTCCAATTAAAAGTCAACTTTTATAAATAGTTTAAGCCTAAGTCTTTCAAGCTTACTACTAATTTGTAATTTGAAAACGGTCCATTTTCCCAATACAATGCTTTTTCGTCTTTACTTAATTTCGGATAGGTATTTTCATAATGCTGATAGTGCAAGGTGCTTAGCTTGAGAACTAAATCCTTAATGCACTCGGAGTGCCGACAATACTTCCATAAAAGCTTGTAATATGTGAGTGTTGCTTCTAATTCCATAATCTCGAGGGGCATGCTATACAGTAGCAAGTTGCGAATAGCTTTTTGTACAATCTGCAATGTGCAATAAAATAAAAATATTTTTTAATTATTTATTGTGCTTAATTTATTACAATTGTAAGTTTTATTTTGTACAAAATACCATTCGGTGGTGGCGTTTCTTCATTATTAATTTTTGAGTGATTTGATCTTGCAAAGTTTCTATAAAACGGAGTTCACATTTTCCATCCTGAACTGTCACACTGGAAAAATTGTGTTCAATGTAGAATTCCACAGATTCAAGCCACTTTTTTTCAAGTTCACCCATTCCCATGCCCGTTTTGTTCAATAGTAGAAGTTCATCGTGTATGCTTGTTTCATTAAAAAAATATTGGCATAAGTGTAGCAACTTCATAACGTCTCCCCCAACTGGGGGTAAATTGGCGATGGGGGTGTCAGTGCGAAACTTGTAGACGTCTCTCACCATTTCCCATGCTGATCCGTGAGCTGAGGTCAATTCTATTTTACTTACAAGTTTGGCAGCAAACAGAATTGAGTACTTAACCGAGTCTCCTGACCAGTTTAATTTTCTTAAGCGGCTGTGCAAGCATGTAGTTGCGACCTCGAGATCAGTGAAATCTTCAGTGTGACAATAGTAATCACATATCTGTGTCAGGTAGTAGATCGGGGCCTCCTTCATGGTGTGGAGGCGTTTTCTTGCCCATTTCTGGACTTGCTCTGATACTTGAGTCGGCTGATATTTTTCGCCATTAGGGTCCAGGCCATGATTTTGAATGGCAATGAGGGAACACTTTTCTAGTTCGGTAAAATCTTCAGGTCTTGAAGCCTTTTTGAAGATGTATTTAAATATTCCCTCTACTTTTTCCACAGAAATGTCATCAGAAGGCAAGTACGCCAGTATATTAAGCAACTTTCGTGAGTTTGATTCTGCATCTCCCAGGGCTTCCTGGACCACATCTATACACAGGTTGACATTATTCTTGTTCGAGTGTGGTGCATTTGTCATAAATCTTGCTGCAATATCGTCAATTTCGGAGCTAGTCTTGTCCTCGATTTTCGATGCAGTTAAGGCAAGAGCCAGTGGGAATCCGTGTAGAGCCTTTGCTAGCTTTTCGAATGATGTCAACATTTCTTCATAGTTTTCCTGGTCCTCTGATACATTTAGCCGATTGCAAAGGAATGTAACTGCCTCTTTGTCATTTAACCCCTCCATACAAATCATGTATTCTTTCCTAAGTTCCCATTTATCACTTCTAGAAGTGATAAGTATCAAAGGAGGACGCGCCATGTAGTGCCTTGGAAGGAATTTGAATATCTCCATGTGTGTCCCACGCATTTGCTTTGCATTGTCAAAGATAAACAGCCCTGTTCCAATGTGATCCGAAAAATAGGTGTAAATCATCTCGACGACTCTTTCAACTTCTTTTCCTTGTATCTCAATGCCAAGATACTTTGCTAGGGACGAGAAACTTTTTTTTAAACTTGCTAAATTCCCAGAATCTATCCATGCAATGTTTTGTATAGAAGGATTTATGAGGAAGAGGTGGGCGTACATTCGTGCCACCTCAGATTTTCCAATTCCGGAAGGGCCGTAAATTATGACCATCCTCTCCCACCATTTTGACTTTGATGAGCATATCATTAGCTGAGTGTGAATTTTGGATAGAAGTTTTATCCGTCCAACAAATTCTGATGACGGTTTTTTGAAAATACTGAAATGTTTAACCTTGCTTGAGCCATCCTGCAATTGAAAACCAATGACAATTCAAGAAATATAAAAAATGTACTTTAAATCATTATAGTACATAAGACTTAATTTTAATTTTAGCTTCCACGTTATGAGGGGTCGTCCAAAAATGAAGTCATGTGTAGTAATAATGTGTTTAAATAGCAACCCTACGTTAACCATAGCCATTTAAGCAATACCATAGAATCTGGGGAGGGAGAGGGAGGGGTTGTAAGGGGATCATAAAAATGTGAATTATTCCTTATTCCTGCTAAAATTCGACAAAATAAGTGTTTTTAATACGAAAAGGTCAAATGTATAAAATCACCTTCACCAATGGCCAAGAAGAATCGATGTCAGAAGAGGGTGGTGGAGTTAATGAAGAGGCCATCTAAGCTAAATAAAAAAATCAAATTATTCTTCCGTCCAAATATAAATATTGTTAGTATTCTAAAGCAAAATTATAGTAAATTGATTTATAAAAAACAACTTTATGACGACTATTCAACCTAAAACGAGACTGTATTAAAAAATATATATTACTCCCAAAATAAATAAATTACGCTTAAAGGAACTTACCACACCAAACCACCTTTTTTTTGGATATTTTCTTGTTTCAATATTTAAATTCAATAATAAGTTTCTTTTATTAACAAAGTTGTGTATCTGTTAATCCGTTTGAATTTGATAATTAGAATTGACTTTAATAATTCCAAGTGCTCTGATTTCACAATTAACAGAATGGTTAATAATAACAATTATTTTCAACATTAAACAAAAAGATATTAAATAAACTTTATATTTGTAACTACCAAATATTTCAAATATAAAACATACGAGTTCCAGAATTTTATATGTTCCTCTTCACTTAGATTAGTCAATCCACGTGACGCTGATAAAGTTTCACAACCCTTATGTATTATATAAATTATAGAAGTACCTGTGTTAAATGATTTCAGTATAACAACGAATGAAAGCATACTTTAATATAAACATAATTGAAGAGTTTTTTGGCAAAACGGGATAAGTCCATTTTTTTCAAAAATTATATCATTTGTTTTATTTGTTCTATTCAACTAGATACATTACTGTGTTGAATGATAGAGGTCAAAGTTCAATTAAAGCAATTTTTTAAAATAACCTAAAATTCGATTTTTGGCAAAACGGGATAAGTCCAATAAATTTAGTTTTGGCAAAATAAGATAAGTCCATCTAAAACCTGCGTTTCTGATTTAAATTTGGTTCTTGAGTGTTTTCGTAGTTTTTAGAAGACAATTGCCGTGCGTTTATGTTTTTATACAAAGAAAGATAAAAAGTAAAGGAAAAGTTTGGTTTCATTCAAGACGATTAAAATTTCATGTCACGAACTTTTTACCCCACTATGTTAAGTTATAGATTTCTTGACCAAACGGGATAAGTCCACAAATTAAAATTTTGAAAATTTTCTAAAAAATTCCAGAGTCCGTCTATAGAATTATAAAACTACTTGTAACTACCCTTCGTCAGGTGCAGTAGTTAGTTACCTGTAGAAATAAATTGAGTTACAAAAACTCAGCCTGTCGATATTTATTCATTCTTAGATGCTGAGCTTAAGCATCTATTGTAATGGTCATGTCCTTCTGTCCGTCCGTCTGTTGGCCGTACACTACAGGTCACAGGTTTGAACCGATTTTTCGTTGTTCCTGTCGAAAGTTGCCTTTATGGACTTATCCCGTTTTTTCAAAAAACTCCTCATTTATACAGTGTCTGCTTTAGATAAGGCTGTCCACAATGCTAATACTGATACGTTAATAAATTCCAATTTATTCCTGTATTTATCTTCTGCTGATAGCAAACATGAGTCAAGTTGAACCGTCTAGAATATTCCGCACTAAGCTGAGCAGCATTTATTGCAGAATCGCAATATGCATGATATTTTTTCACTGTATCATATTAGTAATAGTAGTTATTGTAATCACATAAAGTTTGCATGTTACTCAGTTTTGTATTTTTAAATATTTAAAATTGCAAACTTGAATGTAAAAAATATCATAATTAAATTTTACAATAAAAATAAAAAATTACTTCATATTTCATAAATTGATTTTTTAAGCTTAACCTAACGTAATGGAGAAAAATGAAAAGGATGCAATTACAAGTTCGTTATCCTATCTTTGTCAGAACACTACTTCTCTGACCCAACTGGTTATTCTTGCAATGAGTGCGTTCCTCATGACGGAGTCTGAGTCCGAAGAAATCGAAGTAAGTTCAGCAAAAGTGCGCCAATTACAGTATCACTAGTTTTTATATACATATATACAATAAGGAAATTTTAATTATTCAAAACAATAAACCATTAGCTTGCAGATACGTCGTTATTTTCTAAAAATCGTGCATTTTACTTCCATATGATGAAGAAAGCAGGAGGCATGGATCATCTCTTGAGATTTCTGAGAGAAGTCAATAACGATACTGTAGCTCGGCATTTGGAAGATAAATTACATATACAAGAAATTTCAATACAATTTCAAAATGCTAATTTGGCCTCAACTTCTAGATCACAGTTACGTACTCATTTCAATTTATACTTCCCTTCGCGTTATTTCACTGGGAGAAAAAGTGATTTACTGTTCTTGAATGAAACTATTAAGATGCTACTTAAAGAAAAACGTCCAGGAAATAAAACTGTGGTTATATCTGGACTCGGTGGAGTGGGAAAGACTGAATTAGTTCGTGAGTACGCTACTACAACTGACACAGTTAAATACGTCATAGTGATCAATGCAGCAAGTTATGCCACAGCAAAAAAAGATTTTGAGGATTTAGCAGATGTGCTTAAAGCATCGGACCCGACGTTCTTGGAGAACCGAAAAATCCAAAATGTGTACCGTTACTTTTCCGAACAGATGGATGGGAAGACACTTTTCGTATTTGAAAATGCCGGGCACTGGGAAGGGTTCGTCAAATGTCTACCCACTGAGTCCGTTGGTCCTGGGAACAATCAGCTTCCTATAGTGCTCATAATATCAAGACGTAAGGATTGGGCTGTCCCTAAACGAAATCATATGCACATTCATAAATGGGAGGATGATGAGGCTGTCCAGTACCTAACTCAACGCTTTGAGGAACAAGAAATACCAGTTACAGAAAATGTAAGGCTGAGCATGCGCCAACTTAGAGACTCCCTTCACTGCTACCCTCTTGGGCTTACAATTGCGATTTCAAGAATTCTGGAGGACCAAGCTAATTCGACAGTGGTCAAAATTCAAAATTACTTGCGGGCAAAAATGGAGGACCATGACAGATGGCGAGTTCAAGAAATTTCAAATTCAGAGCTCACAGATTACAAGCTGACAATGGACACCGTCTTTAATGCTGATGTTGAGAACATTAATTCAATTCAAGATTACGGCCTGAGAGCTTTACAACTTTTACGTATGCTATCCACCCACTGCCATGTGCATCTTGAAGGAAACCCTCCGATCACCAAATTAGAAATGGAAGATTTATGTGTACAAAATGAACTTCGTACAGGTTTAACGGAAGCGCTCAGTTTGCTGTACAATTACTCAATATTTGTAGGGCACAAAGATGCGGAAGGAGAACTTCTCTCCAGTCAAATCCATGACATTATTCAGCTATGTAAAGGTAAATGGATTGGAAGCTACCTACAAGAGTTTTGTAATCGCAATGAAATTTGGGTGTAAAAATAAAGAAGAGGTTTTAATGAAACCCTGCACTAACTTCAACTTTTCTTTAACTTTATTATTTAGCTTTATTTTAAATGTATGTTTTTCTTACTGTGTCCTTGTGGCAAGCGTAGTGGTAGCGTCAGTTGTACATAAATATTTACATTCTTAATTATTTTATTTTGCGACCGTCAACTTTCAAAAATTTAAGTAAAGGCGGCCTAATACTAAACAAAATTAATCAGTGCCCTGGAGATCATTCAGACATTTACGGTATATAGGATTTTGCAGGCTTTGAGGCGTGTGTGTAGTATGACATGGACAATTGTTACTTACGTACACTGGTCACTGGAGCTTCCTAGTGTGTAACATTAAATACATATCGTGAGTCAAGAATCAAAATAGCTCAGTTTCAATTTGAGCTACCATTAAAATGGGCCTTATAAAAACCGCCCAATGAGGTATATGAGTAAACTGTTAATTATTTTTTAAAAGTATTGTATACTGTTAATAATTAATATTACATGCATTTTGATAGAGTGAAATTTTTAGTTTACATTATTATAAAATTCGTAATCATTTTTGGTCAAATAAGATTTTCATATATTTTAAAATCTCAAGCATAAAAATTAAAATTACTTCATAAGTGTATCGGCTCGAAATATAAACAAACCGTACATATTATTTTAAAGCAACCACGTCCCATCTGCAGGGCAGGCCTCTTGAAGAATTTATAAAATATTGAAAGGGAGCGGCAGGGCCGGATAATGTGGCCAGCGCAGGCAGCCCCTGCTGTCTGAATTTGCTTAAAACATGTGCTCAAGTGGAACATTTTGCATTTTTCAGAAATATGTAAATAGAATATTTTGACTTTTCAATAACATGCAAATAAATTTTTTGGCCCGTTTCAAAAACATAGAAATAAAATATTTTCCACTTTTCTCAAAACATGTAAATAGAACATTCAGCACTTTTCTAAATCAAGTAAAAAGGACATTTTTGTCTTTCCTAGATCATGTAAATACAAAATTTTGCTGTATCGAACAATCTATCAATCAAATTAAAATAATGGTTTTTGTATGGAAACAAATTCCAGCCTAAAACCAATTCCTTCGTCCGGCCCTGGGTAGCGGTTAAAAATTATCGATGTAATATTTTTCATGTTAATGTTGGTACAAATAACATATTGATGGGACGTGGAATTAGCCTTTTGATAATTTGGTTGAGTCAGATAATTCAAGTGAAGTGGAGCACTTTGACTGATTACATTATCCCTTGTGTACACTGACAAACTGTGAAGCAGAACTATAATTATAACTATACATAGTGATTTTGCGAAGTACATTATTTACTACGGGCCTAAATTATTTCCTTATTGTCAGTGTTGCCGATTGTACCCGACCTCACAAAATATTGCACTGCATTAGGGTTCGCCCATAAATGATTTCACGAGAGAGAGAGAGAGAGAGAATTTATTTGACAAATAAAATATATCTCTGTTTCTAACAACCTATGACTCCCTATGGCCGTGGCATTAGGTTTCTCTTGGCGTTTCTGACAATCTTTAACATAAAATGTCGTCGCTATCCAAGCAGACCCACTAGCCGTACATTTGAGGTCACTTATGGACAATCCCATGGGGTGGTCTTTATAGAATTATTGAAATATTATAGCAGTAGACAATACAACTCAAGCTCAATCAATTACCCAGTGAGCAACTACCTACTCACTATAACCAAGCGGCTACTGTAGTAAACAATTTATCTATTTGACGATTAGGAAATTCTTGTTAATACATACAAATACATTTATTTACTCACTATACAAATCACAGGCACCCTTGCCAGTGCTAAAAACTAAATCATGTAAACTAAATACAGATATAAGAATTTGGGTTTCTTGAAATAAATTATATGCACTAGTTATATGCAAAACAAAGCATATTATGCAATTTATCATTTTTTTAAACATTGAGATGTAAAAACAACAGAGACGGACACATGCTACAATCTGTATTCTGTATAGCAGAAACGGCAGTGCATGGTGTTTTTCCAAAACTCTCACTATGGTTCATTTTAACTACTTACTTGTCACTTGCAACTTGCAAAGTGTTATAAAGCATACGGAGAAAATTGTCTGCTGTTTCTCTCTGCTCTCTCTCTCTCTCGTAATACTATGCAGTACCTATATATATATACAGTTGTGTATATTTATTTTCCACGCTTTTAGCTTCACAGTGCACTTTTCAGCGTAGGTAAGTAATTAAGATTTATTTAAAAATATTTAAAATATACAGTGCAGTTTTAAAGGAGTTGTTCTGTATAAAATGGAGATAGTCAGTTTTGCTTCCAGAGCAAGACAAGGAAATTTAGTTACATTTGATCCTTCGACAATATGTATAAACAATTACAGGTACAATTTGAGTTATTAGGGTCAAATTTGGTTTACTATTTGCAGGGATCTGTTATCCCAGATAACACATTTAAAATTTCACACGAGAATGGCCAATATCGTTTTCTGAACTGCGGAACTATGAGCTACGGGATGCGGGTGAGAGTCATCTGACAGAGTTAAATTACTAATTCCATGAGACCTCGCTATTGTGGACGTGGATCTCATGCCATTGGTACCCGTGGTGGTCTGGCCCGTAGTGCTAGAGCTCTGGAAGGTGACAGAATAATGTCGATGGCCGCCACCACCACCACTGGGTGGCTCCGGAGCAAGTTCTTTCCTCCGTGTCCAGGTGAGTGGCTCCGGCCGCCCTGTGGGCGTCGACATTGACATTGACCTGATTGACCTTGGACTGGGACTGCTGGTCACGCTCACTAAACTCTGTAATGACCCGTCTCTCATCAAAGTTAATTTTTTGCATTCCTCCTGAAGAGCGCATTCCAAAGAAGCGTAGAATTCTTTTAAGCCTGCCCACGTATTTTTCTTTTTAAATCCTGTTAATGTACATATATAATTATAGTGTGATTAACATTTTATTTTTAGCTACAGTGTATGTATAGGTCTTACATAGGATTTTTCATATAGGATTTTTTTGGATTTAAAATATTTTAACAACCGTAAATTCGTTTCAATACTGTATTTACTACAATAGCGGACCCCGTTTACTGTTTAAATTCGGACCTCCTAGACCCGCTAACTATTACAGGCCCGTACACTATTACAGGTGTTGAATTTTCTACTCTTTTGTATAGGGTTTTGAGTAAGGGATTAAAATAGAATGCTATGGTCTAATACTGCACGATTTTAGCGAGATTGAAGACTCAAAATATGCCATTTCTCATTTTTAGCTCACAATAAAATGCATTATCTACCAAATGCCATTTTTTAAACTTCCAAATGAATGGTTTTGATCTTGAACTTTTGAAAAACATGCAAATAGCACAATTTGTACATTTAAAAAACATGTAAATAGAAAACTTTGCAGTTTTTTAAAATGTGTTGACGAAACATGTTGCACTTTCTAAAAACATGTAAAAGCAAAATTTTTGCGCTTTTTAAAAACTGCTATTTAACATTTTTACAAATTTCTCATTTAATGTTTTTTTTGCATAGCACAGTTTTGTTTCAGCTTAAATTGAAAAGACAGTTTTGATTCTTCACTCACTATGTATATTGCCTCACACGAGCCTACAATAATCAATAATTGGGTCTGTTATAGCGCACGGGTCCTGCAGGTCAGAATTTCGATGTGGTGTATGGGTTCACCATTATAATTACTGATAGGAAATACAGTACTTGTAGTGTCGTTTAGCGTTGTAGAAATTACTATACCGTAGACTTTAACTGTAGACTCGGTCTCTATTGCAGACGTAACATTTTTAATTGCAACTTTACCGCAATTAATTCGTAATAAATACTGGTAGTGCTGTAGCAGGTTACCTTTAGCTAATCCCTACATAGACTTTTTGTATTTGATTTGATTGACGATGCAGAACTTGGTCCGACTGGGCGTGATGCGTGAGAGACCCATATTCATTCTTTGTTAATAATAAATTGCACTAGTCTATTAACTAAAATATCTCGATCCTAAAAAAATGTCAAAAAGTATTTTGCACTTTTAAAAACATAATTATAAGTAGACAATTTTGCCTTTTTTTCAAATACATATCATCAATGGAATATTTTACAGTTTGCAAAACAAGTAGAGAGAAAAAACTTTATTAAGTCACTGTTGCACAATTGCAATAGCCTTACAGCTCACAAGCAAGCCACTTACTATGTTTCCTCGGGATCTGAAAAAGCATAGCCAGAAACGTTTCCTTGGACCTCAGAATGAACAAATAGTGTGATAACTCGAGTGCATTTTGCGCGGTTCTTTAACAGCAGCCCGCCAAAGTTTAAAAATACCAAATTTTTCAAAGTTTGCCACGCTGTAGCTTCTACAGTTTTTGTCTGATTTCAATGAAACTTGCAGTTTTGTGATATTCAGACGTTTATCTAAAAAGTTATTTATGGAAATTTTGAAATTCGATTTTTTTTTTGAATTTTTCGAAAAATTATTAAAATGTCATACTTTCGAGACCAGTTTTTAATTATGGTTTTTTGATAAAAAATTAAAAATTCGAATTTCAAAATTTCCAGAAATAGCTTTTTAGATTAACGTCTGAATATTACAAAACTGCAAGTTTCATTGAAATCAGACAAAAACTGTAGAAGCTACAGCGTGGCAAACTTTGAAAAATTTGGTATTTTTGAACTTTGGCGGGCTGTTGTTAAAGCACCGCGCAAAATGCACTCGAGTTATCGCACTATTCGTTCATTCTGCGGTCCAAGAAAACGTTTCTGGCTATGCTTTTCCAGATCCCGAGGAAACATAGTAAGTGGTTTGCTTGTCAGTATACAAAACACTAATTGCTTATCATAATTTTAACATTTTCGTAACGCAGTGGAAAAAATATCCTACAATATTTTTGTAATGTACACAATTTTGTACATTACAAAAATAGGAAATAATACAATTTGCTCGTATCAATCGCAGGTAAATAGAACATTTTGCACTTTCATAAACATGTAAATACAAAATTGTGCATTTTTCAAAAACATTCCAACAGAATATTTTACAGCTTTCAAAAATCAAGTAAATGAAACATTTTGCACATTTCAGAAACAGGTAAATAGAAAATTTTGTACTTTTAAAAAACACCTTATTAATATTTACAGCATATTTATTTCATTTAATATTTTATAATTATTAGAGTTAGCTGATTTAAATTGTATCTCACATTGAATATGACTCATTTTGATGCTTTACTCATTAATTATATCTATTAAACAATATTCTATAAATGACGTCACCCAAATTATCGCTTTTGTAGGACCTACTGGCCCCCATGTCATCACTTTAACATTTTGTAATTGGCGATCTTTAACATATGGCATGTCATTGATACCTGTCTTTTTTTTATAAAAAAACCGACTGACCCTATATGCTGATATAAACTTCTATGGAAGATGCCTAAACTTTTGTATCACTGAATTGTGAGTCTTTACAAGACTGACAAACTTACAATTCGTGAAGTGATGCAATTTTATCAATTTTGAACTACTAACAATCTCATTGCTTATTATTTTGTATGATTTAATACCACAAGTGATATTTTGATTACCTGTGACTCTAAACTGTAAGGTAGGAATGCTTTGGTTCCAGTGGGTGATTTAGTGCGACGGTCATTGACACTTTACTCACTTTCTGAGATCCATCCTCACTCAGCGCCCAGTCACAAAGCACGTTATCTACCAGGAAGAAAAGTAGAATAAATTAAATAAAAATAGCAAAATAATATCAATATTATGAGACTTACTTGGGATGTATTTTGCATGTAACTCTAGGATTTAACCGATTGTTACCAAAACGTCTTCTACTGACCCTAGACACTTCCACTAGTATATAAACTTGAGTGAATTTTGCGCTGTTCGCGCATAAAAGGCGCGCGCATTTTTAAAAGGTGGTCGACTTTTAAAATGGCCAAATCCTTATGGGATTTAACATGTGAAAATGAAAAAATCCAGGTCCCTCCCTGTGTTTTTTAATCATTTTTGGCAAAATCTCAAAATAACTTCAAAATACCAAAAAAAGTAGCAAAAAGTTGTAATTACGAGTTTGAAGCAAAAACATCACAAATAATTGTTTGAAAAGTACATATGCCTGCCATTCATGCATATTGTCGGTGAAAAGTCACTCTGTCGTAGGTCCAGCGCACAGCTAAAATCATTCTGTCGCAAGTCCATAGCTGCTGTCGAGGTCGCTTTCGCGTTGTCCTTTGCATTGGGTGGGGGTGGTATATTACTGACTGTATTGTGCTTACAACGCACACTGAGGAGTCGTCCATAAAAGACGTGATAAAAATTCCATTTCCAGAAAATTTTCAAAAACACTTTTTGAAAAGTGCAAAATGCCCTATTTGCATGTTTTTGAAAAGTGCAAATTGTTCTATTTACCTGTTTTTCAAAAGTGTAAATTGTCCTATTTGCATGTTTTTTAAAACCGCAAAATGTTCTATTTACATGTTACTCAAAAATGTAAAATGTTCTATTTACATGTTTTTAAAAAAAGCAAAAAGTTCTATTACATGTTTTTAAAATTTGCAAAATATTCTATTTACATGTTTTAAAAAAAGCAAAACGTACTTCAAGTTCAAAATATTCAAATACAAAGTATGTCTTTAGTGGATAGCGCATTTTGTTCTTGAATGGAAATAGATATGTAAATTAGCATGTTATTCTAAATCACTTCCTACTGAAATGTTTTTCTTCAAGGTTGTAAATTGATAAAGAATCTTTAGCCAGTATAGAGCATTGTGAAGATTGTGAAAATGTCTCCAGGGAGGACTGAGCTCACGATGGGACGGGGCAGGATGAAACCAAAACTGCAGGACCCGCATCTCCCGGCACCGGTCCCGGCCGATATCCCGATACCGATCAAGACTAAAGCCATTCAGAATAATGGAATAAATAAAAGTATGGAATAAGTAAAACACAATATACAAACTGTTATCTTTAACAAACCACAACGCCTTTGTTTTGGTAATTGTCCAATGCTTACTTGGTGTGAGCTAGTTTTGTCCTTGATGTTCGGTGCAGCTAGCGTAAGACCCAGTGGAAATCCCTCTATAGCCTTTGCCAGTATTTTGAAGGATTTCAATATTTTTTTAAAGTTTTTCTGGTCATCTGATACATTTTACCGCTTGCAAAGAAATGATTCGGCCTTTTTGTCATTTAGCCCCGACATGAAAATAATGTGTAGTTTTTTTTCGATTTCCCATTGATCACTTCTAGAAGTGATAAGGGTCAAGTAGTGTGCTGGAAGGAACTTGAATATCTCCATGTGTGTCCCACGCATTTGATTTGCATTATCAAAGATGAATAGTCCTGTTCCAATGTGATCCGAAAAATAGGTCGTCAGTGACGAAACCAAAATGAACTATGTACTTATATTCAATTTAAGCCAAAATTAAAATGCGCTATTTCAAAGACAAATACTAAATGAGAATGTACAATAAAAATAACGAGCTCTTAAAAATACTAAATGTTTTATGTTTATGTTATGTAACGAATGAAAATGATTCTTTTTACATGTATTAAAAAAGTATTATATATTCGATTTTATTGTTTTTGGAAAAGTGCAAAATATTCTATTTACATGTTTTTAAAAAGTAATGTATATTCAATTTACTTGTTTTGGAAAAGTGCAAACTGTTCTATGTACATACCTTCAGGATCATGATGTTTTAATCTTTTGTTGTAGATGGTCCATTTTAATTTAGGTTAAAATTAAAATGTATTTAAGTCATTTTAATTCTTCACAGATAAAATGTAAATGATCTCGACGACTCTCTCCGCTTCTTTCTTCTGTATTTCAATGCCAAAGAACTTTGCTAGACACGAGAAACTATTTTTCAACGTAAATATTTGTCACCTGGGATTTTTCAATTCTAAAAGTGTCGTAAATTATAATTACCCTGTCCTAAAAATTTGAATTTGATAAACATATCGTTAGCTGAAGTGAAAATTTGGTACAGTGTTTTTATCCTTCCTGAAAAATGTGAAGACGGTACTGAAATTGTACTGATGAACTGCACAATTAATTAGTAGTTTTCTTTTATTCACAAAGTTGTGTATACGTTTATTTTCAGTAATACGAATTTACTGTAATAATTCCAAATTTTTTGGTTTCACAATTAAAATGTGTTATAAATAATTAAGAATAGTTATTCTCAACGCTAATAAAAAAATATTGAATGAGTTTTATATTGGAACTCACCAATTGACCAATTGTAAAAAATACGATTTCAAATCTGCCCTCTCTACATTTCACCTACGATTAGATTAGTCAATCCGCGTGACGCTGATATTTGCTCAACTTTTTCATATAAGGTTTATCGCGTTATAAGGTTTATCATAACAACGTGCATAAATTTAATCAGCGCCCTCGAGCTTATTCAAACATTTACGGTATGTAAGATTTTGCTGGCTTTGAGATATGTGTATACTATACAAAAGATAAGTGTTACCTACCGATACTTGTGCTTGCTAGCATGTGTGATAATAAATACATACCTTAATCTTGGGTGAAGCTTCAAAACGGCTAAATTCCAATTTAAGCATGAATTAAAACGGGCTTTGTAAAAAACACTGTGGGATAAGTTAGTAAAACCTCAAGTATTTTTAAAAAAGTGCTAAGTATTGTTATTATTTGCATTTTAATTTTTAATAGGGTACAATTTTCAGTCAAAATGTTTTAAAAATCTTCAACCTGTTTTAGTAGAATTAAATTTTCATATATTTTAAAATCACATGCACAAATCTTTAGATTACTTCAGAAGTGTGTTGGGAAGTTGTATATTACACAATACGTTTTATTTTCTAAGCTACTATATACATCCCATCCGAATGAAAGGCCTCTTAAATAGTTTGCATGTGTCGCAAGGGAGCAGTAAAAAACAATTTAATTAATTTTTTTCCGTTGATGTTATTACTAATGAAATTGCAATGAGACGTGGAATTAGCCTTCTGATACTTAAGTTGTGTCAGATAAACCAATTTAAGTAGAGCAAGTTGACTGATTAAATCCCTTGTGTAAACTGACAAACAGTGAAGCAAAACTATAATTATACAGTGATTTCGAAAATCATTGCATTCACTTCGGGCCTAAATCATTTTTGTGTTGTCAGTGTTGGCACATTGACCCTTACAAAATATTGCACTGCATTGGGGATCGTCCGTAAATAATTTCATTGAAACATGCTCATTTCTAACACCATGTGACCCCCGTGGCATCAGCTTACCCTCTGCGTAAATGACTTCCTTTAACATTTGCTACTGCTAAAAATTAAATCATGTGAACAAGACAATCATCAAAATTAGGTAGAAATAAATTAGGTACTTGATATGGTATTTATTAGTTTATTACTATAATATAATTAGTAGTTATAGTTAATTACAGTTGTGTATAATTATATTTCACGCTTTTAGATTCACAATTGACTGTGAACTTTTCAGCGTAGGTAAGTATTTATAGGAATTATTTAAAACATATGTTACGGGTTACATGCGTTATTGTTCTGTAAAAAATGGAGATAGTCAGTTTTGGTTTTAGAGCAGGACAAGGAGATAGTCAGATTTGATCCTTCGCCGATGATAGTTTTGTATTCGTATGTAATAATTACAGACGTCACTATTAGTGACACTAAATCATTATAATCAAACGTTGCTAGCACTAATTAAATAAAACTGTTACAACTTTTAAAAAACATGTAAATTAGAACACATTTTAGAATGACATTTTGTTTGAAAGAAGAAAATATTGTTCATTTATAATAGTTTGTTATTAGAAAATTTTGCATTCTTTAAAACCGTGTAAATACGTAACATTTTTTATGTTTTAAAAACATAAAAATATAGGATTTTGGACCTTGCAAAATGCTGTTGCTCAAAATTTTAGCATCTATCTTTTTCTTATAATTTAGTGTAAAGCTCAATTTAATTCTATAGTGTAAATTCGATAATTATAGATTATTTGATTTTTCAAAATGATTTGAGAAGTAGTTTTTATGCTTTTTGAAATAATTCACAGTGAAAAACAAAACAATGTAAATAAATACAACTTCTAATAATTATGTTAATATGCAAGTGTAGAACGATTTTTCCTACATAACATAAATATATATGAAATCTAGAGAATATGGTTTGTAGGCGAAACGACCATGGATAAATGCCGGCATAGGCGCTTACTTTTTATTTAATTATCAACAAGTAAATGACTGATATCGTTTATATCTTCAATTTTTATCAGAAAGCGCGTGATATACCAAAGTGTCATAAGTACAACATATAGAAAATAACAAAACATACCAACTTTGCTATATTACCTTGGTGGGCTATTAATCTGTAAATACGCAATTATAAAATAATAAATTTTGCATAGTTAACAGTTGGGTATAATAATTATGACATTGAATAAGCTTTACATATTAACATGATAACGTTAGTACTCTACTTATACTCTTACTATTCCCTAAACTTTTTATTAATGGCCTAATCATATAAGACTGATAAAAGTTAAAAGCATGCATATGCTATGTAAACACTAATATTTTTATATTTTATTAAAGATTGGGTTTGGGATGCAATTTACAATGCAATGTAATGGCCATATGACCATGACCATGACCAACTGACTGACACACAACTTAACGAATAAAATATTCTTTTTCTTTACATCGTCCATTTCTTTTATTATATTACTCTTATTACAATTTTAGTGTTTAGTTTTGCATGCTTCTGAATCTGAAATATTTTAACTTGATCTACATTGTAATTTTAATTCTGTAGTAAATATAATTAACTACAGGAAAGTGCCATTAAAAACATCCCCAAAATTGTTTCCATTTTTACAAGTCATGCCTTAAGTCCACGTTTATTCAAATCCAAACAATTTAAAGTCGTGAATTATATGATTGCTTTTAGGTTCTTTGCACCTGTTCCAAAGCTGATGTTATGGTTAATTATTAAAGTGGCGTCTTCTATGTTTCATACATTTTACCAGCGGAACGGCTCTGCTGTCTGCAATAGTAATATTTTTTAAATAAGTTTCGATGTCGATTAGCAGCAAAATAAAAAAATGTACAAAATCTGTAAATTATTAGACATATAGGCAGGAGCAGTTCCTATAGGAGTGAATACCTATATAATTTAATTTAACACAAAAATTATGTAATCTTAAAAAGGTGCACACCTGAGCCTTTATAATTTCCGATTTTGTCATCCGACCAGCTTCATCCCAAGTTCTGAGGGAATCGGCAGTGACGTTAGTGAGCTGTACAGAGTCACGAAGGCGACTGAGACTGAGGCGAGTAGCTTGTTTCCCATGTAGAAGAGCAGCATGAATAGCCGCTCCATGAGCAACGACTTCATCCGGATTTATTGTTCCAGTTAATTCTTTTTTATTGTCAAAGAATTGTCTGAGAAGCTCCTGGACTTTCGGGATCCTTGTCGAACCCCCAACGAGGACTATGTTATCGATGTCCGTTTTTCCCAACTTTGCATCATCTAGCGTAGTTTGAACTATATCTATGCACTTTGTGAAAAGAGCAATATTTAGATCTTCAAATTCTTCCCTCGTTAGTTTTTCCCGTAAATCAAAATTTTCATCAACTCTGTCTATTGCAATGAAGGTGAAGAGAACTTTGGATAAATTCCGCTTAGCTCCCGCACTGCGATCTCGCACTCTCCCAAGTCTCTCACATGCCTTAAATTTCTCATATGCCCCCCTCGAGTCTCTTCCCCGGGACAAGTCTATGTCAAACTTGGTTTTGACACGTTCAATAATGTGACTGACAATATTATTGTTAAAATCTTCCCCTCCCAAGTGTGTATCACTACCGGTTCCTTTCACAACAATGTCTTTCCCTTTGACTTCCAACACAGCCACATCGAAGGTGTCACGGCCCAAGTGAAAAATGAGCACATTTCGTTTGGGTTCGTCTGTTCTGTGTAATTTATAGGCAATTGCAGCTGCCGTAGGCTCGTTTACAAGTGTTACTTTTAATCCAGCAATTTGAGCAGCATCTCGTGTGGCTTGCCTTTGGCCTTCATTAAAATAGGCTGGGACCGTCAGGACAGCTGCCTTAACTGTTCTTTTTAAATAAGATTCAGCTATCGTCTTGATTTTAATTAGCACTTTAGCAGAAATTTCTTCAGGTCGAAACTGCTTGTCGAAGACTTGAATTTTAGGTTTATCATTATCGTCAATGACCGAAAATGGCCACCGTTTAATATCTTCCTGGACAATGGGATCACTGAAACAACGGCCAATGAGTCGTTTTGCATCAAAGATAGTATTTTGGGGCTTAAGAAATGCTTGATCTTTGGCACTGTTTCCCACGTCAACTGTATGATCCCGGCTGAAAGCTACATAGCTTGCGATCTTAGTTTCATCTGACAAGTCATTGTTGGGTATGATTTTAACTTCTCCATTTAGATACACCCCAACACGAGAATATGTAGTCCCAAAATCAATTCCAATGGCTGGATGGTGTACAGGAGTTTTGAGTGTATTGTTCTCCAAATATTTGAGATAGGCAACCGCCATGACATCACGGAGCTGCTCTTCTTGTGTGGGAGTGAGATTGACATTTTTACACTTGGCAATGTACAGCTCAATTACTTCAGTATTTAACCTTGAGAGTTCCCAAGGTTCAAACCAATCCTGTGCTTGGACACGTTTGCTCATTTCTTCATTGTAAAACTGTCGGGCTTGAATTAAGGCGGAAGTGACAGCTGCTCTCTCCTGTGCCATTGTACTTCGAAAGATAGCCAAGAAATCTCTGAACTGGTCTTCAATGTACATCTTTAGGTCGTCAACTAATTCAGATGTGAATTCTGCTGCTGCATGTTTCGGTTTAAGTTCATCCAGTAATTTACTTTTGCAGTTCTGAACTACATCTTCGTTTTTACGAACAAACTCATCTTCACATTTTTCAGTCTCTGCCAACATTTTAACAGACCGTGTGTAATCCGCTTTTATAACTTCCAAGAATTTTTGTTGTTTTTCTTGTAAACGACTCAGGCGCTCATAATTAATGCCTTGAAATTTATCATAAAGATGTTGAATACTTTCACATAATTTCAGGACTGCTTTGTTTTCCTGACCTAGCAAGCCTGTATGCTTTTTGTATTTGTCCTGAAGAGTTACTATAGCTTCCGCCATTTTGATTTTGTGCTGTTTTTCTAGTAACGAAGGGCTGATGTAGTTTCCGATTGAGTTGAAAAATCGATTCATTTGAGCTTCATAAAACTTTTTTGCATCTTCTATAGCTAGTTCAAGTTCCTCCTTGCATCGGTTACGGTCATCCAATAGTTGTACTTGAGCCTCCATTATTTCACTTTGTAGGTCACTAAGATACTTGTAAATGTACTTTTCTGTCTGATGATTATTCAATTTTTCTATTGTCTCGATGGCTTCTTTTTGATAGAGCTGATGACTTTCAGAAAAAACTTGATCGTCCACGTGCAGAATTTTATTCATTTCCTCCTTG
The DNA here is from genome assembly GCA_949802685.1 of Dicyrtomina minuta. Lineage (NCBI taxonomy): Eukaryota > Metazoa > Arthropoda > Collembola > Symphypleona > Dicyrtomidae > Dicyrtomina > Dicyrtomina minuta. The sequence goes on from OX461811.1 coordinate 7,093,219, forward strand.
TATTCACCTGCGGAGGTCTGAACAGATAATCCGAGGCTTTCGTGTATTGCGTTATGCGCGGAGGTCATTTCCTCGTTGAATTTGTTTTTTTGGCTGCTAATCTCTTTTAGGAGACGCTCCTCACCTTCCTTGCATAGAAAGGAAGCTGACCACACGAGAGTGAAATTTTCCAATATTGGTTGAGCGACGGCGGTGTGCAGAATTTCAAACTTTTCTCCAAGCACAATTTCCTCATTTAATCTCCATGTCATACCTTCAACGTACTGTTTTGTATAGTTTTTAATGTGTTTGCTTAGTCGATTTTGAGACTTATTGATGCTTTCGTGGTGTTTTTGCTTTAGTTGTTGAAACAGTACATCTATACTCGTAGAAAGGCTCTTTACATCAAGAGCCTGCTGATCCTTAAAAATACGTGAGCTGGTTTGTATGCCATCGTAACACTGAGTCAACTTATTCTGGGCGGCTGACAACTCTTGACTGTGCTGAGCTTGTAATTTTGCATCATCAGCTTGACAATTTTGTAAATTAATTTTTTTTGTCATGTTTTCTCTGTAAGTTTCTAAGGATTGTGCCATCACATTTTGTATATTATCTTGAATTTTAATCCTGTTCTGAGAAATATTGCTGCAAAATTCCTTGTATGCATTTTGAATTCGAATTTCTAGCTTACGAACAAAGATTCCCAACTGATATTTATTTGAGATTTCCCCATTATTCTTGAGCGAGTCAACTAGGACTTTGTGTGTGCGTAGATGTGTCTTTTCGTAGCTATCCTCGTCATTTGCTATAGCCTCTCTCATGGCTTCACGATAATAATTTATTCCATCGAGGATTAAAGCTTCGCCAACTCGATTGGCCTCATCTTCAGCAGCTGAGATTTGTTGTTGATAGGCGTGAAGCTCATTTTGAAGATTTGTCTTGAGGAGGTCATTCCATTTGGGGAATAGCGGAGATTTCGAATTCACTCTTGCAAATGTTTTCAAGGATTTTGTGGAAATTTTATTATGAAAATCCTGGAGTTGCTCTGTTGTTAATGTAGCTCCATTTAATTCCACATCCATGTCGACAACGTAAATATCCATAATACTGTTGACACTTGCTTCCATGCGTTGCTCTGCAGCTTGTTGGTTACAGTTATTAGTTTCTTGAATCTGAGTCCAAATCTGCTCTAGTCGAGTTTCTAGTTTCGTCACATCTCCGCTTTTAATCCCATCCACTGTTTTGGAGTAGAATTTGATGTTTTCGAATTCATTTTTTAAATGATTTGTAGCCTGGTTTTTGCAGAAACTATGCTCTGTATCAATCTGTACATTGGCAGAGTACTCATTGGACTGGATGTACCTGCTCATACCTTGTGTATAAATATCAAGAGCTTCTTTATGTAATTGTAAAATGTAATGTTGAAACTCCGTTTTTCTTGAACACATTTCTTTGAAAGCATCTTCAATTTGGGATTTCAGCTGGTTTATAATATTTTGAGCAGATATTGGGCACGTAATTGCAGTTGAATTTATTATTTTGTCAAGGGCTGAGTTCAATACACCGGTGTGAGATGTCTCAAAGGTGTCATTTCTACTATTAGAAATAAAGATATCAACCATTGTACTGTGATAGTAGTTTAAAGCGTCCGCTAATAATTTTTCTACTTTTTCCTTTGTTACTTTAGCTGCGATTTGAATTTTCGGTAAATTCTTAGGAGTCTCCATCTGTTAAATTTGTACCACAAAACAGTAATTATAAATTTCGCAGCAAAAAAATAATGTTCACTTATACTTTAGCTATGCCAAAATTAATTGTGCATTAAAACAAAAATATCTTTAACTAACTAAATTTAAAAATTAAACGCATATATAGCTTCTTACCGTTTCAGTAGTATAAAAGTCGTGCAGTAGTTGGTAGCAGTGGTTATACAAGTATGTCTGCATAACGTTTAGTTCCATGTTTAGAATTAGAGATATCTTTAATTCAGGCCTTTGGAAAGATAAAAAAGTTTGCTCAAACCTTTCGCTACTTCGTCTTGAATCCTTGCCGAATAAAGCAGAATTTGTAAAGTTTTTCCTATTGATTGTATTTTTCCATAATAAACACAAACTAAATAAGTTTAGTGCATCTTTGTCAGTTTTTAATCCTTCAATAGTCATACGTTCAACTCCAAGAAATTCGTACACATCTTGAATCAGCTGAAATGAGCTTTCTGGGCTTTCGTCCTCAAAAAACGTCATAAAAGAGCAGAATAAAACAGAGTAGCGAATGAAATGGTGTGGCCATTCCCTGTTTTTTAAATGTTCATGCGCGCATAAAACAAGTATTTTGCTGTAGTGGTCGTGGTTTTCTAGCTTTTTATTACAAATGAAGTTGCATATATAATTTAAATAGGAATAATCTTTTTGAAAATCAAGTTTTTCTCTTGTGTTGTGCTGCACTAATCTGTGAATCCCAATTTTGGTAATTGCTTCGGTTACGGATAATGAAGAAATTTTTTTAATGGAAATCATTGATTTTTTCTTTAAAATAAAAAATGGCTTTTTTGTTAAAGTATTATTAAAAGTAAAATTGAATATGTCTTTCATAATCTCGACTGTTATATTATCCGCTGGGAGAAATGACATCAGATTAAGGAGTTGAATAGCTTCATCACCGTCTGCTAGCCTTTTTATTTTTTCCAAAGTCATATCCCAAACGTTGTGCATAACCAGCTGGTACTTTGTTGCTGCGTCAGGTTGCGCATGATTCATAAAGCCTCCTCCAGGCTTTTCAATTCGCGAGATATAAGCTTGTAATTCTGTATGTAAATCATCTTCGTCTAAATAGTCAATGTTGGAAGCAGCTAGACAGAGGCCTAATGGATAGCCTTGAAACGATTGTGCTAGATTTCTAATTGCTTTAATGTTGCAGTCAGTTTGTTGATTAGTTCTGAGTTTAAGTTTTTTCTTTACAAGTTCAACTGACTCATTTTCAGTTAGTTCATCAACAGTGATGATATTTTCTTTTGGAATATCTCCCCATTCAGTGTCTCGTGAAGTAATTAAAACTAAAGGTCGGCGCTTAAGATCAAGAGATTTAGGAAGATATTTATAGATTCCAAATTCACTGTCGTTGAATTGTAATGCGTTGTCAAAAATGAATAAACCTGTTCCAATGTGGTCAGAAAAATGTTTGTAAATACCGTTGACGGTTTCCAGAATATTAGTAGTTTGAGTTGAAATATTTAAGAGCCGAGCAAGAGAATTAAAGCTATCAGTCAACGGGTCAAGGCTTTCAGCATCTATGTAAGCAATATTTTTTATGACGGGCTCCGTAATAAATTGTTGAGCGTATTTGAGAGCAATTTCAGTTTTTCCAATACCACCCAAACCACAGAGCACAATGATACGCTCATGTAAGGCATCATGGCTAGAACATTCTTGCATTCTACTGTGTATTTGTTGCAGTTGTTTCTCTCTTCCCGTAAAGTTTGAAGTTGGCACATCGATCTGGTGGAATTCTTTTACTAGATTTACAGGCGAATCAAATGAACCAACGTGCACGTTTCCTTTCACCATCATACTTCCTCCGGTATGTATGCCAATATTTTGCATAAGTTTCTCAATTTTAGTTTCTTTGTAGGTACTTCTATTAGCGGGACTTCTTTTGTGCAGATCATTTAACTGGCTAGTAAATTTAAATTTAATAATTAGAAAGGCAACCTAATTCAAGGTTGTAATTTATTGTAGCTAAAAGTGCCCAGATTTGTGAAATTGCCTACCTGAATTCACTGGGCTTTAGAGAATAAAATAGTTTTTGCAACGTAATCATTTCAAATAGTTTTGATATTTCTATTAAGTGTGCGATAGTTTCAGGTTCCAAATTTAAGCTGTGTACATTTTCAGCATCCCAGTCATCCCAACAGAGCACCTTGTAATACATAAATGTTCGATTAGGAATGTAGCAATGTATGAATGAATGAGAGTATTCAAGTTACAATGTGTAATACTGTTAACCAGGTAGAATTAAAATGTAATTTGTTCTATTTGACTAGATACGTTACTGTGTTAAATAGTAAAGGTCAAAGTAGAACCAACGTAATTTTTAAAAATAGCCCAAATTTTGTTTTTTGGCAAAACAGGATAACTTTATTAAATTATTTTTGAAAAAATGGAATATGTTTACCAAAAATAATTTTTTATGTAGGCTAAGTTGAAAATAAGTTTGGTTTCACTCAAAACGATTAAAATTTTATGTCACGGATTTTTGATAGTATGTTAAGTTATTGATTTTTTGGCAAAATCGATACAAGTCCACAAATTAAAATTTGGGAAATTTTTGTATGAAATTTCAAAGTCCATCTAGAAATTTGAAACTACTCAAAATAAGGCTTTGTCAGGTACAGTACATATAGAAAACAATTGAGTTCGAAAAACAACCGGGTAAGTGTGCTTGGACTTCGCACTTTTTGCTGTAAATCACATGCAAACGGGGTTCAAATCGTCGAGCGGCCTAGTGGCATAAGACAAAACACTGTTTGTGACTGCCCCTTATTATGTTAAATCTAAACAGTTCGGTTCATGTAACTAAATATTTATAGACATCTATAAAAAATTCAACTTGGGTTTAATATAGTGCTATGTATTATTTCAAATTTCATTGCATAGCTGAAATAATTGGCAAAATATGCTTCTGTTGTCTTCATTTACGTATATTTGTCATATTTCAAGTCATTTTAATATCGCTAATTTAAAATAGCGGGGGAAATAGTGGTAATCTAGAATAAAAAATAGGGCAGGGCAGGGTAGGGCCTATTTTTTGCAATAGTCAATATGTAAATCAGGGCAAGGCATATTTAATTGCTCAGTAAGTACATATCGAAAGGGCAGCGATTTTTCGGAACATTTTAGAAATTGCAGTAGGGCAAAATATAGCGATGGCGGCAAAATATTGCCAGGTATGGTATAATAGAGTAGAGAGGGGATAGTGGAATCCATATGCCCTTCCCCCTTCCTCCTAACACATCTGATTACTTTGTATTGTAATTTATTCTTATGCAGATAGATAGATAGATAGCTTATTTGAATTTTAATACTATGTAGAATAAGTTGATCTGCATAAAAACTGCCAGTACGTAATGGGTAATATATAGCAAAGCAATCGGATAATGGGGAGAGGGTGGAGGCGGGAAGGGGGGGGGGGTGCCACCGGACAGAAATATTTGAATTTTATTAATATGTAGAAGTAGATGTAGACTTTAACATTTTGGAAAGTGTAAAATGATCCATTTAAATTGTTTTTTAAATTGCGAAATGTTGCACTTCGGTTTATTTAAAAAGTTCAAAAAGTGTTCTTTAAATGTTTTTTAAAAGTGCAAAATGTTGTATTTACATGCTTTAAAACAATGTTTAATGTTCTATTTGCATATTTTTTAAAACATAATATGTTTGCAAATTAAAATTTGTGCTTCAATTTTACAATCATGCATTCTCAAACAACTGAATACCATTCAAAAGGTTTACTTTTTTTCTTTGCCTTTTATTGGTTTTTTTGGCAAAGCAAGCTAGGTCCATTATTTCAAAATTTGGAATCATTAAAACAATTACCACGCAGCGTAACTAAAGTTAAAGTAGTTATATTTGGCAACTAAAGCATCTATGGTAGTCTGCAGTCACGGGGAAAAAATCGAAAGAAATCACGTTTCTATCACATGATTATCAAAATTTGCGGTTAGTCTAAAGTTAAGCGGCATGGACTAAGCGTGTTTTGCCACCAAATTCCTCTATTGTTGACTGTCTAGCTATGATGTAGCTTTTAGTACAGTGTAACTTTCAAATATTTTTAAATTAATTTTTAATTTCGAACCTTCAAGAATATATGGAAAGCCAGCGGATCCAATTCAGGCAATGCAATATACAACTTAGTTTTCTTAAATTGCTTATCCCATGCTTGTTTAAACATTTTATCCATTGCAGGACATGCGGCTTTGAGGGCAAGTTTCAAAGCTCTTACTTGTATTTCTTCCTCGCCAACCAGAAAAATGACGTCATTTTCTTTCTCATTCTCAGCTAAGTAGGCAACCACTTTCTGTCCGAACGACCTTCTGGAAGGTTTTGCCTTAGGTTTTTGTGCATAAATCATCTTGATAGCTAAAACAAATAAATTCATTATTTTTCATAATAGTCAAATTTCGTTTTGGATATGGCTCAGTTTGCTTTTAGTGGAAAATGGATATGGGTCATTTTGGTTCTTCACTGATGATATATCTAAATTAAATTAATCTAAATTAAATATTCCCTTATATAGTTAGCTGCTGGTAGCAACAATTTTGAAAATATACCATATGAAATTTTTAAAATGAAAATTTAAGTAATCAATTGAAGTAACTTTTAAAAATATTTAAGCCTTTAAAAAGCGTAATGTCGTTAATTAATTATCTCTTCTAGAAAAGATATTCACCTCAAATCCTGTGTCCAATCTGCAAGAAGAGTCCATTTAGTCTTGTAAAGCGATATGTACAATGTATTTGGGGCTGAAAAAATTGAATTTTAAATTACTTTAATGTCATGCTCATAAATAAAAAATAGTTGTACGTTATTAGAATAAATGTGTGTGTAAAACATTAAAAAGTGCAGCTAAGGTCTTATTACAATAATATTTTTAATTGCAAGTGACGTAATTAAAGAAAACCTAATGAATTATAATTTATTGTCGTTTTTAAAGTTGTAAAGTACCAAATGTGTTAAATGTGTTAAATAGTGGCAATCGCCACTATTTCTCTGTTTTACAACTTAATAATTAACACTTTGCAATAATAAAGTTGCCGATAATAATTATTAAGGGTAGACAGCCTTATAGTAATGTTCCAATATTAAGTCCACGGTTGTGCGTAATAATAATCTATATCCGTAGTTTGAATTATTACACTAATAATGCTGAATTCATTGATAATAGAATTAAATTATTACACATTAATTATTTCTTTAGCTACTAATATTTTTTATTTTGAACAATATATAAGAATGAAATTCAAATCTTTCCTCTAATCATTAACATGAACTATCCTAAGTGTTGCCAAATAAATATTCAGAATTGTACTGCTAGTTTGATTTTATTTGGTCTTTCAATAGAACTAGGGGCTGTTGTAGAATTGACGCTAGCAAAAATTAACAAATTTTAGGTTCCTCTAAGCCCCCAGTCATAAGCTTAACCATTGCGTAAATTGCCACGCTTAGCACTGGAATTCATAATTATCCAATCAGGCCCATTGACCCTACTCACGGCATCATTTATGGACGATCCTAATTCTCTCCACGACCGCCGAGTCACTGATAATACTGTTAATTCTATAATCTATATTTTTGTATCTTCTGCTGATAGCGCAAAACGACCAGTAAGCGTACACAAATATCGCCACTCGTAAGGTAGGGGCGTGAATCTGAAATTTGACGATTCCCCTAACGTTCAAAATTAACGACGAGTGGAGGGTAGGTCAGAATATTGCCCAAATGGGGTAGCGATAATTGTGAACATCCCCTAAAGACTATAACATCAACATGTTGTTCAATACTCTGTTGGTAAAATGTATTGCTTAAATAATAATTATCAATGCTTATAATTTCTGCACACCTACCATAGCAAATGCCGACTTATTCTGCGTGGTATTCAATTTTTAAATGCTGAGCTCAAGCATCATATAAAATAGTCATATCCATTCGTCTGTCTGTCCGTCTGTCTGTTGACCGTACACTACAGGTCCCAGTTTTGAACCGATTAACTTGACGTAACTTTTAAGCGACCACAAATGCAAGCAGGCAGGTTTGTATTGTTTTTAGATGCTGTACAAGCATCTATTGGTCTGGTGTCTGGTGTCTGTCTGTCTGTCTGTCTGTCTGTCCCAAATGTGTTGGTCGCACGCTACAGGTCGCATTTTTTAAGCGATTAAATTGAAACCAATTTTAATCGCCCAGAAAAGCGAGCCACAAGTGCTGTATAGTTTTTGGTTATTATTGAAGTTATAGTTTCTTCGCAATTAACAGTTAAACGGACAAAGAATAAAATCCATGTTTCAAGATAAAAAAAAGAGCAAAAAATACATGGAAGGTACATACGGAGCAAAGAGTTTGTCAACTTTCGCCTTTACAAATACACATGGAAAATTTTTACGAATTTCCTACACAAGTAAAGGTACTGCTCACATATGTACGTTCACATGCCAGTCTAGTGTAGTGGTTGTAGGTCTGGACTGCAGTGTCGGAAAGGTGAATTGGAAAATCTCCACACTCAGGGCTCCAGAGTTCGAGCACAGGCCCAGCTTATCGGCATTCCCATTCCTCTCTATTCTACAGGGGATCTTCTATAATGACGTCCCACAAACATCATAGTTTTAGGTACCCCCATTGCTAACTTTTAAATTATTTCAAAACTATTGTAACTACATGTCACAAATATAACTACATAATAATATGTAGTTTATAGGTGTTCAGGGATCGTCCATAAAGACGTCCCACAAATATCATAGTTTTTTACCAACTTTTACATTTATCATAGTTTTTTACCAACTTTTACATTTTTTCCAAACTACTGTAACTACATGTCACAAATATAACTACATATGTAGTTTATAGGTGTTCAGGGATCGTCCATAAAGACGTCCCACAAATATCATAGTTTTTTACTAACTTTTACATTTTTTCCAAACTACTGTAACTACATATCACAAATATAACTACATATGTAGTTTATAGGAGTTCAGGGATCGTCCATAATGACGTCCCACAAATATCATAGTTTTTTACTAACTTTTACATTTTTTCCAAACTGTTGTACCTACATGTCACAAATATAAGTAATTGATATACCTAGGTATATATAGGCGGTTGATATTCAGGGGTCTTCCATAATGACGTCCTTCAAATGTCATATTTTTTATTACCCACATTTTTAATAATCAAATTTTTTCCAGCATATTTTAACATACATGTAGTAGTAGTAGTAAAGTAGTACTATTGCGTCTCGGGTCTTACCCATACACAGTACAGTTAGTATTGGTTATTCTATTTTACCGCGAACATCTCATGAGTTGGGAATGTTCTTGAGTAATTCTAATCGTATTGTTTTTATGCTTGACATGCCTGGGATATTGTATACTTACTTACAAACTCTTAGCAGTGCGGGAATATACTGGCGCCAACCAGATATAGGTTTACAGTTATAAGGCCTCCGAGACAACATACTTATATCAACACCGTCAGTACTAATAGGCGGAGTCTTTAGAGCAGTGCAGGGAGCTTCAAACTCTGAGAGCACTCGGCGATGGGGAGAATCAGGAGTCAGCAGATTACGTCTGCTGATCGTTCACCCACAGAGTACAGGAATGTGAAGGCTTAAGGAGAAGACGCAACTAATGCTAAATTTTCTGCCGGGGTTTTTTTTAACCAATAAGCATCGAGAAGTGCAGTCGAAGTCCCAATTACCATTCAGTGGTGCAGTTAGCCCCTCCCCAAATTCCGTTTACCTAATGCTAAAATGGTCGGCAGAATACTTACCCCTAGTTGCGTCTTCTCCTATACCATCACATTCCTGTTCTCTGGTTCACCCACAGCTGCCCCCACTCCCCAACTTCCCTCCGACCACGCGCCTCCCCCCCCCCCTCTATTGCCTCCTCCCTCCACCCCCATCCACAGCACTTATTTTCAACTTTTTTTAAGTGTTCGCAACGTATATTCTTAGGGAAGGCTCCATAAATGAGGTTATTCGTAAATCATGCAATTTAAAAAAAAAAAGAGCTTTATTAAACTACCTGGTACGTACATGCATATATGGAAGGTAGGCAAGTGGGCTCAGTGGTGCACGGTGCACGTGGAGATACGGGCTGTCGATGAGTGAAAAGCATATGTAGTAATATATTTTGCATACGAGATACCCTAATCCACTTGTCTTCGCGGAGCAGTTTTTTCTGCAGTCTCTCTATATGAGCTGAGAGGAGGGGAAGTAGAGCTATAGTTTGGGATGGACAAGGAAGTAAGAAGAGGCTACATGGCGAACGACCACGGAGATCTGTGAACAGGGGCATGTACCTCTAGTATGTGAGCACCCTGACCGTGACAGAGCCGAGTCTTAATAGAGGGAGAGTCCTTTAACTCAAAGTGATACGCTTTCTAGAACTTGTACCATCCCTATGCTGTATCCTCTCTTCCTCAAGTCGATTGCACTGACGGAGGACGTACCATAGAAAATCTGTTCCAAAATGTAGGCAAGGTGAAGAGTGGCAGATAGTTTCTCTGGCTATGGTTATGACACACCATAGAGATTGATTCAATATTCTGATTCCACTACGGCCTTGTTAAATAAACAGAAACTCATGCTTTTCTTATCAGGAACTAAAACTAGAGTCTCCAAGAGCGCGACATTTAAGATAGTCTGTCATTAATAGGTATAACTTCCCAAGTAAGTTTAGTATATTTACAAGTCAACGAGCCCCACTGAATGCATCAGTCTATGGTGTATTTCAAGGAGCAAAGTTGATAAAGTAAATTGTAAGTAGTGCGCGATAGGCTTCGGCCTGAAGGTGCTATACTACCATACATACATACATACATACATACATACATGCATATATGGCTTATTGGTGGTAGAGGAGCTTTCATAAATCTTAAATAATCTTTTAGTGTTACAAAAATTATCTTGCGCCATTGTCATTGCTTAGCATCTACTTCGGGCCCCCCCGGTCGACAAATCCCGCGCCAAGCGCCGGATTTTTTCACTGTGATCAGATTGATCATTTCTGCTCGATTAACATTTATATGAATCCATGTAAAAACGCATAAAAGTGAACGGCAACAAAAACGGATGAAGGGGCCGGACATAACTCGTGCCACCCAAGTTTACTAAATTCTTAGACCCACCTTCTGATACATGCCTTGATAATGTTACATAGGCCAACAAACATCAGCAAAATTCGTGGTGTAACCATTCGTGCCGGCGCAAATTTTACTTCTACCCAGCCAGCTCGTACATGTGCTAGTGCTAATGTTACCAAGCCGACTTGTACCCCGCCCATTCCTATCTTTAAGAGTCGTACATGGGTATTTTGTACGCGCTATTCTAACCAAGCCTACTCAAAAAGGCTGCATTTCAAGAGTTGCATGGCAAAAAAGGATAAATTTATATTTTTCAAGAATGAAATTATGTGCGTTACGTGTACTATTATTACGCACACGCATTTTTCTATTCTCAAAAAGCTATAGGTACAATCCTAAAATCAATTTCTTTATTGCAACCACAAGTTCAGAATTTAAATTTTTAAATTTCCTGCCAAAATGTTTGATTTCTAAGGTCAAGGTATATAGGCAGTTACCGAGAAGTTACATACAGTATTTATCTATCTGAATGCAGGATTTATTTGGATATTATTAGTAGGTATTGTCTGTTAAGAGATTATGTAATTATAGCATCCAACATTGAGTTATATCAGTAATCCCGCAATTATTATGTATGTACTCGTAAAATTATTCTTTAAACCGGGGGTTAACGATTATGAGTTTTATATTTTTAATGAACGTGTATTAGCTGTCTTTTTTTAAAAGTCAAGATTTTTAATTTGAAAAAAATGTGTAACAACAAAGAGTTACAGTATTTTTTAAGCGTTTCGTAAAGTTATATTATTAGTAATAAATTTGTTAATTTGAAAGCTCCTATACATTCCGTCCGCAGGACAGGCTTCATTACACGTGCATGATATGAATTCCGAAGGCAAAGTTAAAATAATAGTAATAATTGTTTCATATTGCCACGTTTGATTTTAGTATAAATCATAATGGAAATTGGAACCAGCCTTGGAATATTTTGGTAGTGTCAGATAATTTTAGTCGTGGAGAGTAATCTGACTGATTAAAGTGTATGCGTAAGCTGTCAAACTGTAAAATGTATGTAGTTTTGCGAATCACTTCAGTATCTGTAGGCCCAATTTGTTTGCTTATAGTCGATGTTGCCTATTTTTCACATGATGCATAAGGTTGATCTAAAATTATTGAAATATTATAAAGTTGAAAATAAAATCCAATACAATGAAAAAATGAGTTGCACATTTATTTTTTAACGTAATTATACTTTATACGTTATACCAAAATAAATAATTTACGCTTTTATTTCTCGTAGAATTACAATAGCGTTATTCACGATTACGCTACAGCGTCTGTTCGTGCTACTTGCTGTCGGTGCTACAGCAAATTCGAAATAACGTGTTGTAGCACACTGTAGCAATTGTTGCATTGATTGCCACGGATACTGAGTTCAACTAGTGAATTTTATATTTTTAAGCTTCGAATTCGAAATAAAAAATATGTAATATGTACACCGTAAAGCTCCAAATAGAAGCACGGTCTCTAATAGAGGTCGGGTCTCAAATTGATGCCGAGTCTTCAATAGAGACCAGGTCTCAAATAGAGGCCGAGTTTTAAATAGAGGCCGGGTGCCAAACAGAGGCCGAGTCTGCAAATATAGGTCATGTCTTAAATAGAGGCCGAGTCTTAAATAGAGGCCGGGTCTCAAATAGAGGCAGAGTCTTAAATAGAGAGCGGGTCTCAAATAGAGAGCGGGTCTCAAATAGAGACCGGGTCTCAAACAGGGCCCTCTGTGACATGTAGAGATGGGAAAAAGGTCAAGCTTCAAATAGAAGCCGGTCATCTGATTGAAGTTTTACGGTACTAATGTATTTTATATTTTAAATATTTAGTAGCCATGGAAACAGTAACATTCAACGCTACAGCGTGTTACTTAAAGTGCGTTCACAATTCTGGACGATTTTGGTGCTACAGCACCAACAGCCACTAGCACGAACAGACGCTGTAGTGTAATCGTGAATACCGCTAATGAAACTTTTGAGCTTTTCTAATATACAATTTATGCGCACAGTAAATATTAGGGAGTTTGCGCTTTTGCCGTTAAATTATATTTCGTAAAACGCAAAACGCAAAATAATTGTTTTTACGTTTTAGAATTTTGCGGATCATTTTGCGTATCATAGTTTGCGCAGTTTTAGGTTAAACGTAAAATTTGTTATTTTTTAAAATCAACAGATTTGGAAGGTTACTACAGGTATCCATGGCAATATTTGTTACGTATGATATTGCGTGGACGTTGTTTGAACACCGTTGCCGTATAAAGTAACGTCCGTAAATTATCATTTTTCACGCAAAATTTTATTTCTACGTTTTGAGGGCGGAGCTTACGTAAAATTTACGTTTACGTTTACGTTTTTGACTTTTACGTGAATTGCGCAAACTCCCTATTATATAATATTTACATTACTAGGGTATTTCAAGGAATCACGGAATCCAATCTCAGAAATTAACCATTTTAAACTTAAGAAATTACTGAATTGGATATTAGATTACCATTATGTAGAATTTCAAAATAATTACTACAAACAAATAAAGGGAATAGCCATGGGAAGTTCAGCTAGCGTCGCATTTGCTAACATAACAGTACACGTAGAACTTATCGAGATTATTAACAAACCAGAGTTTGTGTTTTGTCGTAGATTTATAGATATTTTTTCTTTCATAGATATCACAGATATTATTGATGTAAAAGGATGGCTAACTCATACATTTAAACATCCTTTTTTGTCTTTTACTCACAGTTATAGCCGAGACACTATCAATTTCCTGGATGTAGTAATTACACTCGACAAGACTAATAAAATCAATACTAACTTGTTCAAAAAAGCCATGGCAAAACAACTATACCTACACTATGAATCTAATCATCCAAAACATTTAATAAAGTCACTACTCTACTCCCAAGGTTTAAGAATTTTAAAGTTATGTAGTAGTAAAAATGATCAAAGAACAGAATTGTCAAAATTATTTGAGAATTTTAGAAAACGTAGATATCCAGTTGAATTATTAATCAAAACAAATAACAAATTATTAGAAATCGATGCTAAATCTATACTTATACCAAAACGTGATCTGGTGATTGATCACATTAAAGAGTTTGACAACCAATTATACATTGACAACAATCTAGAGACACACAGAATCCAAATTAAAACCAACGACAACACATATTTTGTTTTTCCCTTTATAAACTTTCCGTATAATCCCAATGTTGCTATAACTAGTATACTTAAAAATGAATTAAATGACTTAACAAACCAAGAATTTATTCATGCCATGGAAAACCTAAATTTGATTGTTATTTTTAAACGTGGCAGAAACATATCAGAATTATTAAAGTAATCATATGCTTAACACTCATAATTAATTACTAACATAGAAAAGAAATAAACAACGTAACCGTTACACGAAAATTTACTTAAAAAAGTTCAATATTACATTATTTATTTTGTGTTTCATGTAATAACTTGGAAGTGTATCAATTTTTTTGAACTAGTACTTAACTATATATATCTTATAATAATTTTAATTTGACTAATTGTACCTAAGTAGCTAATAATAAACTACTCTATAGTTACTTAAGTACCTACCTACCTATACTATTTTGTAAAAATATGTTGTGTACACAAACGACAGACTAAAATCCGAAATACTTGTATAATAGTAATAAAACAGCTGAACAACACAGCGCGAAGCTTTAGTTCTAAATGATGGCGTAAACTGTAGACTACAATAATATTATTATTGACTTAAATATTATTTGCCATTTTATTTATTTATTATTCTTTTATTAAATAATTAACTTAAAAGATTTTAATATTGTAAACTGAAGCAGATAACGGGTAACATAATAACATAAAAATATACACATTATCTCATATCCTTATTCTTATGCTCAAGATGTAATAATATAATTACCCATGTATTGTAAATAATATATACTGACACTATTGATTGTACAATATGACCGCACTCTAAGCGCCATGGCATTATTAACTAATAATAAGTAATTATTACTCTGTTGTATTTATTTTGCTAATTCCTAGCCTGATGAAGACGATTTAAAATAAACGAAACCGGTCGCCGAAATCAAATATTTCCAAAAAACTACCATCCCGGCTATTTATTTATTCTTTCACATCATAACCGTAGTGGTCAGAGAGGCTACTAGTTAGCATTTAACTGAATAATTACGTCATTTTTGTACTTTTTCTTCATGTGTATTAGTGGTACTGTTAGACGATCGCACATAGATGAGGTGCCACATTCTTAATTAATATGATGCGGTCGTTGGTTCTTGTTTTGGTTAGAAAAACTGCTTCCTGACCCCGACTCCGACTTCCCCCGTCACTTGGCGGTGTCATTGAGGAAGTCGATTGTAAAGTCTTTCTCGTAGGTTGTGATTTACTTCTTAAAAGACTCCAAGTCCTCGTCAGCCTGTAAAAAAAAGTATATCTCAACTATAATTTGTTAATATCATTCATATCATTTCGCTCACTGAAATCTGTAATGACTCGTCTCTCATCAGATTCTAGTTTTTGCATTACTCCTGAAGAGCGCTCTCTAAAGAAGTGTAAAATTCTTCTAAGCATGCCCACGTATTTTTCCCTTTAAATTCTGTTGGTGTATTGGCGCGGCAACCGAAACCGAAAGTGAGGTCTGGCAAGGATGAAGCTGTCTTTTACTTGCATGCAAAATTTATCCTTGCCGGACCTCACTTTCGGTTGCCGATACTGTTCATACATATTTTGGTATGATTAAAATTGAATGTTTAGTGACATTTGTATAGGTTAGCATATAGGATATTGGTGACGTCAAAAAAGTGTAGAAAGCACAATTCCGAGAATATATACTGTATTCCCTGTGTTAGTGGACCCCGTCCACTAGTTAAACTTGGACCTCCAACACCCGTCTACTATTACAGAAAATATGGTATGTTTGTACAAGCCCCTGCATTCTTTTAAAAAAGAACCCTATCTCCGCTCAAATTCTAATAGATGACCGAATTTCATTTAATCGATTATTTAAACTGATTTGAAATTATTGTATTCAACCGAATTTTCTATTATTTTACATTTGTCAGTGAGGAAGGAATTAAATTATGGTCCGTTGGTCTGTAGGTGCACGATTTTGTGGCAATTGAAGACGCAAAATAAGAAACTTCTTAATCTTTGCTATCAATAAATTGCATTATCTGCGAAACTAAAATTAGAAAACTTGAAAAAAAAGGTTTTACATAGTACTTTTGCAAAACTTGCTAATCGAACATTTCGTAAATTTAAAAAACATGTAAATAGAAAACTTTTTATTTTTTCAAAATGTGTAAATGAAACATTTTTCCCTTTCTAAAAAAGTGTAAATACAAAAATTGTA
Source organism: Dicyrtomina minuta (assembly GCA_949802685.1). NCBI lineage: Eukaryota > Metazoa > Arthropoda > Collembola > Symphypleona > Dicyrtomidae > Dicyrtomina > Dicyrtomina minuta. The sequence continues at coordinate 7,109,460 of OX461811.1, forward strand.
AGCTTTTCAAAAACTCGTACTTGACGCTTTTGCATCTTTCTCATTTACCCGTTGTTTTTACATATCGCGCATTTTAATCCTAGCTTAGACTAGATTGTAAATTAGCGGTATCGATTCTGTCCTCACGAAATTACTTTTCACGAGCCTGCGATAGGTTATAGTTCAGGTATGGTATAGTACTCGGGTTCTGGAGATTTGAATTTGATTATTGTACATAGGAAACACCGCACATTCACGTGTATAATTCTTTGGAATCGCACTCAAATTACGTCATTGAAACAACCATTTTAGCACCCTATCATTTGTCATCATCGTAACCATTAGCTAAAATGACTATATCTTTAACATGGGATGTCAACTGGGGCCAACGGCCAAGTAGACCCATTACCACTACAGATGAAGTTATTTTTGGACGATCCCTTGTGACAATTAATTTGTAATAAATATAGGTAATACTACATAGCAGTGCTATGTACCTTTAGCTAATCCCCACATTCCCCACGTGGACTTCTTGTATTTATTTTGGTTGACGATGCATAACTTGGTCCGACTGAGGATAATGCGTGAGAGATATGAGAGACAGTAGTGGGTGGTAATGTAGAAACTGTCTGCGTACGAAATCCCCGCATTCATAGTCTCTGCATCTACAGCGTACATCCGTCCAGGCTTGCTCACCGGCAACATCACCTACGTACGCAATTAAATCAACAGAATTTTAACCTTAAGTTGGGTGCCCTGTTCACGTTGACCGTATTTTTGATAAACGTACTTTGCTAACATATCCCAAGTGAAGACTCAAAATGAACCTATATTCATTTTCAGCCAAAAATAAAAATAGGATACATTATCTCCAAATATTAATATTTCGATTCTAGCAACATGTCAAAAAGTATTTTACACTTTTCAAAAACAATTAAATAGAACATTTTGTACATTTAAAAAAAGAAGGAAACAGAACATTTCGCACTTTTAAAAAGATTTAAAAAGAGATTTTTGCCTTTTTAAAAATATATATATAGATTATCTGTATGTTGCAGTTTTTTAAAACAAGTAAATATAACATTATTATTTTGTATGATTCAAAAACAAGTTAATAGAACATTCTCCAGTTTCAAAATAATGTAAATAGAAAATTCAGCATTTTAAAAATTGATATAAATGGAATATTTTTCGATTTTAAAAACATGTAATTTATATTTTAAGAAGATTTATTACATTTAATGTTTTAATAAGTTAGCTTATTTTAACTGGTTGGTTACATTAAAAATGAGTCTTTTATTTGTAGCTTCAGACATGATTTCTACTAAAAAATAGTCTCCAAATTCCGTCACCCAAATTATCGCTCTTGTAGGACCTACCGCCCCTAATGTCATCCTTTAACTTTGCGTAATCTGCGATCTTTAATATTTGGCATGTCCTCAGTATTGCATTACTGAATTGTAACATTGTAAGTCGTATTAAGACAGAATAACTTACAACTAGCGAAGTGATGTAATTTGATTAATTTTGAACAACTCACAATCTCATAATTTAATATTTCGTTTGATTTAATAACACTATCTACCGATAATTTGATTACGTGTGACTCTGTCCTCTGTACGGTAGGAATGTGTGGGTCCCAACGGGTGATTTAGTACGAAGGTCGTCATTGACTTTTTCCTCACATTTTGAGATCCATCCTCACTTAGCGCCCAATCACACAGAAGAATATCTGCCAGGAAGAAAAGTAATACAGTCAAATCAAAACAGCAAAAACAATTTATAGGCCATATTCATATTAATTAATAAAACAATATTTAATGAAAATGGTGTAGCTGCGTAAAATGTTAAGTATGAGATTTTGAAAAGATCTTAATTATCTATTTAAATGTTTTTAAAAAGTTCAGAATGCTCTATTCATACATTAAGCGTTTAAAAAAGGCAAAACAGTATATTAACAAGTTTTCAAAAAGTGCAAAATATTCTATTTACATGTTTTTAAAAAGTTCAAAATAATCTAATCACACGTTTTTGAAAAGTGCAAAATATTCTATTTACCTATGTTTTTAAAAAGTGCAAAATATTCTATTTACATGTTTTTAAAAAGTGCAAAATATTCTTTTTACATGTTTTCAAAAAGTGCAAAATATTCTATTTACATGTTTTTAAAAAGTGCAAAATAATCTAATCACACGTTTTTAAAAAGTGCAAAATATTCTATTTACTTACATGTTTTTAAAAAGTGCAAAATATTCTATTTACATGTTTTTAAAAAGTGCAAAATATTCTATTTACATGTTTTATAAAAGTGCAAAATATTCTATTTACCTACATGTTTTTAAAAAGTGCAAAATATTCTATTTACATGTTTTTAAAAAGTGCAAAATATTCTATTTACATGTTTTTAAAAAGTGCAAAATATTCTATTTAATTACATGTTTTTAAAAAGTGCAAAATATTCTATTTACATGTTTTCAAAAAGTGCAAAATATTCTATTTAATTACATGTTTTTAAAAAGTGCAAAATAATCTAATCACACGTTTTAAAAAAGTGCAAAATATTCTATTTACCTACATGTTTTTAAAAAGTGCAAAATATTCTATTTACATGTTTTTAAAAAGTGCAAAATATTCTATTTACATGTTTTATAAAAGTGCAAAATATTCTATTTACATGTTTTTAAAAAGTGCAAAATATTCTAATCACACGTTTTTAAAAAGGACAAAATATTCTATTTACCTACATGTTTTTTAAAAGTGTAAAATATTATATTTACATGTTTTTAAAAAGTGCAAAATTGGTAACTTGGTACGTGTGAATTCATGAGGATAATATGTAAATCCATCAAGTTTGGCTACATTGTGAGCACAATTTTGATTTTGATCCAATGCCAAACACCTCATGAATTTTGTAATAGACAATTACATGCAAATAAGACAACTTAATAACTTCAATCATTAAATTAATATAGATTTCTATATTATAATAGTAATATGTTTCTTACGCAACAGTAACTCCGCCTCGGGTTGGACAAAATCTTTACTTTTACAAGGTTCAAGTGCTAAAAAAGAATTTTGCCGTTTCCCAGGACAAAAAACGATGCTAAAAACACTGCAAAAGATTTAATTAATATATCGTAAATTAACTAAATATTTTTTGCAGCAATTCTGCATTGCCAAGACGGCAATTTCACCTAGAAAGAATTAGATTATTTTGTATGGCAAAACGTAATACATTTTTACTGGATGGTTCATTTAATTGTGGCAAGTGACTTAAATTGGGCATTTTATTCAAATTCATCAATTTCTTCAGAAGTGTTCAAGAGCAGATGCTAAAAAAAATATAAACTTACTAATTTTAATACTGTTTTGTACGTACCACTTATACATAATATAATTACATGTACCGCTCCGTAATTAAAAGTCAACTTTTATAAATAGTTTAAGCATATCCTGAAGTAATACCACTTCTAACCATGCTGATATGCCAGTTTAAAAAATCCAATGATTAGTCCTACACAAGTTAAATATATTATAAAATCTATAGAACATAGTTTACCAGCCAAACGGCCATATAGAAGCGGACACACACCTGTTTGATGATAAACAAGTAAATGACTGATAGCGTTTATATCTTCAATTTTTATCAAGAAGCGTGATAATTATAATATGAAAGTGTCAAACGCACAACATAATATACACAAGAACATTCCTATACTTTGCTATACTACAGTACCTTACTAGTTAGTGTGCTATTAATCTGCAATTACGCATCTATAAAATTATAAATTCTGTATAGTTAGCAGTTGGGTATAATATGACATTAAATTTGCTGTATATATCTACCTTATTACGTCAGTACTCTACTTATGCTTTAATATTCCTAATCCGCTATATTTTCAGCCAAGTTATATAAAACTGATAAGAGTTAAAAGCATGCATATAAACTATGTAAACACTAATATTTTATTCATGTTTGGGATGCAAGTTGCGATGCAATGTTATGGCCATGGCCATGACCAACTGACTGACATACGACTTGACGAATAAGAATACGATTTTTGTACAGAGTTCATTTCATTCATAATTACACTCATTTATTTTTAATTTTTTAATATTTACTTTTGCAAGCCTCAGAATCTGGATTATTTTCAATCGCTTTCTCTGTCTGTCAATCTACACAAAGTTTTTTCTCTCGCCGCTTTCACCATCTGAACGGATCGGCTGTCTGTAACTACAAAATATCTTACGTGAGCGACATATATATGAACTTGTCATTCAAATAATTTACACATATATACGGGTAAGTAGAATATTTTACCATATTTAAATTAATTTTAAATCGTCATTAAATTAAAAACTAACAAGCAAACCACTTACTATGTTACCCCGGGATCTGGAAAAGCATAGCCAGAAACGTTTTCTTGGACCTCAGAATGAACGAATAGTGTGATAACTCGAGTGCATTTTGCGCGGTGCTTTAGCAGCAGCCCGCCAAAGTTCAAAAAAACCGAATTTTTCAAAGTTTGCCATGCTGTAGCTTCTACAGTTTTGGTCTGAATTCAATGAAACTTGCAGTTTTGTGATGTTTAGACTGTTATCTAAAAAGTAATTTCTGGAAATTTTGAAATTCGAATTTTTTTTATTTTTTTGAAAAATTAATAAAATGTCATACTTTTGAGACCTCTTTTTTAATTAAGGTTTTTTGATAAAAAATTAAAAATTCGAATTTCAACATTTCCAGAAATTGCTTTTTAGATAACAGTCTGAACATCACAAAAATGCAAGTTTTATTGAAATCAGACAAAAACTGTAGAAGCTACAGCGTGGCAAACTTTGAAAAATTCGGTGTTTTTGAACTTTCGCGGGCTGCTGCTAAAGCACCGCGCAAAATGCACTCGAGTTATCACACTATTCGTTCATTCTGAGGTCCAAGGAAACGTTTCTGGCTATGCTTTTCCAGATCCCGGGGTAACATAGTAAGTGGTTTGCTTGTAAGCTAATTTCAAAAATATATACCTGAGCTTCTGTAATTTCCTCCTTTGTCATTCGTACTTTGTGGCATTCAACTGTTATGTCAATCTCTAGACCATTTTGAACACAGATAGCCTTCACATTTAAAATCCCTTCGGCATCAATAGTCATTGTGCATTTTATGTGTTGTTCACCTGCCGGCGCTGGAGGTATGTTACTGAGCAAGACACGCCCAACAATATGGTTGTCTGTGGCCGTCTTGTTTTCCCCTTCAAAAACGTCAAACTGAATTGTGGACTGGTTATTGGTTGTTGTGAAAAAAGTTTTCGTGTGACTGCAGGGGACAGGGGAGTTTTTAGGAATAATCACACTCATGTCCCCAGTAATACTGGCCAGACCGATGGATAGTGGAGTGACGTCGGAAAGTACTACAAATTCTCGAAGACGAGTGGCTTGTTTCCCAAAAAGAAAAGCTGCTTGAATGGCTGCACCTCGAGCAACAGCTTCATCTGGATTTATTGTTCCATTTAATTCTTTTTTATTGTCAAAAAATTCTTTAAGAAGCTCTTGGACTTTTGGGATTCGAGTGGAACCTCCAACGAGGACAATGTCATCGATTTCCATTTTGTCTAATTTTGCATCCGCTAGAGTTCTTTGAACTATATCCATGCACTTGGTGAACAGGTCCATATTGAATTCTTCGAATTCCTTCCTCGTCAATGTCTTTTCTTAATCAAAGTTATCATCCAACGATTCAATGGAAATGACGGTTGCAAGTGCGTTGGATAAGTTTCGCTTAGCTGTCTCACAGCGATCTCGCAGACGACGAAGTCTTCCAGATGCTTTTGACTTCTCCTCATTTACACTCGAGTCTAATCCACGAGCTAAGTCTATCCCAAATTTAGTTTTGACACGTTCGATTATGTGATTGACGATGTTAATGTCAAAATCTCCCCCTCCCAAGTGTGTATCCCTACCCATTGCTTTCACAACAATATCTCCCCCTTTGATTTCCAGTACAGATACGTCAAAAGTTCCACCGCCTAAGTCAAAAATGAGCACATTCTGTTTGAGTTTGTATGTTCTGTGTAATGTATAGGTAATTGCAGCTGCTGTGGGCTCGTTCAGAAGGGTCACTTTTAATCCAGCAATGTGAGCAGCATCTCTTGTGGCTTGTCTTTGGCCGTCATTAAAATAGGCTGGGACCGTCACGACAGCTTCCTTCACTTGTTTATTTAAATAGGACTCTGCCATGGTCTTCATTTTAATGAGAACTTTAGCAGACATTTCTTCGGGTCGAAACTGCTTGTCAAAGATTGGAATTTTGGGCTTGTTATTATCGTCCATGACCGAAAATGGCCAACGTTTAATATCTTTCTGGACAACGGGATCATTAAAAGAACGACCGATAAGTCTTTTTGCATCAAAAATTGTATGTTGTGGCTTTAGAAATGCTTGGTTTTTGGCACTTGTCCCCAGGTCAATTGTATGGTCCTGGTTGAAAGCTACATGTAGCTTGGAATCGTAGTTCCATCTGACAAGTCCTTGTTGGGTATGATTTCAACTTCCCCATTTAGATACACCCCAACACAGGAATATGTAGTCCCAAGATCAATTCCAATAGCTGGATTCTTTACAGTGTATCTGAGTGTATTTTCCTCTATATATTTTTGATAGGAAACCGCCATGGCATCCCGAAGTTGTTCTTCTTGTGTGAGTGTGAGTTTGACATTTTTAAACTTGGCAATAGACATGTCAATTACTTCAGTATTTATCCTTGAGAGTTCATCGGGTTCAAACCAGTCCCGTGTTTGGACGCGTTTGCTCATTTCTTCATTGTAATACTGTCTGGCTTGAATTAGTGCGGGAGTGACAGCGGCTACTCTGTCCTGTCCCATTCTACTTTGAAAGATAGCCATGTAATCTTTGAACTGATCTTCAATGAACATTTTTAGGTCGTCTACTAATTCAGATGTGAATTCCAAGGATGCATGTTTAGCTTTTAGTTCAGCCTGTAATTTATTTTTGCACGATTCAACTACATCTTTGTTTTTACGAACAAACTCATTTTCAGTTTTTTATTGCTCTGACAAAATCTTAACCGACTGTTTGTAATTGTCTTTAATTAGACCCAAGTTCTTACGTTGTTCCTCTTGAAAATGACGGAGATGCTCATTATTAATGTCTTGACATTTCTCGTAGTGGTTTTGAATGCATTTATATAATTCCAGATAATCATTTTTTTCCTGATCTCCAAAGCGCATTCCTCGATGTTTTTTGTATTGGTTATGAAAAATTACTATTGCTTCCGCTCTTTTTATCATGTGTTGTTCTTCTAGTAGTGAAGGGCTGATGTAGGTTTTGATCGAGTCAAAAAATAGGTTCATTTGGGTTCCATAGTACTTCTTTGAACTTTCTTTAGCTTGTACTAGAGATGAAGCACCAAACTCCATCTTGCATCGGTGATGATCAGTAATGATCACCAAATATTTCAACTTGAGCCTCTAAAATTGCTTTATGTAATTCACTCTCATACTTGTAAATGTACTTCTCAGTTTCACTATTCCTTAACTTTTCTAATGTCTTCATAGCTTCTTTCTGATGGATATGATGACCTTCGAAAAAGACTTGATCGTCTTCAGGCAGAATTTTATTCATTTCCTCCTTGTATTTTCCTACGGAGCTTTGAACCGATAATCGGAGGTTCTCGTTAATTGCATTGTGCGCAGTGGTCATTTCATCTTTAAATTTGGTTTTTTGGCTGTTAATCTCATTTAAGAGACGTTCGTGACCATTCTTGAATAAAAAGGAAGCTGACCATACGAGAGTGAAATTTTCCACAAGGGGTTGAGCGACAGAGGCGTGCAGGGTTTCAAACTTTTCTCCAAGTACAATTTCCCCATTTAATTTCAACGTCATACCTTCAACATACATTTCTGTAGAGCTTTCGATGTGTTTGTTTAGTCGATTTTGGGACTTGGTATTGCTTTTGTTATTTTCCTTCTTTAATTGTTGGAACAGCCCCTCTATACTCTCAGTAAGGTTCTTCACATCAGGAATCTGTTGATCTTTAAACATTTTTGAACTGGTTTGCATACCTTTGTAGCACTGATTTAATTTACTTTTGGCGGCTGACAATTCTTGACTGTGCTGGGCTTGTAATTTTGCATCATCAGTTTGACCATTTTGGAAACTCAAATATTGTCTCATGTTTTCATACTGTTCCAAGCATTGTTGTTTCACACTTTGAATAACGTCTTGAATTTTAATTCTGTTTTGAGAAATATTGCTTGCAAATTCCGCGTATGCATTTTGAATTTGAATTTCCAGCTTACCCACAAAAATTGCCAATTGATCTTTATTTGAGATCTTCCCAGTATTCTTGAGCAAGTTAACTGGGAATTTTTGTATGAGTAAATGTGTCTTTTCGAAGCTATCCTCATCCTGCCTGATAGCTTCTGTCATTGTTTGACGGTAATAATTAATTCCATCGAGAATTAAAGCTTCTCCATCTCGATTGGTCTGGTCTTGAGCAGCAGAGATTTTATGTTGATAGGCCTGGAAAAAGAATGTTTACAGAGTTAGCTTCAATCGTATCAGCAGTGCAAGACAATTTGTCCCTAATGAGCTCTTAAAAAAAAGTGACCGAGGACCGAAACGTACCTTTCTTTTTGGCCTCATTTGAGCCTCCGTATTATTTAACACAGGCCGTCCTGAGCTTGTCTCAAAAGTATAGAACTGACCGGACCTCCGGTCAGTGCAATCGGTCCTACCGGTCACCGGCTCCGTGTCTTACACTGCGTATCAGCAATATATTTAATCGTTTGCTTTAGTGAAATACTGATGTAAACTGCTTTTTTCAAAAACTATAAAAATAGACTTTTTAATATAAATCTAACGATAAGAGAGATATATAAATATATAAGATCTAAATGCATAACCACTTCAACCTTGTGTAAACGGTTATAATAATCATGGCATGACGACCATGACGTATATATAATATCCGACTAGAAAAACTGATTTTACAGATGACAATATTTATGGACAATCCCTGAGACGATCCATACATGCATTTAGTACAAAACAATAGTTCCCCTGTCATACGTTAATTCATTATTTACGTAAACGGCTGTAGTTACAATGGAATGTTACTAGCATCCAGACAGACCGTTTGACCCCACTGTTGACGCCAACAATGGACGATCCCAAAAGTGCTGCACATTTAGGTAAAAAATTAAAATTCACTACATTACTAACATATTCTCTGGACTCTGGATACAAAATCTAGATAGCTGGGCAAGGTGTCTAAACCCTGCCGTGTCTATTTGATTGCATGAATATGAAACAACATTTTTTTAAAAGAAGTTTTTAAAAATTTTGTTACAACCTCTTGACACTTGGGTTACTCTTGAGGAAGTTGGCGAAAATACAATTCTCAATGTCAAAAGTCGAGAAAGCTGGGAAGGTGGTCCTAATCATTAAGGGGCGGAGCCCACCAAGTTCAATTTGGATGCGATGGGCGGAGACAATGAATCGACAGGACCAACGTCCCAGCTATCACATCTTTTGACATGAACAATAAGTCCTTGGGTCTTGGATGCTGACATCCCTAAACATAGCACCACGTAACTTTTAAATAATTACCTGCCACAAACCCTTTTAGTTATGAGATTAATCATCCCATTTGTGCCGTTTTAAGCATTAGATGTAACTGTGAGAGTAACATTTTGGAAAATTCATAAAGTTCTATGACCATAAAAATTATTAGTATTATTTTACAAACTATATAGTATAATAATATTTAAACCAAAAACAAGGGGCTTCGCCCCTTGTTTAAGGGCAGCCTTAACAGTAATATGGAGGAGTAATATTATGTAGTATATAATGTTGTGTTATATGCTTTTGTAATTGTTTTTCTTCCACGATTAATGCATAGCATTATTTATTTGTGCCTATTTACTTAATTTAGTAAGCTTATGAAATACTAGACCAATTTTATTTCTACCTATTCACATAATGTGAAACCGTTTTGAAATACTATTTTGACGAAAAAATATACCATTTTAAAGTACTTGAAAATATAAAAAATCGTAATATTCTTTTTCACTTTCAGCCCATACGACAAATTTTATGGCGATTTTTCGAATAGAACCCGTTTTTTCTTAAACATTTAAAAACAGTTGCAATAGCACTGAGCTTGAACAAAATTAGAATCTATACTACTAAATTAGAATATAAAGCTGAAACTCATCACTGATACCAATTTATATGCAATAAGGTTACACATACATACTTTTATCTCCATGTAAAACTCTTAATTATTACGCATGTTCTTACTAGTTAGCTATTTGTTTACAACTAGCCCATGCAACACGTTTTACAGGGATTTTTTTAAACTATTAAGATATTACGTTGAACTTTAATATAATTATATTCCAGTAGTCATTAGTCATTCTGTAAACCTAAGTTTGAAATGAACGCTGTCTACATCGTTAACCAATTTTGGGACAGACACAAATTGTGTCTCTCGAAATTATGACATTTTTACCCACCCACTTTGTCACCTTCGTAGGAATTGCTATTCTTAACATAGAGTGTAAAATTTTTTCAAAGTGACCTACCCTCAACATGGATGGTGAATTTGTGTCCGGCTCCTTAATAAAGCTAACAGTGATTGGAGACAATTTAAAGTTTACAAATAGTTTATTTAAAGACTAACTTATAGTACAAGTTGTGATAATAAGGCCTGTTATTTATCCTGGACGGTGTTTTATAGTCTCAATTCAATTAGTCAACATGTTAGCTTGGACGTCAAATTATTCGTAAAATTATATGGTTTTTAGACTAATTTATAACGATAAGTATAAAAACTAATGTCGTACAAACGTCTTTTTCGTTTCAAGGTATCAGCCATGAGAACTAATAGCAGCTAATTTCATACTCATAGTACGATAATGTAAAAATAAAGAACACACACAATCGTAAATAGAAACAATAATTCAAAATGGTTAACTGCTACAAAGTACAATCTATACTGGAACATAATAAAATTCATAGCACCATTATAACGTTACATTTCGCTTAGTGTGTATGAGAGTGAGATAAAACAAAAACTAAAGAAGTATCAAAGTGTGAGATAATAAATACAATGCATACTACTCATGCAAAATGACCACATATTTCTAGGTATATATTTGTACAATCTCCAGTTGCTTTTTTAGCATTTTAACAGAAATATAGCTTAAGCAAGTATGTTGCATATAGCTGGACCATGCAACTCAGTACAAATGGAATGGAAAACGGAATGAAATGTGACGCTGAACAGTTGATCTCATATGAAATCAAACACAGTTTAAAAGTGTTTCAAAATAATAACTAAGCGTAGACATCCTACATATACGCATGTTCCGAAGAAGATTAACAAAACAATACTTGCAGTGTGGTAGAAAAAATGCGGTACGAACAACCACTTGGCAAGAAACTTTGTTTGAGCCGTATTCCGAAATCGTCGTAGCAATACGTAAAACGATAAAGCTATCAGTCTGCAAGTACGAATTGTAATAAAATAACCACAAAATTATTGCATAATCTAGTACGCTTATAATCTGAAATCTGAGCTATAAAACAAATAATAGTAATTGGATTTCCACTCGAAAAATTAGCAAAACATTGCTTATAATTAATGTTAGTCGTTTGTTTAGTGAATAATAACCACCGACGAGATTAAATAATACATTTTAAATAATATACATGCAGCTCGGATACATTCGTACTTAACCGTTATAATCAAAAAAATTCATCACATTGTGCACCTAATGCACGTCAGGGAATAATATAATTCGTATTTCATTTATACATTTAAATAAAACTATAACTTATACCTAGTTAGGCATAAGGGCGGCAGACGCAATTCGATTTTATACTAACTTCGTAATATTATTATGGACGTAGATATAAGTTTTCATAATTTTAAAACCAATTCTATTTTCTGGTTTGGTATAGCTACGAAACTAGAAGCGTTTTCCACTGTAACCTATTTTCTGCAGTCGGCAATCAATACTATCACAACGCCACACAAGTGCATAGCAAAATGTGATTTCACTGCGTGTTTTTTTCGAGTACAATTTGTTGACGATATGTCAAATTTGCAGGGCAAAACTTACAATGCTCCCGCATTTATACGGACGGAGAAATTATCACATATTTATAAAAATTTTACTACAAGAACAGGACATTTGTCATGTCGAAATCATCTTCTTGTGTATGACTCGATGTGGTTGGATTCGTACTTACTACACTAGACATGGGAACCGGACTGCTACCTGAGCGCCGATGTACAATTGGGACACTGCTGTTGGCGTTAGCTGTTCCGATCGTGTAATCCCCGTAGCCAACGCTTTTTTTCCCTGGGTACATGGAAGAATTATTTCTGTAGTAACTACTCATTCTATTGCTCGTTTGGGGACCATAAATAAAAGAATTATTTGAATTTGCAGAGTCTCCAACAAAACTACCCGCAGCACTATGACTGTGATGAAGTACGTGGCTAGCACTAGAACTGTTTCGGAGCTTACTAGGAATGGTAGGTGGGTGATCCATGCCTGAGATGTGGTTCATGCTCGACACAGAGCGACTTCCAACCCCTCGGGGAAGACTTGAAGTTTTCAAGCCTTTACTGAGTCTGTATGGTAACATTTGTTGAACGGGCTGAGAGCCATTACGCGAAAGTACACGCCCCATCAAACACAGAGATTTGGCCCGAGTCAGGATTTGGTGGGGGAAGTCGGGGGAATCAGATCGTATGGGGAAAGAACACTTGGGCAAGCCTTTGCCGTACATAATAATAATAATAATAATAATAATAATAATAATGATTTATTGTCAGGAAAGCATACATGAAACAAACACAGTAGGTTTTACACAAAGCAAGGTTATTAGTAAATAGTAGAGTGTTTCAAAGATAGCAGACAAAACTTAAGAAAATAATGTTCTAACACAAAATACATGATTTACAAAAGACACAATTCACTTATTACTGACAGTTTGGCCCTGGCCTGGGACTGGTCAAAACATTATGGTCTGGCTTAGGTATGGTAAATCGAATTTGGGCCAGACGCAAACGAATCGACCAAATACAGGCACTGCTACAGCCGAGCCTGGCCCATATCTGGTTAGTCAGAGTGGCATTTTTATTATCCCTCGTGCAGGATTCATGTTCAGTCTTGGTTTGTCTTAAGTGCAGTGTGGTCGATCGATGTGAGTTGCACACTGCACATCATTATAGCAATTCATTCTGTCTGTGCTTTTCCACCTGCAGCAGACAACATTTCTCGCTCGCCTGTTACTACTGATAGTAATTATTTAGTGCAATAAGTAAATTGTAGTTAAGGTTTTGATCGAGTTGTTTCTAGTAAAGTTTGACGTTAGACCTTGATTTCACTAGAAAGGTTAACAATTGTTTGCCATAAGAATTTTGCTTTTAGATTTAACCATTGTTAAAGTTGAAAGCGAAAACCTTAGGATTAACAATTGTTAACTTTTCTAGTGAAATCAAGGTCTTAGAATGTTTAAGTGTGACGGATTTTAAGCCAGTTAAAAGTTATCTTATTACTAGTTCAATTCTTTGTATTTTTGAAACGAGACTTCAAAATTCTAACTCCGTTTACATTGATGTTAAGAAGTTAAAACAAAAATGTGTAATATTGCCAACTTCAGCTGACCTAAATTTGTTCGTCTGTATACGTTTGATATATGAAATACGCCATATGTAAGCATGGTTATTTAACAGTGAAATTATGACCAATAATTAAGGCTAATAAAAAACATAAATTGAGATTAATTGATGTTTCGTTTTCTTTATTTGCATCAGATTAATTATGTATGACTAAATTAATTAGGCATTAATAAAGAATAAGAACGACGGGCTTAGCCCTGGGAACGCTACGTACTAACTCAGAAAAAAGGCCTGGCCCTTGTTTCACCCAGGCCAAAACCATACGCCAGCGCCAAACCAAAACCGAGCGTGACCCCTGCCATATACCTTTGCCTTGGCCATGGCTTGCCCCCTTGGCCAAAAAAGAGCCTTGGCCAGGCATTCTTGCATGACTTGTCCCAGACAAGGGCCTTGCCATCGGTGTTTAATGGGGAGGCCCTTTCCCTTGACTTAATTAATTTGCTACAAGGTAGTCTCCAGAATTTTCTCCCGGTTTTCCTGTTCGAGGTAAAGGTTTGGGTGCTTCTGCTGGAGACTGTGCCGCTGCCAACGCTTTAACTGATGAGCTATTAGCTAAAAAGTGAGGAATTTGCTGCTTGGAGGTTGACTTTACGTTAGTACTTGACGCATGAGATGGTATTAAAGGCATTTGAGCTTGGGACACTGCACGACGGGGAGGCAAGTTTACAGGAGGAATTTTTTCCGTATTTGTACCCAAAGATCCATGGGAAGTAGAATCTAAATTTGAACGAATCCCTTGACTCCCTTGTCTTTGTAAGGCTTCCAATTTTCTAAAATTACAATGAATAAATTGCAAGTTCAAGTTTTAACAGTTTTTTAATTAATTACTCAATTTCAGAACTGATAGATCTCTAAAAATTTACGCAGTAAGTTAGAATATGTGATAATAAATGTGTATCATGTAACACCCGTAAATTAAATTACCTGTAAAACTGTTCCCTCTGTTCAATTATGTCTTTTTCAACTTCCTGCAAAACATTAGCTTTATTTTTCATTTCGTTTTGCTTTCGTTCAATTTCTGCCTTTTGCATGGATAGTTCTCGCTGCCAATCCGCTTTCTCAGTTTCTAAACGCTGCTGTGCCTCTCTAAGGTCTTCCATACGCCGCTGAAGTTGGTGCTGATTTTGATTTGTATGCGGAGTTAATTGAGGTACCATTTGATGAAACATTTCCCCACACAAATCGGCGAGTTGAACTACAATCTAGAAATTTGTAAACACAGCACATTATAAATACGAAGTAATTAGATATGCATGTGTAGAACATAAAAAAGTATTTAATGCTTAAAACCATACCTGTAAAAGTACTTTGTTGTTAGTACTTTGTGAAAAATCAATGCTCAATCTCTGCTGACTGTCGAACCCACCAAAAGTATCTGCTCGACAAGGCAATCCTGTCAATACTTCAGAAGTAACATGCTCACTGACACAACTTGCGCTCCTGTTAACTCCATTTACGCTGTTGGGATCCATATCACTGATCATTCGTTGAACCTCCTGAAAACAACATATGTAGTATGATATAATCTGAAGATTTTAAAGCATATCGTCGGTGAAGGTGCTTTGACTACCTAAATCCAATTCAGAGCTAAAAGAATTACTTTGAATTATTTTAAATACCAAATACGCTATTATTACAGTACAAAGTGCAAAATGTATTAGCTACACCTTTAAAGTGCAAACGTTCTTATACAAAGTCCCATTGGCACCAAGGCAAGAATATATATATCTGCTTGCCTTGATTGGCACCAAAAATTGAGTGTTTTATTGGCACATTATTTTCGTTTCAAAAAATCCTAATTACCCCTTACTAAGTGAGTGTTTAATGTCCAGTCATATCTTATCTGCGCCATATGGGGAATACAAAATGTTCTATACGCACATTTTTTGGGTAAAGAGTAGTTACGACAACGACTTTTTTGGTGTTAAATGTTTCACTTATACAATATTTTGGGTTAAAAAACATATTTAAACCTATTATTTTAAGTTACATTGTCCTGTATAAAAACCATCATATTATTTTGTTATTATCTTATTTTTAATGCAATGTACACAGAAAGTTTGATGTCGATGAATGTTAGTCTGCTCATAATAGATAGGATATTCAACAAAAACACGAAGAATGAGATCGAACATGTAATATGAAAAACTAGATGCAGATACAGGTACGACTTTTTGCCCATAAAACTGGCATATGGCTGCATAGATACATCCTATTGTACTCTAAAGTCTAAGGGTGTCGATAGTAACAAAATATTAGTAACATTGTCCATGTATAGTGCATTTTGTAATTGCATGGAATTGGGCAAAATAATGCTTTTCCCTGACGATAATATCTTATATCTTATATATATATAATATATATAAGACTATATTATAGTCTTCTATATTTAGCTACGAAGAATGTCTTCAAAAATACCAAACTTACACTAGAAGCATGTGAAACTGACGCTAGCACCTCATCTTTTCCTTCGAAGTTATTAGCAATCCAAAGGTGCGGTTTGTCTGCTCGTAAAATTTTAACTAGTTTTGAACGCGATCGAAGTAACGATAAAATTTTACTATCTTGATCTTGTAATTCTTCTGCAATTCAAGAAAAATAATTACCGAATGGCACAAAATGGAAAATTCCTCACATTGAATATATATGCCTTTTTTCTAAAAGGTAAAATATCCCCCAAAGTAAACTTACCCAAAGCTCTTGTAGTTCGCATGTCTGGGTACTCCACAGAGTCACTGAGAAATTCTTCGTCCCCATCGGATATAGTATCACCTTCCTCTTGCCATCTTTGAATCGCGTCTCTTATTTTTGCAACCCAAACATCCCTACTTGATGGGTTTATGACTTCGATTTCAATCATTTCTGGCTTAGCAGTTCCAGTTCCTAATACAAGAAATAACGACGAGTTTTGACCAGCTTTTTCCCGAATAATGAGATGATTCAACATCACCATCCCAGGCTGCCAATACAAGAAAAAACACATGGTATAATATAGTATAGTTAAACTTTGGAATTCAACTAATAATTCTTTAATAGAAGCATACTAAAATTTACATATTATTAAATATATAAACGTGCAAAGAAATATTCGTACTAAATATGAAGGTGAGACGAAATGATATCTCCCGCTTAAATCTTGGGTGAAAATAATCGAATCTGTTAGTATGAGGACATTGCACACAAGATTCCTTGCAGAAACAGGGCCGCCATTTCCGCCATGTCCATTCCCGATTAACGCTCGATTAATTACTGATGCTTGTCCACTAAATAGCAATCGACGAGTTGGTACTGAAGCCAGGTCATCTTTGTTCACTCGCCTTTTTCCAACAGTAACAACGGATTTGGGGTCCATCTTCTGGCAAAATTCAAGTAACTGTTCACGTTCAGCAACTCTTCCGTTTACTTTTTCGTTTAAATTTTTGAAAGTCTGTAGAGCCTTTCTTAATTCCACGATCTCTTCGCTTGAAGTAGATGTTTTAATCAAGGGTTCAAACAGCAAAGGATATTTCTTAATACGCTGAGCCACCAACAGCAAACACCCGGGCACGTTTTTTCTTGCCAGCAAAGGCTGAAACAGAACAGTAAATTTTATTAATTATTCGCATATGAATGTTTACTATTTTAAAAAAAATTTAAAACAAAATTAAAAATTCCTCAAAATTAAAAAACTGATTTTTCTTATGGCCCTTAACATGGCAATTTCTGAAAAACACTGTATGGATTTTTATTAAATTTGCCCACAAAATAGGAAAATAGTTTTTGTAATACTATTTCATTACCCACATGCTTAAACATAGTTTATATTACTTTAAATACAAACCGTACTATCTACTGTTCATTTGCATCATTTTTAGTTTCGAAATCACCTTTTTTGTTTTACATTTTCAATGAGCAAAAACATAAGATCTGCACGCTTAAAAAAGCACTCCACTGAATTCTGGTAAAACTATGTTAACTGTGTTTTACATTAATTGCTACCGATTTAACTGTTAATTTCAAAATTTGGACCGTTGGGAATCCGGAAAGCCCATCTAAAAGTACCATTCATTAAAAAACATTTTAACCAAACTCAACAACTGGTGCTGTTAAAAATAGTTAATCAGAATTTTACAATTACCAGCAGTTTTAGCTGTTATGTTGCTATAATGACGGTGGTAAGAATAGCTGTAAAGTTTCTAATTTTTTTCCGGCATCTCTCGTGCCTGCGCTTTTTTTAACATCGTAACCTCTCCATTTGACCCCACTTGATACATAACGAGTAAAACACATCCAACTTGACCACTTGTTTCAATCCTAATGTAACCGAGCCTACTCGTACCAGTACCAGCAATACTCGTATCTCGCCCAATCCAATCATTATTGCTCGTACTAATCCAACTCAAAACGAAAGCCCTCGTACCGTGCCAACTGGTAAATGCAATGCCTGCGACACTCGTACCTAGCCAAATTGTACCAGTGCTTTTATGGCCAAGCCACTCCCACCTTGCCTACAAGTCAGGCCTGGCGTAACGTGTAGGCCGGCTCTGGTAAAAATCAATGTTTACGGGCCCCTTGCAAGGCTGGCGGAACGTATAGCCCGGCCGCCAATAGAGCCTTGCCCTGAAGCATTACACCACTTAGCAACATCTGTCCCGCCGGGCCTGCTACAAGTATAAAGTACTCGTACCTATCCCACACTCACTCGCAATATTATTACCAAGTCCATTCGTAACCAGCCAACTTAAACTTATGGCGCTGTTACCTAGCCCACTGGTACTATCACCATTCGTATCCCGCCCACTAGTATCATAAAAACTTGAAGTCAACCCACTCGTACCGGCGCTATTCTTTTCAAATTCAGTCGTACCGTAGCAATGTTTATAGCCAACCCACTGGTATCACCAAACATAGTACCTAGCACACTTGTAATGGAGCTCTTTGTCTAACAACTATTCGCATCTCAATCAATTGTACCAGAAAAACTAGTACCTAGTGCACATTTGCCCCAGTAAATTGGTCTGATTACTAAAAGCATTGACTTTGTAGAAAGGCAAACATAAATTCTTTGCAGCACCAGCAAATGTGGACTAGGTACTAGTTTTTCTCGTACAATTGATTGAGATGCGAATAGTTGTTAGACAAAGAGCTCAATTACAAGTGTGCTAGGTACTATGTTTGGTGATACCAGTGGGTTGGTTGGGTGGCCAAATGGCTCCTGAAAAATGGCCCCCCAGCAATAGGCCCCTGAATATCGGCCCCTGCCATTTGGGCCCGCTATGTAATCGGCCCCTGCTATTTGTTGCCGCTATGTAATAGGCCTGTTGGAGATTTATTGTGTTTAATGCTATGGTTTTTACCTGGGGAATATTGAGACTAGCGATAAAATATTATTATTTATTATTTTATAAATTTATTATAATTTCTGCCAATATTAGTGAAAATAGTAACTAAACCCAGACTAATGATACCGAACAGAGCGATTACACCGATTATTGATTAGTACCATTTTGACTGCCATTTCAGACTGACGTACTGAAATGTGCAGAGAACGATTGATCCAGAAATACGAATATTTACAAAGATCCGATTGAACTTGAACTAATATTAATTAAATAAATAATAAATAAATGTGTACTCTTAAGATCGTGATTTATTTGGCTTTTGCCATTAATTTGAATGAACAAAAGAAACCTGTCTAATTCGAGACGCTATTCAATTTCTCGAATAAGGCCCCTGCTATTTGGTCCCCCGCTATGTGATGGTTATGATATTTATTAATCATATATGCACATAAGTTCAGTTTATTCAAATTTATTAGTTAATATTGTATTAGTATGTATAAGCACGTATATTCATTGTCTTTTGAAGAAATTTTATATTGTAATACGAAAAATTTGTTTTCGTATGAGGAAATGAGTGGATTAGCAATCTTGAGTGAGACAATTTCAACGTCGTCGGCACGATTACTTTTTTGCTGTTTGTTGAAATTCCGGTCTGATGTACGTGTTGGTATAGCTGGTGCCGGATTGACTCGAGCTGACTCTTGACTTTTACGGGGTCGCCCGCGCTTACGTTTAGGTATTTCAATAGGAGGAGGACTATCTGACTGGACTGTAGGCACGGAAACAAATGGCACGGGAACTGCAGGTATTGGTAAGACCCTCAGCTGTTCGGCCGGTGGGTTGGGAATTACACCGAGGCCAAGTTGTACGCCACGCATTTCAAATAGTTTATTTTACTCATGGTAGTTCTGTTTTCAACTGCTTGAAAACAGAACTTGTTTCTTGTTTCAGCAGTCTTTGATCTAAAAACATGCAGCGCTTTTCCTTACCAGCTCGCTTTTCCCCCTTGGCTCTGCGAACCATATTGCGGTCATTTTTTGCTTATCTTGTTACCTTCTTCTTTCGTAATGGTAAGCATAGGAAACATGACTTCTAAATTCACCTTAAAATTATATCGTTGGTGTACATACACTCTACATTGGGCATAAAATCTAAAGTTTTCAACTACAGCTAACAACCGCATCTTTCCAGCCACTTCCATGCTCCTCTTACCTCTAACTATTATTTTTGGGGGACCAAATAGCAGGGGCCTATTACATAGCGGGACCAAATAGCAGGGGCATATTACATAGCGGGACCAAATAGCAGGGGCCCATTGCATACGGGGGACCAAATAGCAGGGGCCGATTACATAGTGGGCCCAAATGGCAGGAGACGATTGTCAGGGGACGTTTACCAGGGGACCACTTTTAGGGGCCATTCGGCCACCGTACCATTCTAACTTAAACATTTGTCCTGCTAAAATAGAAAACTAGAAAATTCTAAACTAACCAACTTTCCTTTAAATTATAATTGAAAGCATAGTCAACTGTGTCTTAAACGCAACCTATGTAAGATTGTAGTAAATTTTAAATTTTTAGTAAAAATCAACAATATATAAAAATACTGAGAGAAAAACAATATTAAACATCCACAGTAACCTTAAGTGTAGGCTCATGAAGTTCTGCTTCCCACAAACTGAACACTTCTATAGCCAATGCTGTCACAGATTCTTTCATATTTTCTCTATTCTTTCTTATCCATACATGTAACTCCGTAATAACAAGTGGACTGTAATTATAACAAAATGCATTGTTGTCATCGCGATACATATTTTTTGTATATATTACTTAATGAAATTATCTAGAAATATTGATATTTTTACATATTTGAACTGCATCCAAAAATATCGTCCACGATATCTTTGATTAGTATACTGATACTACTGGGTTCTTCATCATTACGGCTATATACGTTCCTATTGACAAGTAAGCCATGCATAGTTTGGTTTCTCGCCAATAATGCCAACCACGCTACTTTATACCAGAACTAAAAATGTAACGAGAGTTTTACACACCAATTAGGTTTTTGATTTGAATTTAACTACATAAGTGTGAATAACTGTTAGCAATAAATATAAAACAATTTATGCAATAATTACGCACCTCAGTTGGCTTCATTTGTTTTTTTTTCGATTTGAGCCCAGCTTTTGTGAGCTTATAAAAATACCTGATAACATCGTGATTTTTTGCAAGAGCTTCAGCACAACTTTCAGCAATTGCTATACATGTTATGAACTCTGAAATCAACATTTTTAAGCAAAATTTGTAAGTAAACTGACAGTGTTAAGAAAGTACACACATTTAAAAGGTAATGCAAGCAAGTTGGGCGGTAGGATTTAATACGTACGTAATAAAAACTCTATTTCTACTGGTGGCTGTGAATTCAATGTGCTCAAATATTCTATGTGATGGGCGACCATTATTGCTCCACCGGATTGGGGCAAAAACGATGACAGAAACACTAAACAATTAAACACTATTAAAAACCTCTATAGTGTTGGAAGATATTCGCAAGTGAAGGCACTTTGATCTTCTCAAACAGGTAGAATTATGTATGTTAAAAGATAGTACATGCTAAATTAACTTACAAAACTTTGATTTTGCACTCCATTTAATGTCATCGCTCTCTAGGGAATTTTTCAGTAGCAGATTCTAATAAAAGAAACATAATTCACTTTATTATGAATTTCAAATTAATTTATACATTGGTAAAAAATTACAATTACATTACGAAAACTTACGCACTAACAAGGGAACCACGTCAAGTAGTAGTAACACCTAGATTTCAAAATGATTTCCAAAATTTCAGAAACTCAGGCTACTTTTATATAGTGCAGTTTAAAAGTAACTCGACTGCATTTTGCGTTGTTTGGTTGCAGCGGCCCGCGAAACTTTAAAAAATTCAAATTTTAATAGTTTGCCACCCTTGTACTTCTACAGTTCTAATCCGATTTTGATGCAATTTTTCTGATCCTCAGGCTTTTTTCTCAAAATGTTGTTCGAAATTTTGAAAAATCCAGGAAATTTGTATATTTAAGGCCCAATTTTTTAACATCGTTTTATCAAAAAAATTAAAAAATTTTGAATTTTTTATAATCCTAAGAAACTATTGCAGAAAACATCCTAAGGATCAGAAAAAATACATATTTCATCAAAATCGGACAAGAACTGTGGAAGTACCTGGGTGGCAAATTAATAAAATTTGATCATTTTAAACTTTCGCGGGCCACTGTGACTAAACAACGCAAAATTCAGTCGAACTATTTTGAGCTTGTACTATTTAAAAGTAGCATGATTTTTTTAGAATTAGTGATATTAAAATCTAGGTGTACCACTTGGCGTGGTTCGATGTGACATTTAATGTTTAAGGGCAGCCTTGAGTTTTGTGCTTACTACTAATTTATTGTATGGAAACGGTCCTTTTTCCCAATACATGGCTTTCTCGACCTCATTTAATTCTGGGTAGAATTCTGCATAAAACTGAAAGTGCAATGTGCATAGTTTCTCAACTAAATTTAGTATACACTCGAAGTGCAGGCAATACTTCCACAAAAGTTTGTACAACGTAAGTGTTGACTGTAGTTCAATAATCTTGGGTGGGTTAATTTCCAGCAACAGGTTGCAAATAGCTTTGTGCACTCTCTGTAATATGTAATAAAAAGAAGTAAATAGTAAAATAAGTATATAGCCCTCCCTAAAACAAAACAAACTCCTCGTAAGTAAGAAAAACAAAAATAGTTACTTTTTTTATAAACTTTTAAAATTTCAAAAGTACGATACGAAGTTCTTAAAAACCTCTTGTAGATGGAAAGAACTTTTATTATTTTTAATGTAATCATAAAAAAAATTTCTTCGCTTACAATTAAGACGTTGGCTCACATTTAAGCAGCGCGCCTCAATTAATAATTGCTTAATATATAAATATTTTATGTAATATATATAATTATGTACAATATTATAATCATACCATTGAGTGGCCTTTCTTCATTAGCAGATTTTGGATGATTTGATTTTGCAAAATTTCAACAAGGTTAGACTCACATTTTTCATCATGAGCAACCGCATTAAACAGATACCGTTCAATATATGATTCCACGGATGCCAGCAAAAATTTTTCTACATTAGCAGTTTCTGTATCTGTTTTAGTAAACGATGGATTTTCTTCGTATGTGCTGGTTTGACCAAAGAAGTATAGACATAGGTGTAGCAACTTAATGACTTCTTCCCTAACTGGGGGTAAATTTTCAATAGACGTGTCAGTGCGAAACTTGTAGACGTCCCTCACCATCTCCCACGCAGATCCATGAGCTGATGTCAATTTTATTTGACTCACAAGTTTGGCAGCAAACAGAATTGAGTACTTAACCGAGTCTCCTGGCCAGTTTAGTTTTTTTAAGTGGCTGTGCATGCATGCAGTTGAGACCTCAAGATTTGAAAAATCTTTAATGTGACAAAAGTATTCACATATCTGGGTCAGGTAGTAGAAAGGAGTCTCCTCCATGCTGTGGAGGCGCTTTCGGGCCCGTTTCTGGACTTGCTTTGATATTTGAATCGATTGATACTTTTCGCCGTTGAGGTCCAGGTAATGATTTTGAATGGAAATGAGGGAACACTTTTCTAGTGCGGAAAAATCTTCAGGTCTCGAAGCCTTTTTGAAGATGTATTCAAATATTCCCTCAACTTTTTCAACAGAAATGTCATCAGGAGGCAAGTAAGCCAGTATATTGAGCATTATCCGTAAGTTTGATTCTTCATCCCCCAGGGCTTTCTGCATCAAATTCATACACAGGTTGACATTATCCTTGTTGGATTGGGATGCATTCGTCAACAATCTTGCAACCATGTCGTCAATTTCGGAGCTAGTTTTGTCCTTGATGTTCGATGCAGCTAGCGTGAGACCCAGTGGAAACCCCTGCATTGCTGCAGCTAACTTTTTGAAGGATTTTAGCATTTCTTCGTGGTTTTCTTGGTCCTGGGTCACACTGAGCCGCTTGCAAAAATATGAGACTGCATCTTCCTCATTCAGCCCTTCTATGGAAATCCAGTGCTGCTTTTTTATTTTCCATTTATCACTTCTGGAAGTAATAAGAATCAATGGACGGCGAGCCAAATAGTGTGTTGGAAGAAAATTAAATATCTCCATGTGTGTCCCACGCATTTGCTTTGCATTGTCAAAGATAAACAGTCCTGTTCCAATGTGATCCGAAAAATAGGTGTAAATAATCTCGACGACTCTTTTAACTTCTTTTCCCTGTATGTCAATGCCTAGGAACTCTGCTAGGGACGAGAAACTTTTTTTCAAACTAGCCAAATTTCCAGAATCTATCCATGCGATGTTCTTAATAATAGGATTATCAGCAAAGATGTAAGCATACATTCGAGCAACTTCCGTCTTCCCGATTCCGGCTGGGCCGTGAATTATGACAGTTCTGTCGGACCATTTAGAATTGGATGAGCATGCTAATAGCTGAGCGTGAATTTGGTATAGGGTTTCTATTCTTCCTACAAAATGTTTTGAAGGTGTGCTGAACAGGCGAAAGTGTTGAACTTTACTTGAACTGTTGCCCTACATTTGGAAAATAAAATCAAAAGTTAATGAGTAATTATGTTTTTTATCTGCATTCAGAATCCTGAATTTTTAGCCTTCGTTTTGATACCAAAATACTAAGAATATGCAAAATTTAATCTAATACACAATGCTAAAAATGTTTGAGTAAATTAAAAAAAAATACTTTATTACCTGTTCCATTGGGGAACACGAACTGGTGGAGGAAGAAGACAGTGAAGCTGATGACGAAGCCATTCCAGACTCCAGTCTATATATAATAAACCAAATTAATCAAAATTCGCCTTTACATACATGAAACGTAGGTACGTACATCAATAAAATTTATATCAATTATTAAGTAGGTAGGTAGATATTTTGAGCTGTAACTAGAAATATGTTTTATTGTATTTTGTTTTTGCAACTTTGTTCAACACATTTTGTTAAAACTGCTGAATGTTGAATGTTGTAGTGTAGTAATTACGCATTACTTACTAGTTAGTGAGTATTCACTATCACTACTGTAGTTAGATTTCTATAATAAATTGCTGCAATGAATATTTCACTTTTATTAACAGGTCCTGTAGTATCTTCGTATCCTGTAATTTAAAATATTACACTTTTAATTCTGAATTCCTTGATAGTAAAATTAAATTATTACACATTGCCCATTTCTTTTGTTACTAATATTTTTACCTTGAAAAACATTACGAATGAAATTCAAACCTTCCCTCTACTCAAAAAATATCCTAAATGTTGCCAAATAATCCTTTTGCATTGTACTGCTAGTTCTATTTTACTTGGTCTTTGTCTTTCAATAGAATAAGGGGCTGTGCAGAATGGACGTCACCAAAAAATCCCAAATTTTAGAGTCCTCTGAGGCCCCCAGCTATGCCATAAACCATTGCGTAAATTGCTACCGTTAGTATAGGAATTCATAAATACCCAATTAGACCCATTGATTATACTCGCAACATCATTTATGGACGATCCTAACTGGCAGGAACAAAACAACGAACACCACCTATGCATACGGACTCCTTTCAATGCGAATAGCTTGACAACGTCCACCACCACGACGGTGACACTGATAAATTAAAGTAGTAAGTAAATTTCATAATCTATCTTTTTTTATCTTCTGTTGATAGCGCAAAACGACAAGAGTCAGAAAGCATTCACAAATATCGCTATCCGTAGGGTACGTAGCTTGACACGAAATGTGACGATTTGTCCAATGTTTAACATGCTTGATGAGTAGTGGGTGGGTCCTAAAATTGACCAAATGGGATGGCGTCATTTGTGATCAATCCCTACCATGTAAAGCTTCACAAATTTACAATACACTGTTGGCCAATATTTATTGATTAAATAATTATCAAGGCTCATGATTTCTGCACACCTACCATAGCAAATACCAAATTATTTTGTCTGGTATTAAATTTTGATTTTAAAATACCGATAATTCTTGCACACACAAACGCGATCATAAATTTAAATTTCCATCATCTGTTATAAGGAAGTGGTGAAATTTAATAGTGAGATTTTGTCAAACTTTTGGTCAGCGCCAGCACAATATTTGTATTGAGTATATTGTAGTACATAAATATTTAGCTGTGTCTATTTTGCGAAGATTAAAAACAGCCCTATCTGCCTTTAATATGCCATCCGAGATAGAACAAGCAAAGCAAGAAATCTTGGAAGGAATATTGCGACTTTCTATCCAAAATGCTCAGTTAGCAATGGCTAGATCACAGGTTGTGGGGGTGCTTGGAAATGGAAATATCTCTGCTCATCACGATATTAATGTGAACATGAGCAATTGCAGCAAAGATCCTCAGTTAGCTCAACCGGCTCAAGAATCCCTTCTCGTGACTCACTTCAATCTACGCTGTCCATCGGATTATTTCACTGGGAGGCAAAGTGACCTGGACACACTTGACCAGAAAATGACCAATTGTTTAACACAAACTAAGCTCAAGGACAAAACTGTGGTTATTTCTGGACTTGGCGGGGTCGGAAAAACCGAGATAGTTCGTGAGTACGCTACCAAAACGAATAAATTTAAATACGTCATTGTAATCGACGCTTCCAGTTCCAAGTCTGCAGGAAAAAGTTTTAAAGACATTGCAGCTGATGTACTTAACCTTCCATCAACCAAGACAGATGCCACTATTACAAGTGTTTACCGGTATTTTGCCCGAAAAACTGACGGGGAGACCCTATTTATATTTGAAAATGCTGAGGAAACAGGATTCTTAGAATTTCTCCCAACAACGTCCCTTGGGATTAGCGGGGAGATTTTGAAACTCCCGGTGGTTCTTATAATTTCTAGACATACCGATTGGACATTTCCTAAAAGAAATCAAATGTACATTCATAAATGGGAGGATGATGAGGCTGTCCAGTACCTAACTCTACGCTTTGAGGATCAAAAAATACCTGTTA
Organism: Dicyrtomina minuta; assembly: GCA_949802685.1. Lineage (NCBI taxonomy): Eukaryota > Metazoa > Arthropoda > Collembola > Symphypleona > Dicyrtomidae > Dicyrtomina > Dicyrtomina minuta. The sequence goes on from OX461811.1 coordinate 7,136,502, forward strand.
CAGAGAATGTAACACTGAGCATGCGCCAACTAGGGAACTCCCTCCACTGCTACCCTCTTGGGCTTACAATAGCTATTTCAAATATTCTGAAGGACCAAGAAAATTCAGCAGTTGACAAAATTCGTAATTACCTACGCGCAAAGGAGGAGGACCATGACACGTGGCGAGTCCAGGGGATGCGAGATACGGCGCCTACAGATTACAAGCTAACAATGGACACCGTCTTCAATGCTGACATTCGAAACATTCATTTAAACAAAGACAACGGGAACGGCGTTAAAGCTTTGAAAATTTTGCGTGTGGTCTCGAAAGAGTGTCCCGTGCATCCTGGCAGAAACCCTCAGATCACCAGTTTGGAAATGCGAGATTTATGTGCAGAAAATGAAATTGGTACAGATGTCGTGGAAGCGCTTCGCATATTGTACAAGTACTCAATATTTGTGAGGCACATTAATGAGGAGGGGGAGCTTCTCTCTAGTCAAATCCATGACATTATTCAGCTATGTAAAGGTAAATGGAGTGGAGGTTACCTACACGAGTTTTTTCATGAATAAACATGTAGTGTGACACTTGCGTGTAAAATAAAGAAGAAACTTCATTATGTATCCGCCACTATATCATGTCAACTTGAATAAAATTAATTACGTATATTGTATGTGAAGACAGAAATTGCCCCGTATCTATTTAAAGCTAAAACCCAAAAGCATAACCTACAAACAAATAAAGGAATCATTAGGCTCAAAGCATGTACCTACATCCAATAATTTGAATTCCCCAAAACCATTACATATAAATATAACATTTTTATTAATTTTATCAAGCAGGCAATCTCAAATTATTAAGTCACGCGTTATTAACAATAAATGGGTTCAGATTAACTGTTTACTGCTTGTGACCAAAGTATTAGCATACGGCCATTCGCAATAATATTTTGGATACTAATAATGTACAAACTACCTGTAATTTGCGTCGATTACACGCTACATAGTTGACTTAAAATTAAAAATTGAGCTTATTGTACATTTTGTTTTAGCATGTAATTTATACGTCATACCAAAATAAATAATTTACGATTTTAATTTTCATAGAATTACAACGAACGTTACTTTTGAGCTTCTATAATGTACAAACAACTTATGCGCACCAGACATATATCATATTTACATAGACGTCATTTTTTCTACTATTTCTTTAAGTGTAGGTCAGGTAGTAGTACTACATGCTCACAGAAATTGCTGCTGTCGTTGGTTCTTGTTTTGGTTAGAAAAGCTGCTTCATGACCCCGACTTCCCCGTCACTTGGCTGGCGTCTTGTAAGGAGTCGACTGTAAATTTTTCTTTCTCGTAGGCTGTGATTTGCTTCTTGAGAGACTCCAAGTCTTCGTCAGCCTTTGAAAATTAATTTTAGAATTAAAGTATTGACTGAAATGATACATGTAATATCAGTTTTACAAATAGTTATTAGATACGTTATAAGTTAATAAGGTCAAAGGTTGACTATATGTGAAAATAGCAGCTTCAAAATGTTACACACGTCATTTATTAGCTCAACTTTTTATAATTCTAAGCGTCCATTATGGACGCCGCCTAACCTCATTTAGTGTTGTTAAAACTGAGGCAAGTTTTTCATGCCATTTTCTTAACTCGCGACGATGTAGATGCTCTTGCTCCTTTAAGAGAGCTGTCCATTCATCCGGGTTACGTGGAACATTTCTATAAGAATTAAAAATAAACACAAGTTAATCTAAAATTGGTATTAGCCTAAATATTCTATAAGGGGTAGTCCCCTACTAAAACTAGAGATGACGTTATTTATGGACGACCCCTGAGCGATTTAATAATAGTATCTTACTTGCGAAAATCAATGAGCTGGGATTCGGAAAGCAGGTGCGAGGCGCCAGTCTCAAAGTCCGTCAATTTTACATATAGAAATGCATTGAGGAGCAGTAGCGATGCAAGAATGGCCAATATCGTTTTCAAAACAGTGGAAGTATGAGCTACGGGATGCGGGTGGGTGTCTTCTGACAGAGTTAAATTACTAATTCCATGTGACCTCGCTATTGTTGACGTCGAACCCATGCCATTAGTTCCCGTTGTCGTACGGTCCGTAGTGCTAGAACTCTGGAAGGTGACGGAAGAATGTCGATGACCACCACCACCACCACCACCGGGTGGCTCCGGAGCAAGTCCTTTCCTCCGTGTCCGTGCACTTAGGGTGAGTGTCTCCGGCCGCCCTGTGGGCGTGGACATTGACATTGACCTGATTGACCTTGGGCTCCGACTGTTTGTCGCGCTCACTGAACTCTGTAATGACTCGTCTCTCATCGAGTTTAAATTTTTGCATTCCTCCTGAAGAGCGCGTTCCAAAGAAGTGTAGAATTCTTCTAAGCCTGCCCACGTATTTTTCTCTATGAATCCTGTTAGTGTAAATACACTATTTTAGTTTGATTTACATCGAATTTTTGGCTACAGTATTTTTATAGGTCCGCATATAGGTTTTTTTGGCTTTGAAATAGTGTAAAAACCATAAATTCGTATATATACTGTAATTACTGTAATAGTGGACCCCGCATACTATTTGAATTCAGTCCTCCCAGACCCGCTCACTATTACAGGCGCGTCAATTATTACAGGAGTTGAATTTTCTACTATTTTGCATGGGTCAGTGAGGAAGGGATTAAAATACTATACAGATCTATTACTGCACAATTTTGTCGGTAGTGAAGACGCAAAATAAGACATTTCTCATTCTTAGCTAACAATAAAATGAAATATCTACCAAATACCATTTGTTAAACTTGTAAATAAAAAGTTTTGCACTTTGGAAAAACTTGGAAATACAACATTTGTTACATATTTAAAAAACTTGTAGATAGAAATTTTTGTATTTTCTAAAAAAACATGCTAATGGAACATTTTGCACTTTCCAAAAACATGTAAATAGAACAATTTACGCTTTTCAAAAACATGTAAATAAGTCATGCTTGCAATTTCTAAAAAATGTAAAAACAAAATTTTAGCTCTTTTCAAAAACTCGTATTTAACATTTCTCCAACTTTCTAATTTAAAGTTTGTTTTGCATATAGCGCGTTTTGTAATAATTGTACCTAGAACTCAATAGGCGGTTTTGATTCTTCACTCACTATTTATATTGCCTCACACGAGCTTATACAATAATCAATAATTGGGTCTGCTACAGCATACGGGTCCTGTACGTCAGAATTTCAATGTATTGAATAGGTTCACTATTATAGGAAATACAGTGTTTGTAGTGCCGTTTAGCATTCAAGGAATTACTACTACTACACTACACCGTATAGACTGCAACGGTAGACTCAACCTCGACCAAGTTTGGAGAAGTAAGAGTTTTAATTGAATCTTTATACGGCAATTATTTCGTAATAAATAATTACTTGTAGTATGTCGTCTGTGAAGAACCAAAATGACCCATATCCATTTGTAGCTAAAAGCAATATCCACTATCTACAAAAATATTAAAAAATGTCTTGACATGATTTAAATATAATATTTTACACTTTAAAATACATGAAAAAAGAAGATTTTGCACTTTTCAAAAACATGAAAATAGAACATTTTGCACTTTTCAAAAACATGAAAAAAGAACATTTTACACTTTTCAAAAACATATAAATAGAACATTTTACGCTTTTCAAAATCAAAAACATATAAATAGAACATTTTGCACTTTTCAAAAACATGAAAAAGAGATTTTGCACTTTTCAAAAACATGAAAATAGAACATTTTGCACTTTTCAAAAACATGAAAATAGAACATTTTGCACTTTTCAAAAACATGAAAATAGAACATTTTGCACTTTTCAAAAACATGAAAATAGAACATTTTGCACTTTTCAAAAACATGAAAATAGAACATTTTGCACTTTTCAAAAACATGAAAATAGAACATTTTGCACTTTTCAAAAACATGAAAAAAGAACATTTTACACTTTTCAAAAACTCTAAATTAACATTTGACGATTTGACGCATGTTTTTCATTTTGTTTTTACGACAGCAGATTTTGATTATAGATTAAATTGGATATGGGGTTCATTTTGGTTCTTCACTGGCGATGTACGCTGTGTACAATGTATAGCATAGTACCTTTAGCTAATCCCCACATAGACTTCTTGTACTTGATTTGACAGACGATGCAGAACTTGGTCCGACTGGGCGTGATGCGGGAGAGACAGTAGTGGGTCGTTACGTAGAAACTGTCCGCGTATGGAATCCCCGCATTCACAGTCTCCGCATCCACAGCGTACATCCGTCCAGGCTTGCTCACCGGCAGCATCACCTATGTACATACACAATTAAATCACCACTGCAGAATTTTAACTTCGAAGCTAATGCCCTGTTCACGTTAATCGTTGCCCGTTTGCCGTTTTCTTCCGAAACGTACTTTACTAACATCAAATCCCAAGTGAAGACTCAAAATAACCCATATTCAGTTTTAGCAAAAATTAGGATGCGTTATTTATAAACAAGAATATGTCGTTGGTAAAAACATTTCAAAAAGTATTTTTCACTGTTAAAAATATATGAATAGAATATTTTGTACATTTCCAATAAATAAGGAAATGAAACACTTTGAACGTATCAAAAGTATGCGAATAGGTGATTATGCACTTTCAAAAACATGTATAATGTATGTAAATTGAAAATTTTGAATTTTTTCGTTGCAACTACATACCATTGTAATATTTTACAGTTTGCAAAAACAAGTAAATAAACTATTCTTTACAATTAAAAAAAAAAGAAAATAGAACATTTTGCATTTTCAAAAACATGTAAATAGAACATTTCGCACTTTCAAAAACGAGTAAATAGAACATTTTGTACTTTCAAAAACAAGTTAATAAAACATTTCGCTTTCTCAAAAACAAGTAAATAGAACATTTTGCACTTTCAAAAACAAGGAAATAGAGCATTTTGTACGTATCAAAAAGAAAAACAGGTAAATTGGAAGTTGTGCCATTTTCAAATACATGCACATAAACGGATTATTTTGAAGCTTTTAAAAACAAGTACATTTTGAACATTTTAGAAACAAGTAAATAAAATATTTTAATATTTTAAAAATCTTTTAATTAGAACATTTTTCTTTTTTTCAAAATTAGTTAATTTTTTAAGCTTTTGTATTCCATTTAATGTTTTATGTTTTATTGAGTTGGCTAATTTTAACTGGTAGCCTACATTGAATAATATGTGTCATTATGATCCTTCACTCATGATACCTAATAAGGGAAGTCTATAAATGGCGTGACTCAAATTATAGCTCTTTTAAGACCTACCGACTGACCCCCCTGTCATTATTTTAACATTGTGTAATCGGCGATCTTTAACATGTGACATGTCATCTTAATTCCCTCTCTAGACCCACTCACCCTGCTACGCTGCTAACAACATTTACGGAAGTCAAAAGACTTTGAGAAACTTAATTTGTGGAATGCTAATTTGATTAATTTTGAGCAAGTTACAATCGTATCATTATATTTATTATTTTGTTTGGTTTAATACTACTACTGATAATTTGATTACCTGTGACTCCGTAAGGTAGGAATATTTAGGCCCCAGTGGGTGATTTAGTGCGACGGTCATTGACACTTTCCTCACTTTTTGAGATCCGTCCTCACTCAGCGCCCAGTCACATAGAACAATATCTGCCAGGGAAAGAAGTCAAAAATAAAATCACAACAGCAAAAACAAACTCATATTATGAGCCATATATAATTATTACAGATAATTATTAATAAAAAACTATTAAATTGAAAAATGGATTAAATGAGTAGGTATATTTGCCGAATTTGCCTTCAAATTAAAATGGCGGCCGTGGGGGTGGGGGGTAGGGTGGGTGGGGAGGGGTGATGTCTTAAGATGTTGGTCTTGAGATGTCGGGGGTCTTAAGAGGATATGGATGAGATGTTCTGGGGTCCTTAGAAGATAGGGGCGAGACGTTCGTTGGATTTTGAGATGCTGTGGTAAGATGTTCTTTGGATCTTGAGATACTGGGTAAGATGATGGGATGTTCCTTGAGATGCTAGGTAAGATGTTCTCTGGACCTTGAGAAGGTAGGGTAAGATGTTGTATGAACCTTGAGATGGAAAGGTACGGCATTGCTAAGAAGTGAGACGATCTATGGGTCTTGAGATGCTTTCCTTAAGATGCTGGCCTTGAGATGCTGGAGAGCGCCTTGAGATGTATAATATGTAATACGCTATGTAATATGCTATATACTATATAATATAATATGCTACATAGTATGCTATAGACTATATAATATGCAATATTATATGCTATATAATATGCTGTATAATTACAGTTCCTTATGGAGTTGCATTTGTATGTGTAATAATATGCTATATACCATACAATTATTATGTATTATTAAGTAATTAAAATGATTAATATGTGCATAAAATGCAACTTAAAAGAAACCGCATCAAAATCCGATGAGTACTTTAGGAATAACATGTATTTCCCTTCTTTCCTATGCTTTATAATGGTAGGGGCCGGGGGGTGGGGATATGTCATGTTATGGTAATTAGTGGACGGATTGAGCCCGGACTACTTTTAATGACCTTAAAAAAGTAAGACTTACAAGCCTGTTCAGTCTTAGTCTAAATCCCATTAGTTACTAATGGGACATTTAAAATATCGAAACTGAGGGAGCATGCATAAATGACGTGTTGAGGGTGGGTGGGGTTCATTCATAAAATCATATATATGTCACATATAATGTATGTATATGCTAATGTAAGGTGTGTAGGTAGCTTTATTGTGTATTACACATAATATATGCACGTACCCTATGGTGAAAGATGGGATAAGTCGTATTGATTGTATGAGTCATAGATTCAAGTTGGAGCCGGCACTATAGTAAAAAATCGATAGAGACGAAAGCCGAACGATCGATAGTGAAGAAGGCAGAGTGGTTTACATTCTATTGTAATCCTGGAGAGCAGTTGATGTTGCCTGGACGAGTTCTAAAGTTGAAATGAGAGGGTTAGCATTGCAGTAATAGGGAAATGTTTAGTAGGCAAAGTCCTTTACATTCTATTGTAATCCTGGACAGCAGTTGATGATGCCTGGTCGAGTTCTAAAGTTGAACTGAGAGGGTTAGCATTGCAGTAATAGGGAAATTTTTAGGAGGCAAAGTCCTTTTCTATTCTATGACAGATACAAACGAAACTCAAAGTTTGAGAGATACTTACGTAACTCAAAGAGCTGATAAATGAAATCACTGTTTACAAAATTCAAATGTTTTTTATTGTGTCTAATTACAAAAGTACAAATTGTTTTTTATTGTCACTAATTACAAAAATACAAGTTATTTTTTTATTTTTTTTATAAATGTTTATTTTAAATTACAATACATATTGATATTTTATTTTTATTTTATAAATGTTTATTTTAAATTACAATACATATTTTTTTTTTTATTTTTATTTTATATAACAATAAATATTATTGTTTTTAAATGTTTATTTTAAATTTAAATTACAGTTTTTTTTAATTTTATTTTAATTTGTTTATTTTAAATACCAATGCATATTGTTTTATTTTAAATTACAATACATATTGTTTTATTTTTAATTAAAATACATTTATTTTGTTTATTTATTGTTTGGTAATGTTTATTTTGTGTATTTGTTTTTAAATGTTTATTTTAAATACCAATGCATATTGTTTTATTTTAAATTACAATACATATTGTTTTATTTTTAATTGAAATACATTTATTTTGTTTATTTATTGTTTGGTAATGTTTATTTTGTGTATTTGTTTTTAAATGTTTATTTTGTTTTACAATACATTAAGTGTAATTGTTTATACATCTTATAAAGTATATTGTAAAAATATGCTACACATTAACACATATAATGTGTGTATATACACTTTACGTATTATCTAATGCTTTATATTCATCTTGTTTGTATTTGCGAATATATTTTTGTACAATTTCTAAAACTTTATAGTTTCGCCAAAACATGCAATGTCCACACATTTTTATTTTTGGCTCGTACTTGTACATGAAAATTCGTTCACCATATAGGGTTATTTTGCGAATATATTTTTAATCTGGGTTTTTTGTAGTGGCTTTTATATTGCCTGGGTTGTAAACGCATACAAAGCATCCATTGTTTTCCACTAATTTAGTTACCTTACACCAGTTTTAAATATTTGTAAACTTCTTCAATTGAATCCATACATTGTATGGTGTATTCAAGCTATTGGCAATTTTTATTTCTTTTATCTTTTCTTGTTCTTCACAATCTACACAATACCGTTTGTTTTTATGAATTACGGTATGTAAACTTGTTGGCCTCAAGTTTAACCAGCAAAACTGGCACGACTCACACATCAAACTTTGCAGTGTAGTCATATTGTTTTCAACACGAATTACATTTGTTCCATTGCCATAGACAATTGTAACGCTTTATATTCATCTTCTTTGTATTCATAAATATATTCTCGAACATTCTTTAAAACATTCAAGACTCGCCAAAACATGCAATAGTTGCATACTTTTATTTCTGGCATATACTTGTAAATGTACACAGTTTCCCCATACGAAGATATGCTGTGAATATACTCTGCATCGGGATCGCCTCTGACTGAATAAACATCGCCACGATCGAATTTACACACGAAACAATCAATTTTTTCAAAACATCGGGTTACTTCACACCAATTGTCAAGATCGTTGAAATCATCAAAGTCAATCCACTCATCGTACGGTGTATTAAAGCTAGCAAGTACTTGTTCATCTTTTTTCTTTTCTTGCTTTACACATCTTGCACAGTATTGTTTGTTTTTATACATGACAGTTTGCAAACTTGACGGCGTATAGTTGATACTTTGCAAATTTGACGGCATATAGTTCAACCAGCAGAACTGGCATGCCTCACACAACAAACTTTCCAGAGTTATTGTATTCATGTTTTTTGCACAACAAACTTTACAATTTGCAATCTTGGGTTAAGAACAACACAAGTTTTTCAATTTCATCATTATTCATTTCAATTTGCGGACCTAACCATCCACCATACTTGACTGTTGTTCTGTCTGAAACCGGGCAAAGCAGTACAAGGCTTGAATTGTTTCCGTCGTTATAATATGTAACGTTCAGTTTTTCAATTTTGTCCTCTGGTTTTTGAATGTCAACGTTTTGATCATGTACTCCTTGAATGAACTTTAATATCAGCTTGCCTGTCGCCAATGAAAATTCAACTGTTGTGCAATCAATTTCGTTTCGAATTCGACCAATGTAAATATAATTGCTTTGCTTGAAATTGTTCCAAGTTTTTCGAGCCAAGAGTCGAGTTCCAATCTAAATTCATTTTAAATGTTTACAATACAACAAATTTACACAAAGTATATAAAAACATTACACTACATTTTAATTCAAACTTACAATTTTTGAATTTGGATTCTTGAAAAATGATGTTTTGTTTGTGTTTTTATTCAATGGAGTATCCCAATTTCTACACAAAATCGGATCGTACGATTCAAGAGTCACTTGCTCCATATTAGATGTTACCAGCTCGGCTTTCAACTCACGACTGAATAAAGTTCGTTACTTGTGCTCTATTTATAGACTTTCAGACTGCAAAGCTCAAAATGTCAGCTGGGTATTGAGGGGAAAGGTTGACCTAATACGTTGAAGTTTCCGTATGTGAAACGTTTTCAATTTTATTATATATTCGACAAACTTGCGGGAAAGTAAGCTCCCACTTTTCCCATCTGTTTTCCCACTTTATAATAGGTTTAGAAGTAGAATTGTCCACACTACGTGTTTTTATGACAGCAATGTTTCCGTGAATAGATATGGTAAAGTCCACAGTGTACAGCTGATCCTCCATCCTACACTTCTAGACAGCAACTGAACGTATAAACAAAGAAACACATGTACTAACCCATCATTCATGCTACAATGGCTGACCCTGCTATTCCCCGCTCCTATCTCAATTATCGTTTAGCTGGAAGTTTTTCTGGTTTAAGTGGATTTCTAGCAAACAGAAAAAAATGGAAAAATAAAAAACAAGTTGAACAAGAGCTCCAGAAACTACAAGCGTACTCTCTGCATAAAGATATACGACGAAAGTTTCCGCGCAGGAAAGTATTGTTTAATTTTATTAATCAAAACTATGCCTCTGATCTTAAGGACATTAGTAACATTGCAGAATGGAACAATTGCAACCACTTTGTGCTAATTGTTGTTGACGCATTCAGCAAAAAAGCATATGTACGTATGTTAAAAGATAAGTCGTCAAATTCAATGATTCGAGCGTTTAAGTCTATATTTCGAGAAGCTGGAACAACACCAATGACGTTGTTTACAGATATGGGAAAAGAATACAGAAACACAAAGTTTAGAGAGTTTCTAAAAGAAAACAGAATTGTAAATTACCACATTTATTCATACATCAAGAGTACATTCAGTGAACGCTTTATTCGTACACTGTTTACAAAACTAGAACGTTATATGACCGCAAAAAACACGTTAAAAATTGATGATAAAATACAAGACTTTGTCAAAGCTTACAACAATACAATTCACAGGACTATACAGACAACGCCTAATAAAGTGACAAAAAAGAACGAGTTTGAGATATGGCATAGAATATTCAAATCTTCATTGCAAAATCAAGAAACAAAACCATCAAAGTTTAGCATTGAAGACAGAGTTAGAATATCAAGAGCTAAAATTTTGTTTGAAAAAGGTAAAACAAGCTACATATTTTCACATATAATAACAAGTTATGCAAAGTTTTATTTAGTTATGTACTGGCTGTTGACAAGATATTCTGAAAATTGGAGTAGAGAGGAATTTGTCGTAAAAAGTGTGCAAAACACTTACCCAACTACCTATTTATTGAAAGACTTAAACAACGAAGGTATGCTTTAGTTATCGTCGTAACTGTTCTTTTTTGTAAGTTATCGACGAAACAGCTTCTTTTTTGTAAGTTATCGTCATAACAGTTCTTTTATGTTTGTTATCGACGTAACAGCTTCTTTTTTTATGTTTGTTATCGACGTAACTTCTCTGTTTGTTATCGTCATTTCAGCTTCTTTTTTTATGTTTGTTATCGACGTAACAGCTTCTTTTTTGTAAGTTATCGACATTTCAGCTTCTTTTTACTAAGTTATCGTCATAACAGTTCTTTTTTGTAAGTTATCGACATTTCAGCTTTTTTTGTAAGTTATCGTCATATCTGTTCTTTTTTGCAAGTTATCGACATTTCAGCTTCTTTTTTGTTTGTTATCGACGAAACAGCTTCTTTTTACTAAGTTATCGTCATAACAGTTCTTTTTTGTAAGTTATCGTCATATCAGTTATTTTGTGTAAGTTATCAACATTTCAGCTTCTTTTTTGTAAGTTATCGTCATAACAGTTCTTTTTTGTAAGTTATCGTCATATCAGTTATTTTGTGTAAGTTATCGTCATAACTTTTATGTTTGTTATCGTCATAACTTCTCTGTCTTTTATCGACATTTCAGCTTCTTTTTTGTAAGTTATCGACATATCAGTTATTTTTGGTATGTTATCGAGATATCGACTACTTTTTGTTAGTTAACGTCGTAACTTCTCAGTTTTGTTTGTTATCGTCATAACTTCTCCGTTTTGTTTGTTATCGACATAACTTTTATGTTTGTTATCGACATTCCAGCTTCTTTTTTGTATGTTATCGAGATATCGACTACTTTTTGTTAGTTAACGTCGTAACTTCTCTGTTTTGTTTGTTATCGTCATAACTTCTCCGTTTTGTTTGTTATCGACATAACTTTTATGTTTGTTATCGACATTCCAGCTTCTTTTTTGTAAGTTATCGACATTTCAGCTTCTTTTTTGTAAGTTATCGTCATAACTTTTCCGTTTTGTTTGTTATCGACATAACTTTTATGTTTGTTATCGACATTTCAGCTTCTTTTATGTAAGTTATCAACATTTCAGCTTCTGTTTTGTAAGTTATCGTCATATCAGTTACATTTTGTCTGAAATCAACGTTTGAGTTTCTTTAGTATAAACTGTTGTATGAATATCCAAATCTCGTTTTTGTTTATGATATTTGTAAAGTAACATGCTTTTATTGTTTTTCAGATATTACAGGCGCGTTTTACGAACAGGAACTAAGTTTGGTTTAAAATGCTTTCAACACATGCATTAGAATCTGCAGCGCCTCCTAGCGTATGCTGTACACTTACTAGCAAAAGCAAAAATTTGACAGCAAATACAGCCACTAATTTTATAGCTGAACTCCCAAATGAACTAAAGTTGCCTCAAGAATTGTATGAAGTGGGTGTTGTAAGTTTGAAATACAAAGCAGCAAAACCATCTCGAAAGACTCGTGAAGTGCAAGCTCAACCCTTATTCCCAAACTTGAAACCATCCAAAATAGTATTCGGAAAAATTAAGAAAACAAAAGAAGATATATTTAGTTTTATTACTGATAACAATATTGCATTACAAAAAGAAGGAGTTCGATTTGGGTTTTCATTTTTTTACGTGTCAAATGATGCTATATTTATATCTGCAAAGAATACATATGGTGAAGTTTATCAGTTTGTAGTCATACCAGACGAGTTAGCTGTTTTTTATGGATTCAATCGAAATCAGTTTCCGTTTGGACAAATACCAGCTTTAAGTAAAATATCACTCGAATCTTTTGCACGAATACCTATAAACACTGAATTTGAAATAAAACAAACATTTCAAGATTACCAGAATTTGATAACTATACAACAACCATTTCAAAGCGTTATTCCGTTTAGCCGACAAAATGCTCAAGGAGACGAAGATCCTAAGATATATTTTAAGAGATTAAATGAAAGAATGATGCCATATTTTCAAAAATTTGAAATAAATATAGAATCTGATGGCAAAGCTAATTTTGAATTCCAAGATGATTCTAAAGAATCTAAAAGCTATTGCGTGCTGCCTGTAAAACTACTGGAATGCTTAGGGTTTTTGGATGAAAAATTTGCCACAGGGCTTTATGTATCTAATGCAACGTTTGATATGAAAAAATTCAACGAAATTAACGATCGTGAATACTTGGATTTTCGCTTCTCGATTGACAATAGATACTATGCGCCAATGAGCGAACCAAAATCTTTAGAAATTGACTATGTATTAGATGATATAAACCACAGTATAGAGCAACGTATTTTTAATGATATAGTTATAAACTTTGTAATAAAAGACGGAGACATTTACATAGAAGATTTAGATGAAAATATGTCTGTTCAACTACCTGCAGCAGTTAACCGTCACCTCGGCATTCCAGAAAATCAAGTGTTTGTTCGCGATACAAGAGTAAAAGTAGGCTTAGATATACAAGTAGAAGAAGAAAAAAAAGAGATTGAAAAAGAAGAAATTGGTGAACATGACGATGAAATATGTCCAATTTCAAAACGAATTGTCGTTATAAGTGATATTGTACAAAACCAGTACTATAATCACCATGTCTTGCCGGTTCTACAAGATTCAGATCTAGTTAAAGACGATATAAACAAACAATTGTCTATTTCAATCCAGTAATATTTCTACCGTTGAGTAGAGCAGACATACGTCAAATTCATGTCAAGTTAGTTGACGAGTTTGCAAGACAGCTTGATTTTGGAGAAGACAGTGAAACCAATATAAAATTGTATTTCAAGCCTAGATATTAGACATCATGAGGCAAGTTAATTGCGATGACGAAAAGTGTATTCTACAAGATCCATCGTATATTCAAACTGGCAATGGTGGTGTAGCCGGAGGCGTATACGCTGGAAGTTCTGGTATTTCACCAGACGAATCTTCGGAAGAGGTCGAAAACCCAAGAAATCCCTGTATTATAACAAAACAAGTACAGCTAAGAAGCAAAAGTGTGTTAAAAGATCCAAGAAATAGTATAAATAGCCATAATTATTTCTTAATTGCTCAGTTAGTGACGAATCTTCAAGGCGTACACATCTCTCATTATGGATATCAACAATGTTTTTGAAGAAAAACCAACAATCTACGAAACATCTCAGAAATCATTGAGTTCAGAGTTAAATTTGGTGGAACTGCCCCCTACAAATATAAGTGAACTTACAACAACAGACTATATTCAATGCTTTTCCCTATTAAGTACTAAGGATTCACACAACCCATTGGAATTTCGATGGATATATGATAATTATGGCTCGCTACAAGAGTCCATGTTAAGTTTAGGCGTGAGGATTGTCAAACAAGATGGTACGAGTTGCGAAGCAGCTGACGTTGTGGCACCAACAAACTTGTTTTTTCACGCACTGTTTTCAAATTTACAACTGTATTTGAATGGCCAACTTGTACTGGATACGTCAAACTTTTATCCATGGTCAGCCTACTTGCAAAGAGCATTGGGAACAAGTCAACTGGAAAAAGATGGATACTTGAAGGATGAAATGTGGTATCCTAATGCTGTTCCTAATACATATGCAGTCACTGACGCTGGTTTTAATGCAAGATATCTATTGTCTCAAAACTCAAAGCAATTTTATTTACTTGGATCTCTCCTTGGAAACTTTTTCAACCAAAACAGATATATTCCAAGTGGGACAGAATGTCGAATTGTCTTGAAACGTAGCGATCCATACTTGTACTTGGACTGTTCAAAGAACGATAAATCAGGATTTTCTGGTTGTCCGTATAAAGCAGAAATAACAGACGCCATCTTTTATGCTGCTAAAAAAAGCGTTTCGCAAGATGTTGTGAATTTGCACAGACAACAGTTAATGAACAATGAAACATTCAAATATGTAACTAATGAAATCCAAATGAAAGCCATATCAGTAGCAAAAGGATTAACATCGGTAACGTCAGATGGAGTTGTCATAGGCAAAATACCAAAACTAATGGTGTTCAGTATGGTTGATACTGAAGGGTTCAATGGAAATATGATGAAATCAGCATTCAATTTTGAAACTTTCAATATCAGCGAGCTGAATGTTACTTGGAATGGCGAAAATGTGGAAAATCGTGTTATTCCATACAGTTTTGCAGGTGATGACGCAACAGCTGGTAACAACTTCTTAGTTGCTCTCCGATCGTTGAGAAAGACAGTCGCATCTGAGTCGCTGGGAAATGGAATCTCCAGAGACAACTATCTCAAGGGTAAATTACACAAACTCGAATAATATTATATATGAAACAATTGCTTGTATGTATATGCTTCATGTTTGGGTTTGTATACTTTACAGGTAATGTATTTACTGCTGTGGAACTTTTACCAAACAATGGTAACGCTCTTTCCGTGAACCGAAAAAGGCAAGTGAAAATTGGATTGAAATTCAAGAAACCGTTGGATAAAGCCATAACCATACTCGTCTATTGTTTGTACCAAGGAGTATTTGAGCTCGATAGAAATAAACAAATACATTTTGACTATTAAAATATGAATACAAGTTCTATTCGCAAAGCTTTGCGACGATTGATGTTAGATATAGATATAGATATACCTATATATGTTGTAGCTGCAAATACATTGTATAAAGATGTTAAATTTGATAGTTTTCCTATAGCTATTGTACAGAATGTAGATACAATTAATAATTACGGATCCCATTGGATAGCTTGGTTTATTATATCGAATAATGAATGTGAATACTTTGATAGTTTTGGAAATTGTATACGTAAATATGTAAATATAGAGATACCAAATATACCTATAGTTAGAAGCAATTGTAAACAACTGCAAAGTGACTTTTCCTATGTGTGTGGACAGTACTGTATATACTTTTTGTATGCTAGAATAATTGGTATATCCTATAAGAAGATAATATATTCGTTTACAGTATATTGTAATGTTAATGATAAGAAAGTTGAACGTTTTGTAAAATCAATTCCAAATTTTAATCCATACATGTTATACAATAGAAATGAAAAATGTCTTGTAAATTCATGCCGTTATATGTTTTGCAATTGAATAAATACGTATATAGCTTTTGTTTTTATGATTTTAAATCATTTGTTGTTGAAACATCATTGAGCATGGATATCATAAATTTTGATCTCAATCATCCATTTACAATGTCAGTCATAGAATGCACTGGCTCAGGAAAGACGTTTATGATTAGAGAATTCATAAAACGTAGACATGAAGTTATAACACAAAAGTTGGACAAAGTTGTGTATGTGTACTGCGATTTCCAACCAATATTTCATCAAATGCAGGCTGAAAATGATAACATTATATTCACAAACAATATTCAAGATTTAGAAGAGCTTGCTACTGATTCTACATTGGTTGTTGTTGACGACCAGATGGATTTACTAACAAAACGCGATAATTTGGAACTCATAACTAGATTCTTTGTAAAGCATGCCCACCATAGAGGTGTATCAATTATACTTATTCTACAAAATGCATTCAAAAAACAATTGCGAGAAGTCAATATTAATTCACAATACTTGATAATGTTTGATCAACCACGTGACCGAAGTACAATTAGACGATTGGCATCTCAGATATGTCCTAATAATATAAAGTTTCTTCAAGATGCATATATAAAAGCAGTACAATTGCGAAAATTTGGTCATTTGATGATGGACTTGCATCCAAGAAGCAGCAACGTAAAGTACTGGTGTCGATCACATGTATTTCCTGATAAGGCTTGTGAAGCGTACGCTTCAATATGACAACTAGATTGGAGACAGAATGCGATTTCTTATACAAGCTAATAACATACAGAAATACAAAAAGTGTTATTGAAAGTGCAACTCAAAATCAATTATATGCAATAATCGATTGTCTAAATAATTATAAGCTGTTTTGTAATACCAAGTGTATACAATTAGATACATTGATTGAACAAATACATTCAAATAACGTTAAAACAGTTATAAAACAGAATTTCAAGCTTGTTTGCAAAGTACTTTGCACTATATTTTGTGAAGTTATATCTTGTGAACTATTCTTACAATGGCCAGAGTAATGAAGTGTATTGATCCCGAACTGTATAAAAAACTAATGGAGATTTATTTAAATATGTCAAAATTTGAAACACAACCAAGCGAACATATAAGTCAGATTGCAATAACAAATGAAGAAGAAGATTTGGATGAAAAAACGTTTTCTGAACGACCAAAACATAATTTCTGGCTTAAAGTACCAGATGAAAACTTGTATAAACCAAACAAAAAGAGGAAAAAGTAGTCAGTTCTGTGTGAGACGTTGAAGAGTGAACATGAAATTTATAGCTCTCTGTATGATTGCAATGTACATAACATGTACATATTGCAATGACATTGATGTTGGTGAGTCGGAGCATGCGCAGTTGATTAAAAAGTATGATCAAATTCGAGACAATTTGTTAAAAGGGGCGGAGCAACTGGATAGTCAACAGTTGACTCACTCGCTCGCGGACTCAGTTCAGTTTCTGCTGTGGAACCTGCTCAACCAAAAAAAGTTTGCTCCCGACGGAAAGCCTGAAAATACGCAAGATACTGGACTTTTGTATTCATCGTTTGGATTGCTTCTACTTTTGTGTATACTCAAATTGTACAAGTGTATAAAAAAGATTTATTGTGAGTGGCGCAAACCGGCATTGGAATAATGGAGGATACATATACATTTCCAAGTGCTGTAAAAACTCAACCACGAGTAGAAAATCTAGCATATGTCGTAAGTAATTTTATCTACAATTTAAATGTTTTTTGTAGTTTCTCATTTAACAGGGGACGCACGCCATCTAGTTGTTGTACTAAATACTAATAATTCGAATTTACAGTTACTTAATTGTCCAATGGCAAGATGTACTTACGATACTCGTAAATGGTTTCCATATTACCGACATGTTGAGCTTACACATCACTGCGAAGACTGTGCACTGTATACTCCATCTAAATCTACGCATGCGTGCCCGCGTATTGGGCAGCGCGGTGGACACGTGGACGCTGGACATGCAATTGATTTGTCATTTTTCAAGGAAATTTCAAGATCAAACCTTGGCGCGGTCAAAGAGTATTCATATGAGCCGGCAGATGACTATATTAGCATTGAAGATATGTTTGAATTTGTGAAGACTCCAACTGAGAAACTTTTGAATGAAAACTTGATTGTGTATAAAGCAATGAGTGTAATTATTGGAATAAACGTTCTTATGGAGAAAGATATTCACGATGGCGACTACTCGTTTAAACATCAAGAAACAATATTTTTCGAGTCTAGACCTTTCGATCTTCATGATTCTAATGGAATTAATACGATTATGCTTGAAGCTGCTAATGAAATTATTGACAAAAAGAATAGTTTTACTGAACTAGGAAGTGGATGGAGAATAATAAGAATTGTATCGTTTCAAGTAAAGCTTGGGGAACTGTCACTCTTAAAAAACTCGAAAATACGCGGCTATCTCAAGATGCCATTTATAAAGCAAGGAATTGTAAATATCAACAACACAGATGGAAAATGTTTCCATTACTGTATTGCTGCTGCTGTGTATATGGAAAACGAGATAAAAGAACATAAGCGATTACGTGATGAAGATATAAAAGTCATCAATGCTATTAAGAAGCCACTACAATTAAACCTATATCGTCATGATAGATGGAAAAAGTATCTGCAAAACTTTGACTTTTCAATGATGAGTGACGCGGGTGTTAATGTACATACGGATATTCCATTGTTTGAAGAAGCTAATGATATTCGAGTTAATGTGTTTACTCATGAAGGAAAAAACATTGTTCTAACCTACAAGAGTGTACATACATCTACAAAAATTGTGAATTTGTTCTTGATACATGAAAACGACGAGCAAGGAAAACGTTGTCATTTTGTATTAATTAAAGACTTGAATCGTTTTCTTGGACATATAAAACCAGAACGTATGTTTTTCTGCCAAGAGTGTTTTAGATTCAAGAAAAGTTATGAGCAGCTATTGAAACATAATTGCAAAGACGTAAAAGAGCAAATATTTGATTTCCCTGATAAAAAATTTAGAATAAAATTCAAGAATGAACATATGACACTAGCAGTACCGTACATATTATTCTATGATTGGAAAACGTTTGCTGAAGCAATAGGACAAAAGAAAAACGCAACAACATTTGTCTCACAGTTCAAACCAGCAAGTTATGCCATTGTAATTGTAAAAACAACAACAGATGACATGCAAGTTGTTCATGCAAGCTATTACAATAGAGAAAACCCAGTCAAGCATTTTTATGAGACTGTTTTCTATTGGGCGGACAAACTTGTCGCTAAAATTCGAAACACTAACAATTTTAACAAACCGGATGCTGAAACATTAAAAAAACATCAAGCTGCAACAGCATGTGAACTTTGTAATCGGAAATTTACAGTTGAAAAGAAGAAAACAAAGAAACGAAGCCGCGCAGAAGCATTTGATTCAGAAGATGAAATTAATGCACTTATTGACGAATTTGGAGATGAAATTGGCGGATTTGCTGGAGCAGTAGATCAAGTTAATGGAAAAACAAAGACTCCAGTCGTAAAAACGTATCATTATAACCACACCGATGGTACATATATTGCAGCTTTATGCCAGTCATGCAACCTCAAGGTAAAATACAAACGTGAGCTTGTATGTGTTTGTCATAATTCAACCGGTTTTGATCTACATTTGCTTGTAAATTCACTTGATTAAGAGATGTTTAATGCCGAAGATGTTGAAGTAATTGCCAAATCGTCAGAAAAATTTGTGCAAATGACTATTACTCACAAGAATAAAGTCTTACCAGCATTAAATAAAACTTTAGGAAGTGATAATACTGAAAAACTTGAAGAAATTGATCGAAGAGTTAAAATAAGATTCATTGACAGCTGTCAATTTGTCAAAGATAGTTTGTCAAACCTCGCAGATGTAGTTGTGAAAGAAAAAAGCAAACGCTTGACATTAATTGACCAATGTTTCAAGGAAATGGTTTCAACTGGTGTTCCAAATACAACTGAAAATAATGAATTGCTGTTTGCAAAAATCCCGTTTCCGTACAGTTATCTTACATCGCCAACTGTGTTTCAAGATGGACACCCTATCCCAGAACGCAAATGGTTCAATAACGATTTGACGGGAAAAGCAATTACAGACTCGGAATGGTCACTAGTGAACAAAATAATTCAACAGTTTAATATCAGGGACTTTAACCAGTACTGTAAATTATATAATATACTGGACAGCGTACTTTTGGCGGCTGTATGGGAAAATTTTAGACGTATTGGAATGAAAAATACAGGACTAGATCCTACATACGTCTGTACCACCAGCGGATACGCATGGCAGAGTTTTTTAAAGACTAGCGGAGTTGAAATTGATGTTATACGTGACTATGAAATGTATAAAATGGTCAAAAAAGGTATTCGTGGTGGCATTTGCTATGCCTCGCAGAAACTTGTGGTGGCCAACACTGAACGAGATGCGCAGCACTACAATGCTGAGCTACCAAGACAGCACATTCTCTATGTAAATAAGAATGGAATGTATGCTGAAGCTCTATGCAAGAAGTTTCCGCTTGGCGAATTTAAATGGGAATCTGTAGATACATTGAACAATATAGACTGGATAAATCGCGACTTTGAAGCTGGAAACAAAGGGTATATTCTAGAAGTTGACTTGGAATACCCAATTGATGTCCAAGAAAAAACCAAGGAAATCCCACTTTGTCCAGAAAAACTCAAAGTTCAAATGAAAGAGCTGTCAGATCGACAAAAAGATCATGTTTCAAAACTTGGAGCACTAGGAAAATCTTTCCTGTCTCAAGAAAAACTTATGCTTACATGCTATGAAAAGATGCAATACGTTGTGAACCATGCATCTCTACAGTATTATTTACAAATGGGAATGAAACTTGTAAAAATTCATCAAGGATTTTC
Source organism: Dicyrtomina minuta (assembly GCA_949802685.1). Classification (NCBI taxonomy): domain Eukaryota; kingdom Metazoa; phylum Arthropoda; class Collembola; order Symphypleona; family Dicyrtomidae; genus Dicyrtomina; species Dicyrtomina minuta. The sequence goes on from OX461811.1 coordinate 7,157,366, forward strand.
ATTCTCCCATCAAGCCTACATTAAAGATTATATAACAACAAACGTTGAAAGAAGAAGAAATGCAAAGTCAAAATCAGACAAGGATTTCTTGAAACTAATGAACAATGCTATATACGGAAAGTTTTTGCAGTCAAACGAAAATCTTATTACTGTGAAATTTTGTTCGTCACGTGTAAGCGTTGTGAAAACAATTGCAGACGAAAGATAAATGGGATTCAAAAGTTTATCTAATAATATCAGCCAAGTTGTACTAAAACCCAAGAAAGTTACACTTGACAAGCCAATTCAAGGAGGTTTTAATTGTTTGGAGCATTCAAAAGTAGCTTTTTACTCAGGGTTTTATCAGGAATTCCAGCCAGTGTTCAGAGAAAGGCTTCATCACCAGTACTCTGACACTGACAGCCATATTTTCCAGGCGAATAAATTAATTCTTTTATAAACTAATACATTTAAATCAATAAAAGTATGAAACATAATAGATAAAGTTGTAACTTTTATAATTTTGTAGATTTTGGATCCGAATAATACATACTTTGATGACCTATACAATTGCAAAAGCTTAGTAGATTATTCAAAACTGCCAGCGGGACATGAATTGACAGTGAAATATCCCGACTTGGTTAATCATAATGCTGGAATTGGCGGGAAATGGAAGATTGAGGATATGGATATTTGGAAAGTCGCCGCTTCCAGAGCCAAGGAATATGCAATTCGATCATTTTGCGGACGTGACGAATTAAAATGCAAGGGGATTCCCGCTCAAAGTTTGAAAAACTGTACGTTTGAAACATATGAAACAGCAATTAGAACACAACATGTCAAAAGATTGCCTGTGAATTTGATTCGATCAATAGACCACAAGCTCTACTTGATGAAAGTCAACAAAATTGCTTTCCATGGATTGGATGTAAATCGATACTACCCAGATGATAATAATTTAAACTACAGTCTGCCCTACGGATTCCATACTTTGTGAAAATAACGTTTGAGAAATATGATAAAGTTACAACACAATATGTGTAGTACATCGTTTAAAAACTAGTGTAACAAAAATACTTGAAAAAATAAGAACAAATAGTAATGTACGTATGAATTAAAAAATAAGCACCAAGATTTGTATTTACATTTACAATAAAAATGCATGTTGAAAATACAAGTAAATTAACAAGTATACGAAATGTAATGTAATTTAAAATACACATTCAATAAAATAAGTAAACAAATACAAAAAATAAACATTTACAAACAATAAATAAAAACAAATACACAAAATAAACATTTACAAAAAATAAAAAAGTATTGTAATTTTAAATACACATTTACAAAAAATAAAAAGAAGTATTGTAATTTAAAATACACATTTACAAAAAATAAAAAAAACAAATACACAAAATAAACATTTACAAAATAAAAAAAAATAAATATGTATTGTAATTTAAAATAAAACAAAATATTTATTGTAATTAAAAATAAAAAAAACAATTTGTAATTTTGTAATTGGTGACAATAAAAGCATTTTAAACAGAGTCATCATTTCATTACTTCTCTTCAAATCCCGATTCGTATCTCTCTAAAACATTGAGTTTCGCCTGTTTCTCTCTATTCAGATTCGTTCGTATCTCTCTAAAACATTGAGTTTCGCCTGTTTCTCTCTATTCAGATTTGTTCGTATCTCTCAATGATGAGAATGGAAAAGAACTTTGCCTCCTAAAAATTTCCCTATTACTGAAATGCTAACCCTCTCATTTCAACTTTGGTGCTCGACCAGGCAACATCAACTGCTCTCCAGGATTACAATAGAATGTAAACCACTCTGCCTTCTTCACTATCGATCGTTCGGCTTTCGTCTCTATCGATTTTTTACTATAGTGCCGGCTCCAACTTGAATCTATGACTCATACAATCAATACGACTTATCCCATCTTTCACCATAGGGTACGTGCATATATTATGTGTAATACACAATAAAGCTACCTACACACCTTGCATTAGCATATACATACATTATTTGTGACATATATATGATTTTATGCATGAACCCCACCCACCCTCAACACGTCATTTATGCATGCTCCCTCAGTTTCGATATTTTAAATGTCCCATTAGTAACTAATGGGATTTAGACTAAGACTGAACAGGCTTGTAAGTCTTACTTTTTTAAGGTCATTAAAAGTAGTCCGGGCTCAATCCGTCCACTAATTACCATAACATGACATATCCCCACCCCCCGGCCCCTACCATTATAAAGCATAGGAAAGAAGGGAAATACATGTTATTCCTAAAGTACTCATCGGATTTTGATGCGGTTTCTCTTAAGTTGCATCTTATGCACATATTAATCATTTTAATTACTTAATAATACATAATAATTGTATGGTATATAGCATATTATTACACATACAAATGCAACTCCATAAGGAACTGTAATTATACAGCATATTATATAGCATATAATATTGCATATTATATAGTCTATAGCATACTATGTAGCATATTATATTATATAGTATATAGCATATTACATAGCGTATTACATATTATACATCTCAAGGCGCTCTCCAGCATCTCAAGGCCAGCATCTCAAGGAAAGCATCTCAAGACCCATAGATCGTCTCACTTCTTAGCAATGCCGTACCTTTCCATCTCAAGGTTCATACAACATCTTACCCTACCTTCTCAAGGTCCAGAGAACATCTTACCTAGCATCTCAAGGAACATCCCATCATCTTACCCAGTATCTCAAGATCCAAAGAACATCTTACCACAGCATCTCAAAATCCAACGAACGTCTCGCCCCTATCTTCTAAGGACCCCAGAACATCTCATCCATATCCTCTTAAGACCCCCGACATCTCAAGACCAACATCTTAAGACATCACCCCTCCCCACCCACCCTACCCCCCACCCCCACGGCCGCCATTTTAATTTGAAGGCAAATTCGGCAAATATACCTACTTAAATGCATAAAACGGTAAATACAATATATTTTAATGTTTTGAAAAGTATAAAATGTTCTATTTGCATTTTTTTGAAAAGTGCAAAATGTTATATTTTAATGTTTTGAAAAGTACAAAAAATGTTCTATTTACAAAATTAAAAATGCAAAAATTTTCTAATTGCATAGTTTTGAAACTTGTGAAAAGTTCTATTTACGTATGATTTCAAGTTCAAAATATTATTCTAAAAAATAATACTTTGGTAGATATTGCATTTTGTTCTTACAATTAGATGAAAATTGCTATATGACTCATTTTGATTCTTTACAGTCTGAGGATATAGGTAAATTAGCATGTAATTCTATATATCTCTGTCTACCGATATTTTTTCTGGAAGCGTGTAAATCCATGAAAAATTTTGAGCCAGTGAATAGCATTGTGAAGATAGTATCAATGTCTCCAGGGAGGACCGAGCTTACGAATTCTCTCCCCACACTGTGTGGGACGGGGCAGGACGGAACCAAAGCTGCAGAACCCGCATTTCCCGGTCCTGGTTCCGGTCGATCCCGATACCGATCAAGATTAAAGTCATTCTGATGACCTGTCCGTGGATCTTTTTCACCCCCAGAGTCACTCGTGTCACTTGAGTCTGTCAGTCGGCTACTTCCAGACACCTTCAAATTTTAATACGTAATTCATTAGCATTTTATTCCATTACAATTTAAAATTTAAATTAAAAGAAAATTGTTGCATGTATTTTGCTTATGCTAAATTCCTATTACTAATTTTTCAGTGTTAAGTACATTGAGTTTGACTGTTGCACTAATTTAAACTTTAGGGGTCGTCCATAAATTATGTCAGTCACTTGCAATCAGTAAATGGGTTGCTCTCCGTTATATAAGGAATAAAACCCCTTTTTATTTAACTGCTGTGTTAAATAACAATATTGAACCTACTACATACAGATATTGCATATGCGGGTGGGTTTATCTTAAATAATATATTACATCCTATATATCGTGGATAAAGAACCAAAATGACCCATATCCAATTTTATCAAGAATCAAAATGAACTATGTCATAAAATAAGAAACATGCGTAAAATGTTAATTAAGAGTTTTTAAAAAGTGGAAAATGTTGTAATCACTTGTTTTTGAAAACTGTAAAATGTTCTATTTGCATATTTTTGAAAAGCGTAAAATGTTCTATTTACATGCTTTTGAAAATGTGCAAAATGTTCTTATTTTTGAAAAGTGTAAAATGTTCTACTTAAATGCTTTCAAGACATATTTGAATATTTGTGTGGATAGTGGATATTGTTTTTAGCTACAAATGGATATGGGTCATTTTGGTTCTTCACTGACGATATGACATCATTTATGAACGATACTTCATAGTCTAATCGAAGTTAAGTAGGCGCTTCCAATAAGTACTATGTACGTACGATTACTACCTACTATGTATCTGTCTTATCATTACGTTAAACGGTTGAAGTAAGGTAAGGTAAGTAAGGTGTGCAGTAAGAGATCGTCCACAAATGACGTCATCGCTAGTGTCAATGTTTCTACTTGGCTGCTAATGACATCCCTTGCTCAAGATAACCATTTGCACAATAGTTATGAGCTCATGACAAGGGGATAATAGTGTTTTAAAAATATGGATTTTTAGATAACGTCATTTGTGAACAACCCCTAATCACAAGTACATAGCTTAGTTCTAACTATTGATATATTGTACAATTGAATAGATAAGCGAATATCGATATCGATACTGACACTTATTGGTACTCTTAACCATGCAGTGTTATTTGCTCCTACTTTAATTTTAATTTTATAAATTCAAAAATTTTAACTAACTTAAAATCTATTTGAATTCAAATATTATATACAATACTCTATTCAACGTGTTTAAAATCTTTATATCAAAATAGTGGTGTTTTTAAACATGAAATTAAAATGACACATTCTGATGCCGAATAAAATTTTGAAAGACTTTTCAAAATTCCAAAAACTCCTATGCGTGTAGTTAGTTTGGAAATCAGAAAGTTAATTCATGTCTGCAAATGGGACTAATAAATATGATTAGGGTAATGTATGCAATAAATTAATTAGGAATTATTTAATTTACTTACCATCTTATAGAGTATTGATTGCTACACTATATATAGCAGTTTTTCCTTTATTGATTAATTTTTTTATGTTTTTACCACTTTTACGTTAAATTGTACAGGGTCTTCAACATCATTCTGTAAATGCAGTTTTCTTTTATTCGTTTTTATTACACAGTTGTAATTTGAATTGAGTAATTAATTAAAAAATAATTAGGATTAAATAGAAAGTTCGGAGCCGTCCAGTGAGTTGAGTTGTGATGATAATTGCGAAAAATAATAAAATTAGAAATTGAATTAATATATCTGTATTACTATTACTCAATATCTATGATGGCTCTGCATTACCTTATCTCAAATTTGCAAATCTGCACTCACTTTAAGGTATAGGGAATATTCGTATACCTATTTATGTAATAAAATATTTATTTATAATTTTGTCCGTGCGGCTTCAAGTTGAGGAGCCATAACACGCTTTTACAATTATATGAAATCAAAAATCAAAACACGGCCACGGCCAAAAGCCAGGCTAGCGAAAGGACAGACAGATAAATTGACATTGACAAAAGTTGATAAGAAATGACAGATACAGAATAATGTTATTTTTAATCTTCAATTTCCACCTGCAATTTTAAGCCTCTGTTTTCAAATACTCAAATCAGACAGAGTATAAAGCAAATAATACTGTGATAAATAAAGGGAGCGTTCATAAATTACGTCATGGGTGGGGTCACCACTGGGTCTGTTTGGATACTGATCACATCCCATTTTAAAGATATCCTTTAACGCCAACGCAATGGTTCCACTAGTGACAGAGGGAGTGATAAGGTCCTAAAAATGCGGATATTTCGATGACATCATTCATGGACGACCCCTCAAGGTAACCCCAGGTATGTAGTTGTACTGAATGTTGTGGCATATACTTATATACTTATTAACTTATAACCTACACTGCATACTAATTTTTAAAACAGTTAACTCACAGCTATAGCGTAAACGTCCGCTGTCCATAAATGATATTCCACCCAAATTATCAATCTTTTGAAAAAACCCCATGTTATCTCTTCAACGTTGATTAAATTGCTATCCTTACCATGGCATGTTTAACATTACTTGACTAGAAACACCCATCCTACTAATGACATCATTTATGGGCGATTCCTCATACTGTTTCAGTGAGAATCGCAGAATGACATTGTGTTCTATCCTACATTTAATCAATATTAACTAAAAGATACATATTGTCTGTGAAGAACCAAAATGACCCGTATCCATTTTTAGCTAAAACAAATATTAACTATCTACACAAATATTCAAATACGTCTTAAGAGCATTTAAATAGAACATTTTACATTTAGAAATATGTAAGTTACAACATTTTGCACCTTTTTAAAAACATGAAATTAGAACATTTTGCACCTTTGAAAAAACATGTAAATAGGACATTTTATGTTTTTCAAAAACTCGCAATTAACATTTTACGAATGCTTTTATTTTGTTTTTATGACATAGCTCGTTTTGATTCTAGCCTGAATTGGATATGGGTCAATTTGGTACTTCACTGACAATATTTATTTCGTCGTTGAGTTTAAGATTTTTACACTACTACACATTATCATAGAAACCTGAATTTTCCTGCTTTGGATTATGGATTTTTCATCTTTTCAAATTTTGTTGAATAATATCATCGTCACAATACTTTGAAATATTTGAAGAAAGGCGCCAAATATTTAAAAATTATTTACAGTGTTTTTTTAGGAATAATCAATTTATTTTAAAATAAAACAGTAGTGTTTCTAATAAAAAATTGTTTTTTACTCGTTTCTTTTGAAGTTTAAATAAGTCAGATGAAGCTCTGATGTCCTGCATTAAAATTACTGCTGCCGCCGCCATTTTTTTTGCGTTTACTCTGGGTACAACATGTCATAGTATTTAATGTAGCTTTCTTAAGCTACATAGGTCACAGGTCACAGGTCGGTCTAGGTCACTGACCGACCGTTCCAGTTTCGTGTTCAAAAAATAAGGGAACAAAGTCCAACAGTCCCAATAAATCTTGATAATGCGCTATTTTAAAATCATCTTAATCTTAAGTGTTCTACTTGGGTAGTTTATTGGAGGTAACAGAGCTAAAGCTTATAATAGAGCATGAGGGGTCGTCAATAAAAGACGTCACGGGTGCGTTAAATCAGTCTACCTGGAGAAAAATTGCATTCGACACATAGCTATTTGCGAATTTACCCAATGGTTAAGCTGATGGCAGTGGAGGCCATAGGGTCATAAAAATGAAGATATTTTGATAACGCCATTTATGGATGCTCCCTTACGGATTCTGCATCAATCGATTTTTGTCTTGTAACTAAATTAAACTTTATCGATTTTTTAGCTGGCTTTTTGTCGTTTCGACTTTTACCAGTCATTCTTAAATATTTTGTGTCGATTTCAAATTATTTAGCTTTCTCAAACGGGACTAAAACTGTAAATGAAATTCTTTCGCTTCCAAGTGCCACAAACGAATTGGCGGGGGGCCTAAATGCTCAGCAGGGTGAGTTCCCTTTCGAGCGTCGAGTTAAAAATTAACATTTAAAGTGGAAGCCTATTTGTGGAGGGGCATTGGTGGGAGATAGACATATCCTCAGAGCCGCACATTGCTTCAGTAAGTTAAACAAAACTTAAAAACCTAAAAATACCTAAAAATGTAGTCTGAGCACTTCCGTTAACGCTTCTTATACAAATTAAAAGGCGGTCCAACTTAAAATCCCAAAACATGTTTTCTGCGCATGTGCAAAAACGTTTTGAATAGAAGTTAAAGGCGGTAGAACTTAAAATTCCTAAAAATGTAGTATATGCGTATGTGCAAACGCAAAAATCTTTATAATAACCAGTTTTAGCTCCAAAATCGTCAAGCACAAAAATCTCCAATTCCGCGCATGTGTACACTTTCAATGGATATAGAAAAAGGCGGCAAAACTTAAAATGCATAAACATGCAGAATGCACATTTTCAAAAGCGCTTTACACAAAACTTAGGAGCTCGTAAAATTTAAAACGTAAAAACAATTCTGCGCATGTGCGAAAACGTTTTAAATAAAAATAATAAAAAGTGAAAAGAAGACCGACTTAAAATGCCTGAAAATATTTTCTGCGCATGCGCAGAAGCGCTTTAGAAAAAATTAAAAGTCGATAAAACTTAAAATACCTTGAACTACTGTACTGCGCACTGCGCACGTACAAATAAGTTTCCGATAAAATGTAAAATTAAAAGGCGGGAAACTTCAAATAACCTAAAACTGCGTTTGTTTGTTTTATACTTGACTCTTTAGGAAATTAATTTGAATGTAATAGCAGCGTGGAGGGCCTTAATTCTTGAGACACCCTTTAGGACGTTGTATTGTATATAGTGTTATTATACATAAATGTTTTGTGTATGTTTAACACAGGGAGAAAACTAAGCTTAAGGAATTTGACATAGCTGTATTTGAATTGGATCAAGATGTGAAAATAAACAGATTGGTTAATTATGACAATTTGAAAATTTCGAACGTCGATATTTATCGTCAAGGAATGGTTTGCACTGCCATGGCCATGGGCTAGAGTAGGGATATTTACTTAATTCAAGAGGCGCCCACAGTTTTTCAAAAAGCTCAATTGACCATTACATACCAATCAACACATGCGCACCTTTCAGAGCATCATATGAAAAGGATGAACAAATCTATGCTGTCAACCCGCCTCAAGGTTACTGCTCGGTAAAGTTTCAAACAAAATTTGGGTAGCTTAGAAAATAAATCAGAAACTAATTCAAATAAGACACCTTTAAAAATTAAACATTTTACTTTGAAAAAATTTACATAAAAATATTTTTAATTTTGAATCTAAACAGGGCCGTGACGGTGAGCCACTGGTCTGCGTAGACCCAAGCGGGCTCCAGGATTTGATTCTTCTCGGCGTCGCCTCCCACTTACCTGTACCATGTTACAATGCGAGTTCTATTGGCGCCTTTGTTCGGCTCAGCTATCCCCCTGTCATGGATTTCCTCATGGATTACGTCCCCATTGATAAATCCAGTGTCAACGATCGGAATTTTTCGCCAGAAAATTAAATGCCATTTCAAGGCAACTTTTATCAGCGCAGTTACAATCGCATTTCTTACTTTAGCTGCTATACAATTTGTTTTGATTTTTAATACAATTATTATACAATAATTTGCAAGGTATTTTATTTTCATAGAAACTTGCATTGATAGTTAAAAAAAAATAAAAAAACAAGGTCTAAAATAACAATCTTAATAAATCTCAGGGTTTAAAAATTAATTTCTTTATTTTTACTTTTAAAATTTAAATTGGGGCTACGTGAGATTTACGGTAAAAATTAGCCAATATTTTACAAAACAGTAGAGCATCGCAATGCGTATGCGCGCAGAGTATACAGTGCAGTGGCTTTAACGAATTGACATTAATTATTTTTAAGTTACTTAAATTACCAACGCCAACAACCCGATGCGATGCAATGTGTTCCTTGCTAGTTGGTCTTACAATATGTATTTCTCTTGGACAATTATTTCCTGAAGGTAACTAAACTAAATAGAGATAAAATTACCAAATAAGGGATAGTCCCCAAATGACGTCACCAGTAGGGTAGTAGGGTCAGTGCGTCTACATTATCGCCATTGGTCACTGATGACATCCCACGTTAAAAATAGCCATTAATGACATGAGTAAGCCGATGACAGATACGGTTTCAGTTTTAAAAATGATGAATTTTCGATGACGTCATTTGTGGACGATTCCTAATTTTGCCTTCAGAATAATGTTTTTGTTTCTATAAAAAATCGAAGTTGAAATTGGTAATAATTTATTATTTGGTTGCTAATTTAAATTTTCCCGCGCTTCTCAATATGTAGTGTCAGCAGGTGAAAATGAAAGCGAAAGTATTTCTGAGGGACGGATAGTGTGGGGCGTAAATGCGCAGCCAGGGGAGTTTCCGTTCATGGCGAGTGTCCAAACTGAAGAGAAGCCTGGTGTGTGGAAGCACATCTGTGGCGGGACATTGGTTGGGGAGCAGAAGGTCATCACAGCGGCGCACTGCTTCCTCGCACCCTATACAAAACTGTCAGTTGTTCTTGGCGCGCATCATATTAAAAATAATAAGGAGGTTGGGAGACAGCGCATAGTTGTGATTGAAGTCATTAATCATCCCAAGTTCAGGTAAGCTGCTTCCTCGGTGCAAAATCAAAATAGACTTTACTTAATTTTACGTAGGAGCGAAATGACTAGTAACCATTAATTATATTCTAGAGTTAAAATGACTGATATCAATTTTTAGCTAAAACAAACTGCACTCAACTGCACTGTATTTTCTTTGTATAACAGTATAACACTTTAAATATCATGATCCTGCCTGAAAGCAGGCACCTAATTTGAAAAATTTAGGGGCTTCAGAATAATAAAAGAAAATTTTTTACTCGTAAAAACATGTTTGTGCAATTTAATATTTCGAACTTTTCAAAAACTTGTAAATGAAATGTGTTATACTTTTCAAAAACAACTCAATAGAATATTTTGCACTTTTTAAAAACAACAAAATAGAAAATTTTGCACTTCACAAAAACACGCAAATAGAACGTTTTGTACTTTTCAATATTTGAATAGACAATTATATGCTTTCCAAAAAGATGTATATGACATATTTTGCAATTTTTAAAACAACTAAATAAAATATTTTGCCCTTTTCAAAAACAACTAAATGAAATATTTTGCACTTTTTAAAAACTTTTAAATGAAATGTTTTATACTTTTCAAAAACAACTTAATAGAATATTTTGCACTTTTTAAAAATATGTAAGTAAATGTAAGTAGAACAATTTCCAAGTGAAGGTTCAAAAATAAGCAAAACAATTATTAGTTACTTTTGAGAAACACACGTCAGTAGAACATTTTTCAGGTTTCAGAAACAATCATTCAAACTACTTTTAGATGCTCAGATAATAATTTACATAGAATTTTTAAAAACTTGTAATTACAGTAAAATCTCGTTACACCGTTCTACGCTACAACGGTTATCTTGATACACCGGTCTTTATCAGTCCCTGCAACAACGCTATGCTGTGTAATGTTAAAGTGTGGTCATACAACGGTCAATTTTACAACGGTCAATTTTACAACGGTCAACTTGATACACCGGTCAAAATGTATAGACCGTACATCAATTTTATCATTAGAATCATATTTGTTACAACGGTCTTTGGTTTACATTTTTTTCTTACCAAGATCTCCATCTGTGATTCAGATAGAATAGCATAATTAAGAAATAATTAGGCGGGTGGTTACGAAAGACACAAATTAGAATGAAGCTTACACGATGAGTTACACTGTTACACTAGACTCTAGAATTTAGCAATTTCGCTAGCTTCAAAATATTTTTGTTTAAATTTTATCTTCTGTTAGCATACGCGATTTTTATCAATTGAGTATGGCTGCACCTAGGAGAGGATGATCCTGATATTGAATGCGACCTACTATCACTAGGGTGCGTCACACCGGCAATTCTGGATGAATCTGGAAACGTGTATGACATATTGACTTGCCACAAAATTAGCTTTGTTAAAGTTAGTTAACCCAAAAAATCAAAAAAAAAATCGGAACATACGGAAAAAATCCGGAATTCGTAAACAAAATTCAAAGAATTCAAAAATTGACATCTATGGGGTTAATTCGCTTAATTATATTTTTCTAAGCGTGAACCGCTGCTTCCCATTTACTTGAACTTAAAATGTTGATATTGCAGAACGAAGGTGAAGATGAATCGGTTTTTAAAGCTGTGAGCAAAATTGAAATCTTGTTGTCAAAACATAAGCTACACAATCTACGTCAAGCAAACTTGAGCGAATTTTTTGAGTCTTCGAAAGTTTAATTACGATTTTTTATAACTAATGTACGAACAAAAAATTAATTATACTTTCTGTTAAATTGAAACTTTTGTCGAAATAAAAATAATGCAAAAAACATATGTTACCATACAACGGTCAAAGACCGTTGTAACGCTACAACAGACCTTTGATACACCGGCCAAAATGCATCACACCACATTGAGAGACCGTTGTAACGAGATTTTACTGTATTACCATTTAACTTTATTATCTGTCCACGTCTACTGTCACTGTCCTATGTATGTACTGTTTTTTGACATAGGTCATTTTAATTCCAGTGTATATTGGATATGGGTTATTTTGATTATGTACTGTTATGATATAATCAATTTCTGACCGTCACCCTCCAGTGTAGTTTGTCTATTGCATGGTTCTTCACTATGTAAATTATTATTTATATGTTTATTTTAAATTATAATCAGTGGAAAGCCCGATCTGGACTTTGACATTGCAATCCTGGGCTTGGCAACGCCTGCGGACTTAACGACGGGGAACGTTAATTATGAGGGTATAAGATTTTCCAGCAACGACAATTATCCCGTAGGAAAGACGTGCACTGTCATGGGCTGGGGGAGACTCCAATCAGGCGGTGCAAAGCCGAACAGTCTTCAAAAAACGGCAGTGCATATTATTTCACTCAAAGATTGTGGACTCAAGACAGCCACGTACAAAATTGATGAGCACATATGTGCTGCTAATCCACCGAGAGGCTTTTGCTCTGTAAGGTTACTCACCCCAATAATTAGAAGGTCATTTTTTTTGAATTTGTTTTTCAAATTTTTATCAAAATATTTTGATCTAATTTCTAAATTTAAAGGGCGACAGCGGCGGTCCCCTCGTCTGTCCTGACCCTGGCGTAAAAAATAGATTCATATTCAAGGGCCTCGTCTCCAAGTCAGCTGATCCATGTGGAGCTCCCGGAAAACCTGGCATCTACATTCGACTTGGTTATCCACCTGTCTTTGATTTTGTTAAGAAACACGTCACGACTTTAACTCCTAATTCTTCGACCCCGACCGCCAAAACACTTGAATTTTTAAAGTCTACATCATTTATTGTACCAATTCTACATAATTTATTTTCATTTACTACCATTTTTCCAAGGCGATAGATATTTAATTAAATTTTCTACAAAACATAAATATTACTATTACTAATAGTGGGAAAATATTTTTGAATTTTTTGTCAGTAATGTACCACGTCGTTGTATTATTGCAATAATTTATAGTATTATTTTTGAATAAGCATTATTATTACTAATAGTAGGTAAAGTTTTAAAATAATAATTATTCTTTAATAAAATTTCTAAAAAATTCCAAAAAAAAATCGTAAAATCGCTTGAGTTAAAAAAAAGCGACTTAATTGGATTTCAAATGCCAATTTCCAAGAAGTGGCCTTACAAATTGGGGCATTATTGTGACTGTGACTGATTTTTGCGAATCCACGAGAACTCACATAAAAGTTAAACGTTAAGTTTTGATGTTTTGATTTTCAATGAATTCATTTGCGTTCTTAGCGGTGACTGTTTTAATCACAGTGTTTAATGTGTGTAAGTGAAATAAGTTTTTTTTAAATTTCAATAATAATTAATTAAAGTTTACATTGCGAAGATGAAATTATAGAAATAGGGGATGTTCCATTATTACGTTATCATGTTAGACAAAAGGGTCAAATTTTGAAACCCACCCACATTATTCCAAAAAACACTAAATAACGTCATGCTAACGTAAAGGTATTTTATTTGCTACCGTTGTTGGTGGTATTTTTAGCAACGGCCACAGCTGAAAATAATACAACTGAAGCAGAGGACCCAAAACCGCGAATAATTGCGGGTGAAAAAGCAGGAGTAGGTGAGTTCCCGTTCATGGTAAGCATCCAGTTGGAGGGTGTTTCGCCCGGGAACGTGATACCTGGACCATGGGAGCACAAGTGTGGTGGGGCTTTGGTCGGGACTAAACACGTTCTGACAGCCGCTCATTGCATTGAAACTTTGGGTGGGCGGAATCATTCCGTAGTTCTGGGAGCGCACGATATCACGGATGAGACGGAATATGGGAGGCAGAGGGACATTGTGAAGGTGTTTAAAATCCATCCTGATTACAAGTTAGCCCATCCATACAAAAATACAAACCAAGTACCTATATTGCTGCAGTGCATGTTTGAAACTTTAAAACGACCCATATCCATTTTAGCTAAAACTCAAATGCACTATATATGTACTACGTATGTACAAAAATTTAAAATCTCTTAATTAAAGATTTTAAAAGCATGTAAATAGAATATTTTGCACTTTTAAAAAAACATACAAATAGAAGAATTGGTACATTTCAAAAACATGGAAATAAAATTATTAGTACATTTCAAAAACATGGAAATTTAATGATTAGTACATTTCAGAAACATAAATATAATACAATTTGCAGTTTTCAAAAAGCATCAAAATAGAAAAATTAACATTTTTCAAAATGTCAAATGTACGAATATAGAAAATATTTTCTAAATTTTTAAAACAACTAAAAAAGTGCATTTTAAACTTGTCCAACACTCGTACTTAACGTTGTATGCATCTATTTAACAATTATAGTTACGGCTATTTTACTAATTTTACATAGCTCATTTTGATGCTAGCTTTAATGGAAATTGGTCATTTTGAAACTTTAATCACACGATATATTTAAGAGTCATATCATAAATTTTGACTACTTTCACTATTGATCTTGAGCGAATTTTTAAAAAAGGGCAAAAGGGACGGAGCCAGAATATTCTTATCGCATAAAATTTAGCTGTTAGCTCATTCTGAAATCGGAAATGACACACAAATAATTTACATGAATAATTACCGTATGCTATTTTGACATTTTTTAAAAACTGGATTTAGCTACACAACTGGGGACTACAACATTGCTGTCCTGGAACTGCTGCACCATGTAACTTACAATGGCCAAGTCGGAGTGATTAAGCTGGCCATCGAAGATAACTACCCAGTGGGGCACAGATGCAAAGTGATGGGTTGGGGAAGTAATTTTTTAAATTTCCCGCCTCCTCACATCCTTCAAAAAGCAGCAATGGTCATTCAATGGCAGACTGTATGTGGGAAAAACAAACCACTGCGAGATCCATTTATCTGTGCGGATGAGCATCCACAAGGATTGTGTGCAGTAAGCTCCCGTATTAAAAATTGTAGCATTATTATTGCAATAATAATTGGTACAGGGTGCGTCCATAAATTACGTGGGAACTACTTGAATTTCTTGTGTTCCAGTCTAAAACCCGAAATCAAAGCTGACAATCGCAATTATTCTGATTTTAATAGTTTATAACATTAACTATGAACATAATGACGTTAACGTAACGCACTTTATGGACGGCCTTTAAGACTGTAGCTTCGGGGCATTTTAAATTATTTAAAATAAAAATTTAATAGTTCGAAATTTGTGTGGCAGGGTGATGGCGGTGCTCCTCTCAAGTGTCCCCATCCGTATAATCCTGGCGATTTTGTTCTCACCGGGATCGCCTCCAAACCCACAAATCCCTGTAAACTTGGAAACCGACCCGGTGTCTTCACCCGCATAAGTCATCCTAATGTACTCAACTTTATTAAGCAGCACGCCACCTCCATTCCTAAAGAACCAGAACGAGACAATTCTTCGAATATTAACCATTTCAATATTTATATTCTTTTTGTATGCGTAATTTGGTTTATCTCGCAGATTCATATTGAATTTTTAAATCAATAAAATTCCAACACAATTGAATAAAATAATTCCTGGTGCTTTGTAGTAGGAATAAAAATGACCGATATCCATTTTTAGCCGAAAACAATATGCACTATCTAATTAAACAGGGGATCGTCTATAAATAGCATTACCAAAAAATCTCCATTGTGTGGACCCTTTTGCGTCTCTGTCATGTTAACATTTTAGGAGCATAAATAACCATTGCATGAATGAGTAATTTTAACATGGAATCGGAATGTCATCACTGTCATCAGTACCCTTGCAGACCCACTGAACCTACTCGTGGCGTCATTTGTGATTAAAAGTTCCTTCTAAAACGACAGTAATATTTTATTCTTATTGATTAAAAAATTCAATGTTTATAGTAGAGGCCAATTTCGTTTTAGAGCAATTTGCTGGCAGAACTAATTTTTACTTATGAAAATAAGGTTTTTATTAGTACGATATACGTATGTATGCAAGAAAAAATATGGAAAAAGCGCGGAAGGCGTACAACAGGGTCGTAGAGTAAGGTAATTAATTTGCATAGAAACATGAAACTTTTTTGTTGTATTTCAAAATTATTTTCAAAAAAAAATCTTAATAATAATAATAACATAAATTTTATTTTGAACTATTTTTCGTGAGAAACTGACAAACCAAAATATAAAACTTTATTTTATTACTAGCTTTTATTTTTAATTTTAACATAAAAAAATGTAATGCAGTCGGAATAAATTAAACGGACTGTACTAAATACTAAATAAATACTAAATATCGTTTCGACTGACTTTTAGTAAGTAGGTTTAGGTGGTGAAAATAAATCATTTTGAATTTTTAATATCACTGTCTACTACAATCCACTTCCACTATGTACTGAATACTGGTTAAAGTGCTTCAGAAACAAGAATTAATTTTACAGAAATGTATTACAAAATTACGAACAAAGTAACTAGCCAAATAAGTTAAATTCAAATAAATCTTAAGAAGTACCAAGAACTAACTACCATATTATAATTTAGGCAAGCAGAATTGATTTAGTGCACTTTACAGTTAACAGAACTTCCTATGGACAATTATTATCCATCTCAATCTCAATATTCTCACAGTACCCCAATTCAGTTTAAAACTGTCAGGTTAATATTTTTGAGTTAAAAGATAAAATTAAAAAATGTAACCCGCTCCATAATAAAATCCAAGTTCACATTCAGCCATCATACTGAACCTACAACGACCACCACAAAACTACAAAGTTTCCAATTCCTGTCTGTAATGTTCAACTTTAGCCACGTTTCAGTTTCAGTTTTGGTTTTATGGGTGATCTGTTACTTTGGTAATTCATTTTGTAATTTTAAAAAAATATATGTAAACCGCCCCCACTTCCGTAAAACTTAAAAATGTTTTTGTGGCTATACAAATTCAAATGCGTTGTGTTTCCTTTCCTAGTATGTGTTCAAAGCGATGACGGACGACTGCTGCAAGGGGATCCTGCGGAGGTGGGTGAGTTCCCCTACATGGCCAGTGTTCAACTAAGAGAGAATAAAACGGATAACTGGGTGCACATCTGCGGTGGGACTTTAGTGGGTAGCAGACACGTCGTCTCCGCAGCACACTGCTACAACAGCTCCATCAACACTACACAAGGAGAACTCTCCGTCCTTCTTGGTGCGCATGACCTCAAGAATGACTTGGAAACCATGAGGCAACGAATAGACGTGACAGACATTACACGGCATGATAAATATGCGTAAGTTTGAAATAATTATTTGCATCAATTTTTAACTTGCTAGTTAGTAGTTGGATTACTTAACATACACTTTATGAGCACAGAATTCAAAGTGGTCATGCGCAGTGAGTTGAAAATTTGAAAGTGTAGTTTGAGTTGAACGTGCCTTGCTCAGTGAGTTGAAAGGCTTGATGCGCATTAAGTAGAAAGGTTTGATGCGCAGCAAGTAGGGCAGCTTTATGCGCAGCAAGTAGGACGACGATATGCACACTTTGTTGATGTGCATCATGCGCAGTGACTTGAATGGCATCATGCGCAATAAGTTAAAAGGTGTCTCGCGCAGTTGGTTAAACGTCGTCATGCGCAGTGAGTTGAAACGTGCCACGTGCAATTAGTTGGAAAGTGTCATACGCAGTGAGTTGCAAGGCGACATGCGCAGTAAGTTTGAAAGCGTCAAGCGCAGCAGGTGGAATGGAGTCATGCGCAGTAAGTTCAAAAGCGTCAAGCGCAGCAGGTGGAATGGCGTCATGCCCTCATGCTCAGTGAGTTAAATTGCGTTATGTGCAATGAGTTTATACGTTTTGTGCTCAGTTGAACAAAAGGCGTCATGCGCAGTAAGCTGAAAGTTGTCACGTAAAATTAGTTAAAAGACGTCATGCGCTATGAGCTTAAAGGTGACACGTGCAGTTAGTTAAAAGACGTCATGCACAATGAGTTGAAAGGTGTCAAGTGAAGCTAGTGGAAAGTTGTCATGTACAGCGAGTTAAAACGTGACAGTTAGCTAAAAGGCGTCATGGGCAGCAAGTTAAATGACGTCATGCGCAGTGAGTTGCAAGGCATTATGCGCAATGAGTGGAAATGCGTCATGCGCTTCACTAACAGTATACATGCATCATCATAATGAAACGTTACTGTGGGCCTTCGCCAGTTGGCTTGCATTTTTAATAATCATTGTAAACCAAATTTTAACATTTGAATTCCATACAGTTCGCGCCCTATAGCGTACGACATTGTTGTGTTGGATCTTTCTCATGATGCGAAGCTAAATGAGCGCGTGAACACTGTGACGATTCTGGGTGTGGATAATTATCCAATCAGATCAAAATGCACTGCGATAGGATGGGGGAGTGACCTCCCGGCTGGCCCCACAAAACAACCTTTACGAAAGGAAGTTGTCTATGTGAGGAAACTGTCAAGTTGTCTCAACATAACTGAACCTCCTGATATTAAGGAGCGGCCTGTTCAAGATTTCGGGCACACTCATCTCTGTGGCAATGATATTCCAAACGCTATAACATTTTGCCGGGTGAGGCATTCTCTTATTTAAAGGGGTCGTCCATAAATGATTTTATGAAATATTTTCATTTCTTGAAGTATATTTAGCTATTGCTCAAATGGTTACCTTTAACAAGGGATGTCATCAATACCGTAGTAGACCTATTTATCCTACACGTGACGTCATTTATGGACGACACCCCATATAAAATTAACTGCGTGTAAATCGTAAATAATAGTTTTTCCATTCTTTTTGTGTTGTTAAAAGGGTGATAGCGGTGGTCCTCTGATCTGTCCCAACCAAAGAATTACCAACGAAGTCAATTTCGTGGCCATGATTTCCAAGTCTGAAGATCCATGTGACGCCACAAATTCCACAGCAACTCAAATTTATCTCCGCATCTCTCACGAGGAAATCCGCCTTTTCGTAATTCAACATGCCGAGTCCATGCGACCCCCTCCAAATCTCATAGATCCAAAAATAACTTCAACAGCATCTCCTCATGTTGGACCCCATTTTAATTTGAATATGGTTTTATTGTGTCTCCCGTTTTTAACCATGCCTGTTGTTTTACACACTGCTGAGAGATAAATAATAATAGTGTCAAATAAATCAAATTAGTAACATTGTAACTATAACTTCAATTAAATTATCCATCTACATCAACTTTGAGTTCGGTAAGATGATTTAAATTCATTAAATAAGCAAGGGCGTAAATTATTCAGCATATTTTCGACTGCCGACTGAATTAGTTAATTTTATTTTAATATTTTTTTCGATTGCGTAACTAAAGATACGATGAGTCCCTACCTATTTTTAACAAAACTGAAAATGCACTGTTATTACTTTACTCAATAATCTACTTGCAAAATGTTTTCATATAATGAACTTAAAAGAAGGAAAGACATAAAACATGTTTAATACCTTTTAAAATGGTAGATAGACTCATTTTGCACTTGTTCAAAACGTGTAAATAGAACAATTTGCAAATTTAAAAAACATGTACCCAGACACAGTTTGGACTTCTTAAAAACGCGTATGTAAATAGAACAATTTGCACTTTTTAAAATCATCTAAATAGAAAAATTTGCATTGTTTTAAAACGTGTCGATAGAACAATTTACAATTTAAAAAAAATGTACCGAGTCACAGTTTGCACTTTTTAAAAACGCGTGAATAGAACAATTTGGAATTTTTAAAACGTGTAAATAAAACAATTTACAGATCATTTAAATAGAACATTTTCAGGGGTCGTCCATATTGACGTCCTTCAAATATCAAAGTTTTTAGGGACCTCTTCTCCTTCTCTAACTTTAATATTTTTTCCAACCATTTTTTTTTACTTCTTGCCACGTATATTCGTATATTGCTTATTGATAGTAGAGGAGGCTCCATAAATGACGTCATTTGTAAATCATGCAATTCTCAAATCATTTTCAGCTAAGTTTAACTACACGCTTTACGTAGTTACATTCGTATATGGTATACACCCACTCCCCCAAATAAATGATGGCATTATTAGTGAACGCCCCCTCCCCTTTACTTGAATCGCCAATCTTTGTGATCATGTTTAGAATTGTCGTGCATTGTTTGAATATTGAATTTTCAACAGCCAATGCGAGGAAAGAGTGAAGAAATTTTCTTGGCTAGTCGTTTTGCCGTGTAGGGTTTTCTACGCTATTTTCCAATTAGAGATTTGGACAGTCGCGACGAAAGAAAATCGCCCGACGACGTTTGCATGACAAAATCTTTCATAAAAGGGCAGAGTTTTCCTGGAATGGCGACCAGTATCCAGACGACCAGCTGCCGCCGAGGAACCAGACTTTGCTCTGACAATTCGTCTCTGTTACGTTTTAGTTGGAGTTTGTCTGTTTAAAAGTTACCAACTGTGAAAGTATTGTGGGTTGTTCGCACATCAGTTTCGGAATTTTGTTTATTTTGGATTTACGAGCCTCAATTTTTGAGTTATTAGTTGTCATTCAGGAAAAGCTGGTTATGAATTAAAGCAGACATAATTAGGCAAAAAGTGATTTTTAAAAAAGTCTGTTAAGGCAGTTACAGTGCTCAGAGAACCGTCCGTCCGCAGTCCGCAGCAAGTTGAAGCCGAATAAACGTCGCTTTGCTGTATCTGTTTTCCAGGCTGAATTATAAAATCCATAATCCGGTAAAGTCGTAAGTAAGTATTTAATTTTCACTATTTTCATTTCGTTTTGGAGGTTACGTTATTAATTCTGTAGGGAATAGAAGGCACAATATAAGAATTGCTTTTTTTCGCTATTTGTAGTTATTTTTGTTAGTTAGAGACCAACGCCTTTAATATTTACGGAATTTCCTCGGGACTAGTCGCTACTTTATCTATCATCCTGCACACATGATTTTTGATGGAAAAAGTTACGCAATCAATTATTTATCCTTGTTCCTTACAGTTTTTTATTTTATTATATTTTATTGGTTCATTAAGGGAGCAAATAGTTACTTATTCATTTAATTTTCGCCTATGAACCAAAAAATATATTACAAGAGTTTTAATTACGACCGGGTTGAAGTAGGTAAGGAATCGTCCATAAATGATGGCATCGGTATATAGAGTCAGTGGCTGCATTGAATTAGGTATTGATAACATGCTATGCTTAAGATTATAGCCATTATAGCGATGGTAAAACCGATAACAGAATGTTCGTAGGGCGCAAAAACTAAGAAATTTGAATGACATCATTTATGGACGTTCCCCATTTTAGATTATTCAGATAGTGACGCTAAGAGCCTCCTGTACGTCACTTTAAAATTATAACTATTAAATAATTACTTAATACCTTACATCAATTCGTACATCCTGTGATTCACGCCTCTTCATCGCATCGGTGAAGCGGTCACCGAACGAACATGTAAAAAACCGACGTTGCACTGGCGTGCCGATACAAACCGAAGCACAGCGCCAACCGACAGCTTGTTTGCCGCTGACTTTTAAATAGAACATTTCACTCTTTTCAAAAACATGTAAATAGAAAATAGAACATTTTACGCTTTTCAAAATATTGTAAATAGAACAGTTTGCACTTTTCAAAAACATGTATAAAGACCTTCTTGAACGTTTTAAAAACAAGTAAATGGAACATTTTACGCTTTTCAAAAACATGTAAATAGAACATTTTACGCTTTTCAAAAACATGTAAATAGAACAGTTTTCACATTTCAAAAACATGTAAATAGACCATTTCACACGTCCTTAAAGTGTTTTTCAAAAGTGCAAAATGTTCTATTCGCATGTTTTTGGTTTTTTGAAAGTGCAAATGGTTTTGGAAATGGAATTTATATTCCGTCTTTTGTGGACGAACCCTAAGTGTACGTCAGGAGTACAACGCAGTCAGTCATCAGTAACATACAACCCCCACCCAATGCACAAGACAAGCGATGAATAAGTTTGGTTGTGCTAAAATAGTGTCAGCTATTTATGCCGACGTCGAAATACCGTCGGTTTAGCTATCGGTTATTCACCGGATCGGTGGTTCGCATATAACTTAATTATCAGGTCGGTAACAGTGAAGAGGCGTGCCTGTGATGCACTGTTAGGCATCCGTTTTCATTCCTTTTCTAAATGAATTTATTTTGTACAGGGATCGTTCATTGAAACGGAATCAATCAGTTTTGGGGGTTACGGAAACACCTTCAACTTCAACGGGATTTACATCTTACCTTCAGTTAGAACCAGAAACCACAAAAAAATGAAAAGTGACGATTCGCGATCTGAAGATGCTGAGGAAAATGATTCACAAATGACGCGAGGAGACAAATTGGGCGAAGACGTAAGAGTTGCATGAGACTTTCAATAAATATTTTTAAAATCCGGTCTTAACAGTTGCTCCATTCGGATTCCTGACCATACATTTTTTTCGTGATTATTTTGGGGCAGGAACTGGCATTGATCTTCAGCAATACTTGGCTTTCCGCTCAAGACCTGCTAAACTTGAGGCTTGTCAGCAGACGATGGCGTGATGCGGCCACAACCACTTTACGCCAAAGGGACGCCTGCGTTGTTGAGTTGTGGGCGAGATGGGATTCCTCCGATGAGCTCAGCGTCTACAAAAAAAAATCAAAGTACACGGATGAAAACAAGCTGAGTCAGCTCACGGACTTAATTTCCATGTCACCAAAGTTTCCAGCAACGGATTTTCATATTCATATGTTTCTCACGCATTTTGCCTCTTACACCCTTTTCCCGGATTTACTCAACTTTTTCAAGCTGCACGGGGACAAGATCAAAACACTTGGTCATCACGGCTATTTCACTCCGAGATGCTTACTGGACATTTTACAAGTTTACGCACCCGCCTTGGAGAGTCTCGATTTGAGCGAAGCGAAGAATTTTGGGTCAGTCAAAGAGGACGAGAGCGAAGAAAATGATTTGAAATGGACGTCGAAATCTCCTGTTCCAATTAAATCTTTCACTTTCGGATCTTTTGAGTACTACAGCCAGCAGTATGAACATGAACTATTTCGTCTCCTACTGTCACCCGCCCCCTCCAAATTAAGCTCCATCGAAAACGTGACACTGGACTCGCTCCAAATGGTTCTGACCGAAGGAAAGGGGCACCTCATCCGGAGCTTCAAATACGATGGTGGGAATGCGCATTTGGTTCCCGCTTCACAACTCACGACATTTATTTCGCTTAATCCGAAACCGAAACTGACCAAAGTTACTTTAGACTTGCGGGGCCAGTGTCCCACTGCTTCTGCTACAATTGTAAATTCACTCAATGAATTCATCGAGTTTTTTAAGGACACCGTTCAAACTTTGAATCTTTCTTGTTATTATTATCAACGTCCATGGGACCCACTGCTCAACATTCCGCCAATGAAGAACCTCAAATCGTTTACTTTAAAGCTAGGATGCGGGTGTGGAGGACACTACATAGTTGGTGACAATCACCTGTGTCAAGCCGCCGGAGAGTCTAAAATTTTTGTTGATATCAAGCGAACATTTTTTCAGTTTCAAGATGGAATTTCCGCACAAAATTATTTTCCGAGCTTGAAGCAAGTCCATTTACATTCTTGGCTTTCAAAATTCAATGAAGTGAGCCCCGTGAGCTTCTTTTCTTTTGGATCAAATACGACGAATGATGCGGATGGCTCACCTGCTGCTGCTCAGTTGGAATTTCTTCCTAAAGTTGACATTTTGGAGATTAATCGGAATCGGACAGATGTTTGTTCCAGGCCTTCCAGACCTTCTGTCATTTCTTGTCACTCCCCCACGGAAGCCGAGTTACTCGCTCAGGTGTTTCCAAACATTAGAATTTTGAAACTGAAATGTGGCCAAGTGAGCAATTTGTCGAGTTCTTTCTGGACTATGTCTCCGAATGTGGAATTCATGGAAATTTATGACATCACCAGTTGCTCAAAACGTAGGAGGAGGAGGGACGTTGAGATGAGCCGTTTCGTCGACAGAATTTTCACCGGGTTTTCTGACCAAATGTTGCGAAGCTCACGAAATCCGTTCAAAGCGGATAATTTGGAGAATTCAAAATTCGACCCCAGAATCTCTGATCTACAAAGTAAGAATTTTTCATACATGTTTATAAACTTTTAGATTCAGAATACATATTATTATTGGAAGGATTGGTTAACAATTTGTAAAAATTAAAAACTGGCAGACAATTTGAAAATCATAATACCAAAATCGTGTAAGCGTCGCGGGCACAGTTCTCTGCTATATAAAATGATTATTTTGTATTCTACAGGTTTAAGGGAACTAAAGCTCAAGTTCCTTGGTAAATGGTCTACTAAATTCGCCACTTCTGTGACTGGCGTCCACGCATTCTCAAAAATGGAAAATACGAAATTCATTATTTCCTACGACCACGATCCAAAGGAGTGTGAGTCCGGCAAAATTTAAATTCACGCATATACCATCCGCAACATACAATTTTAAAAAAAGTTTATAACTGTTTGATAATTCTATTTTTGTGTAGACGGTGGTGAGGATGGCTGGAATCAAATAAGCGGGGATATTGATGCGGCGGACGACATTGAGGAAAGTGGAAATGACGCAATTGCAAAATATGAGGAATTAATCTTTGGACCCCTCAAACCCTACGTCTACATTGTTCACTAGAGGCCATAGTAAACACATTAAAGTAATTGCCTGTTCAGAATTATGTAAATAGTGGCCTGCCGTGATTTGATGTTTCGCTAAAACTAAAGAATATTTGGTATTTCATTGTATTTTAGCAGATGATTTTCAGTTTGAATTTTTGGCCCATGTTTTAGTTTGTAAGCTGATATGAATAAAGGCAGGATTAATAAATGTTTGAGATGTTTAATCGCAATTTAATTAGCATTCATTCATCCACCATTAATTTTCCACTTGAGCAAAAAATCCGCCGATACAAAGAAAAAATGGTAGAAAAATTGTATCTGAATAATGTAGACATTTTCAGGTGGGCTATGTTGTAGGTACAGGCTAGCTGCTTCTTTCCTACTAATCCTGTTTGCTGAGCATATTTAACATGGAGTACGATATCATGTTGGCTATTGCCTGGAATTTTAAAATAAAATAAAAATCATCTGGTTTCATAAAATTATGGAATAAAGTAGCTGATTCGCAAAATACAATACTAATAATGAGATACACCACAAAACGATGACCAACGTGAAACAACATGCTTAATTAATTTAAATTCAAATCTTATACAGTGCCGCAAAAGCTCCCATTCAACACGAAAAAACGTCCCGCCCGAATTCCAAACTGGAAGTCTAGTAAATCGTAGAGAATTGAATTCAATTCCAAGTGTGGGATTTTCATGCAATAATCATTCACACGAAGCCATTTCCGGAGCTTTATTGCCTGAAAAAAAATATAGAAATCAAAATAAATAATAAGTTGAATTTTTAAATAATAATAAAACCATTTTCATTTAACAGCGCTACATAATAACAAGTTACAAATAATTAAGCTGCTATCAATAAGTAATTAATCACATAAATATATTATATATCGCGAGTGAAGAATCAAAACCGCCCATATTCAATTTAAACTAAAATTAGAATGAACTATGCCACAAAAAACAATACATGAGGAAGATGTAAAAATGTTAAATAACAAGTTTTTAAAATGCGCGAAAATTGTCTTTTTACACATGTTTTTTGAGAAAACAAAATGTTTCGTTTACGTGACTTTAAAGAACGCAAAGTGTCCTATTTGCAATGTGACGGTCGGATGCAACCGTGGTGATTGCGTCCAGGGACCGCGGAGCCGGGGGGGACACGGGCGCATTGTCCCCCCCTGAGATTTTAAATTCCTAATGTTAATAAATGGGTACATACATTATTATGTACCTATGCTTAACATAGGCTTGTCCCCCCCCCTGGAAAATTGACCTTCCGCGGCTACTGATTGCGTCCACCGTCAACAATCCAACTACTCTCCCGCCCAACTTCACACTAGTGTTTTGATTTGCCGATTGATTCGCCGTCGGATCAATGGACAAATCAAAACACCAAATTACATCTCATCACATTACATCACATCACACTACACTACACAGCACTATATTCCACACAAGAGAAAAATCATTTTGATTTTTCTCTCCTCCGGCATTCAATTCTGGGCTTCGGATCTCGTTGCGGTCCTATCTTCGTGTCCTAAAAAATAAAAAATAAAAGTCATTTTCATTAAAATAAATTACACTTACCTGTGATTTGGTGATTCCTTGTTGGTCCTGACGTCTTCTCCGGTATTCCTCTGGTGATTAGTGGTACCTACATATAAATAAATTACACTATTATTTCTAAAATTAACACTAAGTACCGACTATATTAGAAAACTTACGCTAGTTAAATTTACTTACTGCTATTTCTATTACTACCTTGCCCCCGTTGTCCCTAAATAAATAATAACTAAACTATACTTATCTAATCCTAATTAGTATCTACAGATTATTATTATAATTATCATAAAATACTCACCTGTTTATTAGTCTGCTTCAGCAAGATATTTTGAATGTACGAAATGTTATAATTAAATGTTTTAAAAATGAGTCTCTAAAACACTGATTATAGGACAAGAGCCTGAGTTGTTAGTTACTAGTTTTAAAAATCACAGAATGTATTATTTGCACGCTTTTAAAAAGTGTGTAAAATGTTTTTTCACAAATTTTTAAAAAGTTTTAAATGTCTTTTTGCATGTTTTTCAAAAGTACAAAATATTATATTTACTCACTTTTAAAATACGAATACGAATACGAATTTATTCAAGAGAAAAAAGTGCTTTCGGGCAGAGCCCATCACACAAACAATAAAATTATAGATTAAGTTTAAGGATTACAATCTAATGGTAGATAAACATTCCTTTACGAAGGAGAAGACACTTGTAATGGTATTAAAACAATTTAAGCTTTTAAGAAATTGATTGTACTCTATCTCGTTCATGGATTTTACAGAGTAGGTCTGAAGGTGTTTAGTTCGCTGAGATTGGAATTTTGAACATTCTACAAAAAAATGAAAAATAGAATCAAAGAACGGAGGTCCACATTGCATACAACATTCATTACAGTTGAATTTAAGAAACACATTATTACACGAAATAAAACTACTGCTTAGTCTTAGTTGAGAACATACACGGACATGTTGAATAGGTAACATTAATTTTAAGTATTTGCTACATATAAAATTAGATTTAATTATGTGGTAATATTGATGATACGAGGAGTTATTTACACGGGCTAAATCTTCCTGCCTGGCCTGATCATCAATGCATTTAACAATATCTTTAAAGTGCTTCGCTAGAATCTCTGGCGACTGGGCATTCCACACAAATGAGTAACCAAGAGAATCAAGTATATTCTTAACCTGGAGTGCCCAATTGTACGCTTCTTGTATATTTTTAACATTTATTAAAGTTAGTAGTCTCGAGTAACATCTCTTTGTTAGCCTGTCCGGGGGCATTAGTAGGATGCGAAACCAAAACTTTAGAGTAATAGAATAAATAAAACACTTTGAATGTAATCGCCCAGTTTCGCATCGCACCAAGTATCCCGGAGTCTGAGTTGGTAGGTTCAGTAACTTTTTCAGGAATCCAGTGTGGACTTTTTCGATCCTATCAACTACTCACTTTTAAAATAGGAAATACTTTCTATATTTCAGGATCATGATATTTTAAATTATTAGTATTTTTTATACACAGAGCAGTTTAATTTCTAATAAAATGGAAAGTCATGGTGACTCTTAAATCATGATATTACGCTACGTTGAAATACCTTAACAAGCACAGCTTGAGGAATACTGTAGAAGCCCACAACGTAGCTGATGTAGGAGTAGCTGTTCATTTTCCAGAGTAGAGGCATTCGCTGGAGGCAGTCAAATAAATGGACGGAATGGTAGGTCATCTTCATGGCAGTGAAATTAATCGTGAAGATGCAAAAGAAGGCGTTGAACGTTTTCATAAACTGTCTGAAGTCATCCAGCAAGGACAAAACCTGGAATCAAAGGGTGTGTAGATAATAAGAAATAGGGAAAATTCTGCGACATCATTACTTATGGGACCAGGGTACCAATTTTTAGGGTAAGACTGAGACTTGGCTACGAATTTTGAGGGTACGGCTGGGACTTGGGTACCAATTTTGAGGGTGCGACTGGGACTAGGGTACCAATTTTGAGGGTTTAACTGGCGTTAGGGTACGAAATTTAAGGGAACGACTAGAAATAGGGCACCAAGTTTTGAGGTACGACTTGGACAAGGGTACGAATTTTGAGGGTACGACTAGTACTAGGGTAGGACTTGGACTGGAGTGCCAATTTTTAGGGTAAGACTGAGACTTGGCTACGAATTTTGAGGGTACGGCTGGGACTTGGGTACCAATTTTGAGGGTGCGACTGGGACTTGGGTACACATTTTGAGGGTGTGACTGGGACTAGGGTACCAATTCTGAGAGCATGACCAGGGCTAGGGTACGAATTTTGAGGGTACGACTGGGACCAACGTACGAATTTAAAGGGTTTAACTAGCGTTAGGGTACGAAATTTGAGGGAACGACTGGAAATAGGGCACCAAGTTTTGAGGTACGACTTAGACAAGGGTACGAATTTTGAGGGTACGACTAGTACTAGGGTAGGACTTGGACTGGAGTGCCAATTTTTAGGGTAAGACAGAGACTTGGCTACGAGTTTTGAGGGTACGGCTGGGACTTGGGTACCAATTTTGAGGGTGCGACTGGGACTTGGGTACACATTTTGAGGGTGTGACTGGGACTAGGGTACCAATTTTGAGAGCATGACCAGGGCTAGGGTACGATTTTTGAGGGTACGACTGGGACTAAGGTACGAATTTAAAGGGTTTAACTAGCGTTAGGGTACGAAATTTGAGGGCACGACTGGAAATAGGGCACCAAGTTTTGAGGTACGACTTGGACAAGGGTACGAATTTTGAGAATACGACTAGTACTAGGGTAGGACTTGGATTGGAGTGCCAATTTTTAGGGTAAGACTGAGACCAGGGTACCAATTTCTAGGATACGACCTGGACCAGGGTTTTAATTTTAAGGGTACGACTGGGAATAGGGTACGGATGGTCAAGTTTCGACTGAGCTGGGTACGGCTGGTATGGCTATCAATGATTACTACACAAAACAATTATGTAAGCACCTGTTCCGCTTTCATGCTTTTGCCATCAGCTGTGCACAGCGACTCCAAAAAGTCTTTCGCGACCAGATACACACAGTACTGACCAATGGGGATGTACGCATCGTAGGTAATGTGGAGCATGTATGAATTGTGGAACCGGGCAAGAAGAGCAATCACACACAGAATACAAGATGGCCGCGCCCCTATGTCAATTTCCGTAATAGGTGTCCTGTCCAACCAAAAGATGACGCGTGCGTTCGCTTGACTTGACTCAACTATGGTGTCCAGACTCGTGTAGTTGTAGCCGTAGTACATGCACAGGAAAATAAAAGGGAGGTAGAAGCAGATGGCACATATTGTGGTTGCAACCAGTTTTGTCTGCAAATTAAAATACAGTGGGACCGTCCATACATGATGTGGTCCATGTGTGCTAATGACGATAATTAGAATAAAAATGGCGATGGTAATGAGTAACTTATTAAATTAATATTAGCTCAAAATTTAAATTTCCCACACCTTCCAAATGGGGGTGGCGCAGCAGGCGATAAGGGGGGTGGTCTGAAGAACGTCGACAAATGATGCGATGAGATCCTGCTAAAACCAGTGGACTTACAAATGGCCGTAGATAAAAAAGTTGAGAACACACTGATTCATAAAGTCAAAGTAGGCCACGATGTAACTTCGATTTTCCAAAACTCGCTTTCCAGCAAAGTACAAAGTAGACGTGACAGCGAGAAGGTCAGGAAGACTGTGAGAATGAGGCAGATGATCTATGTGTCGTAATTAATTAAATAGAAGCAATTATTAAGCAACACATTCTAAATTATAACTCTGTTAAAATAGTTCTTTGAAGAAAAAAGCTAAAAATTCCAGTCTGATCACATAACGCTGCTGAAGAAGAAAAGCAAATCCGTGTCTTTCAAAAAATGTCTAAAAGCAAAGCCGTCACAAAAACTCGATGGTCGTCGTCTCGATCAAGTTGTTTAGTAGTACAATAGTAACGAAAAATAATGCTATTATTTTTTTTAATACTATTATTTTTTAATACTAATATTATTTATGTACCTTATTATATAGTTTTAGACAAGTTGCCGTGTCACCAACTCAGTCTTTAATGTGTCATGCCATCAATTCCTGACTAAAATTATGAGAATTAGTTGGTTACTTTTTTGGGACACTTGGACACTGTGTAGCTTTTCCCGATTTAAATCCAACTCTACACTGGGCACGTTGACTAATTCCATATTCTCTGTAGGTCAACTGTTGTAAGTAGCTGCCTCGGTCAACTTATTTTTAAAAGTAGGTGTATAGGTATTTAGCATACCAACTACAACAGATCACCAGCCGAAAGACCGAAAGACCAAAGTCAAAGTCCCAATTACCGATACCGAAACACGGAAAAAGGAAAAGCGAACTAACTACTACGATAATAAAAAAAAATATCGAGTAAACTTCATTCGTCATGTATGCCCCATTAATTTTGAACTACACGTGGCTTGTTTACACCACCTACATGGAAACGATCTTTAACAAGACTAATCAGCAAATAATAAAAACGAATTAAACTAAGGGGTCTTCCGTAAATGATGTTATCCATACCTCCCCGTATTTCTTAAACACCCCCTGTCATCAGCATAACTATTGCGTAATATGGGATGTCATTCTTTGAATATCCAAGCTAACCCGCATAATTGACCCTGCACACAACTTTATTTATGAACGATT
This sequence comes from Dicyrtomina minuta, assembly GCA_949802685.1. Taxonomy (NCBI): domain Eukaryota; kingdom Metazoa; phylum Arthropoda; class Collembola; order Symphypleona; family Dicyrtomidae; genus Dicyrtomina; species Dicyrtomina minuta. The sequence continues at coordinate 7,188,390 of OX461811.1, forward strand.
CCTAATACGATAGCCTTGTTATGTAGAATGTAGATTGTTTGATTCGCACGTGTAAAAGAAATGGCGACTACAAATCGAGGAATTTACGAATTACTTTATAATTACCTAATTGTAAACATGGATATTTACTTTCGATAGGTGAGCACAAAAGACAATTAAAAGCATTAGCAATATTAATAATTTAATTAAATATCATATACTTGTTGACACTAGAGCCATTCTTAAGTCATTGCCAAAATTTTCTTCACTTCCACAAATCAAAAGTAGCGTTGAAGTCACTTCCAAAATAGTCAAAAATTCGGACGATTGCCTTTCATCATTAGGTCTTGACCTTAAAGCCAAAATAAGCATTATGACAGGTTTACTTGAAGTCACAGGTTCATTATCATACGCTCAGAAAAGTCATTTTAATTCAAATAGTGTCTACGGAGTAATTCATTACAAAAGATTAACAATGTTTGAAACATTCGACACAAGGATGTAAGAAGTTCAAACATTGTTTTTCATGGAGCCTTCTATAGTTTTTAAAGCTACTCATGTAGTTACAGGTAATAATTAAAAACAGACCTAATTTTCTATGTACGCCAACATGTGAGTGTGTTAAAATACTAGAATATGTAAACTTTAGCAAAGAATAATTGTATGTGTTTTTTAAATTTTATAGGAGTGTACTTTGGAACCGACATTGTAATCTCATTCGAATCAAAGAGCAAAACATCGTCTGAAGCAGTAGCAGCAGAAATTGAGATGGCAGCTGCACTAAACAAACTAGCCTATTCAGTTGAAGCTGGAATGAAGTTGGGATCCACAAAGGCTTCTACAAGGACTGAGTCTGCATTTAAAATCAAAATTTATTCTGACCTTGACATTAAAGTTATTCCCACTACAATAGAGGACGTTTATGAGCTGCTTAATAGCGTTCCTGATATATTAGAAAAAACAGCATGGGAAAAGGGGTTCCACAATCCTATGAATTATTAAAAATTAAAAAGCTTCAATCCTTAATTAATTTTAATTTGAAAAAACAAAATTAATTTTCCCACATTTGAATCATTCTGTCAAAAGGACTCCTGATGTCATTCAAATCGAAACATTGCTTATGTCTGTATTCGACAAAAAAGAAACCACACTTCCGGATTTTAACGCTGGACGATCACTGGTACAAAATTTTAAGTTCTTATTTGATAAATTATATGTCAATAAAGTTAGCAGACTTTATTCTGATTTCGAATTTCAGCACCTTGTGTTTAAAGAAACGTCGACAATATTACTTCAAAAGTGTAGGCACAATTCGACATATTTAATAAAGAAAACTTTTAAGCGTACGTGCAGGGAATATATGAAGCATGAGTTAGGACCAAAGAAGATTTAAAAAAATATAGAAAATTGTTAAGCAATGCATACAGTGAAGTTCGAGACTATAAATCGTTATCTAAACACAATGTAACATTTGTAGAAGTTGACACGACTGTAAACGATATTCGCCTGGTAAAAAAATTATTCAAGCAGCGCCTGCTGTTTTTGTATTATAATGTAGATATTAAAAACCAGAATTTAGTTATTAAAAACGAAGTTAGTAACTGGTTTGTTGAACAGCAAGGGTTAAAGTTTGTAATTGACTGTAATTTGACATTACACAAAAAACTGTCCTTTCCTACACGCGAAGGCACCTTGTTAGGGAATCAAATCGAAGTACATGATTATACTGTGAGCAAAACAGTAAATACACACAGTTTTGACTATTAGTACCAAATATCAAAGAACCAAACAGAGGAATACGTACAAGCTTCACTTTATTGCGTATTACATACAAATTAGTTTTTAATGAGTGTAAAGTATTTGGAGCTTTACGAGTTCAAAATGGAACTCAGGTTGATTTGATTGTAACTGCATTAAAACATGCAGGCTACATAATAACTAAAACTATCTAATAAAATAGAATGCTTAACTACTGATATTTTATAGTATTTGTTGTAAATGCTAAATAAATGAGCCTTTAATGAGTTTTGGTGTAGTAAGCGTTATACTGCTGTTTTCAGCAGCTAGTAAAAATACATATAAAATTAAATTTGTAAAAGAAAATTTGAGATTATTTTCTTGAGTTTGCCAGAGTGAAACACCCAGGCCGGATATATGTATTACTATGATTCTTGTAAAGGTACCCAAGATATGAGCATATAAAAAGAATGTACATAAACACAAAAAGCAGATGGTGTTTATCCATATGTTTAGATACAATGTAAAAGTACCCAACATCGCTGTACTCAGAAAATGAGTAAACATGCCTTGTGCCTTTAACTACAGCAGAAGTGTATTAAAATAACCGAGTCTAGTATCTTTGCTAATCGCCTTTTTGGGGTTACGGTGGTTATAGCAGAGACACAGGGCGAAAGGTCGAACGTCAGTGCGGCATTCGACCAGAGTATTTAAAAATGTATTTTTAAGCCTCACTGATAATATATTCCCATTATATTTGTGTGAATCTAGAATCTTTTTTAAATATTACAACAATCAACCACCACTTAGCAATTTAAGTTTCAAATGCGTAACTTCTAACAAAATTAAAGAATAACAGTGTGAAATTACAATCCATCAAAATTTACTCAATAACTGTGATCAATTTTTCATTTGTAAATCCCGCAAATCTTAAAAACCGTTTTAAAATACAATCCAGAGTACCTTAAAATATAAACAAAAATGTTAATAGCGCGTTAGTTACACTTACAAGTATGTGATTTAACACAATTATATCATTGAAGTTGCTAACTTCTCCATTTTGCAACCACTTGGATGTAGGAGATTTCCAAATTTCCTTTTGATTTCAAAATTATTTCACATCCACACTTTTATTCTTTTGTTCTAGTATATTCTTAATTTTAACTCTCATTTACTGTTTTTAGTAGGTATAGTTATTTAATATTTCACTGTTTACTTGATTTAGTTTAACCCATACATGTGTCTTTGTTAAATAATGATTGAAAGTCTTACTACATTGCAAATTACCACTTTCAAATATTCCCTTATCTGGGTAAAATAATTCCTTTTTGTGATTGCTAAAATGTAACAATATTCCAAATTGTTGGGTCCTAAATTAAGTAAATTTAGTTTATCAGATAATTTGAAGAAATGTATAGAGTCCCCACGTTTGGGTCAATTTACTTAAATAAATGTTTTTTCATTATATAATTTTCCCAATCCCTTTAATTAAACTTACAAATTGTAGCGCATAAAGATTCTGTTGCCCCAGCATAGGAACAGTTACAAGCAGAGCTACATTGAGGCGACACCCAGGGCCGTAGTGGGGGCTTCAGAGGTGTGAGCGGTGGCAGCGGCGGGTTTGTAGGTATAGGAGGCCGCGTCTGCAACGGCAGAGCAACAGGCGGCTGAAGTTGGAAAACATCAGGCGGCTGCGGCAAAGGAAAAGGCGGCGGGTCAGCGACGGACATGGGGGCGGCCGCTGCGGTGGAGGTGGGGGCTTCGAAGTTGGAGGCGATTGCAAAGGCGGCTTTGAAGGTGGTGGCGGCCGCGTCTGTGGCGGAGGAGCAGCGGGCGTCTAAGGTTGCTGCAGTGGCAAAATATTAGGCTGCTGCGGCAGAGGTAAAGGCGGCGGACATCGAGCCAGACCTGTGGTGGTTGGGTGCATAATTGTGGTTTAGTATTGATAGGTGGGCATAGTGCACGATGACATACTGATATTGTTGAGTTTTTTGTAGACTAATAATATAGGAACCACCATGCGAAGCAATGATGTTAGACAACCTTAACCTGACCTGCCCTAGTAAATAGAGGAAACTAATACTAGAATTATAATAATACTAGATACTAGAACTATAATTTAAGTGTACCTAATGCATATCCGTATTTACAAGTACATACATGCACTTCAATACAATGATAAAACTTACTTTTATTATTTCCTGATTTGTCAATTACATTGGTGTAAATAATCAATATTTTGGCTTGGTCGCAAAATTGATGTTCATCCACACTACTATCGTGCCGCATGCAGAAACAAAACTTTTAGTATATTTCCAATTTTGAATTTTGTACACTCAGTATTACGTATATAAATTCAATGTCTTACTTATTTTAGCATTTTAGTTTTTACCCACACATGGGCCTTTATTAACACATTTTAGCAAGTGTAAGTAGTTGCCATATTTGGGTCATATAGTTTCTACATAAAATTTCAAAGAGCTAATATAAACCCAAATTGCTGGGTCTTAAATTGAAAATTTTGACTATTTAAAGAAATTTAATATAAAGTCCTCACGTTTGGGTCAATGAATTTAAATAAAAGATAAACTTCAAACGACATTGCCACAATCACTAATTACACACGGAATTTGTTGTTTCCTCCTTCGTGTACATTTCTAACGTGTCGAACTAGGTAACCTTTTTTTCCAAACTTTCTTTCACATTTGGAGCAAACAAAGCTCACTGCCTCTTGCCAATGAAACCAGCGTGTCGGCGGAGGCAGTAGTGGTGGTGGCGGCTGCAGTAGCTGCGGTACCGGCGGCAGTTGTGGCGGATGTGGTGGCAGCGGCAGTGGAAGAGGGAGCGATTCTGGTGAAGAAAATGGATTAAATGTTTAGTTGTAACGTTTTCTTATATAACAGTTCATTAGGCTTGCAATCCATAAGTAATTTAGTAAACCTACATTTAGTTTATTATTACTAGTTTGGTTAAGAATAGCAGCAGATTCAGTCTGCACCCCTACGTCTATTGTTGATTGCGCATCAGTTTGGACTCCGGTTTCCAAAACAGCATGTAGGTCAACTTGAGTTTCACAGCTTTTCAATTGGACCAAAGTTTTCGGTGGGTTGCTGTTCTTAGCTAATTTTGCTGCCTTTTCGTCGACCCTGACGTTTCAAAGAATAATTTTCTTCTCATATTCCTGCACCTTTTTTTTCTTGGCGGAGTTTATTTTACTTTGCGTTTTATTATCTTTTCTTTGTTTTTTTCAATTTAGCTGCCATTAAATCCAGGTATTGTTCTTTAGTACCTAGTTCTTCAAGTTTTGTTTTGTAATTATTCTCAGTCTCTGCAATTTGTTTTTCCTTATCTTCAATTTCCTTCTCTCCACGCTGAAGACCCTTCAATTTATTTCTTATAGTTCTTGCTCGCCTGAGGTCCTGAAAGTCCCTATCTATCTTGCCTAAGATTCAGACAGAATAAAAGTAAAAAGTATTAATCAGTTACCAGTAAGTCAACACAATAACGAAACTAAAAGTAAAGTCACAATTTTCACTATTTATTTAACAGCGACCTACAAGTAGTCATACTGTAATTTTTTCATAGCACAACAATATTAAAATATTAAAATTATTTACTTGCTAAGTGTGGACTTAAATTAAAGTTACAGAAATGTATTGTGCTTTCTGTCATTTAAAGCTCGTGGGAGAATGTTGGCGGCAGATTTAAAATGCTGCCCACATGAAGAGCATGGCAAGGATTCAAAAAAAGTCGCATAGCAAGAATTCCCAATTCAGAAGCCAGACTAGGACCTCCGACTGAGAAGTATAGCCAGGTTTCCTAAATAAAAGGCAGGACTCAGATGCCCGAATAGGAAGCATGGCTGCGATTGCAGAATAAGAAGCGTTTCAAGGATTCCCAATTGAAAAGCCAAACTAGCATTCCCGACCGAGAACCATGACCACGTCTTCTATATAGGAAGCCGAATTTTGATGCCCGAATGGAAAGCATCGCTAGGATTCTAGAATGAAAAGCCTGTAAAAAATTCCCAATTAAGAAGCCAAACTAGCTTTTCCGACTAAAAACCATGGCCAGGTGTTCTAAATGGGAAGCCGGAGTTAGATGGCAGATTAGAAAACATAGCTAGTCTTCCTGAATAGGAAGCTGCACTCGAATTCCTGAACGGAAAGCCAGACTAGGATTCCCGACTAAGAAGCCTGGCCGGGTTTCCTAAATAGGAAGCCGGAGTCAAATGCCCAATTAGAAAGCATAGCTAGGTTTCCTAAATAGAAAGCGGGACTCAAAATCCTAAACATAAAGCTAGACTAGGATTCTTGACCAAAAACCACGGCCAGGTTTCCTATATGGGAAGCTGGACGTAGATACCCGAATAGAAAGCATGGTTTAGATTCTAGAATGAAAAGGCTGGCAAGAATTCCCAATTGAGAAGCCAAACTAGCATTCCCGACTGAGAACTATAGCCAGGTTTCCTAACTGGTTAGCCCGAGTTGGATGCCCGATTGGGAAGCATGCCAGGTTTCCTATATGGGAAGCCGGACTTGGGTACCCGAATGGGAAGCATGGCTTGGGTTCCAGAATAAAAAGCCTGGCAAGGATTCCCAATTGAGAAGCCAAACTAGCATTCCCGACTGAGAACCATAGCCAGGTTTTTTAAATGGCAAGCCGGAGTCGGATGCCCGATTGGGAAGCATAGCTAGGTTTTCTAAATAAAAAGCTCGACTCTTATTCCTATACGGGAAGCCATACTAGGATTCTTGACCAAAAACCACGGCCAGGATTCCTATATGGGAAGCTGGACTTGGATACCCGAATGGAAAGCATGGCTTTGATTCCAGAATGAAAAACCTGGCAAGGATTCCCGATTGAGAAGCCGAACTAGCATTCCCGACTGAGAATTATAGCCAGGTTTCCTAAATGGGAAGCCGGAGTCGGACGCCCGATTGGGAAGCATGGCCAGGTTTCCTATTTGGGAAGTTGGACTTGAATACCTGAATGCGAAGCATGGCTTGGATTCCAGAATCAAAAGCCTGGCAAGAATTCCCAATTTAGAAGCCAAACTAGCATTCCCGACTAAGAACCATAGCCAGGTTTCCTTACTAGGAAGCCGGAGTCGGATGCCCGATTGGGAAGCATACCAGGTTTTCTAAATAAAAAGCCAGACTTAGATTCCTAAGCAGGAAGCCAGACTATGATTTTTGACCAAAAACCACGGCTAGGTTTTTTATATGGGGAGCCGGACTTGAATACCCGAATGTGCAGCATGGCTTAGATTTCAGAATGAAAAGCCTGGCAAGGATTCGAAATTGAGAAGCTAAACTAGCATTCCAAACTGAGAACCGTAGCAACGTTTCCCAAATGGGAAGCCGAAGTCAAATGCCCAATTAGGAAGCATAGCTAGGTTTCCTAAATAGAAAGCGGGACTCAAAATCCTAAACATAAAGCTAGACTAGGATTCTTGACCAAAAACCACGGCCAGGTTTCCTATATGGGAAGCTGGACGTAGATACCCGAATAGAAAGCATAGTTTAGATTCTAGAATAAAAAGGCTGGCAAGAATTCCCAATTGAGAAGCCAAACTAGCATTCCCGACTGAGAACTATAGCCAGGTTTCCTAACTGGTTAGCCCGAGTTGGATGCCCGATTGGGAAGCATGCCAGGTTTCCTATATGGAAAGCCGGACTTGGGTACCCGAATGGGAAGCATGGCTTGGGTTCCAGAATAAAAAGCCTGGCAAGGATTCCCAATTGAGAAGCCAAACTAGCATTCTCGACTGAGAACCATAGCCAGGTTTTTGAAATGAGAAGCCGGAGTCGGATGCCCGATTGGGAAGCATAGCAAGGTTTTCTAAATAAAAAGCTCGACTCTTATTCCTATACGGGAAGCCATACTAGGATTCTTGACCAAAAACCACGGCCAGGATTCCTATATGGGAAGCTGGACTTGGATACCCGAATGGAAAGCATGGCTTTGATTCCAGAATGAAAAACCTGGCAAGGATTCCCGATTGAGAAGCCAAACTAGCATTCCCGACTGAGAATTATAGCCAGGTTTCCTAAATGGGAAGCCGGAGTCGGATGCCCGATTGGGAAGCATGGCCAGGTTTCCTTTTTGGGAAGTTGGACTTGAATACCCGAATGCGAAGCATGGCTTGGATTCCAGAATGAAAAGCCTGGCAAGAATTCCCAATTTAGAAGCCAAACTAGCATTCCCGACTGAGAATCATAGCCAGGTTTCCTTACTAGGAAGCCGGAGTCGGATGCCCGATTGGGAAGCATACCAGGTTTTCTAAATAAAAAGCCAGACTCAGATTCCTAAGCAGGAAGCCAGACTATGATTCTTGACCAAAAACCACGGCCAGGTTTTTTATATGGGAAGCCGGACTTGGATACCCGAATGTACAGCATGGCTCAGATTTAAAGAATGGAAAGCCTGGCAAGGATTCGCAATTGAGAAGCTAAACTAGCATTTCTGAGAAGAGAAGAGAACTGAGAACCGTAGCAACGTTTCCTAAATGGGAAGCCGAAGTCAGATACCCGATTAGGAAGCATAGCCAGGTTTTCTAAATAGAAAGTTGGACTTAGATTTCTAAACGGGAAGTCAGACTAGGATTCCTGACTGAGAAGCATGGTCGGGTTTTTAAAAAAAGAAGCCGGAATCAGATTCCTGAATAAGAGGCTAGATTTGGATTCTTGACAGAGAAGCATAGCCGGAGTCAGATGTCTGATTGAAAAGCATGTCCAGGTTTTGTTATTGGAAAGCCTAGCATGCATTCTCGAATAGGAAACCAGACTAGGATTCCCAACTGGGAAGCATAGCCAGGTTTCCTAAATGGAAAGCCGGAGTCGCATGCCTGATTGGAAAGTATCGCTAGGTTTTCTAAATAGGAAGCCAGACTCGGATTTCTGAGTGGAAATCTAGTCTGGGATTTCCGACTGAGACGCATGGCCGGGGTTCCTTAATAGGAAGCCGGAGTTGAATGTCCAAAAAGAAAGCATGGCAAGGTTTTTGAAATTAGAAGCCGGAATCAAATTCCTGAATAAGAAGCCCGACTAGGATTCTCGCTATAAAACATAGCCGGAGTTCTTAAATAGAAAGCCAGAGTCAGATGTCTGATTTAAAAGCATGGCCAGGTTTCCTTAATAGAAAGCTGGACTCTAATTCCTGAAAACCAAAGTCAGACTAGGATTCCTGACTAAGAAGAATGGCCGGGTTTCCTAAATAGGAACCCGGACTCGGATTCCTGAATGGAAAGCCAGACAGAGATTCCCGACTGAGAAGCATGGCTGGTTTTCCTAAATAGGAAGCCGGACCTGGATCACTGAATGGAAACCCAGATTAGGATTCCCGACTAAGAAGCATGGCTTGGTTTCATAAATAGAAAACCGGAGTCGGATGCTGGATTTGAAAGCATCGCCAGGTTTCCTAAGTTGAAAGCCGGATTTGGATTTCTGAATAGGAAGCCATACTAGAATTCCCGACTCAGAAGCATGGCCTGGTTTTCTAAATAGAAAGCCAGACTCGGATGCCCGAATGAAAAGCATAGCTAGGATTTCGAAATGAGTAGCCTGGCAGAGATTCCCAATTGAGTAGCTAGACTCGAATCACCGATTAAGAAGCATTACGAGGATAGTAGTGTAAACCATGCTGGGAAGTATACAATTGACCTCCCCTTGACCTTCTGACCCCAAAGGTCATGACCCCGTGACCCCATGACCTCATCCTCCTAACCTAACACCCGATGATCTCCCCCAAGGTCATCTAAGGGCCATCCTCCGTAAACGTAACAGTATACCGCTATAATGACGCGAGGGCCATCCTCCGTAAACGTAACAGTATGACGCCGCCATTGCCCCGCCCCCGTCCATTGTCCCGCCACTGTACCGTCCAAGGGTCCGCCACTGTACTTGCCACTGTACCGTCAAAGTGTACCGCCACAGTACCCTCCCATTTACCCCCACAGTACCCCCAAAGTATATCCCCACAGTCACGCCAGTATCATGGGCCCCTTTCATACCACGTGATTGGACGGCGCCATTGCCCCGTACCTGCCCCTGCCAAATAACCCGTAAACGTCACAGGGTCAATAAAGTGTCAAACATTCCGACGTATCAATCGCTGTTAAGATTTATTATGTATAACGTATATGCACTGCATAGGAGCTCGTTATAATACAATTTAAAAATAAATTTCGATTTTAAAAATATTTTTAAATATGCAAAATATGTTATATAGTTCATAGTTATTATGCATTCACGTAATAATAATAATATTACCACGACTTAAAACTACATTAAAAATAATAGAAAACAATAGGACTTAAAATATTAAAATTGACATAGATGCAGCACATCCCGCAACGTAAATACCAAATTAAAAAAATGTCTAATTTTAAATACGTAAACTTCTATGCACAGCACACTTGTACATTTAGTATTGCTACAGATTAGAATGACAAATAGTAGTGTAGTATATGCACAACTAAGACAAGAAAAATTTATGTAATTTCCTTACTCACCTACAGCTTCATCACCATTTTGATGTATATAAAAAATACAAATGAAACCCTACATATTACATAGAAAATGCTCTGCTTACAAGTTTAATGGCACATTTTGCTACTGCTTATTAGTATTTTATATACTACGCAGCGCATTGTGAAAAATAATTACATGTCCACGTACAGTCTATGATGCATAGCTACTTTCAAGCACGTTTTTGCTTCCTGCAAATAATTTATGCAACAAAGTGGTACTCATTAAAATACCTTACACAAAGCACGTCTCCATGCACTGATGTATTTTTTTTGTACTCTACGTATGCAATACCTCGCAACTAAATTATATAATATTTTCAATCTCACATCCTGGTCATTAGGTAATACATGTAAAAAATGCATACAATTGCTAAAAATAATTAATTTTTGCACACGTACCTCTGCTTACCTAATCTTAATACGTACTTTTTTGCGTTTTTAAGTTAAAAAACTTAACTTGTATATAAAACTGTACTTCTGGAGATTTTTTTTCCTAAGTTAAAACTCCTATATAAGCAAATCGTAGTTTTTGACAAATCAGCACCGCTAACACAGCTTTGCTCGGACCCTGTCATTTTTCATAAAGCTCCAACGTCTCCACGTAGTCATACCATGGCCGGGCGGTCAACATGTGACTATAGTGTCCTGACGTGGAGTGGTGGATATGACTGGAGGGTTGTCAGACATTTTCTCGCTCGGAATTGTTTTACCTGGAGACTTAAATTTTTTTTTCTGGAATTGTACCTAATGACTTTAAACATTGACTTTTGGGGGGGAGGGGGTTTTAAGTTCTTGCAACTGAAATGTTACCGGACTCTGTCATTTTTCATGGAGCTCCAATACGTCTCCACGTAGTCATGCCATGACCAGGCGGTCAACATGTGACTATAGTGTCCTGACGTGGAGTGGTGGATATGACCGGAGGGTTGTCGCACATTTTCTTTTGCGGAATTTGTTTACCCGGAGACTTAAATTTTTTTTTCTAGAATTGTACTTAATGACTTTAAACATTGACTTTGGGGGGGTTGTAAGTTTTTGCACCTGAAATGTTACCGGACTCTGTCATTTTTCATGGAGCTCCAACGTCTCCACGTAGTCATGCCATGACCAGGCGGTCAACATGTGACTATAGTATCCTGACGTGGAGTGGTGGATATGACTGGAGGGTTGTCGGACATGTTCTCCCTCAGAATGTTTGACCTGGAGACCTAATTTTTTTTCTGGAATTGTACTTAATGACTTTAAACATTGACTTTGGAGGGGGGGGGTTGTAATTTTTTGCACCTGGAATGTTACTGGACCCTGTCATTTTTCATGGAGCTCCAACGTCTCCACGTAGTCATGCCATGACCAGGCGGTCAACATGTGACTATAGTGTCCTGACGTGGAGTGGTGGATATGACCAGAGGGTTGTCGGACATTTTCTCCCTCGAAATTTTTTTACCCAAAGACTTAATATTTTTATTCTAGAATTGTACTTAATGACTTTAAACATTGACTTTGGAGGGGTTGTAAGTTTTTGCACCTGGAATGTTACTGGACCCTGTCATTTTTCATGGAGCTCCAACGTCTCCACGTAGTCATGCTATGGCCAGGCGGTCAACATGTGACTTTAGTGTCCTGACGTGGAGTGGTGGATATGACTATAGAGTTATTGTAAATTTTCTTTTCAAAATATTTAACAATATTTTATGAATAATATCATTTTGATATTTTATTTACATTCAATTATCAGAATTAAATTTATGCTATTTGCTATGAGTTTCAATGTTGCTAGACTATTGATGAAATATGATCTGCATGTTTCTCTAATTGTTGTTTTGATGAAGTTACGTCATGTTTATTACGTTTATTATTAGTTACGTATGTCTAATTATGATCCAAAAAGTAAACGAACTCAAATTGCCTACTTTGACCTTAACGCTCTTTATGCAGACTCATTATGCGAGAAATACCCTAAAGGAGATTTTGAATATGCTGAAGGTAAAGATCTTGTTCATATTGACTGGTCAAATCCAGTCTTAGAACCCAATACATTCTTAGAGTGGATCCTAAATATCCAGATTCTATTCACGATGAAACTCAGGAAGTACCCCTAGCCCCTGAAAAAATTAAAATAACGTACGAAGAACTATCTCACAAACAACGTAAGCAAATGCAATATTTTACCCAAGTTTCTAAAGGATTTCTTAAAAAACCACGATTGTTGTTAACATGCTATGATAAAAAAGAATACGTTGTGTATTACACAACTTTGCAATATTATTTATCACAGGGGATGGTACTTGAAAAAGTTCATTCAGCAATAAAATTTACTAAAAGTAATTTATTAAAATCTTACATTTTAGCAAATCTAGAACTTCGTAGATTAGCAACAAGCTCTTTTAGCAAAGACTTTTTTAAACTTTTAAATAATGGTATATATGGCAAAACGTTGCAAAATCGCTTTGGACGAATTGTTATTAAGTTTTTGAGTTTTCGCGTAGAAACTACTAAATTAATATCTTCTCCTTTATTTAAGGACTTTAAAGAATTAAGTCCTACCTTAACTATGATTTATTTAAAACCTGAAAATGTTTAATTAGATTTTATTATGATTGCAGGATTAACTTGTTTAGAAATAAGACAAAATACTACACCCGATTTTACCAAGAATTAAAACGTATTTTTTGAGATAATCTAACCTGCATTTATTGTGACACAGACAGTGCCATTGTGTCTTACAATGACCTATAGAATGATTTACTTCAAAAACGTGTCCAAAATTATGAGATATTTGACTTTAGTAAAATACCTGCAAGTCACGAAGTTTTTGTTAAATATCCAAGTGTTCCAAGCTTGCGAACACGATCAGCTGGCGATCGTGGTTTATGGGAAATCGAAAGTTTAGATATAGCAGAAGCTGTCATTTTTAAAGCTAAACAATATTCTCTTTTAAATTATGATGATAGTTGGGATATAAAATGCAAGGGTACTCCTAAGACCACCTTGAAGCAATGCACTGATCAGAAGATGAAGGACGCGGTATTGCAGAATAAAGTAGTAAGTAAGAATAGTAAGTATATACGATCCTTTGATCACTAATTGTATTTAATTGATGTGAACCAAATTGCATTTCATGCGCTCGATGTAAACATGGTTTATCCAGATGGTGATGATATAAACTACAGTCTTCCATTTGGGCATTACAAAGTAAGAGTGGGATAATATAATCATATTGTTAATATTGTAAATATGTTTTAAATATATTATGTAAATGTAAAACTTGTAATTGTATGCTAAATCTTTAAATTCAATTAAATAACGTGATTATATGTGATTATACAACAATATTATTACTGTAAACCATTATAAGCATATGCGCTATATATATATATAAACGTTATACATAATAAATCATAACAGCAATTGACACGTCGGAGTGACTGACACTGTATTGACCGTGTGACGTGTACGGGTTATTTGGCATGGGCGGTTACGGGTCATGGCGCCGTCCAATCACGGGGTAGGAAAGGGGCCCATGACAGTGGCGTGAATGTGGCAATAAACTTTGGGGGTACTGTGGGGGTTAATGAGCGGGTACAATGGCGGTACACCTTGACAGTACAGTGGCGGGTTAATGGGCAAGACAGTGGCGGACCCTTGGACGGTACAGTAGCGGGGTAATGGACGGGGGCGGGGCAATGGCGGCGTAATACTGTTACGTTTACGGGGGATGGCCCTCGCGTCATTATAGCAGTATACTGTTACGTTTACGGGGGAAGGCCCTTGGATGACCTTGGGGGAGATCATTGGGTGTTAGGTTAGGGGGATGAGGTCATGGGGTCACAAGGTCATGACCTTTGGGGTCAGGAGGTCAAGGGGAGGTCAATTGTATACTTCCCAGCATGGTTCACACTACTGAGGATTGCTACATTAAAAGCTTGACTCGGATGCCCAATTGGAAAGCATGGCTAGGATTCCCTAATGTAAAGCCAGGCTAAGGGTTTTAATTGAGAAGCTAGACTACAATCACTGATTCAGAAGCATGGCCAGGATTCCTAAATGGGGAGCCGGACTCGGATTGATGAATGGGAAGCATGGCTGGGATTCCTGAATGAGAAGCCTGGCTATGTTTTCTAATTGCGAAGCCAGACTAGGATAGCCGATTAAGAAGCATGGCTAGGTTATCTTAATGGGAAACCGGACTTGGATTTTCCAATATAAAGCATGGCTGGGATTGGCGAATGGAAAGCCGGACTGGGATTCCTGATTAGAAGGCATGGCTAGGATTTTTATATGGGAATCCTGACTTGAATTCCTGAATAAGAAGCATGGATGGGATCTATGAATAAGAAACATGTTCAGGATTCCTCAAGCAGTCTTACTCTGATTCTTGAATGAGAAGAATGGCTTGAATTTTAAAATAAATGCTATAAACCATACAAGGATATGCATACAGGTAAGTTTTTTCATACTTTACTAGTTTTCAAAAATATGGAAGTATATACTATGTAAGTTGACATAATGCATTTCCAAGCAGTATGTACACGGTGCAGTTTCGCAAGTTTCAAAATATGTTTTCTATGAAATATTATTGGGAATTATAATTACTAAAATGTCAGTCTTTGAATATTATGTTTGAGTCTTTCGAAAGATTATCTCATATTTGGGACTTTTTATATGATTAGTTTTAGTTAAGGCTTTTACATCTTTTCATAATTTAGACTTAAGCATTTTAACTTTTATCAAACTAACTAACATTATAAGTCTTGTTGAAATATTTTCAAAATTTTGAACTTTTATATAGTACACGTATGTTTTACCCACAATCTTGCCTAAGTCAGGGACTTAAATTTATTTTATGTATGTTTATTGTAACTGCTGGTTACTATTTTAACTGGACATAATTTTTTGGCTTCTTACAGTGCAGGCCAGTTTTGGCATTACTATTGAACGAGTTTTTAACGTAAATGCAATTAAAATTTAAAAAATTTTCTGTGGTTTAGTTTGTTACCTGTGACCATAAATTTCACTAATTTAAGGTCAAAGTTCAATAATTTTGAAAATTTGAGACAACAGCAGTCATAGGCATATTATGGTGTTCTACATACCTAATTTTGACGAAACTGTGTTGTGGTTTAGTTTCTTACCCGTGACCCTAATTTTCGCTCATTTAGGGGCAAGGGTCAAGAATTTAAAAAAACGTTTTGTACAGCCAAACTTTACGATCAAAGTACATCTCCTCCGTCGCCGACTTGAGTTCTCGAATTTTTTATAGACATCAAAGGCCAAAGACTTCTTTTGTTTCTCGGAGGTTCTGCTTCCTAAAATAAAAATAATACCAATTATTAATAAAAAAAAGTCTATGAAAAACTGAGTTTTATTTATCTGAAATAATGGAAATTAAACTTTTGCATCCTTTTAAATAATTAATTGAGATACGGCTGCATTAGCTACTAACATTTAATGCTAATATTACTTATTAAATGATAGCCTTTAAACACTGCTTACCTCTACGCATTGTAGCCTTAATAATTTAAGGGCTCCCAAGTCACACGGCTTGTGTTGGTAATATTATATTAACCATTTCAGAATTATCATAAATAGTTTATATCATTCAATTCTCCATTGTCAAAGTTCGTGGGCTTTTAGTCCAGTAGTTTTCCTATTTTCCCTGTTTTTAAGTTTAAGCGTGTCTTGTGTTGTACTCAGCACTTCTTGTTTGGTGCGAAGGGACACAAACACTTTGTGGGCCTACTTTGTTCCGCCTGCTTCTTAATTAGTTGGGCGCACATTAAACTGTGTGAGCAATGCGGTCAAAGATAACTCTGCACGCCTATTTGATTCAGTTGTGCTTCACTCAGGGTGGCGCACATATTATGTACTACTCTGGGTGGTGGGTTTTCAAAATTATTTTATGCCATTTACCCAACTACGCGATAATTAAAGTACTTACCATGGGCTTAGGTGTGTCAAAAAATTCAAAATAATAAAGACGTAATATATGCATTGTCACTGAGTTTGTGTAGAAATGAATGACAATTGATTTCCATTAAATGTGCATAATATGTAGGAAAAGTATGTACATATTTCACTAGCTGAATAATTCACTAAAGCTTGAATAAGCTTCCTAAAGGGGAAGCCTAGCTCGGATTCCTGAGTGTTAAGCTTGACTAGGATTTCCAGCAGAGAGGCTTTAGAGAAATTCTTGATTAAAAAGGCTGATTTGGATTACTGATTAGAATGTCTGGCTGGGATTTTCAGTCAGAAAGCAAGAATAGGATTCCTTTTTAAGAAATCTGATGGGTTATTTCTGATAAAAAAAACTTAACTGGGCTTCCTGAACAAAACGCCTGGCTGTAATTCCCAAGTAGGAACTTGACTGGGATTCCAGGCTGGGTAGCCTGACTGTGATACCAAGCTAGAAGGCATGGCTAGAATTTTTGTCTGAGAAGCCTGACTAGGATTTGTAAATAGGTAGCCTGATCTTGCGTCCCAATTAGACAGGCTGAATGAGATTCCTAATCAGGAAGCCTGACTGTGACCCTAAGTTTTGCTTATTCAGGTTCAAATGTCAAGATTGTACATCATTAATGATTATTTAATAATGTGCTTCGTACCTGAATTAAAAATAATACAAAGTTGATACGTTTCTGACCTATGGCTCTTATTTCTGATGACTTTTGAAAATCCAGTTGAACTGCAGTAATAAGCACATTTTAATGTACTTAATACCTAAATTTAAAACAGTTGTGCAGTTGTTTAGTTTTTGACCTGTGACCCTATTTTGCCCTAATTTAGAAAAAAATGTAAAAATTTTCAAAAAATAAGGTTAACAGTATTAATAGGTTTGAAATGCTGCACAACATACTTTCATTTAATGAAATTGCGAAAACATTTAGATGGTGACCTTTGACCCTATTTAGCACTAATTCAGAGTCAAATGTCAAGATTTTTGAAAAATAAGGTTCACAGCGTTAGAAGGCGCGGAAAGCTGCACAACATACTTCAATTCAATGAAATTGCAAAAACATTTAGCTTGTGACCTATGACCCTATTTTTCACGAATTTAGAGTCAAAGGTCCAGAAATTTGAAACACTAACTTGACAGCGTTAATAGACGCAAAACGTTGTACAACATACTTTAATTTTATGAAATAGCGAAAATATTTAGCTTTTGACCTGTTACCCTAGTTTCCACTAATTTAGGGTCAAATGTCAACATTTTTGAGAAAGTTAGTTAACAGCATTAATAAAAGCGGAAAGCTGTACATCATACTTTAATTTCATGAAATTGTGAAATTATTTAGCTTCTGACCTGTGACCCTTTTTTTCACTAATTTAGGGTCAAATGTAAATATTTTTGTAAAACAAAGTTAACATCGTGAATAAGCGCTTGAAGGAGTACAACCTAATGTGATTTAAAAAAATTCAGAAGAAATTTAGCTTTTATTCTTTTTGGCGCATTTCGCAAGAAATGTCTCATACCAGTCCCTATTAGCGCAATGCTTAAGAAACTTGTTGACTCAGCATAGGACCTACAACAGGCTAAACAAGCGTCCACAAGTACCTACCAACAAGAAAATTCACTTATTGACTTGGGAAAGTTTTCAGATGTGTGACGTACGGATGTACCTACCTCAGGGATTTGACCAAATGTGACCAAAGTGTCTTCCTACCAACAGTACCAACCATAGGAGCTTCAACTAGCATAGAAACATTGTAAGTTGCGTATTAAGTAGAGCGCAGGACATTTTAAAAATTTTGTTGAAAATTCAAAACTCGATCGAATATAAATTGTAAAATTGAAATTCATACAGGATAAACAATGCAAAAATAATGTATTTGCGATTTTTAATTTTAATGCTATATAAGATTTTTAGCGTATCTTTAAAAATCAACACAGATTATTCTACATTAAATAGCTTCAAAAAATATTTATAGCGCATATTTAAAGCCGAAAGGAATCGTGCATATATATGACTTTCTACTTCATCGGTAGGGTCCATGGGTATTTATAGCAAACAGATATTTTCTTTCCAACGTAAAACTTTGATCATGAAAATAATACG
The DNA here is from genome assembly GCA_949802685.1 of Dicyrtomina minuta. Lineage (NCBI taxonomy): Eukaryota > Metazoa > Arthropoda > Collembola > Symphypleona > Dicyrtomidae > Dicyrtomina > Dicyrtomina minuta. The sequence goes on from OX461811.1 coordinate 7,206,693, forward strand.
ATTGATTAGAAGGCTGATTCCAATTAAAAGAGCCAGTAAGAATTTGTTCGCCTAATAAAATGTTCGAGACATGGGTTACAGAGAGGCCAAGACCAGAGGTACTGCTGATGCTAGCTTTTTTGTCCACAACCATGAATGTAAAAATCTCTACGGTAACAATGAAAACATCTTGAAAACACTTGCACAAATTGACTATTGCTTTGAATCTTTTGACAAGCACGAGAAAGCTCTAGATGTGCTCACCACTCTTCTTCCAAAGCAACAACGAATTTTTGAGCCTCCTTATGAAACACCTATCAAACTGAGCGTAATGAGACAAAATTAGTGGGAAAACTAGAAATGTGTTTACTAATATTTTAATGTGTCTTGGATTTGTTTGAAATCAAAAATATTTTATTTGCTTCCTTTTTGTTTGTTATACTTGATTATGTCAACGAATAAGATATACGCTTGATATGTTTTAGTTATTATCTTAATCTTGTTCAAACATTATAGCTTGCTATCTCGATCGAGGTGTTTAACAGTAAAATAGTAATAATTATTATCTAGAAAAAGTTTTGTGAAAGTTATAAACAAAAGATACAAAATCTTCGTTAAGACCCTGACCGAAAAACATAGCCGAGAGGTGGAAGAAAAGTTATTATCTCCATCGAGGTGTTTCACAGTAAAATAGTAATAATTCTTATCTAAAAAAAGTTTTGTGAAAGCTATAAACAAAAGATAGAGAATCTTTGTTAGGACCCTGACCGGAAAACATAGCCCTGAGGTCGAAGAAAAGTTATTATCTCCATCGAGGTGTTTCACAGTAAAATAGTAATAATTAATGTCTAGGAAAAGTTTTATCAAATTAAAAAATGAATTTTCGTGTTATGACAAACTAAATGTAACACGGTGTGACATTTGATAATTATAACAAGATTGAATTAAATAATTCCTAATATATTTATCATTCGATCGTTGGAAGCGGAGAGATTAGGTTGTGCGTTTTTTTGATTCCTGAGACGTTTGGGTGGGTTACAATCCGATATGGATGCTACGGAAGGTATAGTCATAAAATTATTACATAATAATAAGTGGTTTTTATGTGAGAGTAAAATCTGTAAACTTTTTTTAAGGTGAAAATTATTATAACAACTAGCTTTCATTTTGTAACAACTAAACATTAATAAGTTTATCGTTATTTATAATTAGGGTATACCAAATTTCGTCATTTCCAAACTAAACAGAGGTCGCTGTTTATATATCTATGGTACATCAAGGAATATAATTTTTCAATAATGCGCAAAAAGTATTCTTTCTTGACTGTCAAAAATTTGGAAGAGCTTGATACCTTTAATCCAAATGATCACAAGGGAGTTATTTATGATGATTGCGTATTTAATCTAGCACAAGGGTGGACAGTTTCCAAAGCAATTAATTTTGTGGACCGTAATAAATGTGCAAATGGCTGTTTTTAACATGGAATGTCGTCAGTGGCCAAGCTCAAGGAAAAATCGCTTTTACAGTAACACATGTGTCTTAAATAATTCTGTTATTGGCAAAATTCAGCACCGAATAATTTGGTAATTTACCTAGGTACCTAGGTACTAAAAATGGCAATGATAGCGTAGTTATAAAAAAATTAAAAAATACGCGTAAATCTTGGGGGCAAACTGACACTAGGAAGTATTAAAAAACATAAAAAAGTTAAACATTTATTCACAAGTTACTGAAGTAACACCCAAGAAATTCATTTGTGCCCTGATTATTAAAAATGATTTTACATTCCAACAATTCTATGATGTACTTGTTACATAAAAAACATAATAATAATTATGTACATTAGAACGTAAAAGTAGTAATATTAACATGGGTACTTTTGAGAATAAATTATATAAGCATCACTTGGGATTAGAATTTGGTTGGCTGTTATACCAGCTTGCTAGAATTCACCGTATATAAAAGGGGGACGAAAACGGAAAACTGGTTGTAAGGGATGGATTTCGTACATTTTTTGAAAGGTTGGACTATTTACATACAGAGTATGTTTTAACAAAAATATAGGGTCGAAGTGGAAGGATTGCTACTGAACTTGTTCAGCGCAGTGCAATTTTCTTGCTTATCTTATTTACATATTTTTAAGTTTGGTACTTTAAGTAAAAGTCACCGTACAATAATTTCAAAATCCCGTAAGGAAATATACGTAAAAAAATAAACGGGCAATAGTTCAATTCAGTTTGATCAGTAGAATTGAGAAAGACTGTTCGAATCATCGAATCACCAGTATATAAACATTTGTTCGTCGAAAAGTCGAAAACCCAAAACTAAATAAAATAAACTTTAAGAATTGAGATTTTTTTAAGTCTTAACAATAATTATTTCTGCAATGACAAGAGACAGATTATTTTTTTAACTAACTTAGCAACATTTTAAAACCAACCAACTGTAATATCGTCTGCAAATAATCTAAATAAATCATATAAATATACATTTTTAACCACATAAGTTTTTACAAAATGTACCATTTACAAACAAATAAAAACATCATACTTCTAAAAAAATCGAAATAGAACAGCTTATGCACTTTGAAAAAACGTGTAAATAGAATATATTACACTTTTAAAAAACGTGTAAACATAATATTTTGCACTTTGAGAAAACATGTTCATAGAATATTTTGCACTTTTCAAAAACTGCGAGTTAGCATGTTATGCATTTGTCTCAAGTACCGTTCATTTGACAAAGCTCATTTTGATTGTTTAGTTAAATCAAATATGAGTTATTTTGGTTCTTCACTGGCAATATTAATTAAGTAGTAAAGATTAAGTTACAAAGTGAATGTTTGGAAGCTGACTCCGTCTCCGTCTCACAAGAAGCCATTTGACGAATCAGCTTCTGCTTTTTGATCTGGACTTCCTAGATCTTCCGGACATCCTGAATCTTCTTGACTGTCTGGATCTTCTCGACTTCCTTGACTGGCCCGCTGCATCTTCAAAAGGTCAACTACTTGGAACAAATTACGAGCCACAGTGAACGTGTCTGGGTGTGACCCCAAAATACGGGCAAATTTTTCAAGAACGTGCTTCAGGAGCCTGGCAGCTCGTTGAAATTCCTTGATTTCCTTGAGACAGAGAGCCGCTGCAAAAATTGTCCTGAGTGTGTCCAGGTGATCGGATCCAAGTGCAGAAAGTTGGGACACATTCACTTGTTTGTACAGTTCTAGGGCATTCGAGTACTTCCCCTGCTTCTCAAACAGGGCTGCAATGGAAAGTAGAGTCTGGAGGGAGTCCTCGTGATTGAGGGTCAAAGTTTGAATCTGGTACTTGAGCACGATTCGGTAGTACGTCAAGGCTCTTTCGTACTCGTTAAGACTGAGAAGACACTCAGCCAGGGCGACATGTGTCTCGACAGTTTTTGGATGATGAAGTCCATAGATTTGTAGACGGTTCTTGCCTACAGCTTCCAACTCAGTCAACGCCTCCTTGAACTTTCCTTGCTTCTGCAAAACTGTTCCGATTCGTAGCTGAACCTCTGACGTGTCTTCGTGATGAGGTCCCAAAATTTCGTTTTGGAGTCGGTTTTGGTGAACTGCTCTGCATGCTGTGTATAGTCCTAGCGCTTGGTCGTATTCTTGCAGATCCTCCAAACAAATTCCAAGTTTCAACTGGGCTCCCAGTGTATCGATGTGATCTGCGCCCAGATTTAAATTCCGCTTCAGAAACACTTCTTGGTAAATCACTAAAGCTTCGGAGAATTTTCGTTGGAGGTGAAGAACCATTGCAATGTTCAAATGAGTCATAATGGTATCTTCGTGGCTGGACCCAAATCGCTGAATTTGCATTGCATGAACCCTTCTGTAAAACTCTAAAGCTTTGTCGTAGTCCCTTTGCTTAATGAAACAGAAGGCCAGTGCCAACTCTGTATGGAGTAGTTCTGCAGTATCCAAGCCAATGATGGTCTTGTGTCGGCGATGAACTATTTTGAGCAACCGGACAGCATCTTCAATCTTGTCTTGAACTGTTAAAATTCTCGCAAAATCCGATAACAGAACAAGGTTTTCACAGGAGAGAACTTTATGTTGCAGGGCCTGAGATTGATATACGAAGGAATTTGCATTTTTTAATTGTTCGTCGGCGGTTTGAAGCTGATGCACCCAAATGTCCAGGTATGGAAGTAAAGTTTGTGTGAATGTCTCCTTTCTGTACGTACGAATTAGGATACGGGTCCAATGAAGATCCAGTAATACTTCGATAGCGTCATCCATTGTTTGTATTTCGTTAATGATTTTCAGTAAGGCAATTTATTGCGATTAATCACATGTAGATATTTGTACTGTGGAAAGAATTATTATATTATTATTATTAGCTTACCTATGCTAGTTAAGCCAATTCATGTTTATCCACAGTATATTGTACACCTTTAATTTGAGACCTCACAAATATAATCAACAAAGGACATGGTAATAGTAAGGCTGTACGATTAATGGTAGTAGTGGACGAAATATAACATACCTAGATAGTTAAAATATACAACATAAACACACTTACTAACCTGCGTGATTAAAGTCACGGTAATTTATCTTGCTTTCTTCTGCACCATTTATGAAGAATGTTTTGAATGATCTCACTAGTAATTCCAAATCTCCAAACTGGACTGGAGACATTGACGAAAATATCCCCTTGACTTGTGTGTAAATTGATGGTTGAGGCTGGAGGTTGGTTGTTGTTGTTGGTTGGGTTAAAGATGATCAAGTATTCAGACGTCGGTAACCAGTCACCAGCGATTTACGTCATACGCCGTACCACTTGACAGTAGTTGACAACTATGTTTAAATTTCAACCGGTAATTAATAATATTGCCTACATATGACCATGTTAAATTTTAAATATAATGAATCACTAATAATAATGTCCCTTTTGTTTTTTTGTCCTTAGTATTAACTTAGCAACTGACCACTGTTTAGCTATTTTGACCAGCTGATTCCACCACTTTAATAAAAATAAAACATCAAATACAGATTTAAGTTGTAGTTGTAAGTGCAACTTTTAAAATCCAAAATAGTTTGGTTTGGTCAAATGAACCTGTTCTTTAACTTTTGCATGAAGCAATAGTGTTATTTAATTATTTAAAGATACGTTTGACGTTGATATTCTGAAATGGCATTAGAATGAAAAGTTCCACAGTCAACAGTGACAGTTTCGAGTTCAGCAGTTAGAGACTCAGTTTTCGGGTAATTGGTGACTGGTGATGTAATTTATTTATTAAGTTGTAAACAGTTGACAGTACTTAGCAAGTGCAGTTGAATTTGACGAAGAAACTGACTATTAACAACTAATGTTACTTCACATAAAAAGAACAACATAATATTTAAAGCCGCGAAAACTAGCGAACTAGTAAATCCCTAAGTCATAATGTCATAAGTAAGTACTTATGACTTATTGACTTACCCATTCAAAGGTGATGAAGCATGAAGGACTGTAGAGTACGCAGGCAAAACACGTTACATAACAGGTATACCCAATTATAAATCATAACTATTGAATTAATTACGTTCGATGGTTATAGTAAGTACTACCAACTAACTATAAGTAACTAGTTAGTACTAAAGACTTAAAATACGATAAATAGTATTAACAATACCTATAATTTAATACCTATGCCTATAAGGCTATAGACGGAATACGGAATTTATTAAGACGGAAACGTCATCCCATTTTGAAGTGTTTGCGCGGCTGACTTGCTGTCGCAATGAACTCTACAACTCTACTCTAATCATCAAACCAACTAAGTACTAAGATAAAAGAAAGATAATTATAATTACTAATTGTAATTACACTTACAGATTTAAGTAACTTAATATAATTTATTGAGTTTCGTGAACGGGCAGGTGCCCGTTTTTTCCGGTGACGTAATAACAGATACTAGATACTAAACTAAAATTACTAGAATAATGAAAACATGAATACTAAAAAACTAAAATAGAATATTCAATTTTGAAAGAAAAAATAAATGCCTTAAAATACTGCTGCTGCTGTACTACTTTATACAGTAATGACAAAATGACAACCTCCATGTCACATCCAGCTCCAGTAGTAAAATTCATAGGCTGGAAATTCCAGCGGCATATAAACTACCTTCAAGCCTCAAGCAGGTAAGGGATTCCCCATAAATCACGCCACTGGTACGATCATTAGGTCAAGTTGGGAATTGATCACATGCCATGTTAAAGATTTCATTGTTTTTGTTTGAAAAGAAAACGACAAAAATAAAAATGTTATTGTCCCACTCCCACTGTTCCTACATACTATAGTTTTTGTTGGAAGTGTTGCAGTTAAGGTCGTGGGGTCAAGTGAGAATAAAATTGGAAGCAAAACCAAAAGATGATCCATAATTAATTTTAATTTCAAACAGATGATTTTTATTCAAAATTAAAACTGGACAAAAGAATCAGTAATGATGGATTATTAATATCTGTAAATGGCTCTGCTTTCTTCTAGATATTTTCCCGGAGCTTCCTAATTCTCGGGTCAGCCTCTGTCAGTATAAATAAATAGTGATCAATTTTAATATAATAAATAGGTAATTTACGATTAAAAAATGATGTAGTACGAATTAGGTTGGTACTTACATATATGTTTTAATAAAAACATCTCAAAAACTCAAATAACTAGCGTATACTACGTGTACTGCGTACAAGTTACAAGGAACATTATGCATTGCTGGCGAAAGGTTAATCACAATATTTTTATTGCCACTGTGTGTTCGAGTTCGACGTAGTTGCCTTCAATACGATTTCGGTATGCTACACAGTTTTTTTATTTATAGATCCTCGCAGCTCTAGGCCTATTTGGGATTTTCAGGCGTTTTACCTTTCTTTCTCATTAATTAATAATGTTAAAAAATAAAGTAGTATCAAATGTAAAAAAAATGAGATGTTTCTTTAAAATACACTCCTACAATGAGATAAAAACTAAATATTGTAATTTATTGCAGAAATACTAGACATATTTTAGGCGCATCATTGTGGTTCTCGCTTTCATTTTTAAACTGATTTTTATAGAGGTCTTCGTTGTTATGATTTATACAAATATAATAATCAATATAGATTATGCTGATAGTGATAATTAATTGCTTATTGCTTTCTATAATTTGCTTATGATAGTATAATTTCTACTTGGTTAGACATCATTGGCTTTGTGCAATAACTCGTAGCCAGAAATCATTCACAAATAGCGCCATTGCAAAATCCCGATTTTGTAAGCTATAATTATCATATGACTAACTTGATGACGACAATATTGGACGATCCGAAATGACCGAGTGAGACTGGAATCAGTCAATTACGTTAATGAAAATGGCAGGTTTTACGCCCCCCCCCCACTAACCTTAACAGTTTTCTCCTCCCTCCTTTTAATCTTAGCATCATTTACGGTCGCCCCTAAATTTGAAAGACGTCATGTCTTGTTTCCACTAATATTTTAAATAGCAATTATGTACACCACATGTCAAAATTCCTATCCCATAAATCTCTGGATATCGCAAAAGTTACATGGGCTGGCGTTGGATGTAGACTCTCTTCCCGATTACAATTTCTAACCAAAAATATCTACCACTTCGAAAGGCGTGCAAACATATAACATGGTAGGGATCGTCCATAACTGACATTTGTGCAATGGATTAAAATGATTTGGTGGGCCTAGGCCTAGTCAGAATAGTCGATTATTGGGGACATGCAATATTGCAATGCCGTGATCATGTTAAAGATAGCCAGTGACTTAATGTTAAAATCATTACATAAAGGTCTAAGGGTCATAAGGGGAGGGGTGGCTATGTAAGTAGTAAGTAGTGGTGATCACATTATTTACGGATCATCCCTTTAGTGGAGAAAATTGCGAGTGGCACTTTTCTTCGCTTTCCTTTTAAAACACATGTGACATGCACACGTGAGTTAATTCCTTGACTTAACAAACAAGTATAATATACAGTCAGTAAATACTTAATTTAATGTATAATTAATTAATTAACTAAATGAAAGCCTATTTTAGCCTTCGACCTTCTTCATATTGTTTCTTATTCTTACGGTTTTATTGCTAGGGCAAGTGAGCAAATTGCTCGTATCATGGAATGATTAAATAATACAGTCAGTGAAGTTACAATGGGGTGAAGTTAATGCTCTTGACGTTGAACCTATTTATTAATAGGTTGCCTATTGCCGATCGAGAAGAATATTTATTTTAACTTCGACGGCAATTTGTAACATCTTAAAGGGTCGACCGCAAATGATGCCATTGAAACATCCCGATCTCTACGACCCTATGACCCCACTACACTGTACCAAATGAACTATATTAGTGCAAACAGCTATTTGTAACTTGGAATGCCACCAATATTCAAGTAGACCCATTCACCCTACCCGTCGTGACAAAAGTTGTGGACGATCCCTTACACTATTTAATTAAAAGCTAATGTTAATGCTACTTTGTTAGTACATTATAGATACTTTGCATATTTTCACTTGCCTGGTATGCAGTAAAATTATTATATTAACCTTTCTATTTTTACTTTTTACAAACCAGACGCAGACACCACATGGCATCGACGTGAATTTGGTGGATCAGTTTGGGATGACGTACTTGGATCGTATAAGTTCCTTTATGTGTTATGTTCCATTGCCAATGCGCAATGGCCAATGGTACTTTACTGACTAGTGAGTAGTGGGTACTGACTGACTGGGTTTTAGTTTTTAGTTGGTCGTTACCGTTCTAACTAGTAAGAATTTGCTATAGTTTAAGGTAGTAGTGGTTTTATTTTATCTTGATCTTGGTTAAAATTGCTGCTTACATTCCTTTCTTTCTGTGTTGTTCGGTTGTTCCCTGTTTGTTTCTGGCATTCCATTGCTTCACTCGCTAGTTATTTTTTAACTGTATAGTTACGTACATTAGCTAATTCCGCTTAACTTTAACCTTAAATAAGCTAATTACAAGCAAATTCACTGTCGAAATCAGTTAAGCTATAGTAAGTTAAACTAACTCTCCTCTATCGTAAAAATGAATCGGAACCGGAACGACAGTGAATTAAACAACAATAAACATGAAACGCTCAAGTTCTGGATTCGGAAAACTCTCACTTCTTGGAAAGCACTGAATGTAAGTTCGAACCTTCAAACTTGAATGTTGCATGTTGAACAATTAACCTATGACCTAGTAGAGTAATACTGGGACTGGTACCCCACTGACTGAGAAAAAATAAATTGGTTACCTACGATGCGATGTCTATATAGCACATTATAGTAGTCTACACTTACAACTTACTATAGTGGCTAGTTAGTTGACGTAACGTATAGTTATTGTAGTTATTGTAGTGTTATTGTAGTAGTCTCTAATAAAACCCAGCATAATAATAATAATAATAACCTACTTATCAATCACAAAGCAGTCATAAAACTAAAATGCGTGGTGAATACTTTAAATTAAGTATTAAGTTTTATACTTGTCCGTTGTCCGTAAGTTAATTATTTGCCGTAAGTACATTCGGTCTACGCAAGAACTGAAATGAAAGTTCTTTTTTTACGACTGTTTTACAGACTGTTTTCATCAACTCACCAAATCTTGAAGTGTCGGAGAACGAAGTTGTGGACTGGATGGCAAATGAAATATTTGCTGTACTTAAGAATGCTGGTTGGTACAAATTATTACGTATTTTTTGTTTTACTTTTGCAGTAAAACAATTCTGTTATTGATAATTATATATAATAATAATAATAATTTATTCATTGGGTGGATTTAACCGAAGTTCATACAACCAGACTCAACTAGTCACTGTGGGTGAGGAAATAGGAGGCTACCGCGTTAGATCGTCTCGGTCTTTGTACCCTTTCACCTATCCCCGTCCCCTCCTCCACAGTAAAGGAGTCCCATTCCCTAGGCCCCTACAGTAAGTATAGTAGTCACTAAGGAGCACCGAAGGAGATCTGGTTTCAGTCAACCATCCAGTGACGTTTACCGTACAACACCGAGCCGTAAACGATTAGCAGTGGCCGAGAATTGAAGCCGGGTCTGAGACTGTAAATTTCGTTACAGTCTGCAGTCCTAACCGCTCACCCAAGCACGCCTGCTTATTGATAATTATATATGGTATAAGTAATAGTTTCGTGAAATATTTAATAATGTTTGTGATTTTTCAGATATTACAGATGTGAAGTCTCCTGAGGACTTATTGTTTTGGCTGAATGGGATGGTGATGCACAAATGTCACCAGCTAATCCCTGATCCGGATGGCTCCTCTAAAACTGTCTCGGAAAAATTGTTTTTCCTTTTCCGCAAGTTTCATATGGTTAAAAAGTATGGAAAGCCACATCCTTTGTCCGCCTCTGCTCCGATTTTCATTCAGAATATTCCTGAAGCTCGTCTCATCTCTGGTCCGCTTATCATCGATGACAATGACGACTCATCCGTAGAAACTCTTGAAGATGATGATGATGATGATACAGAAAATGAGGATACAAATGAACTGGATATTTTCCGTTTGGATCCCGATGCCAAGCCCACTAATGCTGCCACTTCCATTGACACTACCATTACCACTGACGATGAGTGAAAGAAAATTACTTTTTTGATGTTTAAATAATAAATATTTTATACATATGACATCGACGATTCTGCTGACATTCTATGTTAATGTTATGAGCAAAGTATTTTTAGGATTTAATATTGAATTAATCATGACTTCATTAATTAGCATGTAACCATATGATCAATTATTTATTTTATTAAATTGGCTGCAATATTATGATTACTATATTTCTGTCGCATCGCTTTGTAATCGGTAACAGTACTAGCAGTAGCCAACTCAGTAACTGATACTCAACGAAAACGGAAGTAATTGTGGGAATCTGCAAGTTGGAACGTATTATTTTGAATTTTGTAGAATAGATACGCTATATCTTTGTAGTGTAGTCTTAGTGAGATACCCAAATTATATTTTTTGTGTAGAACTAACTATATATTTATATTATATTCTATTTTGTGCAACGTTTCTACTATACAGATATTGAAATCTATATTTTGTATTTTCACTTCGAGACTCAATTTAAAAAGTACATAATTTGCTTATAAGCTATATAGTGTTATACTAAAATTCAAACGACTATAGCTGACTATTTATTTATTGATGTCGTTTTTTTGAAAAATTTAAAGTGATAGAATTTACGATTTTGACTGACTGTATTAGATTGCTTTAGATTACATCTTAAAGAGTATTCCGACATTTTCAATATTATTATTTTGAGTTGTATCCGACCAGGCTTATTACATGCTACGTTAAGTATAGACGAAAATGAAGACTGAAATTGCAAAATATTTAAATAATTTAATTTAGTAGGTTTAAGTAATTTTGAATATTTTTGTTAACATGAATTTCCGGTTTCAGTTCCGGCTCCGGTTATTTTATGCTGCTATAAAACTATCTTGTTCTTTGTTATACGTCATTGTATTTTTAGAAACAGCTGATTAGGAATAAAGTTGTAGGAATTCATTAGTTTAATTTTATGTTCCTTCCCTTATTATTTAACTTATAGGCAGAACTTTTGCTGCTTATCTCTAACTATTATTACTGCTATTTTTATATGATAATGTCGTCACGACTACGTAGTAAAGTAAAATAATTAAATAATATTATAATTCCATTAAGTAAACGTATGCATTGTATTTTGATCAAAATAATGCCATTAATTTCTACAATTAGTATTAATTTTATTTAACTACAAATTGCGTTAGGGTATAATACAGATGTGTTTACGTAGTAACTAATTGGCAATAAAACATTTTCTCGTCCTGGATAAATTAATTGTTGCAAGCTATTTAAAGTGATTGAATTTTTAAGTGTAAATTGTTTTTAAAAACATTAATAGTAGTTAATGTAAGACACTTGCTAGTTAGTGTCTTTACATTATTTCATGGAGAAGCGTAGACAATATTGTTGGAGTACCCGTGCGGTGCCATCTGCCTATACCGTACACTTACATATTTTTTCCCCTTTGGAATGGCACTCAAATGATGTCACTCAAATTTTCACTCATGTAGGACCCCACCCGACCCGCCCCACCCCTATGTCATAACTTTGAAACTGTGTAAACGGCTATCTTTACCATCATAAAATGTCAATAATGCCTTTTTAGTACCACTGACCCTGATACTGACAACATTAATGGACGATTACGTAAACTGAAATTCAAACAGCCTAGTACTGTCACGCTAAGCTAAACACCGTCGGTAATTTCTTGCTCATCTTTTATCTTCATTTAAGAAAGTTTCTTCAAATTAAAAGTTCTTCACAAAAAGCTGTTTTAACGTGGAAATGAAATTAGTAACTACCAACAATGATAAGATTAACAAGGTTATCAAATTAAATATAATTATGTTTTTGGCATCGCAAAGTAATAATATATTTATTTATGGTCTTCAGTCATAAAAGTAAAATTCTAAATCGTACCCCTTTCCCCTACTTACATAACTATATATAACTTTTTTAATCATAATCGTCTACCGTTAAACTTAGTTCCCTTTTTTGACATAGGTGATATAGTAAATATTTTATTTAGGCAGATTTGGATTTTAATCAATCAGAATACTTTCAACGTTGCACACGTAACTAATAATGAATAAAGTCTCTCGTATTCTCAAACTTATTACAAGTATTCTGAAACTGAATTATGTAATGTGTTGTGCAATGTTTTGATCCGTGTCTGTCTGTGCCAGGACCAGGACCTAGATATTACCTAATAATGTATTAATGAATATTAAACTAGTCTAAACTAGTTTATATAAATTATCTTACATGTTTTTATAAGGTATGTCATTGTATCTTCTTACACTGGCATTGTGTGAACTAATTATTATCTTAATTTAAATAAGATTTCTGCTAATTGGTTGCTATGCCACTGCAAACAAAATTTAGTGCCTCCCTCCTGGAGGATAAAATCCACGCCCATAGGTCTATTAATGGTATAAGTGTTTGCCCCCTATACAAAATACGAAAACATGAAGTCAAAACAGAAGTTTAATTTAAAATTTAAATAGGAAATAAAAATACAAACCCGTAAAATTATGTCAATTCTTTACATTTAGGTAAAAGTCAATCCTGCAATATTTGGTCCAGCTGCCGCTAACGCTAACTGTGCCTGCCTCAAGGTCGATTGGTGTATCAAAAAAGAAATAAAAAGTTTTTCCTTTTTTGGCAAAAATACGTTTCTTCAATATTCCATGTTGGTATAAAATTCCAGTGCCTCGAAGTTGTACTTTGACATCATAGAATCCGTCATTCTCAATTGAGCCCAGAAACCCAAGTCCGTAAACTCTAATTTTCGACTCACATGCAATGCTAGAAAATATGAACATGATACAAGAAAATTAAAAACAATTCCCACATGATTGCAAATTGCAACTAAACAGACTAAATTACTACAGTGCTTGCTGAATCTATTAAAGGGCATATATCTAGTTATTTTTAAGGTAGTTGGAATGAAAGCTTACTAATGAAATTTTTCACTGCCATCACAAACAAACGGAGGCTTTCCCATGATTTGGTAGTTTTGAGTCAAACAAAGTGTTGAAATTCCTGAAGGAATTATGACATCGCTAATTATAGTTTCTGAATTTAGTTTGGGCTCCAATGCTTGTAATTGCTTTCGTTGTGTAGACTTAAAGGTAAGTTGCTTGCAGTCCAATATCAATCTTTTTAGTAAAACAATAAATTACGCAACTTTATTTCAGCACACTTTTGAGTGAACTCAAACAGTATCAGTACATATAAAATGATGTTATTTTAATAATAATATTATCTAATTACTTGTTGCTAGATTTAGATCCGATAAATCCGTAAATTCCAATTGTTTCTTCTGCTGTCAAAATATCTTTTAATTCCCGTGCTTCCGTAAACTCTGCACAGGTCATGACGGGAAATCGAATTTCAAACACACAGTCGCCGAGAACTTCTCGAATGTGTTCTTTAGTCGGCTGCACCTTCATTTGCTGGCACTGCAAGTCTGCCCATCTACAAAATCAGTGCTGAGATAATTTGATATACATTAAGTGAAATGTATCGCTATTTCTACGTTGGTAATAATAAAGTATGTAATTCTGATTTAACTTTTAGATTAACTTTGCCGAACCTCAACGCAGCGTGAAACACGTCAAGTTCCTCGATTCCAATTTGGTCGCTACCAAGAACAGATCTTAAGTTGGTCTGAGAGAGTTGCACGAAATCATTAGTGTCTTTGTATGTATTTGCCAAACGATCTGAAAGCAGATGAGTCAATTGATATAGTCAGTTTCGGTGACACATACTTAAAATCAGCAAGATTTATGACCTGAACTAAAAACGTAAATGTTAAGTCACTTACTGTAAAAACGATGTAGATAATTTCTTTAAATTCTCCACAGCATTTTTCACCTCAAAGTGTTCGCAAATTGAGAGCAAATTCAAAATTTGATTCAGTGGTAAATGTAATGCTTCTAGAACCTCCAGCGACCACGTGTCATATGACGTAAGCTATACAAATTAAAAAAGAGATGCAGATACATATATAATAATTACATTTATTATAACAGATTCTTGAAGTTAAATAATATTTGGTCTGATTTATATAATAAGTAAAGTCAGATTTTTGAAACTATGGTTTTAAGTTAATTTTCTGTTATCGCTAGTAGTATTATTTGATATTTGTAAAATTTTAACTGGAGCGAATGACCTACTTTGACAAACATTTCAAATGCGCTAGGATCGAATTCCGGAAGTCGGATTCCGTCGCCTTCCTTAACCACAACAAGTTCCCACGACTCCTCAAATACCTTCTCCAAAAACGGCGACGACGCCTTTAAAATGACTTTCAGGGCCCTCACAATTTTCTTCTCTTTCCCAACACAAAAAGCCACGTCGTAATGTTCAGGTTTTCTTGCCAACAAATCCTGGATTTTCTCCAACAACGGTTTTTCCGTGAAATTGGAATCTGCCATAGCTATTCGTATTCGTATCTGATGTACTACACCCACACTATCACCTGTAAACTGTGGGAAGTAAATAAATGCGATGAATTAAATCTTATTTGATCCCTATATTAAATATTGAACATGTTGTGCTTTATGATAGGATTTACAGATATGAATCTACCTAGTAAATGCCTAACCATTTCTATGGATTTTATTAATCTTTAACTTTTAGATACAAAACAGCAATAGGGTAGGGTCGGGTAACTGTGGTAGGTCCGATAACTGTGGTAGCGACAGTTTTCACCAGGAAAACATCAGAACTGACAGTAAAAGAATACCTTTGCCTTTGACCTTACATCGGAGAACAGGGTTCACTCTTCTATGCAAGAAATTTCTTTACTGCCAGTTCTGATTTTTTCCTGGGGAAAACTGTCGCTACCACAGTTATCAGACCTACCACAGTTACCCGACCCTACCCTATATAACAGCAGGAAGGAAATTAATGACAGTCATTGCTAGTGTCAGATAAACTGCAGTTAGTTAACTTTACTGTGGCCACTAATTCATAATTTATATACCAACTGCCTTGTCTATATGTACATAGCCAATGCCTCATACCTGATTCTTGAATAACTTGAATCCTCCCTCACCCTTAACAGAAATCGAAACAATCGATTCAATTAAGTAATGCAGTGTTCATACACAAAATAAACAAATATTTTCATATTTACGTTATCGGATGTGTAATTACTTGAAATATTGTAATAATTATATAAAATGGTGTATGAATTTGATGATGGGGCAACAAAGTTTTAATTTTTTTGCAATTCAATCGTTGATCGTAAGACTATATGTATACGATGTCTGATGTAGATTTTTAAAGCTAAAGTGTAAAGTTAGTAGGTAATTATATATAAATCCAGCATGCAATAAATAAATATGTCAGCCAACTTGTAGCTTCCGGCCTACTCTCCTAACAATAATATTGTGAATTATACTATAAATGGCAAAAATAACTGTATTAACTAATACAACAATAACACTGAAGAACATCCGAAATTAGGTAGTAACCTGTCACCTGCAAATTGTAATTGCTTGCAAAAATAAAATATTTGCAGACTCCAGCTCCAGTTTAGATGCTATTTAACTGACAGACTATAGTGCACTTTTTGGTAGTATAATGATCACTGCAACTCATATGCACTTTTAGTGTAACGTGTAACTACTTGATTTAATTTGCTAAATTAATAAATAAATATTACTTAAGCTTTTATTAATTTTCTTCCTTCCAAAATTAAATTACGAGCCGTTTAACTTTTGTTCGACACGTGATGCTCTTTCTACGGTTTTATCATTCCATTTCCATTATAAACTTAAAAGCACACAAACTGGTAATAAAGTAAAAGTGAGGTAGTTTTTTAGTTTATTTCCTTCGTTTAGTTCAATGATGCGTTAAAAAGCGAAGGGAGAGAAGTGACGAAATAAATACTATTCAGTGCTTTAGCGACAATTTTACGCCAGTTGACTTAATTTCTCACAATCCCCGTGGACAGTTGTAAACAAAGTACTTAACTACACTAATTACTAATTACAAGGCACTTTAATCTATATTATCATTATTGATTAAATTGTTCGTATCCGAGGTTAAAAGCGCACGTGCGTAGCAATGTACGCTGGTAACATAGTGCAGTAAAATGACTGCTTATTAATTTGCACAATTATTGCATTCTCTTTATGGTATGTATGTAGGTAGTAGGTAACTAACTTGTAAAGTAGTACTCATATATTAAAACTATTAACTAGCGTACTTTATCTAAAAGCCAGTTTTATTATTACATCCGTAGTTCATTAAAAGTGTAATGTCCGTAAATATCAAGGACCTAAACGCATGTAAATAGAAAAACTTTTACATTTCAAAACCATTGCAAATTGAATGTATTTAACTTTTCAAAAACTCGTAATTAACACTTTTTTAATATCTACCTCATGTTAAATATTGTCTCTAGTAATTACTACGCGGATCTAATAGTGCGTAGGTTGATCTCTAAAAGTATCGAATCTAATTATACCTTCCCTGGGTGAGTTTTACGGAGTAAAACGAGAAAATTAGAAAACAGAGCAAGCGACACACTATGAGTCCTATAAATCAATATTATATAATAAATAAATGACTTTATAACTGTATTAATAAAGACTATTGATCAGCACTGAAACACGAATACTAAATGGCTAGTAAATTAGCAATTTGCTTAAATCCAAGTTGATACTTGCACTTGCACACATCACAATCAAACGAGTCAGCAAATGACAGTTTCTTTGAGGTAGATTTTATTTCGCGCAATACTCGTCTAACGTGTCTATTTATGCTGAAATTATAGCGCTTTTAATCTAGTGTTGATCGCCTTTGAGGTACGAGATTCTTATGGTTGGCAATGCAATTTTTGACTTAGCGTATAGTTTGATTGTAAACTTTTTCTTGTAGTTTAACATTTTTTAATTCAAAAATCTTAAATTGTGAACTTCACTTTTTACAGACAGAACTAAAAGTGGCAATATAAAAAAGACACGAAAGAAAATAAAATGAAGTCATTTAATAAATAAAGATGCGAGGTAGTTGCATTACGTCATAGCAGTGCAAATCAATTAATTTAATTTAAATAAGATTTCCGCTAATTGGTGGCTATACCACTCCAAACGAAATTTAGTGTCTCCCTCCTGCAGGATGATTTCCGTCAACACTTCTCTATTACAGGCGGAAGTGTTTGCAGTGTTTGCACCCTGTAGATCAAAGTAAAAATATAAATTCAAAAGTTTCTACTCAATTCAATTAGAAAATAACAGCAAGAGAGATAGTAAATGTGTCAATTCATTACCTTCAAGTGATATACAATATTGTAATATTTATTCCATCCACTCACTGAACCAGCCTCAAGGTCGATGGGGGCATCAAAAACGAAATGAAACATTTTTCCCCTTTCTTCAAAAATACACTTCTTCAACATTCCACTGTCGTATAATATTCCATCGCCTTTCAACTGTACTTTTACATCATAGAATCCGTCATTTTCAATTAGGCCAAGGAAACCAAGCCCGTAAACTTTGATTTTTTTCTCACAAGCAAAGCTAAAACATTGACAGAGTACAATAACATTAAAAACTTCTCCCATACGATTGAACTGAAAACAATTTACAGTATCTTTAAACTTCTTTCATTAAACAACATATTCAGTTACCGCTATACAAATTGAAAAGAAAACTTACAAGTTCATTCTTTGAGTGCCATCACAGACAAACGGAGGAGTTTCCAAGATTTGTGAGTCACGAATCAAAGAAAGTGTTGAAATTCCTGGGGGTATTAATGCTTGGCTGTTATAAGTTTTGGAGCTGGAATTAGGTTTGGGCTCCTGGACTATTTTTTCCCTAAGTGTAGTTTTAAATGGAAGCTTCTTAGTGTCAAACTCCAGCCTTTTTATATTAAAACAATACGTTACGATTTTTTAAAATTTAACACACACGTAGAATCGGTATGAGTCAAGCATGCATTTCTTTTGATTACTTTTTACTGGCCTCCAATCCGATAAATCCGTAAATTCTAAGATTTTCTTCCGGTGTGAGAATATCTTTTGATTCCCGTGCTTCCGTAAACTCAGCACAGGTCATGAGTGGAAATCGAATTTCAAATGAACAGTCACCGAGAACTTTTCGAATGTATTGCTTAGTTGGCTGTACGTTCATTTCCTCGCACTGAAAGTCCGCCCATCTACAAAACTCAGTCAGTGCCAAAATATTTATGTTTACAATTAGTGATACACACATTTATACACTGGTGAGGAAAAGAACATGCGAAATTCTCTCGATACTTAAGATTTATTTTTAAACTGCATCTAAAGTGAAACAGCGAAGTACCTGATAGCAGCGTAAAACACATCAATTTCCTTGATTCCAATGTCGCCTCTGCGAAGAATATATTTTAAGTTTGGCTGAGAGAGTTGCAAGAAGTCGTCAGTTTTTTTGTATTCGCCAAAGAAACTGTAAGCAGACAAGTCGAATTAAATACGTTACAAAAGAAGAAAATGTAGCTTGTACCTAGTTTTAAATTTCATCGAAACTGTCAGTTTCGATTCTTCCGATTTAGTAATTTCTTATTTGACATATTCACGCATTTCTTCTTTTTTCTACATGTATTTTGACCTACTAATTACTTTAAAGTTCACAAAAATGTTTACAGTGTAATTTAAAAACTAACTGATCACATTCACATCACTATTTTGCTACTCCTATTTTCATTTTTAGTCAATTTAATAAATTTAAATTTGGAGAATGTAATCTCTTAACTAAAAATGATTTAATTTTGAACCACTTACTGCATAAATGTCGAAACCAATGTTTCCAAATTTTCCACAGCCTTCTTCATCTCAAAACGTCGGCAGATTGAAAGCAGATTCAAAATTTGATTCGGTGGTAGATTCAATGATCTTAGAATTTCCAGTGACCACGTGTCAAGGGATGTGAGCTAAAAGTTATTTACAAATAATATAAATCATTATGTACTTGTAAAGATGTTTTCTTTTTTGTAAAATTCTAAGTCACGGTGGTGCCATGTTTTTTAAAATCAGTTATTCATTAAATTATAATATATTGTTAGGTAATAGTGCTAAAATTGTTACTGCTAGGAATCTCTCATACTTTGACGAAGAGTTCAAATGCGACAGGATCGAAATCAGGAAGCGGGATGCTGTCGCCTTCTTTAACCAATGCAACTTCCCACTTCTCGACTTGTTTCTCCAAAAACGGCGACGATGCTTTTAAAATGACCTACAGTGCCCTCACAATTTTCTTCTCTTTCCCCACACAAAAAGCCACGTCGTGATTTCCTGGTTTTCGTTCCAGTAAATTCCAGACTTTCTCAAGCAAAGATGTTTCAACACTTTCAACTACTCGTGAGTCGCTCTGACCCATTTTAATTAGAAACTTTTTTTTATAGTTCAATATTAAGTTAAGGTTTGAGAGTTGAAAATAAACACTGTGTAGATCGAAACCACTAATTTACTGCGAATTAATGCACAACAGCAGTCAGGGGCACAGAACAGAACACAGAGTAAACTTACAAACTGTTTACTTACAACTTATGTGATTTATACTTTTGAGTTTAAATTTTTGAATGCCTGTTTACATTAGTGATTTTGAAGGAACTCAAAGGACAGAATTAGCCTTTCGAACCTCAACCGGCACAGGGAATCACTGTCAGTCCGTCTGCAGCCGCAAAATTCGGTACTAACCTGTTTATATTTAAAACTTGCAAAATCAAAATACCCGGCTCCAGTTAAGTTGATTTAATCGGCGAAATTTTTGTTAGTAGTACTATTCTGTGTTATTTGTCTTTACTATTATTGGCACTTGAAATCATATGCACTTAAAATGCAATTAACTAATTTTAATTGAAGCTTTAGTGAATAATTGTTAAAATATAGATACATGTACCTATGTAATTAGGATGTATCATATCATATAGACATATATTTCCCTATATAGATAGGAGGTGTTAAATGTAGATACTTGTGACTATACTTATAGTACGTATTACATTATAATTAGGCATACATATTGTAGGATATTGCGTTATGGCAAATCCGTATCATTTCAATCCCGTCATTGGTAAAATAGGGATTCAGCACATTTCATTATCATGAGATGTTCTATTGTTGTGACGTTTGGGATTGAGCCTTTTGTACATGCGCAATGAGCTTCTTGTTCCAACAAAACATTCAGCATTCATAAAATCCTTGGTGTGTCACTCGATGTACGCAACACCATAGAGTTTGCTGTGTCGTATCTTTTTCAATATAGCTAATAGCCATTCGCGCCTTGAATTATTTAAAATTTTAAAAACCAAGGAAAGGAAAAATTCTTGTTAGACCATACGTCTTGGATCAGCAGACCCCCTTTTGGGTTTATTCGAGCTCAACCCTAAACGTTACAACAATACTTAAGCAATCATTGGATTATTATATACATGCAAATAGACTTATCTAATCAGAGATTCAAGTTACTTACAAATTGTAACATCTCCATTAACATGGAGATGAATATTTCAGAATAATTGTCAAACTTTAAGAAGTCAAGTTATTGAGCTTCTCTATACAAAAGCATTGGACATTATTTGTGCTGACGATTCGGGAATGTTCCCTCTCGTCATCCTTCAACTAGCAATTATATTTTATTGTTTTATTGCAGCTACCCAAGCATGTATATTTCACAATACAAGATGGTAGAGTCATATTCATTTCCTCTACAGCATCCGTACTATTGTAGTGACACGGCAGTCCACATTCGATTATACAGTACTCTCATGTACTATTGTACTAAAACATATGTAAACATTGATATATCAAAATTAACCAAACCGAGCCATGCTCAGACCAAAAGTCTGATCAATAAACTAATCTTAGACTGATCGCCAGAGCAACAGCATCTTATTTATTTTCTGTTCCTCCGGAACATTTTACTTTTAATCTGAGATTCACACTCCATAGCATCTATGGAAGTCACAGCCAATATTTAGATTTCCATAATCTATTACTATTTATTACGTTATCAGCACGACTGAGACAGTGGTCACAATTGACCCCGTAGGTCAATCCTATTTTACACTCAATTATAAAAAGTAAGAGACAGGAAACTTTCCGTAAGACACTGGCCAGTGCACCTAAAGTTTTCCTGTATAATCTGATTTAGAAAACCAAGTTTTCGGTATTTCGTGCTAACTGTTTAATCCATTGGGAAAAGTTGAGCACAGCCACAATAATTCTGTTTATCCCCTGGACAAGAATATTGTGAAGAGTCTGTTTAATCCGTTGGGAAAAGACTGAAATATTCTATTTAATCCATTTGGAAAAGAATATTTATAGATTCTATTTAATCCATTGTGGAAAAGAATCTCATATCCTATTTAATCCGTTGGGACAAGGATAAAAATACAGATCTATTTAATCCGTTTGGAAAAGATCTTATTCTACGGCAGCGAGCTAACGACACTACTATACTTAATTAAACCCAAAGAACCGCCTAACCAGCGGATCCGAAGGAGGTTAAGTAAGTAAACTCGAGGAAATAAGCTATCAATTATCCCTTAAAAAGGAAATTCTGATAGTGGAAATATCCGAGGAGAAGAGTAGCTCAGAAGAGGATCAAGAGGATCAGCATTGAAAATTCGAAATTCAAGAAAGAATAGAATTAACTTCTGAACGCTACGTACCTGCGGTGAGGGCGCACTACAAGCCACTCGCAGTTTTGAGTGCATTAATTAATTTTTTAAGCCCCTTGTGCCCTGGCATAATTTAATCCAGGAGCTATCAAAGAAATCCCAGGTCACCTAGTAAATCCTGGTTATATCAAACCCCGAGAAAATCAATTTTGAAATGGAAAGGACGGTAGTGCTACCTCCGTCAGACTCCACAAGTCCAGGATTCTCATCCGAAGGACTCAAAGACCTAGGACACACGTCCGAAAGGCAGAAAAGTCTAGGATTTTCATCCGAAAGACAGAACAGTCTAGGACTCATGTCTGAAAGACAGAAAAATCTAGGATCCACATCCGAAAGAAGAAATAGTCTAGGACTCATGTCCGAAAGACAGAAAAGTCCAGGATTTTCATCCAAAGGACAGAAGAGTCTAGGATTTTCATCCGAAAGACAAAAAAGTCCAGGTTCCTTAACCGAAGGACAGAACAGTCCAGGATCTTCATCCGAAGGACGAAATTATAAAGAATTCGAGCCTCCGTTCGTCATAAAACCATACGACGGAGCAGAATTATACGATATCAAGCGGGTAGTAAGAAATGGAGAGGTCAGCTATATAAAGACCGTACCCACACCCGAAGATCTCCTGTTAAGGGCAAATTAATACTTTGACCAACAGTACGAGAAACTGAGAATTCATTTTCAGAATGAATTACTCGAAAAAGAACGGCAAATCAAGAAGTTACAAGACTCAGTAAGTCCGTTGAAAATTGAGAAGTCCGCAGAGACAAAATCTCAAAATATTCCAAAATTATCCGAGCAAGGAAATTTTGAAGAATGGGAAGAAGAAATTACGAAAACCGTAGCAAACGGTATTAATGAAGAAATCATTAACGGGTCATGGAAAAGACCGAATTATCTCCCATTTCCGAAAGCCATCAATACAGCCATCACCAGAGCCTGGTTCGATGCAGATGCATTTAATCAAGAATTGATTATCAATACGGTCGACACGGACCTACTACCGGATATCTTTCACTGTAAAGAATCCCATGAAATGGTAGAAACCTTCAGAATGAAGTATCAAACAGGACAGAAACAGTCGAAGCAAGACGTAATTTCGCACCTGTATAACTTGAAAATCACAGAAACGGGCAGTCAATATCTTCAAGAAATACAAGATATTCAGGCAGTTCTCATTCAAGATTTTGACGGATTTTTAGACTCGGAGTTAGTCAAGCTAGCCCTCCATACAATCCGTAAGAGGAAGAAATTCTACAGAGATTTCCTCGTCAAGTGAAGCATTCTCCTGAATTACAAAAGGACTTTTGAACGCTTAATTGAAGCTATGGAAAGATTCGACATCGAATTCCAAGTCCGAAAGGAAGGGACAATTCCCCTTTAGTCTCCGTCGGACAAGGCACAAATACCCGGAGCCGAAATGGATAAGAATCAATTTAAAGATTCGAAAATCGTTAGGAATCAATCAGAAAATTCCGGAAACAAAAAGCCTCCAACATATGAAGAATTAATTTAAGGAGCCAAGTCTGTAGAATTCATAAAATTTGAAGCAGCACAGGATAAGTCTGAGGACACAAGCTCAGCCCCAAAAAAGCCTGAAAATACGATTTCAGCCGCTCATAAGCCTGGCATCATAAGCCCAGCACTTGAAAAGCCTGACCCAATTGCGTCAGCCACAGCCACGGGTAACATGAACAATTTTCGATTCGTTCTCGACCCCGACACGGGCAATGTGAAGACGGAACGTTCAATTTCACATTCCCCCAGCTCTGAAAATTTATCATCTCCCGAGAAACCGCCTCGGTCGAAGAAATTCAAGAAACAGGAGGGTGCGGGCATCCCCCCTCAACTTACCCCAGACCTACACACGGTCGGAGGGAGCTCAGTCATTCATTATGAAACTGAAAATTCTAAAGAAATAATCCAGTCAACAGAGACAAAGGATACACTGTCATCATCTGACACGAAGACGGACGAAATTCATAAAGCCCTTATGGTCCGCATTAAGATTGAAGACGAAACGGGAGAGAACCATGATACTCCCCAGTCATCGTTGACGTCCTCGAATATACAGAATTCGGACGTAAGTCAAAGTCTAAAAGACGAGCCAGCGGTTACTTTACAACCGCAAGAATCTCCCTATCCATGGGAATTAGTCGAAATGCCCAGTCAATGTTGCCAAGACACATTTGACAAAGCCATGCAATGGCATATGGAAGAGATAGAATTCTTGAGAAAAGCTCAACAATTACAAAGCCCTTCAACAATAGATCCATTGATCGAATTTCCTCAGTACGAGAAGGAGTCATCTCAGCACTCAGAAGGCCAAGCATTCGACTCAAATACGTTATCTCACGTCTCAACTCCGGATGAAGTACATTATACTATAGGAGATACACCGTCAGACAGTGACGAAGAGAGAGACAATGGAATAAATCATTCAGAATTCGAAGATAGAATTCGGTACCTAGAATCAATTCTAGAGAAGACACAAAGAAAACTCTCAATAATTAAAGAAAAACAAAACGCTGGATATCCAAGAATATCTTCAGCTGATGCCCCAGGCACATAAGGAGGGAGCATCATCCCTACATTTACCCCGTCACAAGTACGGGAGGAACTCAAGAAAAATCCGTTCTCAAAAGAAGAAGAACGAAAAGAGTACATGTGTCATGTCTTAACCTGCCTCATATTTTCAAAAGGAAATGAGGAGTTAATACGTCAAGAAGAACCAGAGTTTCCAGAATGGTATGAGAAACTCAAAGCCTCAAGCAAGAGCACTAACATTGAGGACGCAATACAATCCTCATCACAGAAGAATACACAATTACCCTGTAATTGGTGTCAAAAGCCAGTACATAGACGCAAACAATGCATGCTACAGAAAACTCAAGAAATGAGTCAACTTACTCGAAAGTACTGCACTTTAGGATTATCATATAATCCGGAAACGTTCTGCCTCGAAATAGAGAAGAACAATGAAACAATTAAATTGCTTCAGGCAATTCCGAGGATCATGAATAATAAACACGTTTGTTCTCAAGACGGATGGTGCATACCCACCAACAGGCAACACGCCGAAAACGATGAGCCCTCATCCATTAGTCATCAGGACAAAAATAGAGAACCTGACCGTACACAGAAAGGTCAACAGAATTAAGTACTCATGGTACGAATCAATCATCAGAATTCTCAAGAAGCCCCCACCTCCAGCCTAAGCATATCAAAGCAACCTGGAGGCGCGCAGAGTCTTCAGTCAGTTGAGAAGTTCGATTTACAGATACAAGACCTTACTACAGACAGCTCCAGCAACATGGACAATCAAGGAATAGAAATTGTTAATTCCCTGGCATCACAATTCCACTGGACGTGCGACTCGGGAGCCACAGTCCATATTTGCGGACGTATAGATTGGTTTTACGGCCCCCTCAAAACTCAAGAGAAGAACCGCACAGTCATCCTCGCAGACGGAAAAGAAGTTGAATCACCCGGAACCGGGACAGTAATACTTGAAGCCTTCAATGCAAGCAAATGGAAGCAAATGGAAATACCGAATGTATGGTATTTACCAAATGGCTCCAATATATTCTCAGTCAATTACGCCTGCAAGAGCATGGGACTATCCTTTCACGGAAACGAGAATTATTGGGCATTTTACAACTCTCAGAACGAGAAGATGATGGAAGCAAAGACAGTTCGTCGGAACCCCACTGATACGGGTTACTCCATCATGAACTTCCGACATGTGCTACACACAGGAAGTCCTACAAGCCTCTACAACGAGCCAGAATCAGACAAATCTACGGTTACCACCCCCCATCAAGGGAAGGAAACGAGTAGAAGAAGAAGTAACACAGCGGAATCCAAGCGAGATCACTCTGCCACAACTTCGGATAAGAAGACGAGTTCCAAGTCTCAAGCGCTAGACACAGCCGTCTCATCAAAGCGCTCCATACGTAATCATTATCACTCATTACCAGAGAAAGTGATATTCAAGGCCTACCACGGCAACGGGATTCAAAATCCGAACAATTATCAAGAGGCAATCCGAACCTCAGAACATTTGCACTGGATCCGATCAATGGACCAAGAAATCGAAGCCCACATGCGAAGTGGCACATGGAAACTTTCTACAATGCCCAGCAATCAGAAAGTATTAAAGACAGCGTGGACATATACCCACACAGAAGAAAATGACCTTTACCTTTCTAAAGTGGTCATCATAACCGAAGATGGAAGTTTCATCAGGTTAGACGGTCTTATCACGACCGACGCATGCCAAATAACATCAAGACTTATTTTGGCCAACGCGGGTATTCGCGGGAAATACCTGGCAACATTTCTACTCAGACCCTCAGCAGAGATGAATCAAACTGAAGGGAAGAAAATTTACTTGGAACCTCCAGAGGGATATAGCCATGGTCATCGACTGGTATATTCCGTGAACTCAAGCCTTAGTGGTCTCGTACTCAGCAATAAATCGAGACACAAGACGCATCAGTTCCTACTACTACTACATTACAAGCAAAGCCAATATGATGAAGACTTGTATATTCAATCCTACACGGATCCCCACGGGAAGACACATCATACTTACCTGTTAATCAATGGACAGGAAGTTCTAGCCTCTGCCACACACAGTCAAGACATTTACATACTTGCCGCAGACCTAGAAAGGATGTTTGAAGCGGAGAGAAATTTACTCCCGAATACCTGGATGGATATCGAAATCTCCAGAACAGCATCTTACGTAAGCCTTACACAAGCAAACAAGATCAAACAAGTTTATATTGACTACGGACGTCAACTTACGGAAAAAGCTACACTTCCATACGACAACGAAGAGATAGAAGACTCTCAGTTATTGTCAGAATACGACTACAAGAAGTGTCACAATCTAATATGTGAACTTTTGCAAATTCGAGATGCCACTCGACCAGACATTGCTTTCGCAATCGAAAGAATTGAATCCGTCCATAATAACTACACAGTACAGGACTATGCCGCAGCCAAGAGGATTCTGCAATATTTATGGACCACTATGTACGATAATATCCGTTACGCTACGATTCCCCTTGGGAGGGAGAGAGATGTACATAGAGAAGGAAACGCTTCGCTTAAAGAAGTACAGGTGGAAGTACAAGCGAAATCGTGCTACACCGTGGATTCAACTGGAACATTACTCCTGACAGGAGGGGTAATTACACTAAACAAGGCCGCAATCTACTGGCAATCACGCAAAGAAGTAGACAGGCACAAGACTCTAGAAGAAATTGAAGTCAGTACATTTTTCGACTCACACACCCCAGCGGTCAACATTCACTTACAATTATGTGAATTAACAGTACGGAAATGGCTCACACCCATAGTACACCTATCAGATTCAGACTTTGGATGGAAACTCATCTATAAGCAAGACGACCAAGATCGTTGGTCACGGCAGGACCAGAGAAAGCTATGGTACCTCCGAGAAATGGTAGAGATGGACCTAATCAAGCCATTACATAAAAAAGAAGAGCTTCTACAAACAGACCTCTTCGTTAAGGCTGTCACGCCGATTCGACTGAAAATTAACAAGCGGAACTTACGCATCTCAAGCCAGAGAACTCCAGTCAGAGAAGTATTAAACAAGAAATACTTCCAGAGATTAAGTCAAGGTACTCTGAGAAGACCGTACAGAGTGGATCAAATAAGTTCTCCACCCACACAAGAAGCTATCAAGGCCAGGTGGTTCGAAAGACGAATTCTCACACCTAAAGATAGAAAAGCAATTTGGAAGACGAACTACCTTCCCAGGATCGCAGAAAGCAAGGATCTGGATACAGGTACTCAAACTCTTGAGCAACCGACAGTACACATGGTATGTCCCAGTGTACGTACTCCTACAAAGAGAGAAAGTGACAAGTCCAAATTGGAGACATTAGCCGAAACCGATAGCTCCAGCAAACGAAGTAAGCCTGGACCATCAAGTGAAGAGGTGACCTAAGACCCCTCGAATCACGTTGAATTACAAGAGCACACAGCTGCAATCTCATTTGAGGAAAAAAGACCGTGTACAGGTCTCAGAATGAAGAAAGGACTTCACACAATCCTACTCATTGGATTAATGCTATTTCTCACCATGACAAATGGACACTCTATCAAAAAGCAACTCTCACCATACGATACAGAACAGAGAACTACTCCACATTGGAATCATCTAAACCCAGCCGCAACAAGTAAGCCTGGTCACATTCAATCTGTTCTTGGATGGCAGTCTCAATTACCTGACAGTGATAGAGAAAGTTATGGGGGATATCAACCTGGAAAAGGACCTCCATTGCGCGCCATCACACTCACATCAGAAATAGAAAATTCATGGTTAATCTCAGAAGTAGACGGGACCATAAAGAAACGAAACCGAACAAAAGAATTTGGAAATTACAGACTCAACAGACACGGAGGTGACACGCCAACCCAGCTTTCACCGGACCGTCGTAAATTAAGCCTTCATTCTCATGAAGCCAAGAACGAAATCCTCACAGCAGGAAGTAAGTATAGTAAGTCATACAAATCTGATCATGGCATCCTCCGACCGGGGAAGCAGATCCACAAGGAAACCTCACCAATCATCATTGAAGAGGAACCGAACTTAGAATTATCAATAGGAAAGTATCAAGCTCCAGACTCATCCCTGTTACCACAAATAAATAGGACCGACACTGAAAATTCACTCAAAGAGGAAGATCTATGGAGAAAAATGCATGAATTTGTGAAAATTAAGGAAGAAAGCCAAATGGCTAGGCCTAACTGGGACGCAACTAGCTCTCAGCATTACTTTCCGGATATATTAGGATTAAGCCCTATAAAAGGCAGTTATTCGTTCTACATACTTCTAGTTTCTTTCTACACAAAAGAGAAAGCGAATTTAAGAAGTGGAAAATTTGAGAGTTCTACTACCCCAAGAAATTCGATTGAAACTGTAATCTTCACAGTCAGAAGAAATCGCAGGCAAGTTTTGCAATTAATTTGGAATAAAACTCAGCACGAGTTTCAGAATTTGAAAGTGTCTCTGAATCAATCCATTCAGACTGACATTCCTGACGCCGAATGGATACTCCTAGGCAAGATATGGATCAATAGACAAGTTCATGAATCCACGCACAATCCAAGACCGAAAGTGAACAGAATATGGTCAAGAAAGAAAGCTTTAACTGCAGAAGCGAAATTCGTAGGTGAAGACCCAGGTGACGTCATGAAAGCCACCGACAAGAGAACTCATAAAATAAGAATTAGAAGAAATATAAGCAACTCCACAACAGAGTGGTTGCCAAGAATAACAAGAACAATTATAATTGCAAAGGAACGAATAGTTTTTACTTCCTCCGCAGCAAAAGTCCACTCAATCAAAAGTGGAAGTACATGGAGAAGCAGGAGTAAATCCGGACCTCCGAGAAATGTAAGCATATGGAGACAGAGATACAATTCGTATTCTCCGAAAATAATAAGTACGCAAAAGGCAAGTGAGAAGACGAGGACCATGTCCGCACCTTCACCAGTGTTATGTTCGGTTATTGCACGTAGCAACAATCTTAAAGATTCGGAATTATTAAGGAATTTTCACTCATTTCGAATTCAACAATCTCAAACAAGTTGGGACCGAAAATCATTAAGAATTAAGTCACGACCCTCGGTGACTCTCATTAGAAAAACCTGCACAGGTATTACTGGAAAAATTATTACCAACCTTGCAGCCGCAGCTCAGAGAAAGCACGCCAAGACAATCTCGGGTAACGTCACTGTTATCGTCGCCACGCCGATCAGGTTGTCAAATAAATCGGAAAGAATCTACGCAGTCTGGATAATCCAGAAGATTTTCCCATACCGCTCTTTCATAGAAAGTTCAAGGAATTATTCTCCGAATTTCTCCAACGAGGGAAATTTGCCAGGAAACCGAAAAGAAAACAGGACTCAATCTGAATGTATCAAGTCCCAAAGACGTAGGCATCAGAAACATGGCAAGTACCCGAACAATCAAGCTAATGTCGAAACTTTGAACAAGGTGACATTTCAAAGGAATGAAAAATTATCTAGTACCAGTACTCAAAGTGGTAGCCACAACCAGGAACAATGGAAATGTTCCACAATAGTAGAAAAGGCAGATGAATTAGAAAACGCCTTATATGAAGAAAGCCGTCATCATGACGCCAGCCAAGAATATATTCCTTTCTCTCGAATCACGAAGAAAGTCGAAGAAATGCGGTACTCACAGAAGAGAAATGTCCGAGCTCAAGGACATCAAGACTACATTCAAGTAGCCACACCAAAAGCACTATATAGTTCATACAGTTTAGCTACCACAGCTACTGACGGTGAAAGTCAGGTAGAAGTGAACTCCGGACCGAAGACAAGCAATAAGTCGATATTGAATTTTGACTGTTTCCAAGTTAAACCATTCATCAGCTACAAAGAAAGCCTCCTTTGGACAGGAGCAGAAAAGCCTTTCTATCAGAGAAAGCCAAGTGACAGGAATACGATTCAACCACGATATTTGGTTATTCCGAAGTCACAGGGATGTCGAAGAGTCTTTCCAAATTCAAGAGTTTCGGAAGTGCTCAGACAGGAGAATCCCCCTCTATTGTTTCAACAGCAACTTAGCAACCGAAACAAGACTCAATCAAGTGAAAATAATAATTCAAATTTTGATTTCCCATTTCCAAATTTACTTCACGAAAAGCAAGGTCTCAATGGAACCCTACTTTCGCAAGGGAAAGCTGTACACAAATACCAGATCAATCTCGAGTATAATTGTCAAGCATATTTACACGAAGAGCATATAAAGCTACAATCAGACCGAAAAATCCAAGGGCATAGGCAGCGCCGAAGTGCAGGAAACAGGTCACCAGCAACAGAAGCAGACTTTGTACCAAGTATCCAAGAAATGGACATAACTGACACACAGCAGAGACCCAGGCATCATAGGAAGAATGCAATCTCCTATCAAAGCGAACAAGTCGGTGAAAGCAATAAGTGTTTTCCTCGATATCTGAACTATCCAAATCTATTTTTGTACAGGAAATCCTTTTGTTGGTTCAAGAAATCCAACATACTACGGTCTCTCTCAGCATGGAGATTGGAGACATATACACCTGGCTACCCCGGGAGTATACTGAAACAGTTCATCACGAACAAGCGACCTCTCACTCAGCATGCAATCCCATACTACGGGGAAAGCACCCTGAAGTTCGACGAGAATAACCTCAGAAGGTTAGGTCCCAGCGACCATGAACATTTAAAACCAATTCATTGGAAGAAAATAGAAAACGGGAACCAGGACCTGGACCCGGAAAATGTTAAGTACTTGCAACGATTAAGGAAGAAGGCCACCCTGTTTAGCCTTATATCCGCACAGTGTACACACACAACCTTGCAACTACAACAACACAGCGCTAGGACAAGTAATGCCCGTGAAACATTGGAATACGAGAAAGTCCGCAGCCTTCATTATCATTATTATTTTATCCACACTCCAGTTGGACTTACAAGTCAACACAATGGAAGACTGTACACAGTCAGGAGGGCAGATGCGACTCCCTCGCAGTTTTTGAAAGCCGAGTTTTCACTGGCACTATCCGGATTACAAGAAAGTGAAATTCCTGGAAGACTCCGTAATATCATAGCATTTAATGATATGTACGAGACGTCGATTTATAAGCCTCAGAGCGAGCTATACTCTTGAGAAAGCCATCTCGACCGAGAAATCCCTGAAATTAACCGATTTTCAGAGGAAAACATCATGCTAGTCATGTTGACGTATGCATTGATTTACTGGTTTATATATGGATTACTAGTTCTTGACCTGAGATATCTTCTTTATAATCAGAAGTCATATTTGATTGACATATATCTCCGATCACTGACATTCGGACCGAATAGTGATGGATGGATAAAACCTGGCGAGTCGAGCGATGTACCTGCCGACCAAGACCCAGTACTTACGCTCATCAGCAGCTATTACCCAGATGACATCTCTACACGAGACACTGGACAGATGGACATATTTCCTACATGGACTGGACAGCCAACAAGTGGCTAGGAGTACAAGACACTCACTTTACTGGACAACATTTTTACGGAGCTCACCTGGATCATCTCATTAGGCAGATTCGATTTTATAGGGAGTAGTAATTATTTTTATGTTTTGTTGAAATTTATTATTGTTAATATTTCAAATTTTATTTCCAGTTCATTTCATTCAGATTTTATTCAGTTATTATCTTAATAGTCTATACTAGAGATTTATCAATTCTCGGATCATTCATTTTTATTCTTTTACCTCAAATTGAAGGAGGGTGTTAAAATATAGATACATGTACCTATGTAATTAGGATGTATTATATCATATAGACATATATTTCCCTATATAGATAGGAGGTGTTAAATGTAGATACTTGTGACTATACTTATAGTACGTTTTACATTATAATTAGGCATACATATTGTAGGATATTGCGTTATGGCAAATCCGTATCATTTCAATCCCGTCATTGGTAAAATAGGAATTCAGCACATTTCATTATCATGAGATGTTCTACTTAAGCAATCATTGGATTATTATATACATGCAAATAGACTTATCTAATCAGAGATTCAAGTTACTTACAAATTGTAACATCTCCATTAACATGGAGATGAATATTTCAGAATAATTGTCAAACTTTAAGAAGTCAAGTTATTGAGCTTCTCTATACAAAAGCATTGGACATTATTTGTGCTGACGATTCGGGAATGTTCCCTCTCGTCATCCTTCAACTAGCAATTATGTTTTATTGTTTTATTGCAGCTACCCAAGCATGTATATTTCACAATACAGGATGGTAGAGTCATATTCATTTCCTCTACAGCATCCGTACTATTGTAGTGACACGTCAGTCCACATTCGATTATACAGTACTCTCATGTACTATTGTACTAAAACATATGTAAACATTGATATATCAAAATTAACTAAACCGAGCCATGCTCAGACCAAAAGACTGATCAATAAACTAATCTTAGACTGATCGCCAGAGCAACAGCATCTTATTTATTTTCTGTTCCTCCGGAACATTTTACTTTTAATCTGAGATTCACACTCTATAGCATCTATGGAAGTCACAGCCAATATTTAGATTTCCATAATCTATTACTATTTATTAATAATACTACAAATTTAAGTTTTAAACAATTTGCTCTCTACAAAGATTGAATTACGATCCAGTCAACTTTAATTGGACACGTGACGTTCCTGTCCTGTTCCACTGCTGTAAATTTCATTCCCTTCTTTTAGTTCGATCGTGTGATTTGAAGGGAAGAAAAGCAGTGACGAAATAAATCCTACGTAAGGGGTCGGCCGTAAATGCTGTCATCCCATCCCAAAATCTAAATTCACACTATGATCCCCCGGTCATTAGCTTAATAAACAATAATTAATGCATAAGCGTCTCCTCATTGGTAGCCAAGTATACACCTAAAACCTCTATACCGGTAGCATATTTCGTTGAAGACTACATACTCACGTAGTTACGGCAGATCAGAGACCAAGTGACTATTTTATCCGGCTAATTTAATTTCTCACAATCCCCGTGTGATATACGTAAATAGGTACTGTATAGGCAACCGAAAGTGAAGCCTGGCAAGGATAAAGCTGTCATTTGTTTGCATGCAAAATTTATCCTTGCTAGGCTTCACTTTCGGTTGTCTCTACAGTACCTACTTAGGTAAATTACGGCAGTACTATTTATATTATTAAGTTGAGGCTATATCGAGGTATTATCTGAGGTTCAAATAGAATACATACATATACATTCTATATGCAAATAGAACCTATTTAGTTTTTCAAAAACTCCCAATAATTAACATTTTAATCATCTATCTCATGTAATATTTTCTTACTAATACTACGCGGGTCGTGTGCGGGTCTTCAAAAATACGTGGCTGATAGGCGTCTCAGACTAAATAGTACACGCGTGTCTTTTACATTATCTTTTTGTACTCTAATGGTCTAACTCTAATTGCAACATTAACTGCGGGATTAAACAGTTTTAAGAAACTTACTGCGATCGAAACAAATTGTAAAGTATGACAAAAATATCCTCATCACACTTTATTCCAAAAAAGTATTTGCATTTTGATTCTTTGATTTTGGAACAATTGCGCAAGATATTTTAACAGACAGTAATTTTTAAAATCCCGTCCACTTTCACACAAATAAGAGTAGCATAACTTTGGCTGCGAAGCGAATTTAAATTACGTTTCATTTAATGATTTATTTAATCAAAGTCATAATAATAAAAGAACTTTTAAAATTATTAGTATAATAAAAATTTTCTTATTGTAAATTGATTAGTTTGTAAACATTTTCTGAAGTGCCTGTATCATATTGTGTCAATTTGTATAATTAGATAAATATGTTTAAGGTTTTTATCGTATAAAAGTTACTTATCTTACATCATCAAATTATCAAGTGTTTAAGTTCGTTTGTCTTTATTTAAATAGGATTTCCACTAATTGGCTGCTATACCACTGCAACATAAATTTAGTGCCTCCTGCCTGCAGGATGAATTCTGTATCCAATACTCTATTACAGGCGAAAGTGTTTGCACCCTGTAGACCAAAGCAAAAACATCAATTCTAAAATTTAACTCAATTAATTTAATTACAGAATAAAAATACGAGGTCGTAATAAATAATAATTGTACAATTCATTACCTTTAAGTAGATGTCAATTCTGTAATAGTACGTCCATTCCGTAACTGAGCCTGCCTCAATGCCGATTGGTACATCAAAAACAAAATAAAACTTTTTGCCCTTTTCCGCAAAAATACGTTTCTCCAACATTCCACTTTCGTATTCAATTCCATATCGCCCTATAATTTGTACTTTCACATCGTAGAATCCGTCATTTTCAATTGGACCCAAGAAGCCAAGTCCATAAACTGTGATTTTCTTCTCACAAGCAATGCTAAAATGTTCAAAAACCACAAAAATAATAAAAGCATTTTTAATACAGTTGCAATGAAAACAATTTAAAGTATATATTTAAACCATTAAGTGATTTAACATTTAATCGATTAAAATACATAAATCATTATCATTATAAAAAGTAAATACTGGGCTTACTAATGATATTTTTCACTGCCATCACAGACAAACGGAGGATTTTCCACGATCTGAGAAGTTTGAGTCAAAGAAAGTTTTGAAATTCCTGGCGGCATCAGAGCTTCGATGGAACTAGTCTCCGAATTCGGTTTAGACTTCAGTGTTTGAACATATTTTCTTGGTGTAGTTTTAAATGGAAGCTTCTTCGATTCGAATTCTAATCTGTTTTAATATAACAATTAATCACAAATTTTTTACTTTGAACACACCTAACTTCAGTATCAGTGAATAGGGATTTTATTTTTAATATCATATTTTCTTTAATATTACTTTTTGCTGGCTTCCAATCCGATAAATCTGTAAATTCGAAGATTTTCCTCTGCCGTAAGAATATCTTTTGATTCCGCCGTTTTTGTGAACTCTGCAGAGGTCATGATGGGAAATCGAATTTCAAATAAACAGTCACCGAGAACTTCTCGAATGTATTCGTCAGTTGGCTCCACTTTTATTTCCTTGCACTGGAATTCAGCCCATCTACAAAAATGAGAGCAGAAATACTAGTTAAATAGGTTCACAATGGATAATATTATTACTTCTCAAATAATCACTTAGATAAAAACATAGTATGTACTAGGGTACTAGCAGTAGTTCCATTAATAATTAAGATTTATTGTTAAGTTGCGACTGTATGGGTTAACCACCCAGCACCTAATTGCAGCGTAAAAAACGTCAAGTTCCTTTACTTCAATGTTGTCACTGTCAAGAAAAGATTTTAGGTTCTTCTGAGAGAGTTGCAGGAAATCTTCAGTGTCTTTGTATTCGCCAAAAGATCTGTAAGCAGAGAATGCAGTCTAATTAAATAATACATTAAAAGAAGCTCCACCTAATTTTACATAGGATTGAAGTGTACTCAAAATTATTTTGAAGCTCCGCTGACAGTCACTCATCAATTACTGGAAATAAAGGAAAGATTTGAATGTGGAAATTGTTTCTTGTGAAAAACGAATAAATTTTGGACGACTTACTGCATAAGCGTTGACACTAATGTCTCCAAATTTTCGACAGCCTTTTTCATCTCAAAGCGTCGGCAGATTGAGAGCAAATTTAAAATTTGATTCGGTGGTAAATTCAATGCCTTTAGAGCCTCCAGTGACCACGTGTCAAGGGATGTGAGCTACAAATTATTTAAAAATATAAATAATTATGTAGGTAGTATAACATATGACATATGTTTGTATTTGTAAATTTGTATAATAATGGTTCTGCTTTTAAGTCAGGGAGAAATCATTTAGTTTTTAAAATATGTCATTTATTATAACATTAAAACCGAAATGGTATACTCCCCCGCTTCGGAGAGCGGGTGGGAGGCCATCTCTGAGTTTACCTTACCTCCTCACATTTGTACCCCTTTTGATGTTGAGGGATTTATTTTTCCTCTTGGTCCGCGTTACCATGATTTTAATTATTTACACCCATAATTATATTAATTATCATACCCACACTTTTAGATTCTTATTTTATTTATTAAGTTAATGTCAGATGGTAGATATAGTTTATAAAGGGGGGTCCACCACTCCGATAAAGGTCGGAGGCCTATGAGAAAGGGGGAGAAGCTCAGCTTCTGCAGACTGCCAAGTATCTCCTATGGTTTTTACGGTGAGTTAAGCTTATTTGATTTTAAGCCATTTATTTTACGCTCAATTTATGTTTTCCTCTTTATTTGAGGTTAATTTTGTCTCGTAGGATTTCCAGTGGCAAGTGGCTCGGTGGCAGAGGCCGGGGTGATAGGAAAAGCATCCGTTTCCCCGGCTTTGCCACCACGAGCTTCCGTATTCCCGAGAACCGGAGAGAAACCGTCGACAGTGCACAGCAAACGGAGCATTGGGACCGCCGACGACCCAACCAAGGTTCCTCGGAAATAAGGTCTGCCACGGAAGTTTTTGCCAATTTTAGTTTTCCAATTAGAATGGGAAGTTAATTTTATTTGAAGTTAATTTTCATTTTATATTTAGAAAGGCAGCGTAGTGCAATGGTCGAGGGCCTGGCTGCCCTTGAATCCAATGCTGTTAAGCAGGAGGCAGAGGGAATTGGAGACGGTCCTTGGTTTGGTAAGCGTTCCAACTGACAAGGACCTTCTTCTCTCCCTCCTCCCGCACAACGCAACGCCTTTGCCTTGAATTTTGTAATTTATTTAAATTTTAGTTTTACATGTTTTATTTTTATAGATAATTTTACTTATTTTGGCAGAGGGACCGAGCGGCGTGAAGGTTGTAGGCCTGGTCGCCCACAACTCCAGCCTCGCCGGATAGGAAAGTCAAATGCGAGGAATTGGCTCTTGAGATGCTGAGCATTCCGGGTGGCAAGAGCCTTTTATTGCCGGCTTTCCTGCTCCAGCAATTTGCTTAGTCTTCAATTTTGCGAATGTTATTTAGGTAAGTATTTAATATTTAAATTTAGATTCATTTTTATTTTTATTTCAGGAGAGCATGTGGCCTGGCGCTGGAGGTACCAGCTCCCGCAGTCAGGCCTATCCTGAAGACTGGGAGGAGACGGCAGTGCGCGTGTCTGATTCACCTGGAGCCTCAGCCCCCAGACACCGGCTGCGTCAATTTCCTAGCTCCAGGACAGCCACATGTCTTGAATTTTTGATGCCTAATTAGGTAAATATTTTAATTTATATTTATTCTATTTTAATTTTATTAAATGATATCTATTTTTACGTTTAAATTTTATTTAAATTTTCAATAAATGAAGTTGGGGAGAGTGGCCTTATGGTGGACAAACTTGGGACAGAGAGATACTGTCCGGAGTCCAGACAAGCCATCAAGATTGGAGAAGGAGGCAAACCCCAAATAAAGCCAGAGTCACGGGTTTGCTTTCTCGCTCTTCCTTCAATTTTGCCTAACATTTTACGTATTTTTCTAAATTTTTATGAACGAGCCAAGTCCCTATGATTACGTCGGGGAGTCCTTTGGAACTACATTCAACGTCTAATATTTATGCCAATTATTTTCACGTAGTAAATTATTTATACCTAATTTTCATTTCCTTAATTCTAGGAATGTTAATTTTATGAGAATTAAGAACATTTTGCCAATGAAATCAGAACACGAACAACCAAAGAGGTAAGGTAATTTTAACAATAATTTTGTGTTAACTTAAATGGAAAAGCAAATGAAATTATAATTTGAAAACAAAATGATAAGATTTTCTCCTTTCAGCTGAGGGCTGGGAGCCAAAACATTACTGATTCAAAATTTTCTAATATTAATATTTGTTTTTCTGTTTCGTTTTGGTTTCCGTCCACACAAGAACAATGATTCAAATATTTTACAATAATTTCTTACGAGCACTGCCGAGGCAGTGCTTACAGTTTTCAGATCCAGGTCCAATGGTTTTACAGGTAGTTCACAATTATAAATTTTTCTTTTTGATTTCTCTTTTTATAATTTTAACTTATGGTCTTTTGACCTCGAATTATCATTAAAACAAACTTAATAGGAACTCACAGAGGGGAGCGGCGAAGATGGAAACCACGAGGCACAGGAAGATTACGATGTAAAAATTTTCACTATAAAAACTCCTTTCATTATTCTTAATTTTATGATTACACCAACACACGGTATCGGAGCAATCCCCTTTTAAACGTCTAAAGCCTTTTGGTGTTTCCATATTCTCTCTTTCCTTCCGATGAGCATTTTTCATTTTGAAAACTGAATACAATTTTTGGGAAAAATAAAATAAAATGAAAATAATTCTGGATTCCTCACTCCTCGAGGATTTGCTCGTGGAGTCGTGCTTGAAGAGCAAAGATTCAAGTTCAGTCCGTGCTGAAGAGTTAAATCCGACTTGATCCTCTGGTGAAGACCAAGTACCAACTGCCTTAGCATGCTTGAGCTCTCCTTCTTCCTCGCTTCTTTTCCTCGAGATGCATCTTTGGCCGCAAGGCAGCGTCCGTTTCTGATCCATCTCTTGGTCAATTCGCATCAGATCGAAGGATCGCGTGAAGTGTTGATTTCATATTCTTTCCTCACATGGGTCTCTTTCTTTTTCTGTCAGATGGATAATGCTGTCTGGAAGATCTGGGGAGAACCTGTGGGAGCGAGTGTCGTGGAATCTATTCCCTTCTTACAATCCCATTTTATTCCTCCGTGTCGCTACGGAGGGTGGCTGAAGAAAAACAGAATAGAAGACACGACACGCATTTCATGTGTTAAACTTTTATTTAATGATTATGGATTACTGGATCTGGTTTTTGATTGATTTTTGATGAATAAAGAAACTAATTTTGGACCTGGTTTTAATTCATTTTGAAAACCTTTTATTCTTAACAAATGGCATTGAATAAATTCATTGTATCAATTTACTAAGCATAGTGTCTATTCTAGAAAAGGTACTAAGTTTTTCACATTGGCTGGCCGATCGTCAGAAACAGATGCACAGCTTTGGCTAATACCAAAATTCCTAATCACCGTGGACGATTTCATACTTGATTCTGACCAGATTCTCTCTAACCGGGTCGAAATCAGAGGTCAGATAAAATTATATCTTGGAAACATAACGAAAAGAATATGATTAATTAAAATTATAACCTAGCTTACCTCCTGCGGCTTAATTGCTAATGCGTAGAAAGGCTAACATTCTCGGTTGTCTTAATTAATCCTGAGATAAGTCTTGTGATGACAATTCTAGGCAGACTTCCCTTTTGGGGACAAGGATTAAATTAAGCTTTTTAAAGAACACATCAAAAGACACTGAAATAATAAAATTGTTAGTATCAAAGGCTTGGTAACCCTACGACTTAATTTGCTATGCGTAGCAGTGTCTTATATTCTACTTCTGAGAAATTCAAGCGTATCAAAGATAATGGAGATAATGGGAAATAAAAACAAGATCTAATCTAGCCACTCGGCTTTCTATTGTTTCTACGGCTAATATAGTTTCCTTTTTGATGTCAACGGAGATCAGAACATCAGAAATATTTTTAATTCATTCTAACGGAGATTGATTTTTTCAATTTTTAACGGAGATTTATTTTTATGGTATAATCACGGGTCTTAAGGCAGAAGTTATTTTCACCGGATTATTCATCTTAAGTTATTAAATTATTAACGGAGTTTTAATTCATTCTTTATGGGGATTAAATGACTTTCATGGGGTACTTCATTTTTATAAGGTGCTTTGCTGGGGGTTTTGGTTTTCTTTGGGTTCATGGGAATCCTCTCGAATCTCCTCTTCGGGAGTTTCTGCTGGGTGAGCTGCCGCTGCTTGTGCTGGCGGTTGAATTCGTGGCTGAACAGGAGCTACCGGCTGAACTTGTGGCTGTTGAACCTCGTTTTGAGGTTCATGTCCGGGAATCAGCTGAACTTGGGGTAGGGCAATGGGGATGTAATTTATCCGCGACTGTACTCAAAGTAGTGGACGACGCAAATTCAGAGTCATGTTGATCCGGAACTGATAATGCATACTGGCATTCAAATTATTCACAAAATTTGACATCAGGGTACGGAAATGGTAATGTCCCCACGCAGGATTTATCTCATTGATGAATTTCGGCTCTAAGAAAAGTTCATACTTTGGGTCATGGTCGAAGACGAATCGGTATGGAAATCGACTTGCTCGATTTTCTACTATCCGTTGAAATTGATGTTGGATGAACATCTGATGTGCCGTAGCCATGGCCATGGCTCTTAAATGGCGAACCGTTCCCTGAATGTGCGGCTGTGAAGGATCTGCTCTTTCCAGAATCCGTGGCACGTGCATATCCGTAGGATTTTGATTTGAGGGCGGTGGTTCTGGGAGGGCACGATGACGGGTTTGGTTCTGGGCATCCCTAGTGTTTACTTGCACTGGAGGCGGTTGAATTTCTGGAACAAGTGGTTGAATTACCGGAACTGGTGGTCTTACATTGTTCGAGATCATTGGGCTTTTACCTGGCCCTGGCATTGGAATAGCGGGACCAGACGGATGACGTAATATTTGCCCAACTCCATGTACCCGGGGTTTATTATTTACTATGGGTAAATGGCTCGAATGGATCAAACGCACTCATGACGATACCGGAGGCTGGATGCTGAATCGACGTTGCTGTCGTATAGCTTCTCTTTCATCATGGTATTTTCGGAGGAACGGCGAGTATTTTTTGAATTCCTCCGGAGTGAGTTTTAGGGCATAAGGTTGAGTCTGTTTTTGGCCATCTTTTTGATAATTCTTCAGGAATGAGAGATACTTTTCGGCCTCAGCCTGCGTCGGAGTCCATGTATGTGATGGCTCCTTCTTTTCTTTCTTTTGATCATCTTTTTCGATTGGCTTTTCATACGTGGCCCACGCTTTAGCACTTTTTGCTGGTCCGGAGAATGATGAGTTAAGGCCCATGGTAGGCCGTCCGCCTAACGATCTGATTCCCCCTGGACATTGCGGAATTGGAGCTCTTCCTCCTGCCAGAGGTGTGGCATACTAATTTCTGATAACTTTTGGCTTACCGCTTCCTGGGGAAGTCAACTGGGTCCCTTGGGAAGGAGGCGGTGAAGCAATGAATCCTGAAGGCCCGGGATTTGAAATAATTTTTATCTGGGATGAAGTCGATTAGTTTTTCTTTGGGGCTTCCGAATTTGGGGAAGCTTGTGCAATTTGAGATCCCAATTTCAATAAGTACGAACTTGGGGCGTACGGGATTCGGGCTGCGGCTACGGCATCTCGAACTTGCTCCCTTGTAATCTTTATAGCAAAAGGATTTTTACCTGAAGCTATAGTGTCCAAGAATTTAACTATGGGTATGCTCGTGGCGTACATTGGTATTGCTGGAGTAACTGGACGGGCACTTGGTCGTTGTACTCCGGAAGGACCGGCGACTGGTTCTGATTCCCTCGGAGGGGTTACTGCAGTACGGATCCAATCGCACCGCGGCCTTCTGGTGGTTAGAGCTTTCGAGTTTGGATTTTTCCGACGTCGTTTTTCATTTTCCTGGTTACGGCGTAGCCTTTCTTTCTCTGTAATTTTCGGAGGAGGTCCCCAGACATATTTAAAGTTCGGATCAGTTTCTACTGGAGGGTCTGGGCGAGTCTTTTAATAACGCTCACGGGGACGGATCCGTTTTGGAGTAGCTGTAGGGGTGGAGAGGGCACATGGTTTCAGTTTTTCCGGATTACTAGCTAGTTGCTCCCGGCGGTGCCTCTATTCCAGCCGAAGTCTTCTCTGAGATACGGGAAGCTTATAGTCCTCATCTTTTTCAGACTCACTTTTCTTGTCTGATTCGCTTTTGGTATCATCATCGGAATTAGTGTACTACCCGGTATTGGAGTTCGCAGGATACACTGTAAACTCCCTTTGGAGGTAATGTTGAAGGGGAAATGGGATCTTCCCTCCTAATTTGTCTGTGAAGCGGGATTGACGAATCTTCATCATAAGTAATCCCATTTGCTTTTGAATTTTTTCCAAGAATTCATCTGGGGGTGGTTTGTGATTATCTGCGATGCGTTGAAATCCGTCTATGATCATTTCGATTGATTTCTGATAGAGTTTCATCTGCATACTCTCTTCTTTTTTGTTTTTTTTTTATTTCTTTTAAGGCAATTTTTTAAATGAGTTTGAGGATGATTCTTCTCGCTTGAGCTCTAAGGGAATTTGAATCCCGGGCTGGGTCTTGGGTATCTTCAATTTCTCGATCCCCTTTCATCCTATAAATCTTTTTCTGGAGTGTGGCGATGGTTTTGCATAGGATAGCAACAATTTTATCGTCGATTCGATATGAGGGAAGAGATGCCCTTGGAGGAGCTTTTGGCATTTTGGGCCAGTCGCTCTCACTGTCTGACGATGATGATGATGAAGCCATCTGTTTAAAAAGGGGGTTAAAAGAGAAAGTCAAGAGTAAATAAATTGTTCGTTATTGCTAATTGATTTCTTATTTCCCCGCGTGAAGCACAAAACGTTCGCATTTGAAGCACATTTTTGGATTTAAAACTAAGG
This sequence comes from Dicyrtomina minuta, assembly GCA_949802685.1. Classification (NCBI taxonomy): domain Eukaryota; kingdom Metazoa; phylum Arthropoda; class Collembola; order Symphypleona; family Dicyrtomidae; genus Dicyrtomina; species Dicyrtomina minuta. Next base: position 7,249,998 of record OX461811.1, read on the forward strand.
ATTAGGTTTTTTAGTATTTTAAGTTCACTGTCAAATTTTGAAAGTCAGAGTCATATTGAATCTGACACTCATATATCATGCGAGCCAAAACTAAAGGTGAATCAAACGAATTATTCATTCCACCTAAAATTATTAACCGCTGCATTGAGCCTCTAGCCCCTGTCATATGTACAGTTTTTAATGCTTGTCTTGAAACAGGCTACTTTCCAAAAGCATGGAAACAGGCTACGGTAACTCCAGTACTTAAACCAAACTTAGACCCGCGTCGCTATTCTATTTAAATCTTTAGTAATATCGTTAGTTAAGTATGGCGTATGCATTTGGGGAAAAATAGAAAATCATAAAATACAATCTACTATTGATATTTTTCTAAAGCGCTGGATGCTTCCATTTAAAGCTTGCATGAATGACTTATATGAGTCTTTCAACTTGCCTAAATTTCCGGAAATGTACACATTTAGTCTTCTAGTTGAAACTAAGCGCATGCTTACTCTTAAGTATTGTATTTCACCTTACCTAAAAAATCTATTTACAATATCGAACTGCTTTGACTCTGAGACCAGCAATTTATTAGAAGCTAATTTAATTATACCCAAGCACTCTCTTGAGATATACAAAAACTCATTCAAATATAATGCTACCAAAGCTTGGAATGAATTTTTGTAGGAGACTAGATGTATAGAATCTTTTAAAACTTTCAAAAATAATGTACAGCAATTTCTTGTTCTCTCAAGACCTATGTAAAGTATTAGGCATTTTTAAATATTTATACCTTTAAATTATTGGTGCCACTTTATATTATGTAAAATATGATTTGTAAAAAGCAAAGAAAACTGTAATATTTATAATAACTACCTATACATATTTTTAGTTACTGAAACTCAATTTAGTTACTACGTACAGCTACCTCTTTAATTTGTTTATCATATTTCTAATGTTATATTCTTTATATTTCGATGTCATCACTGTAAAACCAGCATTGATTTGTTGAAGGGATTGACAATAAAGCAAATACAAATACAAAAAAAAAAATGTAGACCTATTGTTGTATTTGAATTTTAAATTTTTGGTTATTTTATTCTGATCTCTGTTTTGGAGGCCCATTTTTGAACCTGCAGAATTTATAACGATGCCCGCCACCACAGTGGCCGCACTGTCGGACTCTTTTTTTCTTAGGGGGTTTGAAAAGGGGGCAGTCTCTGTAGAAATGCCTAATGTCCCCTTTCACTGAATGTTCTATACATGTGGGGAATTTTTTAATTTTGCTACTATATTTAGATTCATTAACCCCATCACCATAAGTCTTTAGTCCCCTGTGGGCGTCGCCTCCGGCGGTAGATAGACCTGTTTCCTTCCGGGCAGAGGCGGATGCTGATGAAGCTTCCGAGTCTGTATTTGCTGATAACGGGAAAATTGGATCAGGGTCCCAATTGATGGTATTTGTAGGACTTTGTGGAAGGGACCTGAATTCCTGGGTATCAGGTCCCAACCAAAAATCTTCTTGGTCAGAGGGGATGTTTCCTTCGTCGCTATTGCTGAGGGAAATCTCCATCTGTTGCTGCGTGAAATTATTTTATGGGAATTAGGCTTACATCCTGCCTAGAATTTTGAGCTAAGTTTTTCAAATTTTATTTATTTTATTTTATCACATTTTCTTAACATTATTTTATGGGGGAGGGGAAGGAGGTTCAGGGCCAAAATTCCCTCTGTAAGTACTGGTTTCCCAGCGAAATGCTTTTCCTATCATGGTTTAACCCGTATAGAAGCTACTTTGAGGAAATGATTCAGCGATCGGAGCCTAGGGAATATTTCGGTGCTCGGTGTTCATAAGCATTTTCCCCTGAATTAAGATATTCTTCTTGATCCGGGAGCCGAATCTGCTTCAGGCGAAGCCATGAGAAGCTTATTTTACGGGGTTGATTCGGTGGTAGGAGCCCGGGGAATTTGGTTTCCGATGTTCATAGAGATTACTCTGGAGAACGCTCAAGAAATTCTTCTGGAGGTTCGGGAGCTGAATTCTGCTTTGGGGTTGATCATGATAGAATTAGATAGGGATCCAATACTGACACGGAAATCAGGGCCGTGAATCCCCTTTTAATTTTGAAATTATTTTTATTTTTAGTGGTTATTCTTCGTCTTCCGAATCTGAGGGAGTCGGAATTAAGTTGGAAATGTTAGTATGCATGTTCCACAAACATCTAACTATACGATCTATTAAGTCGACCCTGAGAGCTTTGGCGCTCCCACTTCTGGAAGTAGGGGTGCTGGTGGTATTTTTATTTTTATTTTTACGAGGTTTTGGAGAGGGATCTCTTTCCTGAGTGGTTGAGCTTAGACCTTGTTCTGGGGCCGTTGAAGTATCTCTTCTCAATCGAGTTGCCACCCCGGGTCGGAGATCACTGTTAGTTAAGACACGAGGAGTCACCTCACGTCTTTTTCTTCGGATTTTGGGTTTTTTACGATGTGTGAACTCTTTATCTGTGGCTGAGCTAGGCTCTTTAGTCGTTTCGGTTTGAGATTCGCCTGTTTCAGTCTCGGAGACATCTTGGGTCCGATCCCTTCTGGGAGATTTTGGTGGAGATCCTCCGGGGCTGAGATTAGCATCCAGCCAATAGCTTTGACTATGTCTCTTTCTCCTTGGAGTACGTGTGGAAGCAAAACGAAGCTGAGGGTCCCTAGCTGGGGCAGAATTTGATTTTTCTTCCCTGTGGTGCTTTTCCGTTTTAGGGGTTTCACTTTAGGTTTTATTATATTGTGAAATGGGATTCTCAGATGGTGAAGGAGTTCTTTCTTGGTTGGTTCTGCGGGATGCAGAGGACCTGGAGGAAGAATTCCTATGTTCCCTCTGGTTTCGGTTTCCTAATGGGTAACCGTTGTGGGTTAAATTGATATTAAGATTTATATCTTGGCCATGTGACTGGCGCTGTGGGGTTTGGTTCTCCCTTAAATTAATTCTAGGGGATTGGTTCGGAGCTATTGAGCTCACGATTGCTTCACCTACGCTAAGGTGACTATTCTCTAACTGATTTCGAGAGGAGGGGGAATTGAAAGGTACTACTAGACTATTCTCTCCACTCCATGGGATACAAGGGTTAATACTTGTGTTATTATTTGATAGTTGTTCATTGCGTGTATTTAACTCTTGAACTTGTGGTTGATTAAATTCATATTTTAGTTTAAATTTTGTGGGTTGGATTAAAGTGTTCTGCGGGGGTTTATTTCTGATAGGATTTAGATCTCTTTCCCTGGACACGGCCGTATTCGTGCCTCGTGTTTGGTCGGGGGAAGGAATGTCTACTTGAGGATATTCCCCTGAATTTTTCTCAGGGATTCCCTGTGGGGGTAACTCCTGGTCTTTATTCTGATTTGGACTTATATTTACTCTGCTTCCGTGTACAGAGTGTTCGCTCTCGGTGTCGGAGCTCTCTGTACTGCTCATATCACTTAAAGCGCCCGAAAGTCTAACTGGACAAGTTGAACTTGTGGCGTCGCTTTTTACTGTTCGTTCTGGTTGTACTATTTTCTCCAACCTTGTTGGTGTTTCTGAGGATAAGGCCGAGGATTGGTCTGACTCTGAGACCCGATGTGTCCATTCTTTTGGATTTTGAACGTTTGACATCAGACCATCCCTGACTACACCCCCAGGCGTTTTACTAAACGCCGACACGGATATGAAAGATGGACGCGAGGGTCCAAATTGTGGAGGGGCACTATCTGCCTTTCGTCTTACAGGTAACTGAGCACGGACATTCCATGAGGAATGTGAACCGTCTGTTTATCGGATACTCTGATGAGGTACATAAGATGAACTACTGTCGCTTTGTACCGGAGCCTGAGGCTCTCGTGGTGTGGGTTCTTCCTGTTAGGGAGGTGGGTCCTGCTGCTTCGGCTGTTCTTCTGGAGTGGGAAAATCCCCACGAGAAAGGACATCCGCAATAGGAACGCCGTTTAAATGAGGAGGATCATCTGTAGGATCCAATTGCGGTTCGGCAATGAATGCGTTTTCTTCTGCGACAGGTCTAATATTATTTAGCCAGTCGGTATTTACGTCGGATTCTTCCGGAGCCGGAATAGGCTGTCTGGAGACATATTTTCTTAGATTATGACCATGAGTCAGTCGGAGCGTTTGCTCGGGTAAGAAGACAATAATGTCTTCGGTGTGTGTACATAGAAAGTATGGGTGAATATTTTCATTCACACTGTAAACTTTAAATGGCCCAGGGTATTTTATCACGAATTTAGATTTTGTACCGGGTGGGCGCGTGTAGTTGTGTTTCCACACCAAATCTCCAATTTCGAATCGTACGGCTGGGAAGCGTTTATCAAACGCCAATTTTCTCTTTAATTGACTTTTACATGAATTTTGAAAAGCCTGCATTCTAAGGCTGAATAATTCGCCAATGCGGACTTGTTGTTGTTCTAAGTCCCACTCGAGATTCAGATGTTCTGTCAATAAATTAAGATTGGTGTTTAGTAAGCTAATGCCATGCATTAAGAAATACGGAGTGAATTTTGTACTAGAATGTGGGGCATTATTGTAGGAGTCCTGTATGCTTGGGAGTTTGAGATCCCAGTGATTTTTATCTTCAAATTGAAGTTTCTTAAGTATGCTTCCAAAAGTAGAATTTACCCTTTCGCAATAAGCATTTGGAGCTGGGTGGTAAGGAGCCGTGGTGATCCGAGTTATATTCTGTTCGAGGCAGAATTAGATGTACGCAGTTGCCACGAAGGCTCCACCATTATCTGAGACTATACTACGAGGATAATGCTCCTGTACAAACAATATTATGTGTTTCTGGAAATTTTTCCAACTGGTAGACTTAAATGGAAATAACCAAAGATATCTAGTGCATTGATCTATTATCGCTAAGATATATTTATGACCTCGGAAGGTCTTATTAAGAGGGCCCATATGATCTACTAAAATCCTATGAAATGGGATTTGTGGAGTTATCATTACGTGAAGGGGTCCCATTTTCTTACGGTTAACTCTAGCGAATCTCTGACAAGTTTCGCAAGAACGGCAAACATTGAGGATTATGCGGTGCATATTGAAAAACCAAAATTTGTTTTTCATGATTTGGAAAATCTTTTCATCGCCTAAGTGTGATTTCTGGTGGAAGTCCTGGGCTGCTTCCTCCGATAAAGGATATGGAAGTACAGTTAGCCACATCGGACCTGTGGGATCATAGTTAGTGCGTTGCAAAAGGCCTCCGTCAGTGAGTTGGTAGTCCTTTCAAAATTTATTTTCGCCTTCGTAGTTATTTGCCCTATCTTCTGCTAATGATTCAATAATCTTCAGACATTTGGGATCTCGCTTTTGGCTAGCGAATATTTCATGATCTAAGTCAAGGGTAGCGAAGTTCGGATGAACCAGTTCCGCGTCCCGAAGACTACGAATATGGACGGAGGTATCAGGTTCCGGTCCCCTCCATGCCTGAGTAGGGATCTCACTTGGTGGTCTGCTCAGACCATCAGCCATCTCGTTATTCTTGCCTTTGATGTGGTAAATTTAAATGTCGTATGAGCTCAACTTTAAGCTCCAGCGTATAAGTCTCGGATGAGTTTCCGAAGTTTTGGGAATTGAAGTCAACGCAGAATGGTCAGTGAAGACGTTTATGGTCCTGCCTAACACTAATGAGTGTTGTTTGGAGAGACCGTGTATTATCGCGTAGCACTCCTTTTCTGGAGTGGACCATTTTAACTGTGGACTGGTGAGTAGATGTGAGTTAAAGGCAAGGGGCCTTCTAAACTCATCTATATTTTGGACAAGACAAGAACCGACGCAGTAATCGCTGGCTTTTGACCAGAGTTCCAATTTACCATGTGGAACTGGGTAGGCTAACAGAGGAGCGTCAATGATAAGCTGTTTAAGTCTGTCGATAGCATTTTGATATTCTTGGTCAAAGTTGAACGGAGCGTTCTTCATAAGAAGTTTGAAGAGAGGTCGAGCCACGTGAGAATACCCGTTAATCATGCGGCGGAAGAAGTTGGAGATACCAATGAACCTTCGAATCTCGGTAGTGTTCCTGGGATATAGATACTCTGCTATGACCTTTACTCTTTCACTATCTATTCCTATGCCTTTGGCGCTAACCCTATGTCCAAGAAAAATAATGGAAGGATACCCGAAGAATCATTTAGAGGGTTTTAGTTTTAAGTTCGCTTTTAAACATGTGTAAAGAACCTGTTCCAGCCTCTCAAGCATCTGGCTAAAGCTTGAGCCCCCAAAGCTTGTGTCATTGACATACGAGGCCAGAAAATCACATAATAAAGGATACCAAATTTTATTCATGACTTGCTGAAAGCAAGTATCAGAATTAAGATACCCATACGGAAGCCGAAGGGGTCAAAAGACTCCCATATGGTTGATATAGACTAGAAAATTTCTATCGGCTTTCCAAACTTGAATCTGTTGATAGGAATTTGCCATGTCCACATTGCAGAAATGCGTGCATCCGGCAAACTTTGAAAATAAACTCATTAAATTTGGTATGGGAGCCGCTATGGGCTTTACCCGTTTATTGATGTTTCGATAGTCTTTTACTGGACGCCAGTCGTTGGCTCCTTTCTTTACTACTAACATACGGGAAACTGTGGAGCTCTCGCATTCCTCAATGCTTTTGCGCTGTAAACCTGCCAGAGTCTCGCGTTCTACTACTTCTTGGAACTTCTGAGACATTACTGTAGAATTGTGGATCATAGAAGAAGTATCTAACATGTCTATGGTAGCTTCTTAAACTTTACCCGTAATGGGATCTTTCACTGTTTCGTGGAAACCTTATGGTTTCCATCCGAAAACTTCATGAAATTTACTTAATAGGTCCTTGAGTTGATCTTTTTCAATTAGGGCTAACTTTTCATAAATTTTGAATTGAGCAAATTCCTCGTCGGTAAGGGCTTGACTCCCTTCGACTTGGAATAGTACCGGTTCTATTTTCGAAGAAGCTGGAAATTGCTGTTGGTCTGTCTGTATCCGGACAGAGCGCAAATGGTTAGTAATAGATAAAATAACTCGGTAAGTAGTAAGGGCATCTTGGATTGGTAAACTGAAATCTATGGGGTCAGAATTAATAAGATGACAAATGCCATGACTGTTTTCTATTTTCAATTTATTCTCCACTACGTGAGGACCGTATTTTTGAAAAAGATGATTATTTTGCTCCAATATTATATCCCCATTAAAACATCTATCATCCATGTAAACATTTACGGGATTATGACGGTAGGCTTCAATAGAAACGGGAGTTACAGTGCAAAGTCTTAACTTGAAATTTGGGAGGAGCTTTTCCGCCCGAGATGACATACTGAATGTTGAAATAGTTTGGATTTCATCGTCGGAAAAACTATCCGAATCGTATGAATGCCTGATGGTATGAACCACTGACTCAGTGTCCAAACCATCCACTTCTATACGGTTAATTTTAGTTTTAGTTACTCAGTTATAAAACGGGTCATCTATTAATGAATGAAATACGAATAGCAACTCTGAATTAATATTTGATTCTGGATCGATGCTGTCAGTTCGAGTTATTTCATCTGATACCTTAGGTTTCTTTGCTTTAGTTTTTCTAATGCGGACTGGAGCAAGACGTTTCAAATAATGATGTGAAGTAAGGTTTTCTTCATCATTCGCCAGGGGCATGAAATCGACTCTACCTTCATGGCAAATGACATGAGCTCGATTATCCCTAAGGAGATCCATGCGGAACACAAGATGATCGCTGGCCTTATCTATGACGAAGAATCCCCATTTGATCTATTTCCTAAATTCCTTAATGTATATTATTAGAAATGCAAATTTCTTGATAATGTGAGCCTTGCCATCATCGATTGATAAGATGGCCCCTATAGGTGCACATGGTTGAACTTTCTTGCGTAGTTCTAATCTCAGCAAAGTAGTAGGACTGACGGTACTGATAGTTGCTCCTGTGTCAATGAGAACTTCAACGTCGATGTCACAGCCATACTTATTTTTGGCTAGAAAAACTCTACAAATTTCCATCTCTAATTTGGTAAACGTACGGACGTAGTGAAGCGATCCCTCATCAGGGACCGTAAAGATTTTATCATTCGTAATGATATCGCTCGGATTGGCAAATTCAGAATTAAATGCAACATCGTCGTCGAAACCGTCACTGACTGGAGAAGTAGGTGCTAAATTGTATGGAGAAACCTGTATTGATTCAGCTGTTTCGTCGTTCAAAAACTGTCTAGGACCTGAGGGTTGAAAAGGAACTAATTTGACAGATTTATTTAAAATATAGTCCATGGGTTCTGCTGAGAACTCATAATCAGTAGGAGGCGATTAGGGGTGTTCGAGCGTATCTAAGCCCCCCCTTTCGTGTTTAAAGAACGATTACTTTTACTGAAGCCGAACGATGCGGAACGGCCTTGAGATGCGGGAGGGACTGGATCGTTCACCGAATTTGGTGAGGACTCTTCGTCTCTCGTAGTTATCCCTCTGAGGGGGATGCCGCTTACTTGTGGATGAAATGCATGGTCAGGATTATTTGGATCGTAGCCCTTTGCGGGTTGTTGTGAAAAATGCGCTTGCTGATATGTGGGGGCCGATATTACCGGGGGCTGTGGGGCCGGTGCATAACTCGCCGGCGCCGGAGCCAGTTGAGCCGGTACGGCCTGTTGTAATTGTAGTTGTTGTACTGATTGTGCAAGCCCTTGTAAAATCGCTAACATGGTAGGATCTACTGAAGGTGGATTAGGAGCTTTGGGAACATTATTGTTCTGTTTACTTCCAGAGGAGGAATTCCCACTAGATTTATTTTGCGCGGACTTGGGTTTCGGAGGAGGTATAATGCGACCTTGCTCTCTGAGGGCGTTCAAGCATTTCCTTGCTCCATGATTATCTGGCCCACATCTCATGCAATTTATTCGACCTTTATCATTTTTAGCGGCCTCTCTTTGGGCTGCGCTGTACATGGAAGTGTCAGCGGTTTCGTATTCCAACCCGTCCCAAGCGACGTTATAGTCACGATGTAGGACGTCGGTCGGTTTCCTTTTATATGGATGATTCGGTTCGACATGGAGGCCACGTATAAATACGTGAGGATTTGAAGTCGAGGTTGAGTGCTGACTTGGTTTAGGTAGGGTCGCCTTTGCTTCCCGCAGTTTAGTTATTTCGCGTTGCAGGACAATGCGAAGACTTTTTTCGTCGGTGCATGTGCCTACTAACGGTTTGAGTTCGGGAGGTAATTCGCTTATGAGTTTTCTCATTTGGGTTTCCCTATTCATGAAAGGATCCATGAGGTCGAGGCAATCATCTCGAACAGCAATGTAGTCGCTGGCGCTTTGATTTTCGTGGTAATCGTTACTGCTCAGATTTGCGGAGGCACGTTCGGAAACGTAATCATGATTGAACTTATCGATTAGGGCTCGTGTGATTTTATCCCATGTAGTAGCGCACTGTTCGAAATTTGCGTAGTCGAGGCGAGACAAAAACTTCTTCTGGGTATTTCTTTACCATCGACCCGCTTGACCAGTGAAGATCATGTCTAAACGTGTGATGACTACGGAAGGAGGGAGCGAATATAACGTAATGTAGGAGTTATATTGCTCCACCCATTTTTCAGCTAGAGTGTGACCCTCATATTTGGGTAAAATTTCAATAACTGAAGTCTGCCTAAAATGACTGTAAGTTGAGTTCGTCCTCTCATGGTCTTCAAGAACGATTTGGGGTACCGGCATTCGCCTGTGACCTGGACGTCCCCACGGAGAGGATGGGTATTGTATTTGGGAGCGTCCAGAATCCTCACTTGAGGAAGACGAATGACGTCTGTTGTGACTCCTACCTCTACGGCTTGAGTGTCGTGGAGGGGATGATCGACTCCTGCGGGAGCGGGAATGTCGGTCATCCGGAGGCGATGGTTTCCTATTCCGGGAATTAGAAGTGTGACGCCGATCTCGCCTTGAGGATGGGACTCTTTCGCTGCGTCTATAGCGTGGAGATGGGTCCCGGGAATGAGAAGTATGTTGAGAATTTGGCCTTGGCGATTGGTCTCTGGGATTAGTATTATTCTCCCGGGGTACATCCCTGGAATGAGATTCACGTCTCGAAGGAGATCTGGGGGAAAGTTCCCTATAATGACGATTGTCATGGGAAGCGCCTCTTGTATTATGGTTTGGTTGGCGATTGGATCTCGGAGAATGTTCCCTATGACGACGACTGTCGCGTAAGGAGTCTCGTGGATTCGGTTCGCGAGAACGATAGGGTCTGCGAGATGGGTTTCGCGCATTGCGATTATGATCCCTATTCCCATTATTACTTTCCCTGGAGGGCTCCCTTGTAGGTACCTGTCTAAAATTTTGAGAAGAGGATCTGCGTCTGTCATCTCTGGGATGACGAGAAGAGGATCCATTTCTATCATTACTGACTGTGGGGACCCGTGCCATAATTGATCTCGGTTGGGGTTGTGGAAAAGGTTCCCTATTGACATATTGTGGCAGATGTGCATTTACTTCCGCTTGTGTCGGGAAATGTCCTGCAATGAAAATCGGATTTTGATTTTGCACGGGTCTTTTCCTTGGAATGTCATGAAAGGGGTCCTCCGGGACATAGAACCTCGGATCATTGGGATTGGGTGCTCTGTTTGGATTTTCCCTTTGAGTCATTGAGTACTGGTGTTCGTAGTCCCTAGAAGTTTCCTGAGTGTGTCGCGTTTCCCTGTGCCTTGTTTCAGGAGGGATGGCGTGAGTTGAAGCATGTGCTTGGTGCACTTTGTAGGCTGCTCCCGGAGGAACATGTGGTACGGGTCCTAATAGTGAGGACGGAGTTTGAACAGTATATCTGTTAACAGACGGAAGTGGGGGTTGAATCATTGAAGGTTGTGGAAGACCTGAGATTTGGTTCCCCATTTATCCGATATTCTGTGTCGGTGACTCTCGCGCTCCTCGTATATAAGGAGGCCTAAGGAAATGAGAAGGCCGTTGGCTCTTCTTTTGCGGAACAGGAATTTCCTCCAGGTTCACGGAACCGAATGCGGCTTGAAGCTGCTGTTGCGTGATTGGAGGGGTTGGGGATGGTGCACGAATTCTGCGCCGTTGCCCCATTCCCTGTATTTTATGAGATTGTGAAGGATCACTTACGTGTCCTGTTTCGCTGAAAGGTGAATTTGGACGAATGGATTCAGAAGGGTCACTCCTTGCTCGGTCTTTCGGATAAAATTTGTACCTGGAGCTTGAAGATACTGGTGCTTTTATTAAGTTTTGAGGATTTAGGGAGTTCATGTGATTCCATACAGCGATTTCTAAAGAGCATTCTGCCCTCCTGGCGAACCGTACTATGGTCCGGTAGAAATCGTCGTCCAATCCATTTATCATGTGATCGATTTGAGTTGGTGGATACTGTCGATCCTTGTACCAATGTCGCATGTGATGATCAATTTTACTTCGACTTCGAGAGGTGTGTACGGTCAGATTCAAAGTTTCTGGGATAGGTATATCCCTATGATCTGAACGGAAAATGTCAGAGTTTGACTCTACACGGTGAAATGCAAGTTGCGAATTAGAATTGGATAGACGTGAGGCCTCAGCCCCATTTTCGAAGGTTGCGAATATTTCTGCGGCTGACCTACTGTCTGGGACTTCGAAATGATATACCGGCTTGATATGGGAGACATCTTCATGTTTCCTAATGACTCGAATTCTCGGATCAATAACAGAGTCTGTGGGATCCACTTCTAGTAAGTATCCCTTGTAACGTTCATCACGCCAAGTGATGATATGAGGATCAGTTGGAAGCGGAATTTTCCTGGACTGAAATACGATGTATTCATCGTACGGATCCTCTATTTTAACGGCATAATGAACTATTGTTCGTGTATGGTTGTCGATATTTCGCTCTAACGCGGATGGACTGAGATCATTTACATCGGAGGCTTGTGGATCTGGTCTGGTACGAATTGACCCAGTGTCGGCCATGGAGGCGACAGATCCATAGAAGGATAACTCGAAACCACTTCGTTGGTCATCTTCTGTGTTTTTACCTTTCGTCCTTTTCTTTTTCGGTTTGATGGCCGAATGTGAATCTGAACGAGAAATGCCCGCTGCGTTGGCGGTAATCTTTTTAGATTTATTTGAGGAAAAGGCAATAGGGCCCTTTTTCTGTCCTCCCGTCTGTGCTGGGTCTTTGGTTCCTGAGGGATTCTTGGGGACAACTGTCTGATTTATATTGGAAGCAGTGTCGGAATCCTCGTCAGGACCTGTTGTATTGAGATCCACCATGGGAATCTCGATATCACTTGCGTCACTCATGACGAGTCTGATAAGAAATGGTTTTAATGACGGTCAAAGGGTAAAATTGTTTTTATGAAAGGCTCTTTAGTAACTCGAATGAGTTGAAGAAGTTTTTTTTGGACCTAGCTAACTTAAGGTTTAATTCTTAACTAATGGTGAGAATTGGTGAAAGAGAACTTTCTCTGTTTCTCGGTTTTCCCCGCGGTTCTTTACCTAGAAGTTGGTAGAAGGTTTAATTCATACCTTCTTGTACTACTTCTATTTTTATTTACTATTTATTTACCTAAACTTTGCTATTTCTAATTTTATTTACTGAGTGTGCTTATAGGCTTTTGTCTTTCAAAACTTTAAATTTGGGTGTTGGTGGGTAAAAGTCAGTCCGTGAGTGTCGGATTTCTCAGAATCCGTGCGCTTCGGGCTGCTTTTTCTTAAGAGATTTTAAGAAATTAATTCTTCCGAATTTCTTCCAGTTGTGAGAACGGATTAATGTGGGTTTTGGGTGTAAATAGAAACACTCGCAAGTTAGTGATGAGGCCGGAGACGGCCTATAGCTTTTCGCGGACCTCCACCTGTTCTCACAATTTTGAAATAGACATTAGTGGAAGTTTTATTTCTCAAAATAAGAATTTGACTTATATTTGATTATGTTGTTAATAATTTTATTTTTGTTCCCTATGGGGATGCAGGAATACCTGTTTTAAATTCTTGGAGATTTGGTGGTGAATTTATGGGGCGCAAAGCTCTCCTTTTGTTATTCCCAAAATCCGAAATGTGCCAAGGATTCATTTAACTCCTGAATCTCCAGTTCCGGGAAGAAATTATTAACGATGTCAAAAACGGCGTAATATATAATAATGACCATAAATAGGTGGTTAAGAGTGGTTATAGTTCGACCTACTTGGAAGAACCAATGAATAGCGTCAATCGCGAAAGCGTAGTACTGCTCTTTTGGTACGATTGACATGATTTCTAAATAAATATGACTCAAAACAAGATAAATTATATTAGTTTTTAACCTCTCACTATTTTGATGATTATTTGACCTGACTTTTTGATCTTTTGACCTACAGATCGTGGTAAGGTACGAGCCGCTGTTTGCGTCCTGAATTTTTCTAAATGGTTCCTACGAAGACTGGTGTAGTTTAGATTCGAGAGGCTGTTTGACTCCCGAATTTCAAAAGCTGCAACTACAAAATTTTGATTTATTTAATAATGTCCTGTCAAATCAAGAAAATAGGACTATTTTAGGGAGGGTCACTCTGTCAACGGAGTTGACGGTGAAGAGGCCTAAGACCTTGGGATGGACGTTTAATTCTATTCTAAATACTTTCCCAGTGAGTTCTAATAAAGGCGTTTGAACGCTCCCGTCTTACGCACTGTTCCCTAATTAAATTTAAGACAAAGACTAGAAAACCGAATAATTGGAGTCGGGTAAGATGTCTATGTCCCTTTCTACGGTACCACAGTACTATGCTTTGAACGATTTGACGGGCAGTGTGAGTTGTTCTAACTCTAAGCATAAGGAAGTGAAAAATGTTCAGTACTGATTAGTGGGATCTACTAGTTCCCAAGGGAAACGGAAGGGTCTGAGTCTTCTGGGGAAAGAAATGGCTACGTAAATAATTAAAACTAAAAATATTATAATGACGTCAATATTGGAAAAAGAAATTAATATTAACATTTATAAAGGTGATAAAACCCCTTAATTGTTGATCCGTTAAGTGTAGGAAACCTTCGTCGTGATGCCAATGAAGGAGTTCGTGAATAATTATAGTATGGAAATTCGGACGTTGGGTCCTTTCCAATTGATTCATATGGCTTTTGAGTTTTATCTTATCTATTTTTATTCTCCCTGGTCGGGATTAAAGTTTTGGAAACGATATTGTTCCGGTAAAGATTGTTGATAATCCGCTACTGAAGCGGCGTCACCGAAAATATGGTCACTGACGTTGAGAAAACCCAGTACAATTGTGATGAAACCGTCGAGTTGTTGTTCCGTTAAGTGAACAGAACCCTCTTTAAGGTGCCGCTGAAGTACTGAGTGTGTGAATTGTGCGGCGAAATTTGGATGTTTTATCCAATTCATTTGCTTCACGAGTTTATGGATTTGCACTAGGGCAAATATCGTAAGTGTGACCGATTCTGAAAAATTTTAGACTTTGCTGTCAGGTAAATGGAGGGTTACAGATAAGGAATTGCCAAGTAAAGACGGCGTCCTTATATTTTTTAAAGAATGAGAATTCAGTTAAGTGGGGACTTGTCTGAGCTATGGGACCGTTTTGGCCGGACCTTAATAATAGCCTGTGTAAGACGAAGTCTATGAAGGAGTTTAATTGGGTTTCACCGATGATATTTTTCCCTTCAATGGAATACTAGTGTTTAATGGTCTCTTCAATGCCAGAGACTAATTTTACTGGCCCTGGAAAATTCATTTAGGGTGTATAATTTCGGATATTATAGAGAAATATATGCCACAATGAGCAAAAGCTACTGGGGTTGGATTTTGAATCCAAAGCCAATTTAATACGGCTTCTTCGTATTTCGTCGTGAAAGTGTCTACGTTCAAATGGGAAGCTGAAGAAGCTATTGGGGAATTTGCACTTTCTTGAAGCCCTAGTTTATTTAAGATAAATCCTATAAGATTTTCGGCTTGTATCTGGGAAAAGTGATTAGAGCCTTCTAATATGTACTAGTACCCAACGTCGTGAGTGATACGGGTAATCAATTTTTCGGTGTTATTGAAGTTCATCAGAATGATCGTGTTGGGCAGCTAGTAACATGAAACGGAAGAGACGTATTACTGCTTCTGGATTTTCAAAACGGAATAGGAACCAGCAATACAAAGCTTTCTGGTAAAATTCTAAGTAGTTTTGAGAGGTAAGACGAGGGTGGGTAATTACTACAGGAGAGTTTTGATCCTCTTGGATTTCTAAACGAGCTAACACCCACTCAAGAAACAGAATTTTATCGTGTTGAGTATAGGTTTGATTTCCCTTAATGATGTACCAATAGTCAATGTGGGCTATGATTTGATTCTTCACTTCGATTGGTGTGCTGAAGTGCATTTGGTATTTATGATTTATTATTTCTACAGGAATCCCCCGTAGTTGTCAAATGCACTCGTGACAATGAAAAAATCTTCTATTCAATTATAATAAGATGGCGATGTCCGTAACTGTAATACCAAGATAATACTGCTTGCCGTAATTTTTCTGGGAAATTAGCCAAGTTCAGATGGGGTATTTCAGTTACTATTGGACTATTGGGTTCAAATTCGGTATATAAACCTAACTTATCAAAGATCCAAATTATTAGGAATTCGATTTCAGCTTCAACAAGAAATTGGTGACCCACTGTAGAATGCCAATAGTGTACGGAGTCGGTAATTCTTCTGACAAGTAACGTGGGTTGTATGAAACTCATTTACCTCTGAATTTGTGAATTTTCGTGATTCGACTGGAAAGGGGGCAGATTATTTGCCGTCGGTCAATTCCGCCAAATTGAGATTTGTCAATTCGTCGTGGCTCAAAACCACACTAAAAAGAACTTGAGCTTCTTCAATGGAAAGAATTTCCTGTACTATTTTAACGTACCAGTTCTTGAGGACTTGAGTAATTTTGGAATTGAAATTAATTAGGTTGAGATGGGGAATTAATTCGTCAAATAGAGTGCCTACACCTGGAGGTATTTGCAATTTATGGATGACAAATATGATGAGATCTTAGAGTTGGTGATGATTAACTTGATGACGTCCTATTATTTTATACCAGTTCCGAATGCTGTCGTCTACTCTTTTGATAGCTTGGAATAGACTTAAATTTGACATGTATGACTTTACCCGAGTAAGTTCAGTTCCAGGGTTCCCCTAGAATCGGGGTGGAGTTGAAATATTTTTGGGTTTCCCTGAGTAAAACGTCAAATTGATTTATTGCTAAGAATTGATAACCGATGTCACTCCACCAGTTTTGTAATGCGATTTTAAATAGATTCCTGAAATTTGCATGAGGGAGAGAATGGGCGGAAGTTGCTATGGGAGATGTGGAAGTCTCTCCTCAATCCAGATGATGATGGACATATGCGATGAGAAAACCTAATTGTTCCCCACTGAGTTGTTTATATTGTACTGAGTGATGCCAATACTTAAGGGATTGCTCTACCCTGGCTATTAATTATTATTTATTTCTTTAAGACAGACCATCAGGAGGTCCAGAGGTAGAACAAGAAGGGGCTTAAAAATTAATTTACATACTAGGGGTTAAAGCTATGAGTGTAGGAATTTTCTTACACTACTAACATTGATTTAGACTTATACTTAATTTATTGAATTACAAGTGTTTATGTTGAGCTGTGCATAATAGACATAATTAGCCCTTGAATATTTCAGAGTAATATATGTTACTGATAATGGTGTTGTATGTGTCAATTAGTCGTCTCTTTAGGGATTATTTTGCATTGCGGATCACCTCCTTCAGGTTTGCTACTTCGTTTTCACAGAACATTTCTGTGGCACTGCTGTCTCGACGATACCCAACAATGATTCTGAATGCGTCATTATACGCTACTGTTAGGCGATTTAATTCACTTTTCAGAGGAGACCATATGCTGCAACAGTAGATAGTAGATAAATACGTGCGGAACAGGTATATACGGACTGCCTTGCTACAGTTGTTAAAGCGTGATTTTATCATGTTGGCACGTTTGTAGAGATCACTTATTCTTTTACTTATTTCTTGCTCCACACACAATTTATCTGATAAATGCCATGACTTTTTCTGTACTTGGTATCCGAGGTATTTAACAGAGTCTTCCAGCCTGGGCTTGACTCCTTGGAACGTGATCTGAATGTCCACTTTGCATCGATTTAGCCTTGATGAGTAGAACGCTTGGGCGTACGTTTTTTTCGGGTTGAAGGACAGTCTGTTTGACGATGCAAATTTTCACATATTTTTAGTAAGGAGTTCATTGTGCTCACTGATGTAGTGAGGAGGCACACATCGTCAGCATACACAATGTTGTTTACACTGATGTCACCGACTTTGCAGCCCTTACCGAAGGAATTTAGTGAGTCACATAAGGAGTCCATATAGAGAGCAAATAGGTATGGGGAAAGGATGCCCCCCTGTCTCACCCCTCTTTGCATCTTGAAGCAGTCACTGATTATGGAGCCCCACCTGATACAAAAATGTTGATTGTTGACCCAATATACTAGCAAATTAGTAATGCATGTGGGGACCCCTCTGGACCTTAACTTATTTACAATTAATTCATGGTCAACATTACCAAAAGCTTTAGAAGCGTCTAAATAGCAAATATAGATAGGGGTGTCCTTACGATTATAGTAATCTATTATTTGATTTAGAGTAAACACACACATTTCACATCCAAGCTTTCGCTTAAAACCGAATTGATTATTATTAGTAGCAAAAAACGAATACGTCTTTAGAAGTATTAGCTTTTCTAATATCTCCGAAGTAACTGAGGCAAGGGCGATCGGACGGTAACTGCCTTTTTTGGAGCTGTCAAGGCCTTTCCGCTTTAGTATTGGAACCAAGCGGACAAGCATGAGTGAGTTAGGGATAACAGCGTGGGTCACCATCACATTAAATAGTCGAGCTAGAAGCTCAACTAGTTCGTTATCGGCGTATTTGATGTTTTCGGCCCGGATGTTGTCATGCCCTGGAGCTTTAGAGTTCTTGATAGATCTGATAATTCTTCGTATGTGGTCACCGTGGAATTTGAGTTTTGCATCCGATTTATGCTCCGCAGGCCATTCCTGGGTGCAGGCATTGCTCTTGAGGTGGGCAGCAAATAGCCCCTGGAAGTGATCTTTCCAGAGCGATGCAATTTCGACTTCACCTTCCGCATCCTCCAGCTTATTTGGCATACTAGATTGGGGCGAGTTATTTCCTATGCTTATTTGGGACCAAAACGAACCAAAGTCTTTAGTATTGTATGAGTTCACTAGGGCATCTGCTTTTTTATATTCTTTCTGCCTGTTGGATTTTCTTAATGCTATTTTGAATATTTTTTTAAGAGCAGCCACCTCCTTGAACTGTGCTTCTGTTTTTCCTCCTGCGAGCCATTTTAAATAAGCTGACTTGAACTTATCGTAGTACTGCTTGACGTTATCTATCCACCCTGCCACATTCTTCACCTTCCGTTTTGATTTTTGTTTGTGGCCAAGGTAAGATTCAATGTCTTGCAGACCTTTTATGATGCCATCGTAAATTGTACAGATTGCACTGTTATGGGCCGTCTCGTCACCACATCGAGTGTTGCAACAGTTTTCAATTATCTTTAGGAGCTCATTGTTTAGACTAGCTAGAGTTTTGGTGAGCTCACTATATTTGGATTTTGATTGTGCATCTAGCTTACGCCAATTAATTCGATGTTTGACTGGGTTCGATTGTGCACTGGTTGGGTTGCCTATGGAAGGAGACTGCACTGCTATTTTGAATTGAATACACACACAATCATGGTCACTGCTTGTGGGGCTTATGACACTTACAAGGCTGCTTTGGTGTATGCTTTCACTAGTAACAATGTGATCTATCCACAATTGGGCTCCATTACTGTCACTTGTAAATGTATGAGTGTTAGGTGGGAGTAGTGCTGTATCAGAAATGACTAGGCCAAGCTCCATGGTTGCAGTCTTTAGTTCTGCGAATTTATTTGTTCTTATGTCTATGTTGTAGTCCTCACAAATTACAAAATGATCCGCGTCACTACACTCAACTATAGAGGTTATCTTGCCGATCAGTTCACTTTGTAGCTCCCCTCTGTCAGAACATGGGAAGTAACAATTGATTATGAGTAGTTTTTTTATTGTTTATTATTACGTTTATACCACTCAACCTTTTATCCTTTAGATCACATGAGGTAACACTGTCGTCTAATCTTTTTTGCCACATTATTGCCGTACCACCGAAGGGGCGGCCACATAACTTTTTGTCTGAATCCATTCCGGATATTGTATGGCAACTAAAGTCACCACTTAAGTTGTGTATAAAGTTAGCTTCAAAATCCTGTAGCCAGGTTTCTTGGATACAAATTATGTCATAATTACTGATATTGTCAGAGATCCATTCACCATTGGTTTTGAAACCCTTGCAATTCCACGAAGCTAGTTTAATAGATTCTCTCATTAGAAGATGTATTGTTGACTGGGTTTGCTGGGGGATCCACACTTGTAGAGGTCTGTGGGATAACCGAGGCTGATATGGGTTCCTTCAAATTAGAAGGTGGCCTGTGCACCCATGGCTTCACTATGATGCCTTTTGGCCAGTTAGTATGGTTGAGAATGCTACCTGAGTTTTTTCCTATGGTAAAAGAGACGTGGAAGGAAGCGTGCATTTGGTTATCCCTCACTTTTCTCAATTTGGTTGCTTTAACTTCACTGTACTTCATTTTAGATAGTAAGTTTTCAACTTTCGATGGATCTATATCGTGGTGGCAGCGAGAAAGAAATAGATGATGCCTCTTTTCCTTTTTTTCTATGATGTCTTCAGCGGACAGAACACATGAATCTGTATCGCTAACACACTTACTTCCAATTACATGCTTGCTGATGTTCTTCGATTTTGCTTTCTTTTTCCTATTGACGACAGTAAACTCTTGGTTTAGTTTGTCGCCCGCTTTTTCCGGTGTAGGCGAGTGACATGGTTGTGAGTTCACCACCTCGGCCGTGTGACTTTTAACTTTTCGCGCGTATGACGACGGCGGAGAAGATGGCTCACTCTCCTCCTCTGTCTCAGCATTTGTTAAAATTGATTTTGCCTCGTTAATATTGTCTCTTTTCTGATAGAATTTATCAAGTTGCTGCTGAATGTTGCCACAGGCAGCTTCTATATTGATAGTAGCAGTTAATGATGCTTCAATGTCCTTAACCCTTTTAGATAGAAATATGATGTTTATTATTGTCGGGTCGTTTGGTGGAATTCTACTTATATCTGTTGAGTAAAAGATCTGATTAGGGGCTGTGGCGTCTAATATCACTACAGCCGCGTGAAGGTCACTCATTTCTTTGACATCCTTGTTTGCTGAGATGTCTGAGTATGTGCGCAGAACAAAATTAACCACCTCGAACTCCTTCACAAACGAGTCCCGAAGCAGCACTTTGGCACTTTTAATTTCTGAATTATTATAAAAAGCTACACAACTTTTAATAATGTTGTCTTTTGTTTCACTACTTCGGATCTTATATTGCACGAAATTGATTAATTCCGAATGAATTGGTGGGTAATTACCACTATTGTTGGCGTCTGAGTCAGAGGCCTCCTTCTGAGCACGTCCGTCTGGCGCCATGTTGAGGCAGAGTTCAGTAATAATACAGGCAAAATAAAAGACATACGATATGATGCTTTATGAGGAATTTTTGACTGTCGATGCAACGAAATCAACCAAACCTTTATCGTGGATTGAAACGATGAGGATCAGGTGATTTATTTAAGGTTCGGTCAGATATTGGAAACCGAAAATGTAATACCAGCTAAGAACGGAATACCGTTACTTCTCGGGGAAGTTTTGCAGGTTGAGGTGAGGAATATATGCAGCTATTAAGGTGCTGTTTGATAACCAAAGTCCCAAATATTCGGACACGAATTCAATTAAGTGTTGAAGTTGTTCCGGAGTTATTGTGCTACGACCTATTATAGTATACTAGTAGCGGATTGAGTGTTCCACTCGTTGTAAAAGGATTGCAGGTAAGAGGAATGACATGCGTCTTTTCTATAATTAATTACTTTTGAAAATATTCAAAACTTGATACACCATGGAATTCAATTCGTCGTATTCGAAAACTTCGACAATGAGTGTGTCCACTTGAATGGGGGACATGAATTGATGTCCTATCTCTTGGTACGAGTTTATGATTGCGATTCTAAAACGACCTGAGAAATTTGAATAGGTATGTGGGGTTGAATAATCACCGGGAGTTGGGTGAATTTTATAAAGATATATTTAGTAGGTTCACCCACTTGCTGTTCACTGAGGAATTGGGAGCCTATAAGAGTTTTCCAATTGGTTATGGCTGCTATAATTCTTGAATTTAATTGACTGGGAGTAACAAAATTCATAGGTTTTATTTAATAGTCTAATTGCAGCGAAAACCTCTAGGTACTTGATAAACTACAGAACTTATAGTATCAAATTCTAGGATTTCTATGGATATCCGTTGCTTTTGAGCCTGAGTCAAATATTGACGACCTGGACCGTCGTGCCAAACTGTTATGGTTTCACGGAATCGTGATAAGAAATTTTCATAGGTATGAGAGGTCGTATATCGACCTTGTACTGGAGGATTTGGGTGGCCTGTCAATCCTAATCTGGTTAATATGTACTGAATAAGTTGATCCACTTGGTGCCTACTCAAATAGTGATATTCTATTTGATGTTCCTAGTATGTAATTCCAACTTTTATCCTATGGTTGAGAGCGGTATTGTCCACGAATGGCGTTTGGGCTGACGCCAAATCATCTGAATGAATAAATTATTATTATTATTATTAATTGAAAAATGGTCAGGAGGCAGTCAACAGTCAACGTTGGTAAACATACGATAATAATTGTTATTATTTTGATGACCTTGAAGCTAAAGTGTGTTGTTGGGAAATTCTTATCGCAAATGTATAGACCAACTGTTTTTTTAGTGCATAAAGTGTTAGTTGGAAAAATAAGATAATAACCACACCAGAACATGTGGCGTTTGCTGGTGGTTTTGCTGCGCATAAAGACTAACTTCGGCCTGATTATTATTTTAAGATGCTGCACACGGCGGGCTAACACAAATGCAATTTAATAGTAATAAAAAACCACAGTATTAAAATTAACACACATGGACCATAAAATTATTAGTAACTAAAATAAATTCACATTTTAAATATGAAGTAGACAAAATTTCATGCTCATGACATGACAGTAGGTTATATACTTGCCCTACTATACCCCCAATCCCCATAAGTTTTAGGTCTCTTGCAAGTTCTGTAAACTATTTAAATAATACTTAAGTGTTTACCTACGTGAGTTTATTATTTTAATAATAGTCAGGACGGTACCTTTCAGGACATGCAATGATGATGTTTACTTCAATTTATTTATAGTTAATTTAATTTAATTATTTGTGAATTGCTGATTTTTTAGCGTCTCTGACCACTCCGTGATTAGTTGGTAATTGTGAGATGAATGAATGGCTTCAGGATTCAGTAATTTCAATTTTTGGATTTTATCGGCGACCGGTTTTAAATTATATTTATTTCAAATTTTGTCAGGTTGTACAAGGAGATCAATAAATAAAAAAATCAAGAATTAGTACAAGTTTACAAATATGTAGTTTGTTTTCATGGTGCAATGGAGAAATTAATTCGAATTATGGTATCATGGAAAAAGTAAGTTCAAATTAAGGTACAGAAAGAGGGCGTGGTAGTAGAATAACAAGGCAGGTACATATAAACAATGTTATAATATAATAACATAGAACCGCAACTTAATGATTAAGAAATACATACGTAATATATTAAAGTGTGTTGAGGTTTACAATTAAGTAAAATGAATTTAAGTTATATTATGTTATTAATTACCCGGTGTTCTATAGTATTAGCGGTGTAACGTTGTCCACAATAACTAATTATAATATTTTATGTCAAATTCGTAAAAGTAATTAATAAATATTTATTTTATAAATAACATTTTGTGGATGTAAAATTATTACTGTTTGCTCGTTACAACTGCTAATGGAACTAAAAATTACACGTTAGCGCCAAAACACTTCTTCCTTTTAGTTTTCGTATATAAATTACAATACAATAATATTTGTGTTTTTAGTGCTATATAATATTATTGTGTAACTGTCAAGTGTAGTTATTAGTCGTGGACATAAATATAGTCCTAACATATTGTAGTGATCTATACATCAAATTTATTTATTAAAACTAATATAATGATACATTATTTATATAAAATTTCCACGTTTCCTCAAAAAACACTTCCAAGTTTCCTCAAGAAACGCTTTTGAGTTTCCTCAAAAAACGCTTCTGAGTTTTCTTACAAAACGCTTTCGAGTTTCCTAAAAAAACGCTTCCGAGTTTCCTGTTATTGTATTAACTTAAGTAATTCTGTCATATTTTTTCCTCGTTTAAATATTATGTATAGTTGTACGTTTTCTATGGCTTCTTTCAATTTTATATCAGAATTCATGCTTAATTCTGTCTGTATAATATTGCTTATATTGGATTTAATATTATATGAGTTTATGAATAAAAAGGTTAAAAAAACGCGTTCTTCGGTAACTTCTACTTTACAATACGTGTCAAATTTATGCTTAACAAAAAGGTCATTATTAAATAGTTGTACATGATTTATTACTAAATCTCGTTTGGAAATAGGTAACTGATTTCTGGCCAATGTAATCAGTTTGATATATGTTTCATTAAGTAGTTCAGCTATATATCCTCTAGATTTAAAGTTTTGGAATAATACAGAAAGATTGACATTTATGTCATTGACCTCGTTACATAGTTACATGATTTTCAGGCCTTGTGAATACAGTAAAGATTTAATTAAATGTTTTGGGTGATTGGATTCGTAATCTAGATACAACTGTTTTGCCATGGGTTCGCAAAAAAAAAGTACTTATATAATTATTTTTGTCAAGTTTAATTGAAACGTCCAGGAAGTTTGTATTAGTACGGCTACAGCTGTGAGTAAAAGAAAGTAACGGGTGTTTGAATATACAGTTAAGCCATGTTTGTATATCTGTTATATTAGTTACATCAATGATGGAAAAAATATCGTCAATAAATCTTCTACAGAATACTATTTCTCGTTGATCAAGTATATTAATTAGTTCTTTGTAGACTGTTATGTTTGCTATAGCAACGCTTGCTAAACTTCCCATAGATATACCCTTAATCTGTTTGAAGTAGTTACCATTATATTTAACGTAGTGGAAGTCTAAAATCCAATTAAGTAATTTGCTTAAAGTGTATCTATTTAAACCTTCGATTGGAGTTTCAAACTCACTAACGTAATACAGTACGTTAATTCTGCACAAATTTGGTGAAAGACTAGGGTATAAGGAATAAATATCTGTAGCAACCGTGATATATGTTCATGTTTTATCTAGCTTAACATTATTTAAAAGAAATAACGAAGAAATAATTAAGAAATTCACGAAATTAAAAATAAAGTAGATGTATGTATGTATGTATGTATGTATGAGAGAGTATAGGGACTTGAAGACTTTACATCCATCGTCCCACTCTTTTCAATTACTATTTGATTTGAAGCACCCGCAATATAGTTATGAAACTAAATCACATTGGGGTTCTCATCATTTTCTTAGTTACTATTTTAATTGCTAGTCGCGTGTGGCGCTGCGGACCGGGTTAAGAGGATAGATTAAACTGCATCTCTGCAACGACATTCTATTCCGGCAGAGCCGCGGATCACCGTGGAACTACAACGCAATAGCTGAGGGGTCTTAATCCTCCTCTAGAGCGAATTCAGCGTCACAGTGCACCGGCCGACCCCTGAACTATTAGAGAGAGCAGACGAGAGCGGTGAGCTGGAAGAGCAAGTAGTAAACAGTTGGTGTGGGTATAGGTATATACAAAGTGTACGTGGCTTGGCTACGAAATGTCCGTATTAAGGCATATATATCTCCGTCTCTTGCACAAGGCCACGGATAAACATACATACCACCAGTCCACTTATACCATCTCCCTACCCCAAACTGAATCTTCCTCACTTCAACCAGACCCAACTCAACTCGAATGCAATCCAAGTTTGGGGTCGACTCCCCCGACTTCGCAATCCAGCGCCCATCATACTGGACTGCCAAGCCGGGGTTAAAAATAAAGTAGATAGTAATTAAAGCAACTCAGTTCGTAAAGTTCACATGACTTAAATTCGTTTTGCGCATCTAATTTAAAATGAAATTAAAACTGCATTTTCAAATAAACAGATTATGGTTTGCCCGTTACAGTCTATTATTGAAATATAGTCAGGAGTCAGGGTAAGCGGAAATCGTCGGCCGACAAACCCAAAAATGGTTGAGGTTCAGTTGGGCCGTTTTTTTTTGTTTGCAATTTAATAGTTAGGGAATGGTAAGTGAACACAATTGCCCCAGCTAAAATAATAGTGGCAAAAGATGCGATGTACCAACACTAAAACTGAATGCTAGGCCGACTAAGTAATTATTAATAATCGCCTATATGTGTTATCTGAGCATTCAATATTGGGATATCAGTCAACAGCCACATAGGCAACAAGCATAAATTATAGTATAAAAACCATATTTTATTATTTTTATAAAATTAATTTATTAAAACCTATGTATACTGATATTTTATTATGTATACTATAATTACACTGTTCGACATTCTCAAGTTAACTTGGCTAAAAAATTTCGTGAACTAGAAAAGTTCAATAATTGTTTTACGTTCCAGGCTCAGCCAGGCGAAAAATGAGCTCCACTTTTTCCAGGCAAACTCAACCAAGCTCGGTGAAGCGCGATGAAGCTCGATTGAGCTTTGGTCCCTGGAAGTTTTTGGGGGTGGGTAATGTTTTTAACATTAGCGAGCCTAGTAATATAATTTTGATACTTGTGCTCTTGTGCATTCATATTCAAGTACCTATGTAATTAAATTACTAAATTGACGTTGACAATCAATATAAAGTAGTGAAAACTAGAAATGAGTGGAAATACCAAATACCACTTTTGAACTTTGGCCTCGCTATTTACTTACTATTCTGTACTTAACTTATTACTATTTCACAATTCTTTATTGGTTTATGAAAGACTATGGACTATGGATTATATATTATATTATATTCATATTTCGTATTGCAATTTAATCTCCTTTGACTACTTCCATATTAGAATATAATAGAAATAGATTGACTAGTTAACTATATACAATTTTATTAATTAAATTATTAATAAATATTTTGAAAATAAAGAATGAAATATTGAAACCAAAACCGAACGTGTCACTGCCACTGGCACAAATACAAGTTGTTCAACAACAACAACTTTCCAATATAACACTAATAATATTATTACTGATGCTACGAATACTGCTGATATTGACCTGACTGAGCTAGCCTGTGCTAAAAACGGTAATCCAGAAAGCTTAAGTAGTACTACTAATCAGTAGTACTACCATTCAGCAGTACTACCATTCAATAGTACTTCAATGCAGCAGTACTACTATTTAGTAGTACCACCATTCAGTACAACTACCATTAAGTAGTACTACCATTTAGTAGTACTACTGTTCAGTATTACTACCATTTAGTAGTACTACTGTTCAGTATTACTACCATTTAGTAGTACCACGATTTAGTGGTACCACCATTCAGCAGTACCTTGATTTATTAGTACTTCCATGCAGCAGTACTACCATTCAGTAGTATTATCATTCAGTAGTACTACCATTTAGTAGTACTACTATTCAGAAATACTACCATTTATCAGTAGTACTACCATTTAGTAGTACTACTATTTAGTGGTACTACCATTTAGTAGTACTACTATTCAGTAGTTCTACTATTTAGTAGTTTTGCTTTATAACTCGTCGTTAGTTTATTCCGCATTTTTTTGTACCGTTGTAGAGATTGTGCGTTGCGTCTTTCAAAAGCCTTAGGCCGGAAACGGACCCTGTGTTTTGCTTAATTTAGGATTTTGCGTTCGGCAGTCTCTGTTTTTTGGACTTGGCTTTCTGATATCTCTATTTCTAAGCGTTTATCTGTACTCCTTGCGTCATCCCGCGTTTAATAATACTATTCACGTCTTTATGCGTATAGTGGTTTGGGTGTTACGCCTCGAGATATGCTTTATTACAGTGACTTATTATATTAATAATATTATAATATTTTCATTCTTCGTATTTTAATTCAATCTACTTCTACTTATTGGATTATAATAATATTTATTATATTTCGTAATCCTATTTTATCTACTTCTACTAGTTACTAATTCTACTTTTACTGTACCACTATTACTGTATTATATTAGGATATAATAGATTAAGTAGTTGACCATATAAAATTAGTATGGTATAGTATGCATACTAATATTCTAATATATTATACACCAAACGTAAGCCCTACCGAAACCAAACCCTTTCCGTATTATTACTTATTACTTTAATACTTGTTAAAGTCTCAAAGTAAAGTTTAGTAAAGTACATTGCACGACAAAAAATTTTACCTATCGTCGGGGGTCGACATAGTCGGCAGGTGGAAAAAAGATTAAAAGTCGAAAACCAAGCCTAATGAAGCTCAATAAAGATGGATGAAGCTCGTGAGGCTTCCACAATTGCTCCCTCTGCCTCGCGGAGGCGCGTTTGAGCTCTTCAAAAGTTCATTTTGTGAAAAACGAGCTTCATGCCACAAGGTTAACTTCTGTCGTACAGTGAATACTATTCATACTCTGCTATTTTATTTTCCATATCACTACTCAATCCGCAAAGATAAATGGCAAAACATTGGCCCATTGCCGCTACGACTGGCAGTTGATCCTAAACGGTAAACGATAGGGAAAGTGCTTGGTTAATGAATTGCCTTAAGCAGCTGATAACATAATAGTAAACGATGAGTGAAGTGCTTGGCTAGTGAAGGGCCGTTTAGGTGAATATAAAAGCTCAAAGTGGCGGGGGAACGCAGACGCAGGAAATGTAAAACCTCTTTAACTCCCACAGCAGCAGACAAACTATAACGTAGGATCGAACGTCGTGTGCAACTTGTAGGGAGGAGCTTCTTGTTATGCAGAATACAAGGCTCAAGTACAGCAACGCTACAACGAATGCGTACCTAGAACATGCTGGTTGTCTGTCTTTCGTATCCAGCCTCCGCGCATGGTTCCTAGCTTCCTGCATGAAGAAATTAAAGGCACGGCCAGGTCCGATATGTCACAGCAAGGCAGGCAGTGCAATGGTTCCTTCTCTTGTACTTACAAGCTACAGACTTGTCGGCTTCAGCTCCTACTTTCAGATTTTCTAGTTTTACAGTTACCTGACTTGCAATTACAGTTACACTGCAACAATACATTGCTGTCGCCATTAGTGTGTATTTATTATATTAGCAATGTAGTGCTTTTATATTAAATATTTGTGACAGCCTGATATAAATCGAAGTGCGAACTGAATTTTCAGATTTCGCAAGTCACAAGTGCAATAGCAGCCAGGACAAGCAGACGAACGTCCCAATTATTACGACGGCGTGTGATTGTGATTATTAGTCAGCTTAATCGGAGGAATTTATATTTGAAAAGCTTTACTTAGAGGTTATAAGCAAAATAAGTCCTAATCAATTCGGGTCACTGAAGGGTGCTTTAACCGTACATTACTTAGTAAATATGTATGATTTTTTGTATAAGTCCATTGATGAATCAAGCACATAGGTTGTACTAGTCTTATTAGATCTTTCTAAGGCGTTTGATTTGGTTGATTATAATATTTTAATTAACGAACTTAAATCATTAAAAGTTAATACTAACTATGTCCGGTGGCTGGAGGATTTTTTTGCACCAAAGGTGTCAGTGTGTAAAGGAAAATAATTTGACGTCTGACTTTTATGATATTTTTAATGGTTCACCTCAAGGTACCAAATTAGCGCTATTATTATTTATAATATTAATAAATAGGATCTTTCTTAACTTTAATGATAAGCATCAAGATGGGCTCAATAAACTAAAAAATATATTTAATGGATTCGTGGATGACATGACACTGGCTGAAAAAGTAAAATATAATGAGATATTAAAAATTTAAACATATTTGAATGATATTAGTAATTGGCTGGATGAACTAAAAATGAAACTAAATTCTAGTAAATGCTTAGTGATGGTTGTTGACCCATCAAGAGATAAGAATTTTAGCAATATAGAGCTCAACAATAATGGGGTCGTTCTACCAATAGTGACTAGTACTAAACTCCTTGGTATACATATAAATAATAAATGTACATGGTCAAACCATGTAAATGAAATTGTCAAAGCTACCTCAAAAAAACTATTTATATTACGAAGATTAAAAAATTGTGGAATGTCTCAACAGCAGTTAACCATTGTTTATAAAACATATTTAAGGTGTAAATTAGAATATGCGTCAGTGTTGTTTAGTCAACGACTACCTAAATGTTTAATAGACAAAATTGTCAGTGTTGAAAAAAGATGTCTAGGTATCATCATAAATAAATATGTTAGTGAAAAGAATTATAAAGCAGTAGCCAGCAAATTAAATTTAATTAACATTAAGGATAGATTTAAAAAATTGTTAATCAACTTTGGTAGTAAGTTAATTAAGTCTGAAAGATATAATAAATGGTTAAAGCCTCATGTTAGAATGAATAACTGACCAAGTAGAAATAATCTTAAGTATTCAAGTGTAACCTGCAATAAAGAACGGTATAGAACATCAACAATTTTCTCGTTAGTTAAGTTACTTAATAATAGGAAATAATAGACTAAAATACAGGGTACTTAGAAATGTAAGTAGAGTTAGATCTAGAAACCTAATCTGTAGAAATCTATTAATCACTGCGCTTGATATATGACGCGTGAGCTTCTTCCTTTTTTCATTATTACTAAATTGATTTGTTAAATGTTTAACTATAGATAATTATACCGTAAAGAGCAAAAATTTATTATATTGGCAAGTGTCTATCTAAATCTGCAAAATGATTACTATTTTCAATGGTAGTGATGCAAACTTGTGCTATTGTTGTGTATGTGATCATAATTTGACATCCTGAATAAAAAATCCATAATAATAATAATAATAATAATAATAATTAATATTTGACTTGACCTGCGACATACCTTGATCTGATCATCTGACTGAGTACGAGGATGTCATTATCCCCTTATCAAGTCAATGAATAAATCAGTAGTTAACTCGATATTGTACTCTTAATATAGTTAACTTTGCAAATTTATTGCAGAAGTTCACCATAGTTATAGTTACTGGTCAGAACTCGGTCAGTCCCTATGCACAATTCTACGCCTTTGTTTGTCCATTGCCACTGTACCTGTGACTGAGCATTTGAATTAAATTTAAAAATGGAACAATCATCAACACTTATTGTGAAATATTGGTAATTTAAGGTGGTATATCTCACTACTTTTTTTGTATTAGCATTACTATAGTTGCAAGTAAGGTAGCTCAATTTTACAGTCAGAATTCGAGCCGGTTCAACCTCTTTTTTGTTCTTAAACAGCTAACGCAGTTGCTATTAGTCATGCATTTTTTTCAAAGATCATTCTTCTAATATTCACTAATTGTAAGTTTAAAAGTGATCATGTTAATTGTATGGCTTAAATGATGTTGAACAGGTCCTCGGGACTGGACTAGCCGAGCAGTGTTGATGCCAAGTTGAAAATAAAAATGTACTGGGTTGACGAATGAATGAATTATTTATAATTGCATTATTTTGTTGGCATATTAATATAAATGCATCTAAGGTAAATGATTAGTAGATCATCGGGGAATAACGAAAAACAATATTAAGTAGTCGTTGGTGTACGCTTAGCTCATTTTGTTAAGCCATCCGTGGGCCATTACTTCCCTAACCGCCATCCCCGACAGCATGCCTGCCTTCATTAGCCAATGATGGGCCAATGACATTTTCCGGATTGGGTACTTGATACACTCTACAGTACATTGCACGACAAAAAATGCTACCTATCGTCAGGAGTTGACATTTTTGGCAGGTGGAAAAAAGGTTTAACGTCGAAAACGAAAGATCGTGTGATTTCCACAATAGCTTGCATTGCTCCGCGAGGGCTCGTTTGAGCTTGGGTTTTTCGTAGAAATGTGAACTATGGAAAATGCGAGCTTCATGCCACAAAGTTAACTAATGGCGTACACTGGAAACATATACTAAATCATGTGATTTTAATTGTGTTCTACCTCCTGTAGCTATAAATCTTGCCTTATATGTCTTAAAGGTTTAATTTGGTCAGTAGTAAGAATAAATGACTTTGGTATTGTAGGTAGTCGACCTATGGACTACCTAGTGGCTGCAGGTTCAACAAAACAACTAAAAAGTTAACTTTAAAGCTTTAACGCTTGCTAGAATTTGTGTGGTGTGGACCAGCTAAAGCCCACTTCAGCTGCAGCCACTTTAGCCACGGCCCACTTCACCCAAATCGTAACTCGCTATAGAGCCAAATCCCACTGCATATAATGTAATCTGGGGCAAATCATTAGGTTGGTTTGAATTGGATCACTGTCAAATTAAGATTTTCATGTAATGATGACTGCGCACATTGTAGGCGAAACGCTTGAGTGGTTTTGTGGCATAGACGGCAAACGGCTGGAGAGGACTTTGGATGCAGTGGAATTCGGCTTTAAAGCGAGTTTAGATTTGGGTAAAGTGGGCCGTGGCTAAAGTGGGCTGCAGCTGAAGTGGGCTTTGGCCAGCCCGCGCCACACAAATCCCAGCAAGCTTTAAAGCCACGTGCTTTTGCACGTGATTGATACTAGTAGTGTTAAGTGCATCGGGCTCATAATTTATATGCATATAATTACACTTACAAAGATCGTCCATAAATAGTCTCACTCAAGTATGTATTACCATTTCAAGGATGCCCTAGTCATTAAATAAAAGTTTATGTAAACAAATATTAACATCAGATCGGATGTTACGAGTAGACATGTAGATTTTCCCATAAATCACGTCATCTAAATATTACTACTTTAAGGACCCCCCTGGCCTTAGTTATAAATTAAGGTAGATAGATTTCTTCAACACGGGATGTTAAAATAAGTATACATACGGAAATCGTTCATAAATGACGTTCTTTTTAAGTATTCCTCCTTTCATTAGTTCTAAAAAGATGTAAAAAAAGTTAAGTGTATAAGTGTATCATGAAATATTACCAGTACAGATACTGAGATCATTCACAAATCACGTCATCCAAATATCGCTATTTCAAGGGTCGCCTGGGCATAAGTTTAGAAATTGCGTAAACAGATATTTTAAACACCGGATTCATAAAAGTATACGTACAAGGATGGTACATAAATTACGTTATATAAGTATTATCATTTTAAGGGTCGCCAAGTTCTTAGTTAAAAGTTGAGTAAACGAATATTAACATCAGACCGGATGTTACTAGTATATGTACATATAGAGATCGTCCATAAATTACGTCATCTAGTTACTATTTAAAGGATTCTCCGGGCATTAGTTCAAAAATTAGGTAAATATATTTCTTAAACATGAGATGTTACTAGTATACATACGGACATCATTCTTTAATAACGTCATTTAAATATCACTATTTTAAGTAACTCGTCTGTCGCTAGCCTAAAAATTAGGCAAAGAGGTATCGATATTACAGAATGTTATCATTACACATACTGCGGGATCGTCCATAAATTACGTCATCTAAATATCAATTTTTAAATGATACCTTCGGCATTAGTACACAAATTAGGGCAACAGATTTCTTTAACATGGGACGTTACCATTATACATACTGGGACCGTTCATAAATGACGTTATCCATATATTTTTTTTATTTTAAGGATTCCCTCGGCATTTTTTTCAAATTAGGTAAACAGATACTTTGAGCGCAAGATGTTACAGGAATGTCACATACATAGATCCTTCATAAATGACGCTGCCTAAGTATTATCAGTTTAAGAATCCCCTCGTTATTTGTTGCGACCTTAAATTTAATAAAATCAGAAATTCAAGTAAGAGAGCTGAAGTGGAGTTAGGCGCTGTCGTAGTTTAAGTGCTGCCACAATAGGGTTGTACTTCTTTATTAAAGCAATTATTCGCTGTCAGCTCAGCATCTTTTTCTTGCCCCAGGTCGAAAAATCCGGCGCTTTGCTTTGACTTGGAACGCTTAGTGTTTCCACCCTGAATTGCGTGAATATCTGCTAATTCATGAAAAGCAGTAAATACAGCGCTTTTGTTTCAAAATATCATCACTTCCTGATATTTTAAACTTAAAAACATATGTATTTAAATATGGCGTCTATAGGTATTATTAGCAAAAATGTAATCAATACTTCCTGTAGCAAATCGAAAGACTCACTCGTAAATATTATAAGCGCTACTAAACTTGTTTTACATGCTCTTTTCAGAAAACAATTGAATTACAAGGTTTGGCATAATTCCGCTGTAAGAATTACTAGACTGTATCTGGCACATTTACTTGTGTTTTCAATTTCCTGATTATTAAAAGTTATAACAATAATGCGTTCCCATGTAAGACTAAAGAAGTATTAAAATTGCATTGGAAATTAGTACTTCTAACTTTGTTTTTACTAACAATGCATAAAATGAAGAAAAGCGCAGTGCAAGACTTGGAATTGTTTCTAAAACGCATTTTGCATTTATTTAGGCTGTGTTTAGTTTTATACTTCACAATTTTTTTTTATTTTATTTATCTTATTTAAACCCGATGTTTTACTAACACCTTGCAGCTTGTCCATGTAATGTTTTTTTGTAGTGATTTAGTAGATTAATCCATACAACTGAGGGATAAGTATCACATGGAAGCTGAGATATTTGTAATTGTAATTCGCAGAAATTTGTTTCCCCCATTTCATACACAATCTTAGAAACATTTAAATCTGCGTAAATCTTGCGTACTTCCTCAACTGAAGCTTGATCTTCTTTTCCGTAGTTTGTCTGTAAGAAAAATTTGATTAAATGTTTTTAACTGTTGTTTAGTCATCGTTGTCTTGTGTATTTTCTAATTTCGTACATAAAATTATGTGTAAGATTGGTTTTATGAAACTAATTGGCGTAATTAACCATCAAGCTGTTGCGCTGATCGTCATTTCCATGTGCATACGCTGCGTGAAAAAGCCATGACGGGGATCCGTTCTGAATATCACGGCTTGTTCGTTCATTTCCGGCATTTTCTCCGTAGACGTCTATCCAGTCATCAATTTTTGTGTAGTAAGTTGCTATCTCATCTCCGATTTTAACTGCTGTTTGTGTGAGTTCTGAATCGTTTATTTCATTCTAATAAATAGATTGTTTTAGGTAATTAGGCATTGAGTTGATGGTTCTTTGTATCTTAAAACCCCTGTTTTAATGCTACAATTGTTTTGATCAAACAATTTGAACCTACAATATACGTGTAGCCACCATGACAAAAGTGTTCGTGATTTATTGAATAAGATTTCAAATTACTGGGAAAACAATTGTCATTATGAATTTTTTTATTATTTAAGTTGACAAACGTAGTTATCTACTTACATATAGCATAGCTGCAACAACTGGCATTGTTGGTAAAAGCCTTGAGTTAAGAAGTATCTTTGCTTGCATGAAGTCTTCCTCCGTGTACCTTAAATATTTAATCGTAATACTAAACATGTTTATAAAATAATATGATACATTGAGGCACGATAATAATTTAAACCCACACGTTTGTAGAATTTATTTCGCGCGACAAAATAAACAAGTTGTGTTCTCCAATTCCTGTTGTAAGGAAAGTTTCAGAGACAAGTTTTATCAAATTGGGAAAACAGCTTTTGCTAGAAAAGTACTTAGTGATGAGGCTGTAACCACCATTAATTAACAAGGCTATATCATTAACTGCACGTAGTCCAACTCCTGGTACTGTATTCCAACACGGTAGGTTCTGTCTTTCCGTTGCTTTGTCTATTACATCGTCAATCATATAAGCCGTCCGTGCAACCTGTACCGTTTTAAACATTAAAGAGAGGTAATATTGAAATAATCAAAGTAAAGAGCTAAAAAGCACCTTATTCGTTATCGTAAGAAATGAACAACGTTTGTGCAAGTTGTATATTAACTGCATTATTTAAACACACTTGGAGCATAATTAAGTCATCTAACAGATTATTAAACAAGCACTTATTGCAAAAGTGTAAGTTGTTAGACATATGATATTGCCTTTGTTTGTTAGCTCTGCGAAGACTATTGAATTAAGACAAACGTTCATACTTCTGCCATATAACGTTGTAAATTAAAGTTAAGATTATTGCAATATATCGTTATAAATGCAAACATTTAATATTTAATTTCTCTTTAAAGTATACGTTCAAACATAGAAAAAAAACTAACTAAAATTCTGCAAGTCTTAAAAAAACCGAATTATTTGTGCAATACTACCATTCAAGATTTTGTTGCAAGTAAATAATCTCTACGCTTTTATTTATTATTTATTATCAAGTAAACAAACTACCTCTAACTAAATTACGTTTTTAGTACCGTTATGCACACATTTCTGAATGTTGTAATTTGATAAAGGTTTTGTGAGTATTTAATTGGTTTTAAATGCAATCATACAAATCCGCAGATAACACATATAGGTTAATAATAGTGATGATTACAGAATGTTACCATTACACTTACTGCGGGATCGTCCATAAATTAAGT
The DNA here is from genome assembly GCA_949802685.1 of Dicyrtomina minuta. NCBI lineage: Eukaryota > Metazoa > Arthropoda > Collembola > Symphypleona > Dicyrtomidae > Dicyrtomina > Dicyrtomina minuta. The sequence goes on from OX461811.1 coordinate 7,285,619, forward strand.
CTTTTAAATAAATTTAAATTTAAAGTGTATGAACTAAATCTTTTGTCAATGTAAATGTAGCTAAAATAATGTTGTTAACTCACTATTAAACACTAGATGTCTTGCTTTTGCGTTTTTAGATGCTGAGCAAGCATTTATTGAGTTAGTTTTGTCTGCCTGCATGTCTGTTTGTCAGCAGTGCTCCACAGGTCAGTTTTTTAAAGATTTTCTTGAAACTACTAATAAACCCTCACAGATGCGCGCAAGAGGTGATTTATTGTTTTGACGATGATTGGCCCAATCAGTTATCTTTATTTACCAGTTATTTATATTTATTAGTTAGATCTATGTCAGAATTCAGGAAAGCAAAATGCACAATAGCTGATAAATACGTAAGAAAATGAAAAATGTACATTTAAAACGGAAATGTGTCAAATTTTAATATTTTAAGTCTGTTCCAAGGTTAAGTCTAACATGCATTCACATGAATATTTGCATATTATATAATTTTCTTATTATAAACTGCTATTTTGTTTAATTGATTAGGCATTTGCTTTCTTTCAAATAATTCAGTATTAGTTTCCGTATATAAAGTTAGTAAGAAACTTCTGTCTAATTATTTTCCGTATTATTAATTAATAAGTGCCTGCTGTATAATTAGCTTTGGTATCAATAATTAGGAAGTGCATTTCGTTTTATTAATTAAAAACAATTAATTTACTCACTACCATATTTTTAACACGTTTATTACTCACTACGGTATTTCCTACACGTTTAATACTCACCACGGTATTTCTTGCATGTTTATTACCTAGTCATGTATTTTCTAAAAATTTATTAATTTGTCCAACTTAATTATTTGCATAAATTATGGTATTAATAATTAACGTTATCAATGTATTTCCTATAACTTAATTAACTATTTGTCCTAAATTAATGTACTGTGAAGTAGCATTATCAATGTGTTTTCTAGCACGTTGCTGAGTATATAAGCTTAAAACAAGTTAAAATAAATCATGCATATCAGATTTCACTGCATGAACTAAACATTCCCCAGAATAGGAAGTAACCACTTATTTAGCATTGCACTTTTTGTACTTTGCATTCACATATCTCACACTAATACATCAAGGCATAGTTACACTACTATCCCTAACTATGTACATACGTAATTTTAAAGTTCTGCGCGGTATATCCTACAATACATACCAAACCAATATCAGGTACAGTTTTCAGTGGTCTGTGGTGTTATTGTCAGCCACGTCAAACATGCAGAAAACGTTGTTTTAGAGGAGCGGGGGGGGGGGGCAGTACGTGGGAGAAAGCTCCTAAACGTAGTACGAATTGGCAATCTTTGAATACACTTATAGCCTACAGTTTTAAACTGAACAACTTTCACACGATAAAAAATACCCCTCGGCAGGTATTGGTTTGAAATAGCGTTCACAGTCCACTCTCTACATAACGTTCTTCAGCGGACCAGCAGGATTAGTACACTATAAGGAGGGTTCACTATGTAGAAAGTACAGATTTAAAAAAAAATAGTATTACAGTCCACTCTCTACATAGCGTACTTCAGCGGACCAGCAATATTAGTACGTTATGAGGAGAGTTCGCTATGTAGAAAGTACAGATTTAAAAAAAAAATCAGTATTATAGATGAAAACAAAAAAAATTCTACTGTTTAAAGTAATTATTGGTTCTACACAAATCAATCAAAGAATATGCTTAGTAATTTTGATTGAATAAGTTTGCTAAATCAGTTAGATCAAGAAAAAACATAGTAACTTTTTTAACTGAGCGCTAATTTTTTTTAAATTTCTGAAAGTACGCTATGTAGCGACGAAATTTACACATGATGAGTGTTTTGGGCCAGCAAAATTAGTACGCTATGTGAAGGTATACGCTATGTGGAGGTACACTATATAGAGGTATTATTGCATTAAAATCATAGGGATTTAGCCAGGGATGCGTAAAAAGTACGCTAGGTGGAGGTATACGCTATGAGGAGGTACGCTATGTAGAGAGTGGACTGTATGGATAAAAAAAATAAAAATCCTGCTGTTTAAATTAATATCGGTTCTAAACAAATCAATCAAAGAATATGTTTAGTAATTTTGATTGAATTAGTTTGCAAAATTAGTTAGATGAAAGAAAAAATAGTAACTTTTGTAACTGAGCGCTAAAATTTTCTAACTGAAAGTACACTATGTAGAGACGAAATTTACTTTTAAACGTTATTTTGGGCCTCTAAAACTAGTACACTATGTAGAGGTACACTATGTAGAAGTATTCTAACAGAGAAATCATAGGTGTTCAGCCGGGGATACAAACTCAGTACGCTATGAAGAAGTATCCACTATGAGGAGGTACACTATGTGGAGAGTGGACTGTAAATAATGCAAAACAGTGTGCCACACTCCTATTGTCACTACGTTATTACGTCATTAGTCCTTGATACTAAGCGACTAGTTATAATGCTAGGTATTCTATGGAAAGATAATATGAAACTAGGTACATGGTATTCCTAGAAAACATACAAGTTTGAATTATGCAATATGTTTAGCAAATATTAAAATGTATGAAACTATAAACTGCAAATTCAGTAATATCCAGTACATCCTAATTTTATAATTCGTTAAAATCAAAATTTCTTTGCACTGAGTTTCATGAAACTAAAATAAAAGGTCTACCTTCAGAAATATTCTTACGCTATTGACAGAATTTTTTTGAAAATTAAAAATTCAGAAACAGAAATCCTCCTGATGTTGTTAAAATAAATGTAAACAATCATAATATTTAAATAATTTGTTGAGTAGTAGGATATCTTGCCAAATACTATATCTCTTAATCCAAGTTATTGTTATCGCTAGCTTACTAGCTTAAAAAACCAAGTATCATATTAATTAGCATTTCTTGTATACATTTTAAAAATAACTAAGTAAAGTGCTGACCGTGATAAAAAAACAAAACTGTACAAACAGCCTCTAATTTAACACTAGCAATAGCCTTGCTTGATGTAATGCTGCGACTCCATAGAAAGTCGTTTAGAGTTGCTAAAATAAGTTTTAAACTCAATTGTTAAAGTCAGAATTAGCTATGAGCTCAGCATCTAGTCAAGACCTACTGTCGCAAAATCCAGTGCGAAGCGCCGGATTTTTCATGCCGACAGTGCTATTATTAGTTATCTTAACGTTGGGGTTGGATTTTTGGTGCATACCAACGTTTGAACGACATCGTTTTACTGTTTGAAAATTTTCGCAAGCTGAAGACAAACCTGCCGGCACAACACTAACGTTAAGACAACTGCCGTGGAGCGTCAGCTGCCGACTAAAATTGACTACGTACCAACATCCGGTAATGTTTTTTCTTTGCTGAATGCATTTTCTATCTGACTAGACAAAGCTAACAAATACATCTGGCTGGTCTGTTCTTTTTACTGATTTAGTGCTAAAGTACATGCGAGAGCGTGTGGAGTCAGCTTTTTAGATGCTGAGCTTAAGCATCTCATAAAATGGTCATGGCCGTCTTTCGGTCTGTCTGTCTGTCCGTCTGTTGGCCGTACACTGCAGGTCACAGTAATATTGCAATTTTCATGAAACAAATTTGAAGCCACTACAAATGCGAGCAGGCAGGTCTGTATTGTTTTTTAAAATTGCTCTTACTAACCATTTCTTCACAATTAACAGTTGAATGGACCCATGTCAAAACACATTACGGTGAATGGGAGTAAAAAGCCCTAATGAACCCTTTGCAAAAGTACACGCCCTGGCGGAGCAAAAGCGAAACAGGCAATGGAAAATCATACGTATTCTTAAATGGCTTAATTTCCAATATGAGGTTTATAGTCTAAAATCAAAGATAAATGCACAATTAACACTTTAAGATCATTAAATTGGTAGTACCATGCCTGTGGTGACCGTAAAATTGATTCTCAGGTCGACGTATGTATTTCAACGAAAACTCCGTACCATTTTTATCTATGTCTTTTTCGACATAGATAAAAATGGTACGGGGTTTTCGTTGAAATACATACGTCGACCTGAGAGCCTGGTACTTCCAATTTAATGATCTTAAAGTGTTAACTGTGCAATTATCTTTAATTTGCGCCTATAAACCTCATATTGGAAATAAAGCCATTTAAGAATACGTATGATTTTCCATTGCCTGTTTTGCTTTTGCTCCGCCAGGGCGTGTACTTTTGCAAAGGGTTCATTTACGTGTAAGCACATGGTAAAGAAACGCAAAATATAAATGTACGTACTTAAATTTTTGAGTTCTGCCGGGCAAATACAAGTATTACACAGGATCAGCAAAAGTACAAATCCACGCAATAATCTATGCTACATTGGTCTTTCGGTCTCTCACTTCAGACACGCTGGGAATATCGTTGTGGAGTGGAGGCTTTGAAGTTACGCGCAAATGATGTCACGTGAATATTCCTTTGTGACACCCCCATCAAGCTGTTATCGCATTGACATTAGGAAAAAGCGTTAGGGGTTACGCGCAAATGAGGTCACGTGAATATTCCTTTTCGACACACCCACCAAGCTGTTATCGCATCGACATTAGGAAAACAGGTTAGGGGTTACGCGCAAATAATGCCACGTGATATTCCTTTTTAAACACTCCCACCCAGCTATTATCACATTGAAATCCTATTAGTGGTGACGTGCAAATGATGTAACGTGAATATTCTTTTTCAACACCATCCAACAGGTTATCGCAATTAGTTTAGGTAAAAGAGTTCGGGCTAAGCACAAAAGATGTCATGTGATTAGTCCTATTGAACTTTCCCACCCAGCTGTTATTCCTACATATCTACATAATTTACTGGATTTTTCACGATATTGAAATATTTGACCCATTTCAACGTGTGATGTACCATTCAAAAAGGAACGACGAGTACATTTCGAATAACGAATACTAGTAGAGGTTAGTTGCAAACGTTTGTCATTTTGTTTTCAAAAACCGTTACTTTTTTTAAAAACTAAAAAAAAATCATCTGTATGAGTCAGAAGCCTAAAACAAAATACCTGTTTTCCTATTTTTTAAAGGGATTTAAAATGAAATATCGTGTATTAACATCGCTCAATGTTGACAAAAGAAATATTTAAGTTTTTTAATTACAATTAAAAATGTATCATTATCTGAGCTGGAACTACAAATTAAATAGATTTGCCTATTCATTCCAGTTTCAATGGTATATCATTCATGTGTACTTGCATTGACTAACTTGTCAAGATTTTGGTTCAAAGATTTTGCGGGAAATTTAAAAAAAAGGAACTTTTCGAAAACTGGAAATCGCCTGGAGGCATTTTTGCGTGAAACATTTTTTAATAGGATTTACAAGTCTCCATTGAAATTGCCACTACTTACTATTTCCCTTAATTTAAACGCTATACGCGACTTTTAAGATTTGCCGGCAAGAACTGCCTAACGTTACTGTTAAGGCAGTACAACTACTAACAACACACTTCTGCAGTCTGACCACCACCGTAACAATAACATCAGTTTAAGTGTGGATATAAAACGGTTAATTAATCTACGACCGTTCTCTGAAGTCATACTTGTTGCTTGTTGCTGTTGATAGAGATGAAGTGGCACAAGTTTAATAATGTTGCAGTTAAAATGAACATAACTTGTATAACTAATGGTAAGAAGTTGTCGCTCGTTAGAGTGCGAGTGCACAGCATACTTTTGCGAAGTGTGGTGCATTCTTATTCAAACCTTTTCGCAATACACTGTATTTAACTGCAACTGCTACCTTATATTATTTTTAATATGTTCCAAATAAAGTTAAAAATACATAAATAATAAAATTGTTTATACAGTGTGTCTCATAATTTTCAACTCACCCCGGTTTATGGGGATTACTTCCTTTCAAGAACGAATTTTTCGGTGGGATATTCATTTTTAAGTGACAACTCAATATTAATTAGGATTCGACTTCAATTGATCCCCAGGGGTCACGTAGTTTTAATAACAATAATTCAAAACCGAAAACTGGGTGTCTCAAAATTTTAAACTCACTTCACGGTTCAAGTTCAAATAGCAATATTTCCCGACTAAACCAACAAACAATCACGAAACTTAGCATGCGTACTTTTACATCTGTTACCTATTTATAAAATCATTAACTTTGATTATCGGGCCACTGTAACCCTTGTAGCGTTAGAGAAGACGGGTCAACCTCATGTCAACTTTTTTCCCCGTTTGATTACATGCAAAAATCACGATTCGCACCACTAAATTCCTATGTACAAGCGCAAATGTCAACTGATTAAAATTTAAACAAGTAGGACATGATCACAATTAAATTCTCTACAAAACAGTGTATAAGTCAATACTCAGGTCACTTGGGGTCACGAGACGTCCGGGATTGGAAAATTCGTTCTTAAAAGGAAGTAATCCTCATAAACCGGGGTGAGTTTAAAATTATGAGACACACTGTATTCAATCAAGTTGAGTCAAATAAAATTGCATTAAATTTAATTCTGCCACGGCAAAGTCATCAAAGGCCATGCATATTACTAGGCTTCAAGCGACGCTGCGCTGTAATTACTAAGGCAAAACATTGCGGGCTCGTTGGTGTAACGCCAGTAATTCTTCGGCAAATAGAGTAGTGCAGACTGCAGCACCTGTTTGTGTCGTAGGTAATGACGCGTTTCGTAGTGTGTCTCTTTTTTCGTGAAAAAGATTCGTAGGAAAAAGATTTGCTCTTCAGAGTAAATGCTGACCCTTAAAAGGGCATTGCATAAAGTTTAAAAATGAATAGTAAAAATGAAAGTATGTGCTTAAACGTATTATAGTGTGTTAACACTATAATACGTTATGGGTAGCTATACAATAACCTACAATCTCACCAGGCCAGTCATTTAAACTGTTTAATGCTTTGCTTTTTAATCATTTATGTTACTTTAGTTCTTGTCTGTTCCACAACACAAGGAAAATGTCCGCCATGGTCGTTACCTACAGTTACGCTCTTATCAGCTTACCAAGTAATACGACCACGACAAACTGAACTAATGATTTGTAGACTGCTGTAACCTAGCGTTTTGTATCGCATTATTCTAATAATACTTAGAAACAAATTATTCCTAATTAAATAAAATTAAAAATGACATATAATCACATATTATTTACAAGGCATCTGCATGTAAAATGAATCTTCTGCCTACAAAACACGTCTACCAAAAAAAAGCATACTACAAAACCCGTCATTTAACATTAAATCCTCCAAACAACTTCCCACAAACCAGCCACAACAAACAATACCTAATCCCTATTATCCAACTTATATTTTAATTTGAGTGTTATCCGGGCAAAGAAAGTATGCCTACAGAAACAAACGTTATAAGAAAAGCATTCAATCTTCCTTGAATTATATCGCTAGTCATCAAATGGCTCAGCTGTAACCTATATCATTATTCAGTGCTACTTCACTGTTATCACAATTTCCTCGTCTAGGACAATGCTGAACATGCACTTATTGTAAAATTTGTTTAGAAAATTCGACTTTTTAACGACGAAATATCAAACAATTAATGTCTAAAAATAAAATCAATTGAATGTAGGCATAGCGCTAGCACAGAGTATTGTCCATTATTACCCACGCTATTCCAAAATTAAATATAAACTTTGTCACAGTTACAGTTGTAAGTATAAAATGAAATAGTTGGTAATGCAAAAACCATTTCAAGAGCCCAGGCTAATTTAAACGACAGCTGATTATGCTCTTCTTCATTTTCCAACGTTTTTCCTGAAGCCTGGCGCAACCCAGCATAGTATTTGTTGCCCATAAGAAATTGGACAGCACTGTAATTGAATAATTGTAGATTAATTTCTTGGTGATAGTATTTTTTATAGATGATAAATTTTTGATAGTGTTGTATGACCTAGAAATAATAATTTAAAAACGATATTACCACACAGGTGCCCACGGTAGTACGTGCTCCATCATTTTCTTTGTCCTCTCGTTTCCTCGTCGTCCTTGGTGCGTGCAATTCATCGTAGTTATATCATCAACAATTCCTTTGAACTCTTTGTACATCTTATGTACCTCTTTATTGCTAAATGAGTCTTGCGCGTTATCTAACCATGAAGGAAGATGAATTAGGTTTGTGAAGCGATGTTTCTTTTTGTTTTGTTCAAAACCTCCTATCCCTGTATCAAAATCTATTCTGAAGGCAACACTTGTATGTAGGCACTTCAACGAGATTTTAAATTGTCGGAAAAATAGGTTTTTATGTGGAACCACAGCTAACATATCTGCAAGTATAAATGTTAGAGATGAAGAAGATTGAACTAGTAAACGCAAAACTGAATGCGAAAGCTGTGTGGTGTCGCCTTAAGGGAGTTTGCTGCGTAGATACTATGGTTACGCTTTGCAACTTTACTGTGATTGCCAACGATGAAAAAAGTCAACTTTATATTTTACTGAATAATTATTCGCCAAATTTTGTTGGAAAATATAAAGCAAATTAAATCATCATTTCCTGACTTTCTGTAAAATAATATTTAATTATTTGTAGTTTTACTTCATTTTTTTATCTTTCTTTTGTGAGCGCCGCCTTCTTTGAGATATTTTTATTTTTATTCTGTGAGTGCAGCATTCTTTACGAATCTCTTATATAATAGAGTGAAGAGAAATTTTGGTTGTCGTCTCAAAATTCATTGTAAATCATGATCGACAACAGTCGCATTTGTTTACTTTAAATGTCTGCCAAGGCTATGACTACAATGAGCAGTTGTATGATGAGTGGTAGACTGCAGTGTGAGTGTGAGTGTGAGTAGTTAATCTATAGAAATAAGGCCCCTGTTGCTTTGCAACGGGTTTGCTGTATGAGGCGTCTTGGTCTGTGAACTGTGCAGAGTTTTATAAAATTTGTTCCACAGACCAAGACTGCCCTTACAACAAACCCGTTAAATAGCAAAGGGGCCCTATTTCTGTAAGTAAAATTGGGCCAACAAAGTTAGATTTTGACATAGCTCATTATATTTCTTAGTGGGTGAGTGGCAGTGTAAGTGAGTGGTTGATCTATGTAGTAACAAAAATTACTTACACTATGAGTGTTGTCTATCGGCAAAATAATAATAATATTATTCAAAATGTTTTAGTGATGATAATATCCATATATGAGGGAACCGATATAGGGAAAAATCCGGGTATAAGGGACAAATTTTAGACCATTTTTTAGTATTTTAGTTCACTTATAAGTAAATTTTTAAGAAAAACGATTAAAATACATTAGAACTGAACCCAGCCAAACAACTGGAGCACTACTATACTTTAAAACTGCTTTGAACTTATTTCATGAACATTTAAATTATCATAAATTTAAGTAGGTAATCGTATTTATAGATTACGCAGCCTAAATTTGTTGCTAGTGACTCTACATTCAAAGTTAACTTTATTGCTTCAGTCAGTTTAAAATTTCTGCAAAGAGGAAAAGAAACTTATTTACCACAGAAAAAAAGTATGAAATTTTGCAAAAGTTAACGACCCATAAGCAGGCAGACGTAATTAAAGAAACCGGAATTAGTTCAAGTGTAATAGACCAAATTAAGTTTAAAATTGAAAAAATCCTGCACACATGGCTCATAGGAAAATGGAATGTTATAACAGGAAATGGAAGTACTTAAACTATGATATTTAAATGACGTCATTATGGACGATCCCTGAATATCTAAAACTAATACAGGTAAGTTTATTACATGTATTCAAAGCTGGTTGGAAAAAAATTTAATGTTGGAAATGCGGGTTCTTAAAATTTTAATATTTAAAGGACGTCATTATGGGCAATCCCTAAATATTTATAACTAATATAAGTAAGCTCATTATATGTATTTTTTATTTAGGAGGGCTAGTGGGCTCTGTGGTGCACGGTGCATGTCGAGATACGAGTTTTCGATGAGCGAAAAGCATATAAAGCAATACATTTTGCATGCGAGATACTCTATTTGTAATCCACTAGTCTCTCACGGAACTTTTTTTCTGCTGTCTCTCTATGAGCTGAGAGGAGGGGAAATAGAGCGATATTGTGGAATGGACAGGAAAGAAAGAAGAGGCTTCATGATGAGCGACTACAGAGATCTGTGAACAGAGGCATATACTCCCTGGCGTATGTGAGCACTCTGACCGTGACAGAGCCGTGTCTTAATAGAGGGAGAGTGCTCTTACTCAAAGAAGTGCGCATTCTAGAGAAGTACTTTGTGGTCTCGTGGTGAACGGCTCACAAGAGATACGGAAGGCGATGAGTGAAAAATATATGTTTACCTATATTATACGAGCCTTTCTAACACGAGTACTCACGGTAAGGGATCGTGCTGTGTGATCTCGTAGCTGAGGTTGGGAGTAGGGGGGGAGACGATTGGGGGGCGTGTGATCAGTAGAGGGCTGTTAGGGGAGCGAGGGCAGCGATGAGTGACGATCAGCAGACGTAATCTGCTGACTCTCCTCAGGCCTGTGTGCTTCTAGGAGTGGATGCCCTATGCCTCTACTCTCTCTCTTTCAACTGATGTTTACATGCGTTCCTCTCGCCACTGAACCTGACATTCCCCAGTATGCACGATAAAGACCTACGTCTATATAACGACTCTCTTATCATATAGGTATGGTGAACGGGGTATACAGCTCTGGAGGCTTAGTCTATTGATACTGGCAATGCCTCTAGAAACCTGTAAAGCCCCGCAGACCTTAACAGTTTCATTATCTCGATGGCTTGGAGTTTAAATAACGCATCTCACAGTGGACGATCGTTTCCTAGATCTTTTATACAATAGCGTGGTTCGGCAACAGAACTAGTATTAATAATAAGTTCTATGGTTTAATATTTCGAGAACACTCTCAGCCTATGAGGTGCCCGCGAGGTAAAAATTAAAACCTAAAGTAACTTTGTAGTGTGTATAACCCTAGAGGTTCAAAACACAATACTACAATACATACATACATACATACATAGTGCGCATTCTAGAACCTTTACTATCTCTATACTGCAACCTCTTTTCCTCAATTCGATAGTACTGACGAAGGACGTACCATAAAAACAGTTCTATAATTTAGGCAAGGTGAATAGTGACATTAAGGGTTTCTCTGACTATGACTTGACACACTATAGGGATTGATTCATACTCTGCTTCACTGAAGGCCTTGTAAAATAAACAGAAACTCATGTTTCCTTACCAGGAACTAAAACCAGGGTCTCACACGGCGCGACATTTAAGATAGTCTGTTATTAAGAGGTATAACTTCCCAAGTAAGTTTAGTATATTAAAAAGTCAGCGAGCTCCACTGAATGCATCAGTCTATGGTGTATTTTAAAGAGCAAGTTGTAAAAGTAAATTGTAAGTAGTGTGCGATAGGCTTAGGCCTGAATGTACAATACTACCATACATACATACATTACATGTATTTAAAGCAGGTTAGAAAAATTTAATGTTGAAAATCAGGTTACTTATGATATTTAGTGATATACTATGATATTTTGAGGACTTCATTATGGACGATCTCTGAATATCTGTAAGCAGTATAGGTACAGTCATTACATGTATGTTAAAATAGGCCGGAAAAAATGTTAATTTTGGAGATAAGGGAGAGAAAGATAAACTTTATTCAAAAGAACAAACTTAACACTGACCTCCATCGAGGGTAGCCTACGAGACTCAGTATACGGATCAAAAATTGGTTAGCTTATAAAAGTAGTTTTTTTTAAAACTGTATAAAATAGATAATTAATTTAACGAATTAGGTATTCGGAACAGTCGAATATAAATGGTGTTGGCAAATCTGTACAGATTTCTTCAAAACTGTTGTTACAATATCTTCAATAACTATGATATCTAAATGACGTCATTATGGACGATCCCTGACTATCTTTAACCAATATGATATGTTAGTTCATTACATGTAGTCAAGTTAAAACAGATTGGAAAAAAATTTAGTTAGAAATGGGGGTTTCTGAAAACTATAATATGTGAAGGACGTCGTTTATGGACGATCCGTAACCATCTATAGCCTATTTTGTGCGTATGTCTGGAAATTGTAGTAATAAATAGGAATCTGTTAAATGGTAAGGAAGGAGAACTCCAAATGCCTGAGCTGGTGTTCGAAGTGTGGACACCCGTCATGAGCATGAATATTTTCCAATACCGCACTCAGTCCCAATCCCACGACCACTATACCAGGCTGCCCTGTGAACGAACATATTAGTAGAAGTACCTTTACTACTAATGGAAACCCGAAAAAACTTTCCATGTGTATTTTATTAGGTAAAACTTGACAAGCTCTCAAGTAGGTATGTACATGACATGTAAAGTCGTCCTTTTTTTTATGCCGACACAGAATTCTGATTTTTGGTTCACTTAGCTGCTAATTGCAGACAAACTATTGACGCAATCGTTACAAAAAACAATAGGGTTCTATTCCATTGCATTTACAACCATTTAAAATTTATTTGAAAAATGTAAGTTAAAAACTGTGACCTGTGGAGCACGACAAAAAATATACCGACAGACAGACAGACGGACAGAGCTATTCCTATAGATGCTTAAGCTCAGCATCTAAAAACTGTTCTATACTACACACTGCAGCCTAAAGCTAAACACAAACTCCTGTATCATGTTAATTATGAGTTTTTATTTTATGAAATACGTAGTGGGCGTGTTTCTTTACACATTCTGAGTTGAAACTATGAACTACTCATTTCAAAGTATTACTTGGGTCAGATTGTGTGAAAATCAGTAGTAATTAGGCAGAAAAATGCGGCTTTAGAAATTCTGATCATAAACTAATTACACATGATTTTACATGTTCTGAATTATATAGAACCTAAAGATTAGTAGTGGGTACAAAATATGTATGTTTGTATGTATGTATGAATGTATGTATGTATGTATGTATGTATGTATTGATTTATTGCATAAACGGGCCTAAGCCCACACACAAATCTGATTTATATTTTGGTTACAGAGTTTTTGATAATCAGATAAAATATGATACCACCTTAGCCAAGGGGAAAATTATTTCTAATTATGAACAGAATGATCAAGAACAAAATAACTATGAGTATACATAAATTAATAGATTTCATAACTCTATTTACAGTAATTAAGGTTTAGGTTTGATATTTAAAGACTACATTTATCGAAATAATTCACTTAATCATTTTGAGTGATTCACAACAATCCTAGCCATATTTAGTCAATTAACAATGATTAGTGATTAGTAATTGGAATTCTGGAAATCTACATATGATAAGCCTACGTTGGAATCGGGTTCTCTTTGCTTCACTTCAATGTTTTTAACGAACTTACGGGTTTCTTATATACAAGTTACATTGCCTTTACAACACTACTCGTAGCTCTTATGCCAGACAGAGACCTCTCCTTGACCTTATTTCAATACCCACACCAAGTGCGAAAATTTGGAAGCGGTCCTAGCTGCCAGTTACTAAAGTCAAAATTCAGCCTACTGGTATTAGATTTCCTGAGAATGTTCTAGTCACAATATTTTGTAACAATAGTAACGTTATTATATTTAAAAGTTAGGTATTGACTTTGAATCTTCTAAAACAAAAACATTTTTAAATTGATTTTTAATGGCTAGCCATGAGGGACAACAACTACTAACGGAATCTTATATAGTTTAATTCATAATACTTCATGAGATAGATAACAGTTATATATTTATAGATTACTATTTGTCCCAGACAGCTCGATTTTGATCAGGTTTTTTCTATCACTAGAGTAAGTAATACCATTCGCGTTGAAGGCGTAGCATCCTGAGTACTTGACAGACTTGAAGGAGGGGTCCAATTTTTTTATCCAGTATTATTCTGTAAGATGTTTATGGATTACTTGTTCTCTTCTACTTCGGCACTGTTAAATGTAGACATAGGGAAGTGAATTCTCCAACTGTGATTTCAATCGTAAAACCAAAGATACTTCTTGCGTTTCAGCCAACTGGACAAAAAGAAGTGGTGGTTTACTGTCAATTTTATTTTCAATTCGTTTTGCCTTGATGATATGAACATTTGTAAGTTTGAGCGTTTTAGAGATCACTGAACTTGCATCTTCTGTTGGGGATGAGCAGACTGGGAGTCCTGTAATGAGAATTTCTTTTGTGATATTTGGTCTTTGGTGGTTCTACAGGCTTTGATCTGATTATTGTAATCGATTCTTTAATCCACTTATTTTAACTTTCAGCAAATTGGTTTTAATTTTCTGTCGTTTTTCCAACTCTTTTATTATAACATATAGCAAATTAGTTTCAATTTCCTGTCGTCTTCCTGACTTGATTACCTTTTCATCTAATTCTTTAAATTGTCTGTTTATATCAGCTTTTAAGACTTGAATTTTAGAGAGCAATTCCAATTTGATGCTTTTTGTCTGCGAGTTGAACAGTGAGGCTGATTGTTGACCCATGAGCTGCAATTGTTAAGCAAAGTAGGCAGCAAGCTGTTCCTGGTCTTTTGGTACTTGCATTCTTTTTTGGCTTGACTTGGTTACGGAACAGAGAAAAACTAGTTGAATAGTTGGGTTGACACAAGGTTTTTGTATAAAAATTTCCCTTTCTTCTTAATAGGTATGTACGTCTTATGTTGATTCCTGCACCAGGACGGCCAACAGCATGACAGGATTTTAGAACTTGTTAAAATATCACTATTTTAGTTATACCTTAATAATTTTGACCTGAATTCGACTAATAGCGCACCTCTGGTTGTACTTTCTATTTCGAATTGTTCAAAAGTTTTACATTTATCACTCAAAAAAATGAAAAACAAAAATCTTTTATAAAATAAAACAGGAGCTCGTGAGGAGATAGGTGTTTTTTCTTGCGTGCGCTAGGTGGCTCCGTGGGTACATAATATGTTACATATTAATATGACACATACTATGTGTCTTTATAAGATCTGATCTGAAATTCATTACTGCTGATTTTCGCATTCTAATTTTACGCATTTTATAACATGTCCAAATCAGCAGTATAGTATATTGAATATTAGTATAGTTTCAGATCAGAATGTATAAAAGACATATCGACTATTAATCATATCGTGTTAATAGTCAATTTTAAGTTTGTGAAATACGTAGTAGGCATGTTCCTTTATAAACTAGGATCTAAAAGTGTGTATGTTAGTAGTATCGTACTTTCAGGCCTAAGCCTATGCACACTACAAACAATTTACTTTTACAGCTTACTCTTGATATACACTATTCTAGTGTGCTTGTCGAGATCGCTGTCTGTAATTGTAAACTATACTAGCTTACTTGGGAATACTGTATTGAATAATATGGGCTTTCGAAAACGCCGCACTCTTCAAGACGCGATATTTAAGCTTCTGGCTAAGGAGACATGAGTTACTGTTTATTAGGCCGTGGTGCTTAGCGTGAGTCAATTTCTATGATGTATCAAGTCATAGCCAGAGAAACACTCTATGTCGTCCTACACCTTTCTACATTATGAGACTGCCTTCTATGAGACGACCTTCGACAGTGCAGTCGAATTGAGGAAGATAGGATGTATAGTGATCACACAGATTCTAGCGACGCATCACGATTTGAGTAGGGAAGCTTTCCCATTAGGATATGGCTCTACCTCGGTCGGAGTGCTCACATACTCCTAGGAGTACATGCCTGCGCTCACAGATCTTCTATATCGCTCATCATGTAACCGCTTTTGACCTATCCTTCTATCCCACACTATCCCTCTCTTTCTTCTCTTAGCACATTAAAGAGCCAGCAGAAAACAGTCCCATGAAGACGAGTGGATTAACGAATTTAGCATGCAAAATGTATTACTACATATGTATTTCGCTCATTGAAAAATCGTATTTTGGCGTGCTCTGTGCACTATGAGCCCACCTGCCCTCCTCTGTGATGTAAAAGTATTTACTATTACCTTCCAAATTTACACAGCTAAAAACTGTCCCTCAGTACTTATTGAAGTCTGTTGCTCCAGACAAACTGGCTCCTGTAGTGTAAGATGTAACAGCCAGAAAGACAATTTTAATTAGGTACATAATTATAAGTGACGTTACCGGGGGAAGGGGGCAACGCCGCCATATATCTTCATGTAACTTACCAACAGACGTATGATTAGGAGGGGCAAGTATATGATGTAACAGTTACGCAGACAACCCACATCCGCCAATGGTTTCTTGACATAATTATATATTAATTGGTAACGTTAGCAGGGGAGGGGGCGGGGCGCCGGGACCCCTAGAAGGTTCCATGTTACTTATAAACCGACATAAGATTAAATAGGGCAAGGATTTGATGTAACAGCTACGCCGATAAGCCAAAGCCACCAATGGTTTTTTGAAATGATTATATATTACAAGGGGACTTTAGCAGGGGCAAGGGATGGGGATGGATTTCGCAGCGCCTCTAAGTATTAGAAACTGAGCGTGAATATAAATATTAGTGGGTTTGTACAATAGCTAGAAGTAAGGCCAGTTGTTATCAACGGACTTGTGTTTTGAAGTCTGTTACGGTCTGTGAAACTACAGTTTATTTAAAATTTTGTTCCACAGACAGAAAAGGCCTTTACAACATAAACCCAGTTGCTGGCAACTGGCCTTACTTCTAGTTTTATTTAAATTGTGACTTAAATGGCAGCGGCGGCGGCAAGAAGAGATTGCTATTATATACAGTATTTCATTAAAGCCGCTTAAAGACGCATATGGATGTAAGAAATTATTTACGATTTTGATTGTGAGCTAGATTTCTAAATTCTAAATGAACGTAATGATAAAATTCAATAAATATGCCGACCTCCGCAGTCCATTTGCTGTGTAATTTTTACAATCATATTGGCATTGACAACTGCACAGCAATAGATTATTGTTATTACAATAATAATAAAAATTAAACTAACACATTTAATGTCAAGGAAAACAAAAGAGCAACATAAAAACTCATCGCAGTACTACGCAGTATACATCATATAATTACATAATATATTAAAGCACTTTAAGGACGCATATAAATGTTAGAATTAATTAAATATTTCGACTGTGATCTAGATTTTTAAATTAAATCCAACAAGCAAACATAGCTAAGTGAAAATCTAGTTTTTTGAGCTAATATTTTTGTTTGAAAAAAGCATCATAAGAAATCCAGCAGCTTCAAGCAAATTAGTCTTGTCACTGAATGAGAATATTTTTGTAGTAAAACTAACATAACACCTCGCTGTAGTAACCTCCGACCTTAGTTGTAGCTGGTTAATTAGCGATGGTGTTGAAAATACAATTTTATGAATTTGTGTTTTTTCCCTCCGAGATAATGGAACCTAGCTGTAAAATAAAAAAAATTAGCAGTTTGTAATGAGCTGTCACGTCACTTATTGTTAGTAAGTGCACGATATCAATGCTATTTAAGTAATACGTGTTTTTTGTTAAGTAAAAGTTAAGATTAAACGATAAAATTGCATCATTTACATTTAGAATATACTGCATAACCAACCAAGCGTACTATAAAATACAATCTTTTTGGTGTATTAAAAACCGTTTAAATTCTAATTGTTTATTATTTATTACTACATTCAAGTTTAGCCTTGATATTGACTGGTATGCAGAAAATTATAATATATGTATATGTATATATAATTATAAAATTATTTGGAACTTCAAGCATATTAAAGTATTGATCTTGATCTTTTGCTACCCATAAGTCGAATTATTTTGTCATAAAATCAATCGATATAGTGGATCCAGTTCAACACACTTGCATAGGAACGCAAGACTAAAATGGCCCTATTCTTATTGTAGTTTGAAGTAGCATTACTCATATGAAATTACGATTTCTAAAGCATAAATACACATTGTGTTATTTCCACAAAATGCAGATAATAATATAAAAACATAAATAAATAGGAGGAGTGAGCATCAAGTTAATAATGTAACCCTCATTGCTGAATTGGTAACATTATTTGTTAGAGTAAAAGTAAATTTGGGTTTTGACAGTTTTACCTTTCAACGTTTAATTAGGTGTATACAAAAATTAAACAATTTTCAAGTAAACTAACATTAAATTTATTTTAGCAACAGTATTTAGTTTCTACGTACCACAATTACATAACTGTAATACGTTTACTTAAAATACTTTATTATAGGGAGAAAACACATTCTAAAGATGAAACGTAGGATGTTTGCACCAGGAATAAAGCTTGCTAGAAGTTCCATCCAATTTATTTCACCGTACTTAATGATGTGCTCTAGGTATAACCAGATGCAAGCAACAACAGCCAACATCAACCACTTTAGCATCATTAGGATGATACAAAATATTAAAAATCTAGGATCGTCAAAGTTAGGCCAGGAATACGACATGGCTTTCAGACTCCAACACACTTGGTTATGTAACTTAGTGCTTAAATATAATATAAATTTAATTATCAAACGAAAGTTAATTTATATGTTTAGCTGGCAGCAGTATACAGCTCCGACGTCACAGCACGAAGTAGGCAATAACAATGTAGTGAAATCTTCCTATGGAATCATATAGGTGTAAGCTACCGCTACCAGTGACACAAACTGGAATAGAAAAATTCCTGCAGATTCCACTATATAAGTGGATACAAAGTCAATTAATTTAAAGCAAAGGGTTTATCAAAAATTAAATGTTGCTACCAATTCACTTTTAACTTCTAAAATAAACGAGTATTTGCCAACCTGTAGTGCATACCTAAAATCTAAATTGTAGCTAAATTCAAAAATGTAACAAAAGGTCTAACCACTTATTACCTAAATACATACTTATACAAGTAACTACAAATTTCACTAGTAAATATGTGTCTCATGTCATGCTCTATATCATTAAAGACTCAACTTACGCACGTAGAATGAATTAAACTACTTGACTTTAATCACTGGTCAGACCACATATCAAAACAGTTGTAATTACACGTCGCTGAAACAGTTTAGGTATAAAATGTGTCCACAAATCCATTAGGCATTCACTTTGGTGAAATAATATTTGGTATACTATTATCGTTAAGCTTGCAAAGTGATGAGTATTAAACTATTACGTTTTTACAAGGTTAGGTGCTTGCAAATAGAAAGTCAGATATTTTGTACGTAACTATGTGGAATGTAGTTACACAATAAATAGTTCATCGTATTATTTTTTTAATATTCTCGATTTCAAGTCAAGTCAATATACCTTTACATATGAGCAAACAAGCAAGCACTACTCATATTTACTTACCTTTTAAATTGCCTAAAAACTTAAACAATTAAGTTGGTGAGTAAATGCCTAAGTTTAATTTCGTGCCCTTATTTAAATATTTGATTTGAAATTTAGAATTTATATATTTATTTTACCTAACATATAGAGAGTTTGAAAAATAAAACGATTAAATAATTCTAGGGTAACTTTATACGGCATAGCATGAAGTCGCAAAATTGCTAATTGTGAATTTTTACAAATACCAAACGTTGTTAACTTGGTTTTTTACTAGTAGATTACGATTATTTTTTTAAGCGATGCAAGGTTAGCAATATTATATTTTAAAAATGTTAAACAAGTTTAACTAAATTTTTTAACTTATATTTCCTACCAGAAATTATAGAATTCGTAAAGCTTGTCGTATTTAAACATACAATGAGTAGGAAACGACTACTTTCAATTTCCTTCTAAAATGTTTGATATAAAAATATAATTATATTTTAAAATGCAGAATATAGCGTTTAAGCTATTAGTTAAAACTAAAGTTTTTTGAAATTTTGCTTATCAGTAGCGATTTATATTTCCAATGTTAACATTATCCTGGCTTTGCTTGACCAATATCAGACTATTTAGTTGTTTTTTACGTGTGTAAGCTTTTTTTTAACCTCAAGAGTTTAGAAATTTTTAGAATTGATGATAATTCTAGTTAAACCAAGTAACTATTATTTCATCAAAGTCAATTTCTAACGGAATGGTGGAGACACGTTTATTATTTTAAGTGGGCGGTGTGACAAATAAATAATAATAGCTGTTTATATTTGTGCTTGTGGTCAACTGACAAATTTAAATGTCAGTGTGCTGAAGTCTTATAAAGTAGAGCGAGATGGCCAATTAAGGGTTTGACCTTTTTAATTTTTAATTGGGCTCGAATGTGTTGAAAATACTTTACATGTACATGCTTCAGAATGCCGTGGAGAGTTGTATGCTGTAGGAATTGGTCATATGACTGAATACTGCAGTATTAGAGGCCTCATCACTGAACAATGAATTTTTATTTTTCAAACTAAAATTAATATCTGTGCCATCTGCATCAGTATCGGTTGTCACTTTTTTAATTGCATGATGATTCCTGACTACATATTTAAATTTTATGAAATAATTAGCTGTAGACTTAACTAAATCTATGATCAAGATAATGCTAAAAATATATAGTAATGCAGATTTATTAGTCAGGTAATGTTGGTATAAGCAGTGCCTTGTGAAGTATTAAATTAAAAATTAGTACTATAGGAACCAGTCAAAATTTAAAATACTTAATAAACTAAAACTGCTTTAAAAACTTGGAGATTTTTAAATCATGTTCAAGGAAATGAAACATGCTGAAATAATCAGTATGATGATTTAATTTAGGCGTTAAACAGAAATTAGGTCAAACATCGTCTATGAGGAGGTATAATGACCCATTTGGAATTTTAGCAAGAATTAAAATAAACTATGTCAACAAATCTGCATAAGATATAAATGCGTAAAATGTGTTATTTGCATGTATTTAATAAACGCTATATGACCTATTTACATGTTTTTCAAAAGTGCTTAATGTTCCATTCACATGTATAAAAAAAGCGTAAAATCTACCATTTACATGTTTTATGAAAATTCAAAATTTTCCCTGTACATGTTTTCAAAAAGTTCAAAATGTTCTTTTTATACATGCTTTTAGTTTAGAATCATAACACTTTAATTATCCTGTAGATATATAGGTCATTTTGATTTTTCCCAGACGATATGACTTCATGCAACGCAACACACATAATTACATTGTCAGGTTTCGTATTGACAGGAAATTGTGTCATGCTCTTAAGAGATAGGCATACTTCATTACGATAAATATTCTTCGGTTGAAATATTAAGACGAATTTGTAATAAGTACATAAATACTCTAATCTCAGATTTCGATTACAGTAAATCACATGCATACATAAATACAAATAGATAAACAACTTTTGTGGACCGTTAACAAAGGAAATACATGGTAATTATAGCATAGAGAGTTTCAACTCAGACATTTTGACTCACTATGTTTACATTGAAGCAGAGTAATGGTTAAAAGTTGTAGCTAGATTATTAGTTATAAAAACTAATCTTCTATAATAATTATGTAAATTACTCGAACTAGTTATTTCATTATTAAACCTCTGTGTAAAACGTAATTTGTCTACCATTTTCCCAGTTGCGACACTAAAATTGAAATGTTAAAAGTTACATAGGTACACAGTGTAGGGTAGGCTTGTTTTTGATTCCCAGAGAATAAAGAAATATTGAGCGTGCGAATATTCTCGGAGTTTTGGAAGTTTATATTACAGGGAATAAAAAATATGTTCTCTAATTTTAGCACAGGAAATTTAAATTATGTTTTAGGTAAATATTTAAGGAATTAATATCACGGATTAAAAATGTAACAACAGGCTCAAGTATCGATATAATGTAAATTTTTAGGAAGTCAATTTTTCTTTAAATGCGTGTAGCTCCATGTAGCATAATTACCTTGAGCATGAGCTGTCTGTAAAGTAGCAAATAAGTCGCAGCATACCTTAGAACAGTTAATGAACCTTACTCTTTGCTCAAATTATATAATTTCACCTCCAGTTGTAATTTGTCGTTTTCAGAAATTAAAGTTACAACAGCTAACTGTCTGACTACAGTTACCTGTCTATATACTATTTATTATGACAATTACTACAAGGTTCATTCAAGTTCAAGTAAACATAATTATTCATTTTGTTTGGTTGTAACACGTGTTGAAAACTAAATCATTTTTCTGGCTACGCTCTTAATTAAGTACTCAAGTTTGTGTTATTAGATTATTATTTAATTATCTTCATTAACTTGGAAAAGATCAGAATATCTAAATAAAATATAAAAAATTCTTTGGAAATTCAAGCAAAACTTCGTTAATTTATTTTGAGTTTTTTCAAAACTTAGAAATTTATTAGGATTTTTTCGAAACACTGGGAATTTATACATAAGGAGTTTATTGAGATAATTGGGAATTTATTGGAGGTTTTAAACAGAGAGAAACAACAGGGTATAAAGGAGTTTATCAGGAATTAAAAACCTAAAAAATATTCCGGGCATACAAAATTGAAATTGGGAAGATAGCCAACCCTATGTACACAGGTTTACGTGTTAGGAACCATGGCCCGACAAAGAAATTGGTTGTATGTAGTTGTACTAGTTGGTTTTAATACAAGAACTACTATTTTGAAATTATTGATGGTTATCTTTGGTACAAGTATTTACATGTTTTAGAATAGTTTAAAATGTCATTTTTACGTGTTTGAGAAAAGTGCAAAATGCTCTATTTACATGTTTCGAGAAAAGTTGAAAATATTTTATTTCCATGTTTTTAAATGTAGAAAATGTAACAAAAAATGGTAGAAAATGTTTTTTAAAAAGTCTCAATATTCTTAAATATTTTTAAAAATTGCAAAATGTTCCCTTTAAATGTTTTTTAAAAATTCAAGCAGCGAAGCCTGCCTACGCTGTCCGCATTATCTGGCCCTGCAAAATGTCTACAATGTTTATGTTGACTTGCTTCGTTGCATAATGCTAGTGAAAGACATTGATGTTGATGGGTGTTCGTCTGCTGGAAATATCTGCAAAATTAATAGAACTTGCATTATTGGACCAAACACCTTGAAAACTTTCTGTAGCTGCACTGCTGGATATAAAAAACAAAATTAGGAAAAAAGTTAGATTTCTGTTCTGGCTCTTTAGAGCCATGTCTAAATGGAGGCACTTGCGTGAACGGGGATTGGGCAGAAGAGGGTGGTCACTATTGTCTTTGCCTTTAAAACTTAGCTGGACGAAAATGTGGTAACACACCTATATGGCGATTGAATTTAGGACTCAAATTAGCTTTACAAGATTTTTGTAACTGCAAATTACGCACTAATTACTAGATAAAAAATGTACACCCTCTAAAATATTTGATGTTTTTAATTTGTGCAACTTTGAAGGCTGCAAAATATCTCCAAACAGTTCGTTCATGGAATCGATAAGTTAATTTAATTTAAAATATGCTATTGTTATGTACTTCACTATTTGGGATGAGTACTATTATCAGTTCATATATGTGTGGGATGGTGTGCCAATGGATGCCGTACGGTATGGGTGCAATAATGGCAAGGATGCGGTACTCGGTTTACACTCACACAATATTCATAGCCAATGTATATAATTTATTATTTTCAATTCTAAATCCAATGCTCGAGTGAACTACTGAGTTGAGCCTCTCCGTGTCTCAACTCGGTTGTTTACATTTTGTCAACTGCCCAACGCTGATGCTGCATTCCAATGCACTTTTATTACCCTGCATCCTGGGCCCAATGCACTCAACTTATTATTAGTGTACGCTATGCCTTTCAGTTATTACTTCTAAATGCTAGACTACATACTACACTTATTCTATTAGATATAATTGGGGCTACTATAGTAGTGTAAGTACGTTTGTAGGTATACATATGTAACACTATAGAATTCGTAGTTATAGCAGTCCAGGGGAATTTTAAAGCGTTATAATTCATTGTTTAACTTTTTTTAAATTTATTTATTATTCAAAGCTCAAAAACATTTAAATTGCTATAATATTATTATCTTATATCAAGCAATTTATTATGGAATTAGGTAAATTCACGAAATTATTTTTGTAATGATAATATGTAATTTATTACGTTAATAATTAATTTATGCATTACATACATATCGTCGATGAAGAACCAATATGACCCCATTCTATTTTTAGCGAGAAAAATATTCAATATCTACAAAAATGTTAAAGCATGTCCTAAAAGCATTTAAATTGAATATTTTGCACTTTTAAAAAAACATGTAAAAAGAACATTTTTACATTTTACATTTTTCAAAAACATACAACTGTAACACCTCACACACTTTTCAAAACATGTAAATAGAACATTTTACACTTTTCAAAAACTCCTAAGTAACATTTTACGTATGTTTCTCATTTTTTTATGACATAGCTCATTTTGATTCTGGCTTAAATTGGATTGGAGTCGTTTTGGTTCTTCACAGACAATATACCTAATAAGTTGACAGTGTAATTAGGTGATATTTATACAGACTTGCAAAATAAATTGCACTAGTTTCGTTCATTATTGACGTCATGGATAAGGTGAATGGGTTCAATTAACAAAATATTAGTTACATTCTACACTAAAGATAGCCGTTACCATAATATATACGCAATGACTAAGGTGATGACAGGAGGGTTATACCATCTTAAAAACTAGGATATTTTGATAACGTCATTTAAAGACTATCCCGTAGTGATAAATGATGCTTTATTTCCATGCACATAATGTACATACGTAGATTGCTCTGGATATTACAATATTTCAACATACATACTACAATTTCCAGTCATAGGAAGCTCGGTTGTTCTTAAATTAAAGCCCGCTGACGCACGCTGCTTCGATAAACAGTGCCTGTGGACTCTAACTGGTACCCCTGTTGGACTCGGACTACAGATGCACAATGTCATAGAAAGTATTGTGCTCCTTTTTAATGATATTGAGGCGTCTGGTAATTCATTGACCGTCATTACATGGATATTTCATGAAACTCCTGCCTTCACACCTGTTTCTTTGACGTGACTATTTTTCGTTTTTGTCGTAAACTTTTAGTAAAAATATATTTTAGTAATCAGTCTAAATTATTACTGGAAAAGCTGTTAACGAAACCAAAGTAGTACGAAATTGACCAAGATATTTTAATAAAGCGCATACTCCCGTTAGATATCGTCTGTGAAAGCCAAAATGACCTAAATGCATTTGAAGCTACAATCAAAATGAGCTATGTCAAAAAAACAAAATGAGAAAAATGCGTAAAATATTTATAGGGAGTTTTTGAAAAATTGAAAAAATGTTATATTCTATGTTTTAAAATAGTGTAAAATGCTTCATTTAAATGTATTTGAAAAGTAGCAAATGTTGTATTTACTTGTTTTTGAAAAGTGTAAAATGTTGTATTTACATGTTTTTGAAAAAAGTGTGAAATATTCCATTTACACGCGTTTGAATAGTGTAAAGTGTTCTATTTTAATGCTGTCGAGACTAATTTGAATATTTTTGTAGATAGTGGATATTATTTTTAGCAACAATTAGATATGGGTCATTTTTGTTCTTCACAGCTTCATGCTTCTTTATGCTTCAACAAATAACTTACCTTTTCCTTATAATTAAATTCAAAAACAAATCGGTCTACACCACACCATCGCATATTTAAGGAATTATATTGGAGCTTCGCCTTTTCAAGAGGCTCACCCAGCTCTATTTTTGTAGTTTAAATTGAACTTGTGGAAACTACCACGTGGTATTATGTAATTGTGCGTAATTACGCATGCATAGACTTGTCAGTAAGTGAATCCTCTGGCCTTGGTATCAATAAGAATCTCATCTTCATTGGAGTTGTTCCTAATAAACAGACCAACACATTATTTACAGCGAATTCTTTAAATAGATCATTCGGAGGTTTCATGAGTAGTTCTTGCGGCTTCTCCGGTAGTCTCAATGTATATACGAAATCAAAAATCCTCGGGAGATTTTCAGACTGGCAAGGTAAAACCATACAATTTATAGTTAAACCCCACAAAAATACATGTCATGAAAATTTTAAAGTTGAATTTAATTATAAAATAATTTTACTTTAAATAATTATTATAAGTTATTTTTAAAATGTACACTTAAGCAGACAATATTAAAAAGTTATTCAGCGAATAATAATACTTTTTTTAATATAACAGGTTATGTGACAATGTAATCACTTCAACGTACTACAAAACGACATATCCAATTTTGACAATTATGAATGTTAGTACCAGTTCTGTTGAACGACAGTTTAGTCTTTCCGGAAAATCACACAACTAGTACAGACAGAATAAAAGTCTCATTTTCAAATTGAAATCAGTGAACAATAAATTTTGCTCTGTTAAATTCGGTATGAAATTCATGCATTGTGACCTGTTTTAGTATTTTATTGTAGCTACATTTGCAATCAGCCATTGTCAGTATAAACGCTATTCCTTTAATTCTTGATTAAAATAAAATAAATTTTTAAATTTTAGATTAAATCACAAATAAAAGTATTAGCTGCTAGTAGTAGTTTGGTAGTCTATTTCTATTTATAGGCTTACTTGGTGGTTTTATTATTTTAACTTTTCATAGGGTGTATAAACTGTTTCGAATAGGTTACAACTACTAAACAAAACTAATGTGGAGGGGACACTGAGCGGGACTGCATGTTACTCTAATATTTTATAATCATTATGCTAATTATCTGCAACTATTTCTACCTTTTCTACCTATTTACACAATTTGGATGGTTTGGTTAGCAATTTTGAATTACTTTGGCGATTTTGTCGAGTGATATCTCATTTTGAAGCCCTCAAAAAAATAAGAATCCAATTTTTTTATTTACTTTTGGCGTATACAACACATTTCATAGTGATTTTTCGAAAACAAATTGTTCCAGCATCACGTTGTGAACTCGAACATAATCAGATTTTGCTAATCATTGCCGTTCTAATGATTTATTACTTGTATCGAAATTTTATGAGTATCCGGGCTAAATATCAACTTTTATGTTTCAAAAATATTTGAGCGGGAAATTCAAACTCAAACGGCTGATAAAGGGTCGGACATACATGGTGCCACCAACTTTGAGGGTGGGTCAGCTGTAAATAAATAACACCTTGTCATACGCATTGTCGTTTTTTATGTTATGCTTCAGAGGGTGACGCTAGAGGTGGGTGGGTCCAAAAATATGCTTGAGTTCGCAAGCATTATTTGTGTCCGGCCCCTAATTTTATGCAGCAAAAGTTTGCTCAGTTTCTTATGCAGTAGGCACAGTTAGTTAAAGTTAAACCTCCCGTCTACACAATTGTTATTTCTACCTATTACCCATTCACATAATTTAGTTTAATTATTGTTGAAGTACTGGGCTGATTTCGACCAGTTACAATTTATTTTAAAGCCCTTAAAAAAATAAAAATCCGATATTTGTTTTTTTAATTCGGGCCTAGACAAAAGTAGGTGTAACCTCATTGCTTATAAATTGGCATCAGTGATGAGTGTCAGCTTTATATTAGATGGAAAATGATTTTTAATTAGTAATCAATTAGGCATTAACTAGGTGATTTTAAGAATTTCATTTTGTTGAAGTTTAGTGTTATTGCAACTGTTTTTAAATGTTTCAGAAAAAACAGGTACTAATCGAAAATTGCAATAAGAAGTGTCGTATAAGCAGAAAGTTTAAAAATAATATTACATACGAATTTTTCTATTTTCAAGCATTTCAAAATGGTATATTTTTTGGTCAAAATTGGTCAAGTATTTCAAAAGAATTTCAGATTATGTAAATATCTACAAATAAAATTGGTTGGTATTTCAAAAGCGCACTTTTTAATCTAAATAGGCACAAATAAATAATACTACACAGGCTTAGAAAAATATAAGAAAATTAATAACATAGGTGTTAATTTGTAACTTATTTTTGTGTTACTCCAACATCGACACCAGAAGATGTTACAGTGGTCAACAAAAATTTTAGTTAGAGATTTACACTGTAATATGTGAGACTGAGTTTACTATTTTCTGTGTTGCATGTGCAACCAAGAAATTGTTATGTGGCTAACTGAATTAAAAAATAATGCAAATCAGGTACGAACCCGCAACCTTCTAAATTGGTACCGGCCTCAGGAACCACTGGCCTGAGAAAACTCATTTACAGTTGTAGCACTAATTTAGCCTAATATACGGCGGTATAAATTCTTTACACGATTTTTGGTCAACTGTAACATTATTTGGTGTAGGTATATTAACATACAGCGGTGTTTTACGCAGCTAACATATTTCCTCACCTTCAAAAATTTTGAAATTAACTAATAATCGTGTTGAAATTAACACAAAATGTGTTAGCTCGAGCTAACTAAAAGTTAGTCGAGATCTTTTCTAAGCATGTACATTTACCGCAAAAGAAAAAAAATACAAAAGCATATAACACTATATACGATATATTACAGCTCCATATTACTGTTGAGGCTGCCCTTAAACAAGGGGCGAGGCCCCTTGTTTTGTCAAAATATATTACACCCCCTTTGCGTGCTACAAAAACACATTTAAAACAACTCTGTCGGTTTTTGCATTGTTCGCTCACAGTTGCCCGCCAAAGCTATAAAACCGATTTTTAAAAACAAATGTTTTCTAATATGTCGAAATCCTACAATTTGTATCCGATTTTTAATAAGGTATTATATTTTTTTCTTTAAAACACTGTATAAAAAGAAACAAGATTATTAAAAAATTTTAACTTTCTTTTGTTTTTCGTTTATTACGCGTTTTAAATTCGAAGAAAATATAATAACTTTTTTATATGTTATGTATGTTAATTCTACGTATCCAGAGAATCTAGATTTTTTATTCTAGATATATTCTTTGTGGCAATTCCCATTAAGGGTAGTATGGTCACAATCCCTATTTTAGGTTAACATCTACCAAGACCATTTATAAGCATAATTATAGTTGTGTGTTAATATGCCAATTCAAGCCGTCTTATGAAAGTTAATACTTGCATATCACTTCGTGTTAAACAATGCGCATTATCATAGAGGAATCGTAAGCAGGTTTTATACAAATATTGAATTTAATATTGTTTACAAATTTGAAACCGGTTAAGTGTTATTTTATTTGTTTTATAATTTGTCCTTACTGTGTATTATCATGACCACGTTTGACTAGTTTAAATTTAAAAATTAAATTTTACTTTAAAAGAAAAGTGTAGCTTTTATTAACAAGAAATACTTACCAATGATTTTTAAAACCACACGTTAAAAACTAGAAACATGAAATATAATTTATTACATTAAAAAAAATATGTTTCTATCTATCGTTGCAAGTGCAATTTTGTACTGCGCCATTCCTAACGTCCTCCTTCATCTAAGTGGCCTGAATGTAAAGAAATTAGTTCAAAGGTCGATATCAAGTGACATCATTATTCAGACAAAATATATCTCAAAGTCTTCACGGAGTTCAATATTGAAATCACGCGACAGAGAAAAGAGCCATTGTGCTATACTCATTCTTGTTTCCTGGCGTAAGGGTAAGGCATAAATTTTACTTTTTGAATTTTCTGTTGTGATTATTATGTTGTAGGGATATTTCACCATGTGTAACAAAAAACAAAAAAAAATGAAAGTTTGTCACTGAACAACAAACTAGTTAAATATACTGCAGCAGCTAAAGAAGTCAAATTTACTACGATGTTGGACAGCAAGAGTATTATTACAAAATCTGACATTAAAAAAATATGTAACATCGGTAAATTGAAATAGTAATACCCGTAGACCTATTATTTAGCAGTCTTGCACTTGAAATGATTCAATGTTTCCCATATTTTTTTTACTTTTCTTTTCTACCATTTGCTGAAAAACCTTGACAGACAACTACGTAATATACCTGATTTTCAGGCAAGACATGAAAAAGTTTTTGGGATCACTGTTTTCGCATACAGTATTTAACTCGTCGAAAAATAAATAATTACCAACGATTAAAATTTATTGTTAAACGTTTATGTTTGGCAACTGTAACACAATCCTAAATATGTAATGGTTTTGGAAAACTTTGGGTCGTTTACATTTGTCGTTTTGAAATTGACTTAAGGTATTAAACTGATAGGAGATTAAAGACAATTTGGTCTCACTGGTTCAGCATATGGTATCTTAGTCATCAACTTGAAACCTATTAAAATCGATCTGACACTTAAATTTGTGCGACATGTTTGTTTTTTTGCTCCCTCGCCACATTTGAAAACGCGACACCGTTCTAATTAAATAGTAGCATTAAAAATAGTATTAAAGTAAAACTAAAATTGTAAAGGCAAACCAAATGCACGTATTTAAAAACATAAGAAAGAAACGATTAAAATTAAGTGTCATTCGTTTATGTTTGACGAATGTCACACAATCCAGAATAATTGTTTTGCAAAACTTTAAGTTGTTTAAATTTACTGTTTCAAAATTGACTTAATATACTATACTCAAGTTGATAGTAGAACAAATAGTAAACGCTATGTAAATATCAATAGCCTTGTGAGAAACAATTAACTGTTGATGCCTAAATGAACGTAGTTAATAAATATTTGCAGTAATTTTCATACCATAAAAGAGGCAGAAATGTCTTGAATTAGAAATTGAATGACAGAGGAAATGTTTGCAATATACCACTGTATTTTTGTATGATACATATCAATAGTAGGTAACTACTTATTATTTACCTGTAGTTTATTGTTTTTGCTTGCACAAATTATGACTTTTGGGTTTATTAAGTAGTCCTTCAAAGCAATTGTTTAAGTTGTAAGCGTTTTTGAAAGTTTTCCATACAAACGACCTATCTTTAGCATACTATTCTAAAATAAAAATATACTGCATTCATAAGGAAGTTTTAAAATAGTTGTACACATATTTAGGTTAAAAAAAGCACGTTTAATCCAGTAGCTCTTGTGTTTCATTTTTAGTTGTATTTCAAGTTGCGAATAGGCCGAAGGGAATTGAGGACATTTGTTTCTTATAACTACAACTACACTCATAAATTTGCACAAACAACATACTTTTATAGGATATCAAATCAGATATTATAGTTCTAACGTGAATTAGGAAATTCCAAATTAGCTTTAATACATAACTAGAAGTTACACAGAAATCATTATGGCTAAAAGATTTACTGAAAACCTTAATTTTGTCACGATGGTTATTCTCTGCTCTTCTTGTTTACTTCCGTACAGTTTTAATTCAACTACTTTAAAATTAAAAAAACAAAAATCTGCATTTAAAATGTTTTGTTGCAATGTTATTTGTTGCATCGAACTTGTGTATGGAATACACAATGCTATTAAATTTTACGAAATAGGTCAAATGTATAAAGCTACAGGAAATTTTAATATTAACCATTTCTCATTTAATTTAATGTTTTTGATTGGTTACTTTACAAGTTTAATTCTACAAATTAATTACACGAACCACGTGGCAAGTATTTGTACGGTCTGGAATGAGCTGCACAAAACTAATTCATTGATTTGCAGGGGATTCGGGACTAATAAATCCATTTTAGGAGCTGGTACGAAGCAACAGCTCCTGTTAAAAATTCTACCTGTTGTGATTTTTGGCTCTCTTGGGTCTACACTTGCTGTTTTACTCAGTGACCCAACGAGACCACAGCTTGTGTATCATATATTTAGAAAAAAAGTCAATGTTGACAAAATGTATATAGTTTGTGGACTGTTCGAATGTGCTATGATAGGACACATAGCTACAAGCTTTTATTTTGTTGTCTATCTACATCTCCTATTTTTTGAACATTGTAATTCAGTGCTTTCAGCCAGTGGTCAGCATATTCTGAAACTTATGTAAGTTTTTTTCTAAAAAGAATATGTTTTTGTAATTATTTTATTAATTAGTTATTTGTTAATTAATTTATTATTAATATGCCTCTAGATTGCTAATTAATATACTATTCCTAAAGTTCAAACTATTGATTTTTTAACAGAAACAAAAGGCACCAATTGAAAAAACAGGATATAGAGGCTGCTGCTTACGATTTTCAGCAAACTTATATTTTAATTCATGTATTTAATCAGAGCAACTCTAACGCCGTGTTTGGCTTTAAACTAACGTGCATTACTTTGAGTATGGGAGGGGCCTTTTTTTCTATTCGGTTTTTTGACCATGGACCTCATGTAGTTATATTTAACTTACTTTTGGCCATAGATTATATTATTTTATTTATTTTTGTATACGAAAAGGCTTTTCAAATTTCATCAAAAATTAAATTGCTCAAAAAAAATTTAATTACTCTTCTCTTTAAAGCTCCCAAAGTAAGCCACCAAATAGTAATTGATTTACTTGGGTATTTACCTGAACGCCATTTGGGCTACAAATTTACTGACGAAATATCAAAAACCTTAGATTCAATTCCAGATATCAGTATTAAAGTTGGAGATTTTCATCAAATGGAAAGAGAGTCCACGCCAATCTTTATAAACTTCGTTTCAACTCAAGTTGCGTCTTTGTTAATCACTTTTAGGTAGATAACGGTGAGCCATTGCAAAATAACACAGTATTCTTGTATGTTATGTTACATATAACTAGTAGTTGGATAGGTAATATGTAGTTGTGGTTAATAATTCTTGTTTGCACAATGACTGTTAGAGTAAATTAAATAATCAAATGAAGCGATTACTGCAGTTAGAAGAGTTTTAGTAATGTATTTAAGCCTAAAAGAGGTAACCGTAAAAACAATTAAGGAACAAGTCTCAATTATTTAAAAGGGCTTAATTATTGTGTCAATAAATAGTGAAAACAAAGCCTTGAAAATACTAATTTTGCATTCATTAAATCCATATGACATTCACACATGCACAAATAAAATGTTATTACCGTTAATTGTAGCT
The DNA here is from genome assembly GCA_949802685.1 of Dicyrtomina minuta. Lineage (NCBI taxonomy): Eukaryota > Metazoa > Arthropoda > Collembola > Symphypleona > Dicyrtomidae > Dicyrtomina > Dicyrtomina minuta. The sequence continues at coordinate 7,318,289 of OX461811.1, forward strand.
AGAACAAAATATCAACTTCATACTTAACTGAGCATATACTCTGAATACAAACATACAGGTCCACATTTTGCATACATATTTTAATTTTTCAGATGGTGCTGAAAGAGTTATATACATATAGTAGAATAAATATGGCTAATTCGTTCTGAAGACAAAGGCATTTCATGACTTCTCAATAAAGCACAAATGTATCGTGATCAGATATAATTATAGCTATTTCGCTATTTCACATTAATTAAATCAAATAGAATAAAAGATTTTACATACGCACAAGCAATAAACCATAACGGTAACTCTCAGATTTTTATGAAATATTTTTTTTTGATGCTCATCACTAATTTACTTGTATGATACGAAAACTTGCTGCGCACTCGAATGTTTAAACACTCACAAACATTAATTATGTAATTTTGAAAGTGCTTGAAAATCAAAATGGCGATTTTCTTATGGCATTCTTCATGGTGAATTAAAATGACATTTTAATTTTTCAATATATAACGATAACTTTATTCAAAAGAACAAACTTAACAACTGACCTCCATTGAGGGTAGCCTAATAGACGCATCGTCAGTATACGATACAAATATTTGTTAAATATTAAAAATATAGCTGTGTAAGTATGCAAATTAGTTTTGGCTAAATGGACATTAGCCAAAAATCAAATATAAATAAAAAAAATCATTTATATTTATCGTTTACTGAAACACGTAAATTTAGTAGTACGGCTCGTCCTGCGCACGAAATTTATCAGTGCTAACAATGCACGTGTAATGCATATTTCGTTTTTATAATTCTTAATCAATATAAAAACGAAACGAAGTTATTTCTAACCTATTAAATTTTACATGCAGTTATGCCCATGTCAGATAAAAATTTAACAATTATAATTATTAGCTTTAATTGAATGGTAATTGCAGTGTACATAAATAGGGTCTATAAATTGTGATGTAGGGGCACACTTGAGGTTTGAAATAATTTCAAAATAATTAGGGTATACATTATACATTTTTTAACGTAAAATTATGTGCGGATTGCATTTGCAGATAAGCTAGATCATTGCATCATATCGTATATTGCATTTGTACCATAGGATGGTTTATCGTTTTGCGAAAGTAACCCTTTTCTGCGGTTTTCTGCAGGGGAAAACAAATACCGGGTTACGACAAATTTTGGATTTGTTTATTTAGTTACATATTGGCAAATAGATTTTTTCTAAATTAAATAAACCTCTTCGCATTCATCTTTCACATCTCTCGCCCCAACATTCCATTGTTTTGCTTGTCGATTTTCAGATATGCTTTTAGTGGCTCATACAGATAGTCAGTTTTGATATTAGATCAAAACGGAGATATTCAGATTTGTTTATCATCGACAATGTAACGCTAACACCCTAAGCGTGTAAGTGTGCTGTTTTGAACCGGTGCAGCATGAAACTATGAAAGTTCACGTTGACGTTGTCTGCATTTACTTTTATGAAAGATTTTTGATAAAACTAAAATTATCATTAAACTTTTGTAAAATTTTAATTTTTTTTTAATTCGTGGTCGTTTATTCGTTAAAGCGTAAACAAAGGCTTGAATAAATGTGTGAGTCACCGACATTTGCTCCATGTCATGTTTTAAATATGGTAAGTTACGCTGCCTAAATGTGACAATAAACAAGAAAAAGTCTGAAACATCAATTTACTTCACTTTAATAATTGACAGAACTAATTGTATGAATTTTAATAATATGTAGATATTTGAATTTTATTACTAAGCAAATATTTAAGTTTTAATAGGAAAATATTTATATTTTATCAAATGTTATTGTAATAATTTAAAAAGATATTCAAATTTTATTAGTATGCAGATATTCAAATTTTAACATTATGTCGATGTAAAAAGTAAAATTATGTGGATCTGGTTTAAAACTGCCAGTACAAAAGAGGGAAGTTCCCTCAACTTTGATGTGAACGCACATTTAAGATCTCAACTTTTATCAAAATAAATAAGGTTTTCATTAGGATTTTCAATTATAACGTAAAAGAATAAGCATATTGCTGTGACCGATGCATAGCGCACCTATACTATTAGATAGATATTTCTATGCTTAAATTAGACACACTTTTTCGTTTCAAAAGAGGTTTACTTTTGGATTGTTCAGGCCATTGCATGACATTCATTTAATTATTACAAGTTCTAATTTGGTTTTACACATCATCCTGATTGCTTAATAAATTATGCCTTTTTAAATTTTTAATTTACTTATTTCGATATTCGCATCCGTTCTTGCATCTATTTTTATTTTCACAATAAAATAAATTTTCATCTCTCAAACTCTCAATGTCATTTCCTTAATATTTACTTAATCATAAATTAATTATTTATTGCTAAATGTATTCTACGGCGTAATTAAAATAAATACCTCTACCGTATAGCTCCGAGTAGTCGCTATATCTAACAATATACTGTATGATAGCAAATTAAATTCTGCATTAGGTGCATTTGAAGTTTGTGTCATTAGTGTTTAATATTGACTGTATGTTTAAAGAAACAAAACAAAATAAAAAATTTCTTACTCTTTCAGTAATAAATATTGTTAAATTAATGAATTATTCATTTTCATGCAGTTTTGATAACGTTTCTTAATATTATGATTGATGTTTTTATGATTAATTCATAAAAACTTATATCTGCAAATATGAAACTGTAATACATACATATATACGGTGTCATGTAAATCAATGAAATAAGGTTTTTTACATGTCATCTCAATAACCTTAGTAAGGGGTTAGGGGAGGGGAGATAAATGTGTGGGCATACTTAAAATGTTAAAATTAGGAATCAAAAATAAAACCAAGGAACTTATTTCGTATGCAACTACAACTTAAATACCCATGTAAACACAATGAAGTAATACATGAATAATCAATGTTGAAGGGTTGAGGAAGGCGGAAGGTCGAAGATGCAGAAGTGGGAGGGGGGAGGAATAATTTTAGAATTCCGGAATAGCTGTACGCATAAACAAAACTTCAAGCGAACACAAGCTACGAAATTAAACCAAGGTATAGCTATTTTTTTAAGTTTCGTTGGATGTCATGGGGCGGGTCGGGTATAACAGGTTTAAACAAAAGGCAGTGCTAGGGCTTGAATAATTCTTGACTTCAAAAGTCTTGAAGAGACCAAGACTCTTGAGATCAAGACTATGGCTGGTTTTGAAATTTCAAGACTCTTGACACCATGACTGTTTAAAGTCTTAAAATCAAGTCTTCCAGAAGTCTTGAAATCAAGGCTTCCAAGTCTTAAAAAAAAGACTTTTAAAAGTCTTGAATGGTCAAGTGTCTGGAAATCCAGACTACTAGAAGTATATAACCAAGCCTATAGTTAGCACAAAAAATTAATTTATTTCGCATTTATTTTAACTTCTGGAACCAAAAAATTTTTTACAGTCTTGAAATCAAGACTAAATCAAGACTGTCAATAGTATTGATATATTGATACTCTCGAAATTAGGACTTTGAACAGTCTTAAAATTTCATGACTGCCAAAATCAAGACTGTTAAAAGTCTTGAAAATTCAAAAGTCTCGAAATCATGACTTTTGAAAATCTTGAAAAATCCAGACTGTTGGCTACATAGACACTTTTAACTTCGTCTAAAGTTTCATATTTTGATTTAGAATGTCATAATAATTCAATTTGAAGAGGGTCTTGAAATTTTAGGATTTTTTAAGACTTTTGAATGGTTTTGAACATTGCAAAAGTCTTGGTCTTGATTTTGCAAGCCCACTTACTGTTCCTAATTTCTGGTATAACGTACCAGTGGTTAGACCTTTAGACGTTAAAAATATCACGCACAAGTTAAGTTTTTTGAATTTTTTGTAGGCTAGGATTAGTATTTAAATATAATCTTAATAATCTATTTACACGCAACACTGCACACAAATTGAAATTGACAGCCATCTCTGTAAAACGCTAAAAAGTAAAATTGGTAAGAACTGTTAAACTAAATTGTTTGCTAAAAAAGTCTGGTGATTAATTAAATAAAATTTAATTATGACGCCCCTAAAGCATTGCATAGCGAAAATCTTATTTTTGTAGAAGGGACAGAACTTGCTTAATGTGCGTGCAGCACGCCACTTATCTCTTCTTCCAAGACTCACAATAGTAAATGAATTAAAGTAATTTTTATTAAAACATCTTTAAATTTTCTAATTTGGAGGCAAAGTTTTTCAAAGCAACTTTTTCAACCAATTAAAGAAGAAATAAAACATCCTACTTTAATGGAAACTTTCAAAAATACAAGGTTTAAGATAGTGATCTAAATGCTCTAGTCTGGTCTGGTTCCAGGGACGGACTGGCCATAAGCAATTTCGGGAAATTCCAGATGGGCCCCCTAGCCAGTGGGCCCCCCTTGGCCGGAAAAGAATAAAAATAAAAATATTAAGATTTTAAAATAAATGCGTTAATAATCATTCTTGTTGTCTAATGCTAATGTTAGATTAACAAATGCGGCATGTTGCCTTTAGCTATTTTTGTTATACCATAACGCCATTTATAATTTTACGCTTGTCGCTTGTTCTGTGTAGATGATCCCATTTGTTGTGATTGCGCGAGGTTATGAATTACACTCTAGGCATATTACAAGTTAGAAGCAATATATAGTATATTAAAAACACCTGAATAATAGTAGCATTACTTTTTGATATAAAATAATGTATACTTATTTGTATAATTTATACAGTTTAGAACATTCGAAATCCTTGACTGATTTTGATCCTTGATGATAACTTATTTTAAACCTAATGAAAAAAGACGTGAAAGTAATTTTTTTAAGGCGATTTTTTGGAAAAATGACCGGTCTTTTAAACAATTAAAAACTTTTAAAATTATTAAACTGAACTCAAACCTAATTAGATTCAGCTAATTTTTACTGTTCACAGCCAAGGATGTAACATTTGCATGCAAATTCCTCGAGTAATAGGTGATTTTTTTGCGAAACGATTTTTGCAGGAAACTGCTTTATTTTACACAGCAGATAAGAGGTTGCACACAAATTATGGTGCCACCTACGTTAAAGGTTGGTCTGCTGGTAAAAAATTACACACATGTTGAAGATAGCCATTTACGTTATGAGGGTGACAAAGAGGTGGGTGGGGATAGGACTAACAATATTTAAAAATTTGGTAGCGGCATTAATATCTGGCCCAGAAAGGCCCTAAGCTTGTGTTTTGCCACAAAAATCATTATTGAATAGGAAATTTTGTTCAACCTTGGTTTTTATACATTTTTGGAACTTCAACTTGAGAATCAATATGGTACATTGAAAGCGTGAAGCTTTGATGCCTGTGGTCCGGTATTCACTCCAACTGGACGGGGATGACTACTTAAATCTAATTTTTAGCTCAAAGTAATATCTTACTACTTTTTAAAATCGTTTTGTCATATGTCTAAAAAGTGTTGCACACGTCTTCACATTGATAAGAAGATAGGTAATGGATAATATTGTAAATGCAGACATAGGTAAGTGAAACTTGATTGCTTATAATTTATTGCTTATAAATTGACATTAGGTATGAGGAGTTGTATATTAGCGGAGAAATGGTCTTGATTAGTCATAAATTAGGTTCTCATTAGTTAATAATTAGCGGAATTTATTTTTGTGCTACTTCAAACTTTAGCCTGATTTTGCGTTATTACAATAATTTTTGAATATTTCAGCAAAAACAGAGTTTTCTCAAAAAATCGCCACAAAAAGAGTTGTCTGTGCTGAAAGTAAATAAAATAACAGATATATTCTAAGGTGCTTCAAAATAATACCTCACGTTTTATATGGTCAAGTATTTCAAGAGCGTACTAAATTATGCAATAGGCACAAATAAAAACAATCTTAACACCCTAATCTTAGAAGGGCGTTAAATAAAACGATACACTACATATGACTGCCTCATATCACTGTAGGCTTCTGCTTTTCTAGAAACATTATACACTATTATGTTTGTTAACGACTCACGTCGTTAAATATAATAATTTATGTTGTGTCGGACCAGCACCGGCACAGTATAAATATATATAAAGACAATTTATTCAAAAATAAACTTGACACTGTCCTCCAATGAGGATAGCCTAATAGACTCAGTATACGTAACAGAAAGTTTTAGACATATTAATGTAATTTATGTTTGTTAAATTATTAAGGCACTCGTTTTAAAATTAAGTAATGCACGTAAAATATAAATGATGAACACAAATTTGAACCGATTTCTTGAGAACTGATGTTACTATATCCTCAATCAGTGTAACTGGTAAAAACTGAGATAAAATAATATCTTTTCTATTTCTCTTCTTGTATTAAATTATAATAAATAATATTTTCTTTATTAATAGTAATACTCAAATATGTAAATAGTTACAATATTAGTAATACGCAGTATCAATATTTCAGTTTTCAGTGTAAATCTCATGAATCGGAAGTCACCGTCTTATTAGTACGGCTCTCAATTCGCGATTAAATCCTATTTATTATCAAGCAGTTCAGCTGTACAGTAGTCACTGTAAAGCCTATTCTTTTTAATTATTGATTGATTGATTGAATTTCTTTATTGTGCCTGAAGGCGTAACACCCATCACACAAAGTTAACAAATTGTTTAATTATAATGTACATAATTTGATACATTGATAAAAAAGTAAATTAATTTGAAATTAGAATTAAAATAAAATACATATATATAATTTTCGAAAATTTTCAATTCAGTCGTCGATTATTACACTTCTTATTTTTAATGCAGATAATACATAATTATACAAATCTATGGTTTTTTCAATAAATGTATTGCTTAAAAGAATGTAACAGTTATCTGTTTGTAGGTTGTTTTCCCTGTATTTATTTATCATTACTGACCGTAGATAACTGTAGTGGGGACATACCACAAGAAAGTGTTCCAGTGTTTTGGGTTCCTTTAGGTTACACACACTACACATATTGTCTTCTCCATCGCTTAGTTTGACGGTTTTACCTCTAGTTCGGATATGGCATGCATTTTTACCTATTAGTCTACACTGTGCAAATATTCTTATTCTGTCAATTGGGAGTCTGTAATGTAGATATTCCTCAGCGTTAATATTATTATTCATGAATTTGTATCTTGGGAAGTTGGTCGACGCATTCATTCTGGCAAAGTCTTCCTCCCATTGCATTGACTTGAACGTGTCTATGATTTTCTCCATGTTCTTGCTTAGCTTCTCTGCGCATTGTAAGTCCCACACCATTCCAAAACCAAGTTTGAATATTATATTTTTTATTTGAGATGCCCAATTTCTTGTTTCATCATTATTGTTTCTTCCATCGATTAAAAGTAGTTTGTTGAATATGATACAAGGTATTCGGTCGTTGCTCATAGTCAATAGTTTGTACCAGTACTTAACTGCTGCTTTAAATATTTGTATACTGAGATGGAATCTACCTGTCTCCAGCCTTATTGCGTAATGTGCCGTATTTTGAGGCAGGGCTAGCAGCCGTTTTAAAACATATGTCTGCACTTGATCTATCTGCTTTGTAAAATTCATTCCTCATACTGCTGCGCTATATAGTAAGGATGGAGTTGCAATGGAGTCAAAAAGTTTCATCCGAGTCTCCCATGAGTCACACCTCCCTTTTTCTAGAATATTTCATACAGTTCCTAGTGCTGGGATTGCTTTACTTTTTGAGTGTTTATATGCCATGGAAAGCATTTCTGTTTGGAAGAAAACAACACCTAGGTAGGTGAATTGTTTTACTATTTCTAGTGCTACATTGTTATATTTGAATACAAACTCACATTTAGCATTTCCATGTTTAGAGAAAATCATTACTTTGGTTTTGCTGATATTGAGATTTAATTGGTTTTAATTGCAGTACTTTAGTAGGATATTGAGTTCCTTTTGTAAGCTTCCGGGTGACGTCGCCAATATAACCATATCGTCTGCAAACATTAGTGAAAAGATTCCTGTCGCTTTATTGATTGAAATTTTATCAGCTCCATTGGTTTTCAGAAATGATTCGAAGTCTGCTATGAATAGAGCAAATAGTATAGTCTTGCTCTGAACTCCGATGAAGGCGGATGTGTCCGTCTCTGTGTCCTCGTGAGCAAATTTCAGAAAGTCTTTTTTCCATTTTGGTTTTTGACTTGAACATACCGTTTGTGAGTCCACCTAGCAGTTGTGGGTTTAGCGTGTCAGGGCTATGTTGTTGAGGTTTCTTATGTTCACCTTGGACAACTTTGATATTTGAGATAGCGTATATCTACATATCAAAACTGTTTTAACATATAGTTGGAACTTACAAGTAGGAAGATTATGTAACTTCGGTAAAGAGGCAGTGTGGTGAAGTACACATTGCTGCTTTACTGAAGTTATGTAAGAGTAATCGCGATCTTCCCAGGCACGTTGACCCCAGCTAATATCACTATCAGTAACTGCTGGAACATCTATGGTATTTTGTGAATAGGTTTGATTAGTCTCGCTTAATTACATGCAAGTTGGACTACGTGCTGATATTTCGGGAATTTGTATTAATTCCACCATTGGCTTCGGCCTTTGATAAATACCAGTGCTATGGTCTGATCGAATTGTCAACTCTGAGCAACTCATAGGCATAGTTATGGTAACTAAATAGTTATACGCTTAGAGGTGTAATTGAAAGTTTAGTGCGAAAGTTTCTCGTTCTTGCTCACGCATACTTAATAACGAGTAAACATAGCAACTTTCATAAATAAAGACATAAGTCATCGTAAAAAGGATCGTTTTGCAATGGGCCTACTATTGGTCTGAGCGGCATTTCAGTAACTTTATGTTGCTGAATCTCCTTCAAATACAATACAATAAATGACAAAATTTCTCCTTGTAAAACTCTTTTGGTGATATGAATTTTCTTTGTGTCGCCATCATCAGATCTCACTTTGAGAAATGCAGCACTGTATAGGTGTTTAAGTATGTTGATAATTTTACTGCTTATTCCTAGTTTGTTTAATTTTGGCCACAGTAGCTCATGATTAATTAAGTCGAATGCTCTTTTGAATCCTACAAAGACTGAGTACACTTTTCTTGACCTAATTTTGTAGGCAAGGAGATGTTACTTAGTAATGATTCCATGGAGTGAGAAGATTTGATCAACGCAACTTCTATTTTTTCTTGAGCCTGCTTGACGTTCCGGAAGTATATTATGTTTGTTTGCGTGGTCACTTAATCTTCCATGAATTATTTGTGTTTATTAGTTTAACTATATTGTTTATTAGTGAAATGCCACAATAATTCTCTGGGTTTTCTTTTTCTTCCTTTTTAAAAAGTGAAATGAGCTCAATTTCTCCCTATCGTGCTGGTAATTTTTCCTGGTTGATGATTCTATTATAAAAGTTAAGAAAAAATACCTTTCAATTTTCTGGTAGTAGTTTAGGAAACTTATTACTGATTCCATCGAGCCCTGGACTTTTGTTGTTCTTAAGTTTTATTAAGGTTTCCTCCAATTCATCACGCGTAATATCCTTGTTCAGTTCTTCGTCTTCTATCCATGGATGTTCTTGTGCCTGAGTCATCTGGGATTGTGGCATTATTTTATCATAAAACTTTTCCCACGTTTCTTTGCTTAATTTCACGCTATCGGCATTTTTATAGTTCAGGGATTTGACAACGGACCAAAATTCGCTTGGTGATTTGCAGTTAGCAAGTCGATTTCTTACGTTTGATTCGTATTCTCTTTTCTTTTACTTAATAAGAATGTGGTATTCTTATTTGTTTTTAGTGTACGGTTTGATTGACGGCCATGGTAATAATCCACAACTGATTTGAGCTCTTATCTTCTTCAGCTGTTTGAGTTTTTGTTTACACTCACTGTCGTACCATGGTTTATCTTAAGACCTTATCACTGGTATTCTGTTTACTAGCATTTGATTATCTTTTGCTGTACTAGTAAGTTGCTCTACAAAGTAATTGTAGTCCTCCTTAATTGTCATCTTATTGTTTGGGTCCTCCATTATATTGTGCATAGCTAGTGATTTTTGGAATTTGTTTATTTTTTCGTGCTGTAATTTTAGTTTCCGTATTTTGAAACTTTGGTTTAGACACTGTGAATTACATAGGGTATATTATTTTAAACAAAATGGGTTATGGTCTGACTCGATCATGCTTGATGCGTCTATATTACTGACCGATGGAATTGTGGAATAGTTGATAAATAAAAGATCAATAACACTTTCTGCTTCTTGACTTGTATTGTCAGTTTTGTGCAAATCTGTTTGGTTCTCTTTTAAAAAAGTTATTTTTCCTGGGATGTCGCCCTGTGTCCTCCCATTAAGTAGTACTAGACCCGAATTTTCCATGGTTTGTAACAGAAGTTGTCCATTTTTATTTATTTCTTGATCGTTGGAGATACACTTATCTTGTATGGCTGTGTCCTCAGTCAACTCTTGATTAATTATGCCATCATTTCCCACTTTAGCATTAAAGTCACCTCCAATTAAAAGTTTGCAGTTTGTGTTGTTGATTATTAACTGTTCCATGGTTTCCTCGAATCCTGCTATCTGCCTTTGAAAACCGTCCACATACGTACTTAAATATACCAACCCTATAACATACTTTTCCTTGGTAGTTATATGCTCACATCTTACCACTATCATGTATTTATTTTGGTGGATAAGAAAAATATTTTTAAAAGATCCTTTTTATAAGTAAAATTAGACCTCCTTTCCGGTGTCCTCTTTCTGCATGTCTTGTTGCATCTACTTGATAGTTATAGAACGAACTGAATGTATTGTCTAATTGCAGGCTTTCACACGCACATAATTCACAAAAACCAATAATGTCACTATTTATAAAGTTATTTTTGTCTGCCGCACAGAGAGAAAAAAAGTTATTAAAGCCATGGATATTCCAGTAAATAGCTTGAATTGAAGATGCGTCTAGATTTTGATTTGTGTTCGATTTAATTTGAATTGATAAGTTTTATTTGTAAAATTATGTGATGGGTGTTTGTTCTATTTCTTCATTTTCTTTAGTTGTTTTTCCTCCATGGAAAACATCTCCTCGTCCACTAGGCACTTGTTGCATCCCTTTATTTGGACAGTTTTTCCTTCGTCCTTTAGCTTTTTTATTTCAGATAGCATACTTCTTTTCTGCTCCCTTTCTTCTTTTGTAAGATTTTCACGTATTATAAATTTTGTACCTCGCAGCTTTTGATTTTGTTGAAGAACTTTTATTGCTGCATATCTACTTGGCAGTTGAATGAGAATCAGTGATGTCTTGCCATCCTTGATCTCCTTGATCTTTAACCTTTTTGCCGATAACATACTCATGTCTTTAATATTCATAATATGTTAAATAACCGGGATTGCAGTATCTAATGGTCCGTCTTCTTCCTCTGCACCAAAAAGAATTATGCAGGATTTATCTGCACCCAAATTTTTGTCCATGGAAGTTTGCCTTGTTTCTTTCCTTCGAATTTGCTTCTCGTAATCTTTGACAGTGTTTGTAATCCCGGCTACTGTAGACTCTAACTGTTTAATTTTTTGATTTTGTTCGTCAACTTTTCCTTCCAGTTTGTCCACTTTTTCTCCCACGGCCCTTACTGCTTTCTGCACAGCCTGAATTTCTCTCCCGGTTTTCGGGTAGTTCTTCTTAGCTGTCTCGGCGATGCCTGCCATGATTTGCTTTAGCTCATCATATTTTTTTCCCATGTTGGACCCGAAAATATAAAATTGAATTTGCTTTAGTTCGTGTAATTTATTACAATACCAACCGGTGTTATATTTACATGTACAAAGTTAAAAGTTAAAATTAGTATGTAAGCTTGCCTGGATATTAGCCCGGGTATCAGCTCCAGCTTTTGATTTACCAAAGATAAAATTTAATTGTAAACTAAATCACCTGCTGACCCGGGCAACGATTGGTTTATTGAGATTGTAACTTATTGTAGATCACGTCTGTCCTTATGTATATATAATGGAATTAGTTGAATATGTATACAGTGTTACTTAAACGGCTTCAGCGTGGTTTAGATTTTGTTTTAGTTTTTTCAGCGATTCAATATCTTTACTATGATTATTTTTAGTTTGCTCAATAGCCACGATGAAACTGCGTGTGTTAAGTATATTTTAAGAACTCCCGAAAAGACTTTAAATGTCCAATTTTGTCGAATTTCGTAAAAGTTTTGAAGACTAAAATTGTGGTAGAACTTCCTTCGGTCACAGCTTTTAGCCTCATCCCATTCTTTATAATTATTGTTGAATTGTAATTTGGAAATAACAACCAGAATATCGTCTAAAATACAGTCACAACAACGTAACAATGTTATCAAATTGTATAAGGTATATAAAAACAAAAACAAAACTTGTTTTAGTAATACTAGTAGTATTGTAAGAGTTCTAGTTATTTTCTACAAGCATCCATCAATCTACTTGTATAATATGACACTAATCAGTTTTCTTCTATAGTCAGAAAGCCATAACTTACTGGTACAATCGGACATCTATCAGTTTCTTGTAAGGCTGGACTTTTAATTTCTTTGCTTAAAAGGCCAAACATTTATCACCTTAGTAGTATAATCCCACACCCATCATTTTGCATGCATAATCAGGCGTTTATCAGTTTCCTTGTGTAGTCTGGCATTTATGTGTTTGCTTTCATAGTCAGACACATATAAGTTCGCTTGCATAGTCTGATATCTATCAGGTTGCTTGCATAGTCAGACATCTATCAGTTTAGTTGTGTAGTCGGACATCTATCAGTTTGCTTGTGTAGTATGAATTCTATCAGCGTGCTTGTGTAGTCTGACATCTTTCAGTTTTCTTGTGTAGTCAGACAACTATTAGTTTGCTCAGGTAGTAGGACATCCATCAGTTTGCTTGTGTAGTCTGACATCTATCAAATTTGCTTGCATAGTCAGACATCTATCAGTTTGTTTGTGTAGTTGGACATCTATCAGTTGGCTTGGGTAGTAGGACAATTATCAGTTTGCTTGTGTGGTCAAACATCTATCAGTTTGCTTGTACAGTCGGATATCTATCAGTTTGCTTGTGTAGTCAGACATCTATCAGTTTGCTTGTTTAGTCTGACATCTATCAGCTTGCTTGTGTAGTCAAACATCTATCAGTTTCCTTGTGTAGTCTGACATCTATCAGTTTGCTTGGATAGTCAAACATTTATCTGTTTTCTTGTGTAGTCGGACATCTATCAGTTTGCTTGCATGGTCAAACATCTATCAGTTTGCTTGTGCAGTCGGATATCTATCAGTTTGCTTGGAAAACTAGCATTTATCAGTTTGCTTGTGTAGTCGGACATCTTTCCGTTTGCTTGCATGGTAAGACATCTATCATTTTGCTTATGTAGTCATACATATATCAGTTTCCTTGTGTGGTCTGTCATCTATTTGTTTGCTTGCATAGTCGGACAGCTATCAGTTTGCTTGTGTAGGTGCTCTAAATAGTTATTTTAAAGCACCGTGATAAAAATATTTGGACGTTATATTTTTCCAAAATTATTTGCTCCATTATTTATCGCAGCGTATAGGCCCCCCTCGCTTGCTTTTTCCCGGGCCACTAGAAGGCCTAGTCCGACCCTGTCTAGTTCGACGGCCGGACCAGACCAGACGTAACCACTTCAGACCAGAAAATCTGTAAACAAAATTTTTATCAAAACTTTTGCCAAAACTTTTGCTCCGGATTTTCTAAAAAATAAATATTACCTATTCAAAAGAACTTATTTTAAATGTAATATAAAAACATACAAACACATAGTTAATTTAATTAAAAAGAGTAGAAAACAAAATTATGCAACCAAAATTACTTGAAGATTTTGCATAATTAAAATCGGACCAGTACAATCTTGTCTGGTCTGGTGCAAAAAAGTCTGGCCTGGTCCAAAATCCTCGGACCAGACCAGACCAGACCATGTCAATCACTAGTTCAAAACCTCGATTCTTTTAAAATTTTGGCAGCCCACTGTAACTAAACAAAACCAATGCTCTCGAGTTGCTTTGCGTCTGCATCATTTAAAAGAAGCAGTGCCTTACAATTTTTGTTTATATTCTGACAAGGAAAGATTCACAATTTCAAACGAATAATTTGACTTAACATATTGTTTAAAAAACCGCTTAAAAAATTAAATTCGGATAAAAACAAAATTTAATTGGGTATTTTACCTTGCAAATTCGATTATTTTACTAAAAAACTTTTAAAAATCTATATGATTAAGAATATCGCAATTTTCAACATAAAAAAAAACATTGGTTGACTTCACACTCCTGTAAATTACCAATGTGTAAAATTTTAACTAAAAAAACACAGAAGAAATTATAAACAAGCCAATAATAAAAAATCCGGCGCCTCGCGCCGGATTTGTCGACCGTGGGCGGGTCCGAAGTAGATTCTGAGCTTCAACAAAGGCGCAAGACCATTTATGTTACGCTTAAAGATGATATAGGATTTATGGAAGCTCTCCTACAATCAAAAGGTCATATACGAATATGCGTAGCATGTAGTTAAATATAGCAAAAAATGTTTTTAAAAAATTGGAACTATTCACAATTAACGTCATTTATGGAGGCTTGCTTACATTGAATAAGCCCTTCATGGAAGTACGTTGCATGTGATTAAAAAACGCTATAATATTTTTGAGAATTGCATGATTTACAAATGACGTCATTTATGGAGCCTCCCCTACTATTAATAAGCCATATACGAATGTACGTGGCAAGCAGCTAAAAATCGTTGGAAAAAATTTTGAAGTTAAAAATGGGAGTCCTAAAAACTATGATGTTTGAATGAGGTCATTATGGCCGATCCCTGAATATCTATAACACATATATGAGCTAAGTCCGTGACATGTAGTTAAAATAGGATGAAAAAAAATTTAAAGTTGGGACTGGGGAGAAACTATGGTTTTTGAATGACGTCATTATAGACGATCCCTGAATATCTATGATACATATAGGTAAGTCAGTAAAATATCGTAAAAACAGGATGGAAAAAAAATTAATGTTGCGACTGGGGGTGCTGAAACTATGATATTTGAAGGACGTCATTATTGACGATCCCTGAATATATATAAAATATATAGGTTAGTCCGTGACATGTAGTTAAAATAAGTTAGAAAACAATCTGATGTTAAGATTGGAGTACTAAAAACTAAGATGATTGATGGACGTCATTATGGACGTTTCTTGAATATCTATAACACTAAAGGACGTCATTATGAGCTCAGCATTCAAAAATTGTTAAATAATAAAAAGAGGTGGGGGCCACCTAAAATTATGATATTTTTGAAAGACATTATTAACGGACGATCCCTTGCCATCAACAAGGCATATACAAATGTATATTGGTTGTGGTAAAAAAATTTAAAAGGGACTCTGTAAAATATAATTGTTTGTATGACGTCATACCGCGACCCCTTACCTTAAATGAGCCATATACGAATGTGTATGTGACAAATAGTTAAAAAAAGTTTTGATACATTAAAGCGGATCTGTAAAATGGTGTCATTTGAATGACGTCATTTACGGACAACCCCTTATATACGAATGTTTGTGACAAGTATTTTTAAAAAGTTGGAAAAGTTGGAAGGGAGTTCGGTACAATTGTGTTATTTAACGTCATTTACAGACGACCCCTTACCACGATGGTTCTCTGACGACAATAACAGATGATTCTATTAAGGCAGGTAAGTAATTCTAAAAATGCAGGATAGGATTTGCCTTGTGATTTACATATCAGTATAATTCAGTTGAGCAGATACTCGTATACGCCCGGCAGAGTTTGAATTTGATGGTATGGGTATGTATTTTGTGCATTTGGTTTACATGTGTTTGCACGTATTTCTTTGTTTTTTGTTATCGTTCACTCCAATGTGTTTTGAAATGGGTCCAATCAACTGCTAATTGCGAATAAATAGTCAGTTCTAGCAAAGTATAAAAACAATACAGACCTGTCTGCTCGCATTTGTAGTGGGTTAGAACTTGTTCCATGATGATAAAAGAAAAGTCCTAGGGTTTTTGGCATAGAAGTATTTCTATGACATCATTTATGGACAACCCCTAATTTCTGTGACGTCGTTTCTGTAAAATCCCAATAAAACAGTACAATACATCTTACGCATCTTCCCTGCCAGGGGCGGACGTGCCACTTTTTGAGCCCAGGAAATTACAATGACAGGGTTAAGCAAGTAGAGGGCCCACTCTGAGCCCTGAGCCTAGAGCCCCAAGCTCCCGTATACGTAATGTGAGCAAGGGGCCCGTCGGACATTTTTCGAATTTCCTTATAGCCAGTTCGTCCCTGTTCTCTGCGTGTCTACGCCAGCGTAAAGGCTATTTGCAGCAAAAATGAAAAAACACTATTTTGCTTTTAGTCGAAAATGGAAGGACAGCGTTTTGCTTTTAAAAAAGAGTGAAAGGAAACAGTTTTAATACTTTACCCTCGATATATAGCATAATTATAATCTTATCTGTATTTTAAAGATTAGATTTTGTTGATGAAAACAATACTAAATGTTATAAAAACGTTAAACATAAGACATTTGTCTAGGTTTTTTTAATACATTTAAAAACTATACAGGATGTTGTATGAAGGAAACTATTAATTAATTTATAAAAGCTGTTTGTCACAAAGGCTATAAATAAGATCAAGTCTTCAAGAAAAGGTTAGATGAATACAAATACTTTAAACTGTTTAAAGATGAAGACAAAATATTTCTCAATAATACAATGTGTCATTTTTCTGAAAAAGTGCTTATTGGTGATGAATTAAATAATGATGTAAGAGATAATTGTCATATTTCCAGAAAATATAGAGGTGCGGCTCATAGTTCTTGTAATTTAAATGTTAAAACCTCGTTAAATTGTACAAGTTTGCTTGATAATAGAACAAACTATAACATTTAATAGTTTGTAGGACGACTTTCTAGGATGACAAATCTAAAATAAATAGTATGTAATGATTAGGAAATTTTGCCTCAAACATAAAAAATAATAATATATAACTGTTTGTATACCTATTACAAAAATTACATTCACATTTAAAGATTCAATAAAGTTTTTACCTGCATATTGAGATGAGTTAGCATCTTATTTAAAAAAACAATTAAAATTATAATTTGCTTTACTAATTAAAAGATGAACTAGGTGACATTTAAAAATTATTACCACAAAAAGAAGTGTTTTGTTTTATTTTGAGATTCTTTTAGCAATTTAGAGCACTAAGAGCTATGCACTATTAAAATTAAACTACTATGATCTGATCCTGATGGTGGACTCTCAACTACTTTATCAGAAGTACAATCTGTTAAGCTGTTAAAAGCCACTAACCATTATTATAGGTAAAATTTACAATTTATCAATTTTCCTTGACAGGTGACGGGTGTTCTGTGTTGAAATAAATGCAGTAACAGATCGTCCATGAATAATGCCGATGGTAAAGCGAGTAGAATTGTGCCGCTCACCTAAGTGATGACAGCAGAGTGAGCTGGTCTTTGAAATTTAATAATTTGGATAACACAGTTTGTAGATCATTCCTTAGTAACGACCTTTATTCGCCATGTAATTACACTACGCGTGAATTTGCCGTCTTGATTTGAAATTACGTATTACCCTTCATGGATACATTTCATAGTTTCTATTGCTATTTGTTCCTAAATTATAGAAATTGGTTGATTTAATGAATGAATGAATGTGGCAGTATTGTATTTTCGACCCATTAGGTATAATACACTGCAGTTTTTATGAGAGGTATGATTCATTGAGCCACTCATGAGATGAGATAGTTCAGTTTGAATCTGCCTCTGTTAAATTCAAGGATATCAGGATATAAGCTTTCTTACCGCTGTACTGATTGCGAGAGTATATTTATAGCTGGACTACTCCAGTCATTGATACCAATTTTTCCCCGTTAGGGAGGAGTAGCTGACAGAGTAGACCAAGTAGCGACAGCTGTCTCACGGCCGCCGCACCTTGGATACGCTCCACCGCCGACCCCACTAGTGGCCGCTCATTTCAACAGAGAGACGGTGGTGATGCTTGTAGTGGTCAGTAGGAAGAAGAGCCTGTACCATTCTTGGACTTATGTGAAATCACACAGAGAAGGGCAGATAGATACCTATCATAAGCCATCTGCATCTCCGTCTCAGGTAGAAAACTACTACGGATATATGCAGACAGCACCCAAACTCCTTAAGCCCTCACAGCACCCCACTCAGCTCCCTACTGATCTACCAAGCCCGGTCACCCATCCAACTCTCCATTTAGAGTGCCACTAGCTCCCCGACATAGTAGTAAGCCATGCCGTAGCTTGTCAGACCACTGAGCCGGGTTGAAATTGGTTGATTTAGCTCGTAATCGCAAACAAACTATAATTTTGATAATTTCTAAAAACTAAACAGCACTTTTTGCTAAAATTTACAAGCGATTAAGAATTAATTGACTGAAATCGGTTAAGAATTGCGACCTGTAGAGAAGTTGCTACATACACGCCGACATGCGTACAGATGGACACGAAACTATTTCAATAGATTCAGCCAAAGCTCAGCATCTTAAAAGTGTAGCATAAGCCATAAGTTTTAGCCTAGCTATAGGATTTTTGTATAAAGGTACTGTTAGAGTTAAATAGGTATTCAAGACACAATGGTAAGTATCAGTAATAATGTACTCAATTCGTAATTCATTCTCTGAACAGAAACACGTCTAAACAATTTGACAGTAAAATAATATATTAATAAATAAATAATTAAATAATGATCTGAATCCTGATTGAAATTATCCTGTATTGTAATGCTGTATTATATTCAAAGGAGATTCAGCAACATAAAGTTACTGCAATGCCGCTCAGGCTAATAAATAGGCCCATTGCAAAACGTGCCTTTTTACTATGAACATGTCTTCATTCATGAAAGTTGCTATGTTTACTCGCTCTAAAGTATGCGTAAGCAAGAACAAGAAACTTTCGCACCAAACTTTAAAATACGCCTTTAAGCGTATATCTATTTAGTGACTATGACTATGCCTATGAGTTGCTTAGAATTGACAATTAAATCAGACCATAGTACTGGTATTTATCAAGATCCGAAGCTATTGGTAAAAATAATTCAAATTCTTGAAATACCAGCACGTAGTCCAACTTGCATGTAATAAAGCAAGACTAATTTAACCTACTCACAAAATACTAGAGATGTTCCAGCAGTTGCTAATAGTGCCATTAGATGAGGTCAACGTGCCTGGGAAGATTGCGATTATTCTTAAATAACTTCAGTGAAGCAGCAATGTGTACAACACCACATTGCCTCTTTACTGAAGTTACATAATCTTTCTACTTGTTAGTTCCAACAATATATTAAAACAGCTTTGATATGTAGATAAACGCTATTTCAAATACCAAAAGTTGTCCAAGGGGAAGATAAGAAACTTCAACAACACAGCTCTAACACGCTAAACCCACAACTGCTATGTAGACTTGCAAATGGTTTGTTTAAGTAAAAAACCAAATTGGAAAAAAAAATTCTGAAATTTGCTTACGAAGACACAGAGACGGACATAACCGCATTTCTCGGAGTTCTCAGAGTGAGTTCATCATCCTGCATTATTACTAATTTAATACATGACAACTATTTTAAATATACAATACTAAAAAAAATATGGTAATATTTGTAATAATAAAATTAATCCTCGTGATATTTGTAACAATTATTATTTACATTTTAATATTATAGGTTATAATGATCGCCAACGTAATATAAGGCTAGATAAATCTGTGTCTATGTACGAACTTCGCTTGAGAGAGTCACAGATCATTAACGTAAAATTAAAAATATATATTGTATAGGCGTATATTGACAAGGACACCTATCGCTTAAGAAAGTCACAGGTCACATACAACGTTTAAATATTTTGTTTACTCTTAAGTATTAAAGACAGAGTCATTCTTAATGTAATAATGCGTGTTTACTTGGTACGCAGACACAAATAGATCATATAAACCCTACGACCAGCTAACTGCTTATGTAAGTGTATCATTTTAAGAATAAGCAGGTGAGCGGCATCAGGTAGGATCATCTAAAAGAAAAATCTTGGGTTAACAGTAGTACACATGTCTCCTAAAATATGTAATGACAAAAATAGGCTAGTACACCGCCACCAGAGTCAACTGCTACACTTGAAATAGGTAACAGGCATTACTTAGGTGAGCAGAACTACTGCCAAACGAGTAAAACACATCTAATCGAAGTAACCAGGGCACTAGTTTGCCCCTAATAACCGTGCGATGGGTGTCTAGTGACCAAACAAATTTGTGCAGCATTAAAAAAAAGAGCAGCAGCAAAAATATCAAACAACAAAAAACAAACCTCAACAAGGCAGGAACAGTTATTAAAATGTACACCAGCAGATACACTTCAGCAAGGCTGCAAAAAGAATAGTAACGGAAAAAATTGCAACAACTTTAACTTACAGATGTATCAGCTTGTTTGCGTTGTAAGCTTTACTGAATCAGGTGCATTGCGACTCTTGTTAAGATAAGTTGCAAACACGTTTTCAAATGCCTATAGTTTGGTAGAAAATATTTAAGTATAGTTAGAAACTAGGCTACCGTGTATTGAGCACCAAGCTGACGCTTTATCTTCCAACGTGAATCAAATAGTAGCTCACCAAATAACTGCTCAAATTTGCGCTCTTCAGGCATTCAACTATACAAACATGTAAAAACGGAACGCTTCTAAAAGACATGGAACTTTTTGTCATCAACACCTACCTAAAATTTCAGCTTTACGTTTTTTCCTGTCGCCAACGTAAATTCATTTATCTCTGGAAAATCTGCCTTTGAATTATTGCAAAAGTTAGTTTACTTGCTATTGCAGTTATTTGCAGTCAGTTCTGTAATAATAGTCGTCTATAAAACTCCACTAATCAGCAGCTGTAGATAAAAACAATTTCTCTATATCTACCAATTTTCAATCTGCGGTCTTGCCACAGTGAGCGCAACGGTCATTTGTTAGAGTATACCAAGCTACGCATGACAAATTACTATCAAACAAAGGAATACTGGCCATTATGTCATGACAAGTTGGTATTTTAAACGAATTTGTTTGCAACGAACTCAAATACTGAAACTTTAACCCCCGCACTTAAAAAAAGTTCTCTTGGAAACGGCTGATAATAGGCCTAATGAAGTGTGCGACAAAGACGCGCTTTGAAAAGTGCCAGAATCTAATGCCACAGCAACGCGTCAACAATATCAGAAAACAAAGCAAGCAAACGCGCAGAAACACTTGGCAGTGTACGGGTACGGCAACTAACGCAACTTCCACTTATTAGGGAAATAAACAATCTGGTAATACTGTCATTAGGACTCTAAACAAAAATTGTGGTAACTGACACAAAAAGCAGCCAACAATGACTCTGCGCATGCAAAAAGCAATACTTACCATACACAACTACTAAGCCTGGCTGCAAGCGTGTTTACAGCAATCCGCGCATGCGTAGCAATTGACAACAAAAAGCTACAAAACAATCCAGCTTCAAACATAAACAAAGCTATCTGCGCATGCCGAGTAATGCAACACTCACAAGCAACAATAGTAACTAGCCACAAGGTCAAAAGCAGCAATTTGCGCAAGCATAGTATCCTAATAAGTAAAACGACAAAACCTACCTATCGGCCAGCAACGAAACGAAAGAAAACATCAGGCTATCTTTAACTGAAACAATTTGCGAGTAGCTAGCCAAAAATGACAAAACCAAATTTTCGTCAATGCAAACGCGCAAATCTGAAAAATTAAAAACAATTCGCAGCGTGTGGTGCAGGCGGTATGAGTCAAACTGACGACCTATCGAGACTGCAACAAAAACTACAGGTAAGAGTCTAAGTGAGTCATGGAAAGTCAAATAGATGACTTCAAAAACAACAACACAGACAAACAACTATAACACATAAAACGGATTAAAAATTTAATTTTTTTTACATTTATTTAACTTTTATTTACGTGGATTTAACTATTTTTAGTTTAAGTAGAATGGCGCAGACACTATAGCAAAGGACAGAACTTAAACTAGCAATTTGTTAGAGTCAGGTGGGTATTTAAGACACAATGGTAGATGTTAGTAAAAATATACTGAATTCGTAATTTATTTTTCAAAAATCACACACGTTTACATAATGCAACAGTAAAATGAGATATACATAAATAAATAATCAAATGATGGAAAAAAACCTGATGTAAATTATCTTGAATCATAACCTATATACTACATTAAAACCGATAGAATGATATACTAATATTATAAATATTAAATTATTTGTCATTAATTATTCACAGCGCTCGTCAGTTGTACATAACAGCCTAGAACTTATAGAAAAATTTGAAACTGTTTTAATCAACTTGTTAATGTGTATAGTTAAAATTAAATTTTTAGTTGTTTTCACAACCACACTGTGTTTATCTAAGATAGGTACATTAAAAACAGATCGAAGATGTTACAGTTGTGATATTCAAGATTATTTTGTGAGTGTATTTGTATCTACAACGCTAACCGCTATTGTAGTCTACACGGTGCACATACTAAGAAAAGAAGACAGGGAAAAAATCGAAGAAATTCATCTCTAGGACTAAATTTTTACCAGATTAAACTAAAATTTAAAAACTTAGTTTTATCTTTTAATTACGTTAGCCGAAAGGGACTATTTAAATATTCTTCCTACTGGTAGGTCGTAGGATACTAGCAAAACATATATTTTGTTAAAGTTTTTAAAATGTCAAAAGGCAAGAACAAGACATAAATCTCACTGGCGGATAAGATCTTTTATATAGTGACTCAGCAAATACAGACGATGACGCAACAAATATTTTTAATTAAAGCAGATGGAACTTTGCACAACATGATGCTTTAAAAACTGGAAAGAAATAATTAGGAAAAAAACAGAAAACAGTGTCAACAGCAGTAAAAACATTGACAAAATATTGTTGCAGACCTATTAATACAAACTGACGACAAAACGGCAGAAATTTTTAATTTGAAGACCAGCCAGCAGGATTATTAGAAACCTAACTAACCATAGAGCAAAAATAATAAATAAGCTAATAAACTGGAAGACTTAATTAACTGTAAGGTTGCTGTCCTAGACTAAAAAGTGGCTGCATTAGAATCCAAAATTAAAGTAAAACAATTTTTCACCATGGAAGCCAAAAACGAGCTTGCAGGCCTACAGAAGAGACTTTGAGGAATAAAAAATGAAATAGAAATGAAAATTTAGTGATATCAGGACAAGAAGTAAACAAGTCAGCTAAAAAAGATACCCTAGACCTTTCAGCCCATAATTTCGAAATCTTCATGTATGAGTATTAGGTTTACGATGCACAAAGAGCTAGCGTATCCACACAAAGAACACACTTCCTGATATTCGTAAAGATGACGAAACGCAGACTAATCTTGCAATTTATAAAGAAAAAAAACAGTGTTAAAAAGTAATTAGAAGGATGTTAGTATTTACTTGTATCTTATCGAAATGGAACAACGAATGTACAGACAAACTACTTAAATGTTCTGGCAGTTTAAATATCGGCAATTAACGGCAGTGGTTTAGTTTATTATTAGATTTATTACCGAAGTTGATGAAAAGTAGTACAAAAGCAACGGAGCTCAACTAATTGAGTGAAAAGGTAATCCTGGCTGAATTAACTTTAAACATATTCTCTAAAAACATTTGTACGCATTTAATGTATAAGTGCATCATGATGTAAGTTCTTCAACTTTGTAGCTGTAGATACCCATTAGTGGTGTGTACTTCCTAATTTCTGTCACATGGTTAATTAATTATATTTATTGAGTCTAAGTATCTATATCTGTGTTGATTTCTTGGTACAGATAGAAGCAGAGAACAAAACAAAACAAAATTTGTGTTACTATAATTGATAAATGCAAAGCATTTATATCATTACGTGATGGTAAATCGGCAAGTATGTATGTATGTATGTATGTATGTATGTATGTATGAGTTTAGAGATTTTTTTTTCAACCTTAACGTTATATCCCACTCTGTTGCATTATTGCAACAATTTTACTGTGTGATTTGAAGATCCCGCGAAGTAGTATTATACTAAATTGCATTAGGCTTCGCTTTGTATTTTTACTTAATTACCTACACTTGTAGTATTTGGTGTTCGTCGCGACTCGCTGCGGACCATTTTGCAAGCATATATTTAAGCTGGTTTGCACCAGAACAACTCCTATATATTTTCCCTTTTGGAGGAGAAACTCACTAGAGTATCTTATGGAATCGAAAGAATTTTCTCACGATCCTCACGACTCCAATACGCTCTGGCAAGCCAACCCATCAGCGAGCAACTATATCAAATGTCATCGGGTGGTGACACTTGTAGTATATTTTAGAAGAGAAGTGCTTCGAGGAGATCCTTAGTTTATACATTTGAATGTACAAGAGTCAGGCAAAGTAGGTACCTACTATTAAGCAGCACTGAAACTCCGTCTCAAGTAGATGACTACCACGGATATTTTCAGCCTGCACCCAACTCCCTTAAACTCTTACTCCCACCCCAGCTTAACTCCCCACCGACAAACCAAGCTCTATCACCAACACCAACTCCAATCCAGAGCGCCACCGACTACCCCGACCCAGCAGCTCAGTAGTTAACCCACTTGGCCGCCGAGCCGGGATAAATCGGCAAGTAGAGTGAGAAAAGAAAAGGAATTTCACTGCTCAGAAGATTGCTAATCCGGTTTTTTTGACTTGACATACATAATTGATAATGACATAAAATATTTTGTAAATTCAATTTGCGTCTGGGCAATTGACCAAAACTGAAATAAGTCATTACTACTACTACTACTTATAATAATATTCATCCTCGTAATATTTGTAATAATAATTTTTTACATTTTAATATTATTAACAATAATATTCGCCAACATAATATAGGGCAGAATAAATCTATTTCCATTAGAGTTCATATGTACTTTGTATTACCATGTACTTGCAGGGGTTTTCATAAATGATTTTATTAGGTACGTATGGGATTCTAGCTATGCATTGATGTCGTAACGTTTTAATGAATTTGTGTGACGTCGTTTTTGGACTACCCTGAAGTTGTCAAAATGCAATTCACAATTGAGGTTTTAATTGGACGGAAAGTATTCTTTGAAATATAATCGAACGTTCCATAAGCTCTTCATAACATAGTGTTCAAAAGAACATACAATTTCTTTAAAGCATCTAGTTCAGTTCAGAGGCTTCGACTAAAGTCTAAAAAATTCCACCACGGTCGTAAAAAATGAAATGCCGTCCAGGAGATTCAATAACTGTCCCGACATGTCAACCTACATCTATTTTCAGTCTCTTCCGGAGTATAAAAGATCAGCCAAAGGCGTGAGTGTCTGGACAGCTACTTTAGAAAGCAGTAATTCTCAGAGCCAGAATTTACTTTACACATACAGACATAGTAATATTATTAGGGTTTCAGTAGTTATATTTTTTTAGTAATCTCATCATATTGTATTGTGTAGTGACTGTCTATAGCTTACTCTTTAGACTGTTGTGTTGTCTAGCTATTGGTAATTGTAACTTTCCCAGTACTAAGTGTGCACTTCTGCCTACAGTGTGCATTATACAAGAACTTGAGAGACTTGACTACGGCGGGACTTTGAGTCATATATATTTTATAGTTGTTTATATTTTACACTACAGACTTCAGTATACTTTTATTACCACTACTACATTTTATATCTTACACTTTTACCCAGGTGTTTAGACTTGAGTAAATACATATAACAGTGTATATTTATTATAAGTGTAGCCGTCGCTACAGTTACTGATTACATTAGGGCACTTGTCGCAATAAAAGACCTTTCGCGATGTTTTTGTGCAATGACCTGTATTTTTTGAAAATTTTAATTTTCGAAACTCAGTATTTCTTGCACTTACAATCAAACCACTTACAATGTCTCAGGATCTAAAAAACCATAGCCAGAAACGTTTCCTTGGGCCTCAGTGAGAACGAACATTGTGGTAACTCGAGTGCATTTTGCGCGAGGCTTTGGCAGCAGCGCGCCAAAATTTAAACTTTTAGTTTTGTAGCCGAAAGACTTCTGCGTGTGGTTGGAATAAATGGCATAGAACAAAAAAATTAGAAGCAAAATATTGCAATCAATATTATTTTGTGATTGTTTTCTTTTTGTCTACTTCTGTTTTTTAATATAAAATATAAGCCGTCCATTTTGTTTTCTCTTAATGTCGGCTTAGAGAACACGGTCGGTGTCCTGTGTGAGATTGCAGTGACAAAGAAAGTAGAGGGCAATATATATAACTCCATGCTTACTGGTCCATCATCCATCAATCCACCACTATCTACTTACTGTTGCCATAGGTTGTAGGTTAAAAGCCTCAACTTTGTTGTTGAAAATAATTTGTAGATTATCATCAACAAAATAAAGTTGTGGTTCTTAACGTTAATAAAATTATTATTGTGTCAGTGGACATTGCATTGCTTTACTATAGTCAATACTCATAGTGTAAAATATACTTTTTATTATAGCCACTGTAATCACCCACTCAATCCTACACTGCGGTCGCACACTACAGCCTTCTTTCTGACTCTACTTACTGTTACCCTAGTTTGACTCAAAGATCGAAAGGTTAATAGTTTAAAGTTGTTGTTGACAATAATTAGTAGATTATCAGCAACAAAATAGATTTATTTTGACGTAGGTGAAGAACAAGGACGGCTTACAATTTCTAGGACAACAGTCAGGCAACAATGCATTTTTCTCAAACACAATATATACCATACACATATATACCTAATGCAAGCTACTACTAGTACACACTTATGCAACTAACATCTTAGGGTCAGCCCCGAAGGGACCTGACTTATAGCCCCTCAAAGTATGTATATATGTATGTATTATAGTATTGCGTTTGAACACAGTTAGGGTTATACACACCACAAAGTTACTGTAGGTATTTATATTTACCTCGCGGGCAACTCATAGGCTGCTACTGTCCTTGAGATATGAACCATAGAACTTAAAACTAGTCCTGTTGCGGAACTACGCTATTGTATAAGAGATCTAGGAAACGATCGTCCACTGTGAGATGCGTTATTTAATGCCATCGAGATAATTTAACCGTTAAGGTCTGCGAGGCTTTACAGGTTTTTAGAGGCATTGCCAGTATCAATAGACTAAGCCTTTAGAGCTGTATACCCCGTTCACTATATCTATATGATGAGAGAGTTCGTACATAGACGTAGGTCTTTATCGTGCATACTGGGGAATTTCAGGTTTAGTGGCGAAAGGAACGCATGTAAACAGCAGTTGAATGAGAGAGAGTAGAGGCATAGGGCATCCACCCCTGGTAGCACACAGGCCTAAGGAGAGTCAGCAGATTACGTCTTCTGATCGTCACTTAACGCTGCCCCCACTCCCCCAACAGCCCTCTACTGATCACACGCCCCCCAATCGCCTCCCCCCTCCACTCCCAACCTCAGCTACGAGACCACACAGCACAATCCCCCACCGTGAGTACTCGTGTTAGAAAGGCTCGAATTATATATGTTAACATATATTTTTCACTCATCGCCTTCCGTATCTCTTGTGAGCCGTTCACCACGAGACCACGAAGTACTCCTTTGCCCCTCAAAGTTACACATGCTGATGAGTTCTTCTCCTGGATTGCACTGACTCCCATGATTATTGTTGCTGAAACTTTTAACTTATGCAAGCTACTATAATTACACACTTATGCAACTAACATCGAAGGGTCAGCCCTAAAGCGACCTGACTTACAGCTCTCAAAGTAACATATGTGGACGAGTGCTCCTGCTGAATTGCACTGACTTCCTCGATAAATTTTGCTAAAACTTATAAATAATGCAAGCTACTACTAGTACACGCTTATGCAACTAACATCTAAGGGTCAGTCCCATTGGGACTTGACTTATAGCCCCTCAAAGTAACACATGTGGATGAGTGCTCCTGCTGAATTGCACTGACTTCCTCAATTAATGTTGCTAAAACTTATAAATAATGCAAGCTACTATTAGTACACACTTATGCAACTAACATCGAAGGGTCAGCCCCAAAGCGACCTGACTTACAGCCCCTCAAAGCAACACATGTGGATGAGTTCTCCTGGTAGATTGCACTGACTCCTTTAATGAATGTTGCTGAAACTCATAAATAATGCAAGCTACTACTAGTATACACCTATGCAACTAACATTTAAGTGTCTCTCTTTCATCTCTTTCATAACTCTTCATTTGTTTGCATTAAATTGTACACTGTCAATGCCGCAACCCATGTACCTGCCTACATGGTTCATAGGGACTGCCCGTATATATATTGCCCTGTATCCCTTCATTTGTATCTCTCTCCCTTTATTATCATTCATGTCCCCTTCATCCCAACGTTCCTGCTTACCTAAGACCAAGTTCCTAGCCGGTAATATTCATTTCCTGTTTATTTCGCCTCCCCTTTCTAATACTGCTTTTTCCCTTCTAGTTTTCCTTGTCTTATAACACGTTCATCCCTCTTTCTTCCCTTCTTCCTCAACATCTTCCTCAATATTCATAACCGACCTAAATAAAGTAGTGATGTAACATACATACTTGAATGACAGCCATTATGAAAATAATTCAAATTCCTTACGATTTTACACATTCATTCAAATAATCGCATGTTGCAATAGCAGCAAATACCACACTACCGTTGTTTACTTTAACATTAAAACAAGCAGTCGTCGTTCTTCACACCTAATATTGTGGTGTGACTAACGAAGACGATTAGTGTTGATGTGTAAACTAGTGGGTTTTGCAGTGTTGCCAAATTGTGGCCTTATGAATTTTGAACCGTCCTCGCTCTTCACGTTAATTCATTTTCTTATCAGCTGCAACGTTTTTCCCCAAACTTTTATTGCGATCACTGAAAAAATAATTGTAACGATTATTTCTCCAGCTCTGTACCAATCAGGACCTAGGAATTTATATAATTTTAAATTCAAAGCTGTGATTGGTGCTTAGCTGAAACGTTAAAACGTGAATAATTCAAAAAAGTGTCAAAATGCTAAATTTTTCAATACCAATTCACCATCCGCTGGACCAAGGCCTATCTAATGACACCCCAATAGGGGTATAAATTCGTAAAATTGTAGGAGTTTACTGCAAAAGTTGCCTATCCCGCGTAACATTGCACATTTTAATTAAAAGATTGCCGAAACAGTGCAATGCTTACCTATAGTCAACAGTGATGTTGATAATATGCATTTTATAAACTCGTAAGCCAATTAAAACCGACGCTGTCGTTGTTCCTTAGCCAATCAACGATATAGCGGGACAATCCTGTTGACAGTTAGATTATTACTTGCTGTGTTGTGTTGCTTTTCCTAATATTCCTTGTTAAGGTAGAGTAAAGTATTTGCGTTAACGTCATAACCACACAGCGAATTCTCACTGATTTCCAGGGAACGACAGCTTTTGACTACATTTTTAATACTCACAATAGTCGTTATTTTTGTATTTGATTTATTTATTTCTGACTACTTTCTCTAGAGAAGGAAACTCTAGAAAGCCTGGAGAATGACTCTAAAAATCTGTTCCCTAGGAACTGCAACGTAAATATTATTGAGCCTTGCGGGATAACCAAGCGGAGGAGGTCACCTTTCTATTTCAGAATGCGCTTGGCTGTTGCTGAACCAGAAAGAATCAACCAACTGATTAACCGCCAGACCAACCCGTACTGGGTATTTCTGTATCTTACTTGATCCTACGTTGAGGAAATGCTGTGCCAAGCTTTGAATTTCTTTTATTCAGGATCTGTTGAGTGAAATTAAAAAAAGAGCACAACTGATGTAATATAGGAAAATCAATGAATCACATTTTTTGTCAATAAAAGTACAACAAAAATTTCGGCATTGTTTTTGCTTCTCTTGCGCTATATAATAAATTTGAAAAAAACAATTATGTAAAAGTATGATGCCACTTCATTGCCTAATGTATTTAAACCACATTGATTGACTTCAAATCTAACCCACCAGCTAATAGGTTTTTATTTGCTGGCTTAACTTTAACTATTATATTTACAACGCAGTAAAATTATTTGCTCAACAACTAGGCATAAATCTTTTAACTATTTACGCAATACTAAAACAATAAAAAGCCTCTACATAATTAAAAGCCATTGTCATAATTCGTGCACAGTATGACAGTTAAAAGCTACATCATGGATTCGGTGTAATTTCGAAGTGATTAAAGAATGCCTGTAAACTGTAAGAAAAATAAAATTTGTTACTATTGTTTGTCAGCTTAATCGTCGCTAAAACCTAAAACAAATTTGTTGAAGTAAGGCATTAGAGTTTTTGCCTAAGTCACTTTTGGTTATCTTTTCACAAGACTGTATTTGTTTCTCACATCCTTAGTAGGTTACAATGGTGGAAGAACTTTTTGTAACTCTTCTAGCAGCTTGTATTTTGTTTGTGAGCTGGTTCATCATTTCGGGAAAAAATTCTCGAACTAAAACACTGAATAAGCCGCCAGGTAGGAAATTAAATTATTGTTAATTTTCATCTCCGCTAGTTTGTGTATTTTAAGCATAATTGTGGTTACTCAATTGTAATATTTATCATACGTTTATAAGTTTTGAAGCTAAAATTGCCAACTAATACCCTTTGCATCTAAATTACTGATTGAAAAATGTTTGTAGGACCATGGGGGGTTCCATTCTTGGGTCATATTCCATTCTTTGGAAAACATCCAGGAATAACATTTATGAATTGGGCAAAGATCTATGGACCTATTTTTTCTGTTAGATTTGGTCAAATTCCGTAATAAACATTTTTACTGACTTAACTTTATTTATTTAATGGAATTATGTAATTTTTTTCTTAGTTAGGTTCCAACTGTTTTCGGATTGTTTGGTCTTGTCGTCATTTTTTTTCGTTCATCATTTTTTAATTTGCCCCTCGTCTCTTGTCTCATTTCACTGCATTTTAAATGCTTGACATCAACTGCATTTATGAAAATTGTTATTTAAATAATGAGCTTTAGTTGCATCTATTCAAATGGTTTTGTCTTTCGTCGATGTGTCTTTTGCCTGTATGCATGTCTGTTGATCGTACGCTACAGGTCTCAGTTTTGACCTGATACTACTCAAATACCTTTTAAACGCTCAGAAAAGAGCCCGCGCAGAGCTGAATTTTTCGACCCAAATTTAAAAAACTGGTATGAAGTCGTCACTTGTGTGCAACCCTCGACCTTCCTCTTTTATTTATTTTAATATATTTTATAACTTCACACCTGGAAAAATTTTAAACGATATCCTTAGCATGAGATTTTACTGAGAGGCATACAGGGGTCGTCCGTAAAATGACTTTATTCAAATGTTACAACTACAGAGCTCGCCTTTGCCATTAGTTCAAGAAGTAGGTAAACGGATATCTCTAACATAAGATGTTACTAATATGCATACAGGGATCACCCATAACTAACGGTATTTAAACAACGATTTTATAAATCCTGTTTGTCATTAGTGTAAGGATTAGGTAAATATATATGCTTAAAATGAGAATAAGCTTTACGCATTGCTTAAAATAAATGCTGACCACTTTGAACTAGTCAGTATGTTCACGTGCTCATGCTACCGAGCCAACTTGTACCAGGACCACTCGTATTCCGCCCAATCTTACCATCAACACTCGAACTTATCAACCTATCTCATTCTCACCGAAGCAATTTTATTCAAGCCGACTCAAAGCAGCAGCACTTTGACTAAAAGTAAGCCCGGTGGTCCCAGCTCAGGTCGTACCTATCCCGTTTTCACCAGTGATGATAACTGCTTGGGGATTAGGTAGGAGTTCCTCAACCTTACTACAAACACATTTTTTCTAGTGATCAAACTACCCGATGAACCACAACCGTATGTTTATCTTTTGTGCTGCGTAATAAATTATCGTTAAATCGTATGTATAACGTTACTCGATCGCGATAGCGAAACTATAAAATGTCCGCGGCAGAAACGATTGAGAATTGCTGCAAAATAACGTTACTGCAACGATAATTTTGAACGCTCTCATTACGCTATAATGAAACGTTACTCCACCGCTAGAAAATTCTATTAATGATAATATAGCGTGATTAAATATTTATAATTAAATGAACCAAACTATTTACGCTCCTATAAAAAATAACTTACGAGCAATGTTTCAGACCCGATTCTCTAGAATTCCATTGAAATGTAGATATACGGATTCAGTATGTTTGACTGAGTGTGGAAACCCCCTAAACATGTTCCGCATATACACGGTTTCATTTTTAAAAAAATTAAAAAAGGTTATTTTAAATCCGCGAAATTCAAAAACTTTATTTTCTTATGGGATTTTACATGCAAATTTTTAAAAAACACGATACAGGGTATGGAAATTTTTCGATTTTTTTGAGAAATCAGGGTTTTTGATCTTTTCAATGCAAATGTAAACCCATATGATTTGTTCCCTTCCAGAAAGTACTTTTAATGCAAACAGGGCTATTTACTGTCATTTTTATCAATTTGAACGACATCGCATGTCACAGTATGTAGTACATAGGTATCCTCAAAATCTTATGTAATGCACGAATTCATCCACCCGCACAACAAACATCGGGCGCTTCGGGCATGATTTGCTTACATTGGGCCTGAATTAGATGCTGAACTTACAGCCAATTGGGTTGATCACAGGAAAAAAAACGCTTGTGTAGTAAGCTTATGATAAAAACTTCACAGGTAGCGCCAGTGGAAGTGAGCCAGGTACGAATTTTGCAGGCAAGAATGATTAGGGTGCAAGTATTGCAGGTCATGCAGGTACATGTGGCCTTAATAAAAACATCTCCGGTACGAGTAGACTTTAGTAACATTTTTGGTGAAACGAAAGGGTAAAATGCGAGTCGTATTAGTAGCAGCAGCACATGTTCCAGTTACCTGGGTTACCTGCGGTGCCGATACTAGGGGGCTTATAAAGAAAAGCGCAGGTACAAGTCGGCTAGGCATTAGTGTTGGGGATACGAGTGGCGGGGCCAAAGTATACTTGACAAAAATAGTGTTGGTATAAGTAGGCTATGTGCGGTGTTTGCTCGTACCAGTTGGCCGGAAACTAGTTATGCAATTGGGCGTGGCAAAACCAACGAGGCTACAAGTTGGCTCAGTACGAGGTTCAATGGTACAAATAGGAAGGGTTCGAGTAGTACAGGTGTTCTTGGTACGAGCTTTGGTAATATAGAAGGGCAAAATAAAAATAAATCTGTACAAGTGGGCTAGGTACGACTTTTGCTGGTACCAGTCGCCAGGGTACGAATGGTGACGTCTTGATTGGCCTTGGCAAGAATGACGTCGAAAATTTTATCACTTACGTACCTCTTAACTATTAGGTAATATATTGCTTGTTTTTTCTGGAATTTCCTTTTTTATTGTTTCAATCTTACCCAACCGTTAAACAGCCTCCTCTCTTTTTAAAGCAGTTACAACAGACTGAGTGGATACCAAAGCTGTTAAATTAACTTGTGTACTTCAGCGGCGCGCAAATTTAAATAAAACAAGTTTTACCAGCAATGTGAATACGTAAGTCCGTTGCACACATTGGGTTCGTATACAAATGGCGCCGCCCAAGATAAGAGTGGGTTACTTGGAAAAAGATGACACCTTACGTTAAAGATAGTCATTTACGTAATGCTTGGCAACATGGGTGGGTCGATTCAAAAAGTTGGTAAATTTGGGTGGCGTCATTTAAGTCTGGCCGCCCTTTCACCCGTTTTTGTTCTTGTTTATTCCATGTGTTATGACATGGGTCTATTTAACTGTTAATTTTAGAAAAATGGTCTGTATCAAGTAAATTTAAAACACATTACAGACCTGCCTGCTTGCATTTGTGGTCGCTTGAAAGTTTTTTCAAAAAAATCGGTTCAATGCTGTAACCTTTAGCGTACGGCAAACAGCCGGACCGATCTGTTTTACTGTGCGTTTGCGATGAGCAACAGATGGAGTTAGGATGACCTTCGGCTAAAGGGGACCAACTTCCACATTCTAATATGGTTGAAAGTCCAACTTTCACCTGAAACCAGCTAAGCCTAAAGTCCAGATCTTAACAAACAGTAGTCCATCCCATTCCAAAAATAATTTCTTTTCTGAATGTGTTGTAAGATTTTGATAGCTTCTGTAATTAGTTATTTATCGTTCTACTTTCTATGTGTTTATTGAAGGAGAAATAATATGATAAGCAACAGACACAAAAATAAGTTGACTTAAACATCAGTTAACGGTGAATCATGAACTTGTACAGGATCAGCGGCGGATCTAGAATTTTTTCCTGGGGGAGGGAGGCTAAGTGCCGCCTGGGGCCGCCAATGTTAAGTCGCCATATTGAAAATGGCCGCTTGTAGCTCTACAATGTTACAAAAACATTTCTATGGGGGATGAAGCCCCTTATCCCGCCCCCTCTCTGGATCGGCGGCTCTGTAGGCTTGATCCCGGTGTCCCCGTGAAAGTACAGTCACTTGTACAGTGTAATTGTTGTAAATTTGTTATAGTTTTAGCAGTAATGGTGGTCAAATGTCAGACGAGTACCTGCACTGCTATTGCACCCCGATCATTCTTCTTGTCAGTAAAACTCTTAAATACGGATGTTTTATCTTAAGCTTACTACACAAGCGTTTTTTTTCCTGTGATCAACCCAATTGGCTGTAAGTTCAGCATCTACTTCAGGCCCAATGTAAGCAAATCATGCCCGAAGCGCCCGATGTTTGTTGTGCGGGTGGATGAATTCGTACATTATATAAGATTTTGAGGATAACTATGTACTACATACTGTGACATGCGATGTCATTCAAATTGATAAAAATGACAGTAAATAGCCCTGTTTGCATTAAAAGTACTTTCTGGAAGGGAACAAATCATATGGGTTTACATTTGCATTGAAAAATTCAAAAACCCTGATTTCTCAAAAAAATCGAAAAATTTCCATACCCTGTATCGTGTTTTTTAAAAATTTGCATGTAAAATCCCATAAGAAAATAAAGTTTTTGAATTTCGCGGATTTTGAAAAACCTTTTTTAATTTTTTTGAAATTGAAAACGTGTATATGCGGAACATGTTTGGGGGGTTTCCACACTCAGTCAAACATACTGAATCCGTATATCTACATTTCAATGGAATTCTAGAGAATCGGGTCTGAAACATTGCTCGTTAGTTAAAAAGCAATAATTTTATTTTCCACCAATATCGTCAAACTCATTAATATCTTCATTTCGCACCAATAACTATCTTACACAGTTTTAATCGTTTATCGTTTAGATTAGATTATGTCACTTTTGTACACTCGTGTACTAATGCATCAAGTAATTTCTTAATAAGCTCACATGCACATGCACCTAAAACAATGTAACCAGCGAAGCTCGTCCCTTTTTTTGTATATACCGGCGCTAACTGCTTGGGTTTTATACAGGCCTTGCTACAAATATGTTATTTTCCAGTGATGAACCAACTTAATGTACGCTCAGCATTTTCTTCAATCCCGCAGTGAAAAAATCAGAGTTTGTAATTGTATGTATTCTTACCCACATAACTCGTAAAACCATTGGCGATATTCTCTGTAGGATGTTTTTTAAATAGCGTCCAAACAAACTTTAAATTCCTTAACAACATTATGTGCGTAATGAGTTTGAATCGACAAAATACAGTCCACTCGCTACATAGCGTACTTCAGCGGACCAGCCAAATAAGTACGCTATGAGGAGAGTACACTATGTAGAAAGTACAGGTTTAAAACAAAGTCAGTATTTTACATGAAAACTATAAAAATGCTACTGTTTAAAGTAATTATTAGTTCTAAACAAATCAATCAAATAATATGCTTAGTAATTTTGATTGTATAAGTTTGCAAAATCAGTTAGATGAAGAAAAAAATAGTAACTTTTTGAAATAAGCTCTGAAAATTTAAAAATTTTTAAAAGTACGCTATGAAGCGACGAAATTTACACTTAAATGTTACTTTGGGCCTCTAAAATTAGTACGCTATGAGGAGGTTTCCACTATGTAGAGGTACGCTATGTAGAAGTATTATAACATAGAAATCATAGGAGTTTAGCCGGGGAAACAGGCGCAGTACGCTATGTAGAGGTATCCACTATGAAGAGGTACGCTATGTAGAGAGTGGACTGTATTATTTAGCCAAAACAAAACAAAGCCTAAAATTGTTAATTAATCCTATATTGTTTTATAAAACTTTTAAGGCACAAGTTTTGAAAATGTGCATGAAAATTGCTTCAAAATATTAACGATTAAAAACTAATTAAAATTAAAATTTTAAAGTTTGAATAGATTTTATTGCCACGGTTTCTTCCAATTTAAAAAAACACATTTTGAGACTTTAAACTTTTAGGTTTTAATTAATTTTAATGAGAAATGTCAAATAATAAATGCTACTAACGGTTTGGCGGAGTGTGCTTGTTACGAAATTAATAATTATTTCAATTGCTTACATTTTAATTTTTAGAGCTGTTGTTCTAAACGATGGAAACATAATTAAAGAAGCAATGAATTTAGTTGCTTTTTCAGGAAAATATCCTTTTAGTAATGTTGGCAAACCTGTAAAAATAAAAGGTAAGCCATTACTAGCAAAGTAGCTTATATATTTTTAAAGATTATGTTTTGTGATGCAATATTTGGAATTATAAACTTAAGATGTTATAAAGTTTATTTTTGCAAGTACATACAGTAACATCCTGACCCCTTAAATAGGACTCGTTTTTGCAGACGGACCCCACCTAGCTGAACAAAGGAAGTTTGCAATAAGAGGTCTCAAACGAGAAGAATTTTCGGAACATGAGTTTGAGGTTAAAACAGTGCAGGAAATTTCAAAGTTTTTGCGACAGTTTCGAAATCAGTGGCAAGATTCATTTGATAATCAAAAACCGGTTAAGATAATAGTTCATAGATTCTTCAAATATCCAATTATAAATTCCATTTGGACTTTATTAGTGGGAAAACGAATAGGTGAAGGCGACCGAAGACTCGAAACATTAGCCCAAGCTGTGAACGAGTATGACCGTTTATTGTTTAATAACTACTTTATATAGCTTAGGCAACGATGTATTAAATGCAATTAACAGTAAAGAGCATTCGTTGCTGTTCACTCAATATGCAACTCGGCTTATGAAGAGTTTTTTTGTAAAACGGGATAAGTCTAGTTTTTGCAAAAGTGAGATTGTGTTCTTTGTTCTATTCAACTTGACACGTTACTGTGTTGGATGGTAAAAGTCAAAGTTCAACTGAACCAGCTTTTTAAAATAGCCCAAATTTTGTTCTTTGGCAAAACGAGATAATTCCATTACATTATTTTCGGCTAAATAGGATCAAACCTATATCACCTATATAAAATTTAAAACCGGTATTTCTGATAACGTTTCACTAACGAGCATAACTCGCCAATCCATTAGCGAGATTTTCCATGAGATATTTTTTTTCAAAAAGAGCGTCCAAAAAAACTTAGAATGGCTTAACAACATGGTGCGCGTAATGAGTTTCGTTCGATAAAACATTTTTTCGAAAAAACGAAAAAGGCCTTAAAATGGTTTTTTAATGCTATTTTTTATTTTTTTAAAACACATCTTAAGCACAAGTTTTGAAAATTTTTGTACAAAAACCCATTTTAAAATATGTAGAATCTAAAAACAAATGAAATTCAAAATTTTGAATTTTTTTATTTTTTCGATATTTTTAAGGTACCTACCCTTGTTCAGTCAAAATTTTGGAAAAAATAAAAAATTTCAAAAATTTAAATTTTATTTGTTTTTAGATTCTACATAATTTAAAATGGGTTTTTGTACAAAAAATTTCAAAAATTGTGCTTAAGATGTGTTTTAAAAAAATAAAAAATAGCATTAAAAAACCATTTTAAGGCCTTTTTCGTTATTTCGAAAAAATGTTTTATCGAACGAAACTCATTACGCGCACCATGTTGTTAAGCCATTCTAAGTTTTTTTGGACGCTCTTTTTGAAAAAAAATATCTCATGGAAAAACTCGCTAATGGTTTAGCGAGTTATGCTCGTAAGTTTTTGTTAGTTATTGATTTTTTGGCAAAACGGGACACTTCCACAAATTAAAATTTTTGAAAAGTTTCTAAAAAATTCCAGAGTCCGTCTATAATTATGAAAGTACTCGTAATAACGCTTCGTTAGATACAGTACCCGTAGAAACAAATTAAGTGACAAAAACTCAACCTGTCACCATTTATTAAAATTTCGTTCTTCTTGTAAAATTTGCTTTGATGGACTTATCCCGTTTTGCCAAAAAACTCTTTATATGTATAAGACCTTGATTTCACTAGCAAGTTTAACAACTGTTAGTTAACAATTGCTAAGTTATCAATGGTTAACTTTGCGATTTCACGAGTAGTTAGCAATTGTTACAATATCAATGGTTGGTGTGATTTCACTACATAAATTAACAATTGTTAGGCACAGTGCCCGCTAAATTTCAAAATGTTGAAGTTTAACCATTGTTAGCGTGATTTCACTACAAAAGTTAACAATTGTTAGTTATATATCCTGGGAAATTTCAAATCCTAAAGTTTAACAATTGTTAGTGCGATTTCACGGGTTAAGTTATTAATTGTTAACGCTAATTATCGATTTCAACAATTAATAAAACTTAATCATTGTTAAGAGTTTAACAATTTTTAGTTCACATATCACGTAAAAATGAGTGATTAGCTAACTGTTGTTACAGTTAACAATTGTTAAATTCGCTAGTGAAATCAGGTTTATCAGGAAAATAAGGTTTAATAGTCAACTGTATTTTTTTAGGTTTAGACAATATTGGGCGCTTTTTTCATATGTGTGAACATTTGTGAGATATCAAAACTTGCACTTATAAAAACTGATAGTTTACATTTAAACTGTGATTGTTATAGGACTTCTTGTTTTATTTTCAATAGTTTTAAAATACTGTATTATTCTTTAATGTTCTCAACTTTGATGATACATTTAAAGGCTATTTTTGATTAAGAATTATGACAAGCATCGTAATTATAACACTTAAGTTGCATTTTATAAAAATCATTTTAACTTATACCAATATTTTAAAAAAGCCTTGCAGAAACAGGTCGCAGCCAAGTAGTTCAATTGTCCTGGTATTTTCCTTGTGTTTCAAACATTCTAAGATTTTTCGGACTGAACTCTGTCGTGAATGCATTGGCTCGAGTTGACAACTTTATTAGTGAACAAATTGAGGAAAGCAAAAGTAATTACGTGGCTGGCCATCCAAAGAATTTTACACATGCGTACTTTGACCAAGTGTTACAAACTACAGATCCCTTATCAAGTTTCTATGATGGTTGGTGCTTACTTATTTTTATTTGGTATTCTGCATTCTGCATCATGAAAAGTTTACATATAAATTAGTCAATGCTCTAATTTACATACATGACATATTTACCTTTTTTGTGATTCTGGAAACGGTACGAAACTTCAAAACCTTACTAGATAGTTGTAACTACCAAACCCAGATAGCAATGCTTAACATATAAAAACAAAGCTGGAGGCTGGAACTAATTTGTGAATTTTGAACTACTTTTATAAACTTTACTAGGGCAAGAACAACGTTTTGCAACGGCCGACATTTTCATGGCCGCGCTAGATACAGTACATATTTCCCTTGACTGGATTCTTCTCTACATGGCGAAAGAACCACAAGTTCAAATTAAACTTCAGGCAGAAATTGACAATATCACTGGTTTCAAAATTGCAGAAAATAAATTTCCTCGAACATCCACAATTTCAGATAGAGACAAAATGCCTTACGCAAAAGCTGTAATCACGGAACTTCTTCGACTCTCATCTATTAATCCACTCTCACTTTTTCACCGCACTACTAAAAACGTCATTTTTCACGGATACAGAATCCCAAAAGATACGATGATAGTTCCAAACCTCTACGCAGCCCACCATGACCCTAAAATTTGGTCAGAACCGGAAAAATTTCAACCTGAAAGGTTTGTTCTTACAGACAGAGCCAAAACTAATAGCAACATAAAATTAGCTGATCAGGTTCTTCCCTTTGGAGCCGGTAGAAGAATGTGTGTTGGTGAGAGAATTGGGCGCGATGCACTGTTTCTAACAGCAACGCATTTCTTCCAAAAATATTCTGTGTCTCTAACTAACAATACACCATCATTAGATGCAATATTTGGATTTGTAATGGCACCATTTCCGTTTGAGTTGCTTATTAGTGAACGACCTAATTCAAACAGTCAACAATAAGTACCTACTTGTTAGTTTATCATGTAAAAAATATTCTGTAACTATTAAATCATAAAGTCTCAGTTGCTGTTGTAGCCTTTCTTACCAAAATTGGGTTTTAGTTCCTAAGCGTTGCATTTGTACTAGGAATCATGTAAAAATACACATTAATAATCCCTTGTAATGATTTATTATTATTTTAAGTGATATGTTCTCTCTTTTAAAAATTTTAAGCTTGAGACTTAGCTCGCTGGAATTTATTCCTGGGGAACTTAATATATTTTTCGTAATCAAATCAACTTGTTGCTGCTGAATACCTTATAATTTGCAGAAAATGATTAAATGCATTAAACGTGTATGGAATAACGTTAATAGGGATATTATTGCAGGTCGCTCGCGAATCTGAGTTAGGAACGGGTTTAGTTTACAGATGGAGGGTTTTTTCGTAACTCAGGATCATCCATAGTGATAAAAAATTATAGGCACTATGAATAGGGGGATTTACAGTGCAAGCCAATCGGTCCCTAACGAGCCCTTAAAAAAAATTGACCGAGGGTCCCTTTTTCTTGAAAAAACTACCTCAATTTGAGCCCGGCTGAGCCCGGAGGAGGGAAATCGTTCAACACCGTTCTTTTTATTTATTTTACCTCCTCCGGTCCCGCTTCCTTTTTTGAGGGAAAATTTTTTCCACCTCATTGAGCTTTTACCTCAATCTCCCCCAATCTGAGCCAACCCCCTAGGTACTGGAAGTAAATTGTACCTACCTACAAAAAATGTTCAAGACTTGTACAAATATGACTAATACTAATACTACTTGGCGTAACACCATGAAAATGAGAATAAATCTATAAATGCATAAATAATATATAACACACACAAACACCAAAGGACATTTAATTTTTAATTTTTTATTATTATTATGTTTTTGTGTTTCTAGTAACAATTATTAATTAAAACTGTCACGTCGAACAATTTAATGACTATTAAAGGAAAATGTTGAAGACTATTACTAATTTGCATAACAGCGTGGTAATGGTAACAGCATATTAAATTTATAAATAAATAATAAACACTAACAATATTGGCAAAATAAAACAGCATAAAATCACTGAATAATAAATTATAATATAATTTGTATTAGCCTATTAGCTTTGCATTGTATCTAGCTATATATAATATATTATGCATTAACAATATACAATATATAATTAAATTAAATATAACATATCAAATATCTGCGTCTGTATTATTCATGGTTATGTTAGGACACATTTTGATAAACATTAAAATATTAGGCAACGAACATAAAATTGTCGTGCCTATAATTAGTAATATATATATAATCAATTAAATTCCTAATTAAACTTTATTCTACAAATTCCACCTAATATTCAAAAATTAGAGTAGAATTATAATACTTCTTAAAACATTATTGAATTTCATTTGAATAATATTCAAAAGTTGAAATATTTAATAACACAATTTGGAATAAAATCAAAAAACACTGAAATTTTTAACATATTAATAAAACCAATAAGAAACACGGTGATTGGTGCACACATCATATACATACAAACATTTTATGTTTTATATTTAGGATATTTTTAGTCAGCAGACATTACTTTTTGGCTGACATTCGTAGGCACTGACATTCGCCAGGTCGTGTGTTGCTTCAAAAAATAATTTCGGGCAGTCACTACATTTTAATATTAAAACATTAACAGTCACCCACTTTTATCAGCGCAATGCACCACACAAATGGTCACCCTCTTTAATTATTGCAACACGATAAGATCTCACTTTAGTCACTGTAGCACCAACCACCACTGTTGCCGTTGCAACACCACTAATTATATTATTGATTAACGATACAATTACATTTTAATCATAACAAGGTATTATCAAATACAACAGCAGACCAAAAAGTAGCAACCTCTGCATTTGCACTTCGCTGTGCCGTGATGAGTATATTATTTAAATTATTATTTATTTAGTATCATTTGACTTAGTTTCAGTATGCAGTATGCGCTATGCATGCGTATGCACTACGAAGGCGGTGTATGCCCTACGCAGGCGGTGTATGCACTATGCAGGCAGTGTTAGCACTACGCAGGTGGTGTATGTACAGGAACTGCAAGACTACTGATGGCCGACAAAACCCTAATAATCCACCCGACGGTTGTCAGGTCAAAGTGCAACTCACTTGACGGAAAATTCTGCAATCTACTCGACAGCTGACAATTTTCTGCAACCTACCCGACGCCCAAATTTTGTAACTGACCTGACACTAAAATTTCAATAAGAGGAACTGCAACCTAGCCGACCAAATCATTATAATACCTTGTCTCTTAGAAAAGTGCACAACGTTCTATTTACGTGCTATCATGAACATGTTATTTAAATTTTGTGTAAATATTGCATTTTGTTTTAAACAAAAAATGGTTATAGCCCATTTTTATTCTTTACAGACGATATGTAAATGTTAAATACTAATGTTTAACATGTACTGTTTATTCTAATGCAACATACTCGCAACATTAATAGCATTACTTGTGTTCAGTCCTACATTTACATAAAACAAGTGGTAGAAGACAGTTTATTTCTGCTAACATCTATTCCTGTTTATCATTAAAATACCTGACACGATTAAGCGACACACTTTTAA
Source organism: Dicyrtomina minuta (assembly GCA_949802685.1). Classification (NCBI taxonomy): domain Eukaryota; kingdom Metazoa; phylum Arthropoda; class Collembola; order Symphypleona; family Dicyrtomidae; genus Dicyrtomina; species Dicyrtomina minuta. The sequence goes on from OX461811.1 coordinate 7,361,207, forward strand.
TTTGTAAACATTAGCTTAAAATGTAGAGAACCTATACCATAGACCTATTTAGGGTCGAACACTAATAATTCCAATCTGAAATACGAAATTTACGTCCAAGAAAAAACTTGAATTTTAGATTTCGGATGTTAAAAATGTTAAAAAGGTTGGAAGTTGGGAACTGCAAGACACCCGACAGCCGACGAAATTTGGGTTAATCTACCCGACGATAGATTTTTGTCGGGTGAACGTGCAACTCACCCGACAAAAAATTCTGCAAACCACCCGACGGCCGACGATTATCTAGAAGCTACCTGACGCCCGAAATCTGCAACTGAACCGACGCCCGAATTTTCAACGTGTGGGCTACAACCTAACCGACAATAATTTCTGCAACTCACCCGACCGCCGTCTAGTTTCTGCAATCTACCCGTCGTACGTCGGTACAATCCACCCGACGGTCGTCGGCTCAATATGCTACTTACCCGATGATTTTTAAAATTTTCCCCGTGAAACATGTTATTTTAATGTTTTTAAATTATTTTGCATATGTGAGTAAAATGTTAATATTAAGGGTTTGCATTTAAGAAGTAGGGTGAGGTAGGTGCCTTATGGTGGCCGGTCTCCTAATTGTGGCCGGCTGATTAAATTCGTCTTACTAGTTAGTTGAAAATTTGTGAAACCCAAAGTTGCAGAATCAGTAGATGGAATGCCGAATTTTACAACCAAAAATGAAATTTTGTTATGCACTGAGTCGTATCAGATGTACAACCGGTGGCCACAATTAGGTAGCTTCACTCTATAAAATGATTTATTTGCGATACATGCTATGTTTGAAAAGTGTGAAATATTTTCTTTACATGTTTTTGCGAAGCACAAATTATTCGATTTACATCTTTTTGAAAAGTGTGAAGTGTTCTGTTTTGGAGAGTTTTTGAAAGTTGTAAAACGTTCTATCTAAGTACATGTTTTTAACAAATGCAAAGTGTTCTATTTACTTGCTTTTGAATAGTGCAAATTGTTCTATTTATATATTTTTGGAAAAGTGCAAAATGTTCTATTTACATTTTTTCGAAACATGCAAAATGTTCTATTTACATTTGCTTTTCGAAAAATGCAAAATGTTCTACTTTATTGCTTTCAAGATCATTTAATTGGATTTTAATTTCTTTTATTATAGATAGTGTTTTTAGCTAAATATAGGTATGTGTCATTTTGGTTCTTTACTGATGATATATGTAAATATGTAATGCTTTACCAAAGCTGTGAATCAATGCAGCGAAGTTATATTTATTAATGAAAATGCAACCTTATAGTATAGTAAGCTATAAATGATTTTAAATTTTGATCTTTCCTATTTTAGTTAAAATTAGAAATTAGACGGAATTTGGAAATGGGATAAGTAATATAAAGTTCTTATTTTTATTTATTTTTATTCGGCTTACTGTAAAGTTAGTTTAAAATTGCTCTGTAGAGACAAAAGGGCACACTTAAATGTCATATTACGTTTTTATTCATTAAATATTTACACTGCAAAGTAAACAAGTTAAAACTAATTGTGTTAATAGTAGCAGATATCATAGGTGACTAGTGTCTACGTAGAGGAACGTGACCAAGATCTAGTGCTGGTGCTGGTTCGGGCTTTGGCACTGGTTGCTGCTAATATTATAAGTGTATTGTCCAATGAACAATGCAGAAGAATCTCTTGTCTAATTGCAAGTCAAATAAAGCTTAAGCTTTAATGTTGTTCACACTTTATGCTGTCTGTTCGTCCGTAGACTGTAAGCCCAACAACTCAATAATAATGATACTAACATACCTTGACCACACCTATATAGGCTCTATATAGCGCCCATATGTCCAAAAAATAAATATTTTGTTTTACATGCAAATGACTTTTAATAACGATATAGTCAAAATGTTTTAATAATGTTCCATACGCTATATTTTTTCCATTGATGTGTGCATTACAGTCACTGATCTTCTCAATGCACTTTGAAGGCGGTGTATGAGCTATATGCTAGCAGTGTGCGCACCATGCAGGCATTTTATTCACAATACAAGAGTAGCAGTACTATGCACTTTGCTACAGCACTATGTTTACACTCAATACAAACATGAATTTAGGATGAAATTATTAAATTCCTAAATACAATTATGGCTTAGCTACCACACTATCAACACTAAATTGTTTAATTCATAATTCATGTAATGAGGCATTACACTTTCAGATGCAAAATTTTCTATAATACCTAAAAATGCAAATAATAAATATGTTAAAGCATGCTGCAACACCAACAATATACAATTACAAACTGTAATTGTTAAATAATTTGTAAATGACTAAAAAGTCGGCCTCTTATTTTTTAAATTATTTTATATAACAAGCCACTTAAACTATGAACCAGGGTAATTAATTCAATTAGTAAGAATTACAATTAGTGGAATTCAATACTATCACCTAAATGTGAGATGTGCTCTACTTTAAGTAATTTTATTCTTATGTATTTGCTGTTTCTACAATGTGACATACGTTTTATATAAGTAGCGTTATTTGTATCCGGCTCCATCAGATAACACTGATAGAAAACAATTTGAAGGTAATAGTAATGTGAACACTTAGTAGTTAGCGCGAACACCAACTTGTAAACCTACGGAATTGCAACGCCGTAGCCAACTGTGCACTACAATAGGTTGTGCACTAGATTAATTGCATCACTAGATAGCTAAAGCTTTATCACTGTTGCTGTGTATACGTAATCGGGTAAATAAGGATATTCATGCACTAAATTAGGTAAGTGCGTTTCTAGTGTCTGGCCCATTTACCTCGACTCTTTATCTGGTGCTCCGTCTCCGTGGTAGGGTGTACAGTTCAGTCAAGACTCACATTTATCGACATTTAATTATTGCAATTTTTATCCTGCTCGGGCTCAGTTTCACTAAAAACAGTAATTTTAATTTGCTTGTAATTAAATTTAAAGAAGGTTTATGGTTCACATTACAAATTTTATTCTCAAGCCCCTAATAAATCTACCTAACTTCATGTTTATATAAAGATACAGTACATACATACATTACTACTGTACTGCCGCACAATAGCCATCAGCTAGAACACTTATACTTAATTCACTGTGACACCACTGACACCGACACCTGACACAGTCTCCGCCACTGCCGCCACAGTCCGCCCTACCACAACACAAGGTATAGGTATCAGTATATTAATTAATTAATATTAAACTAATATTGCTATTACTATTAATTACTAGTAATCATCACTCACTTGTACCGCTGACTATTACTTTTATCTTATATCCCGTGTCAGAATAGTGCCAGCTACAGTGTCGGTGTCGGTGTGTGATCAGTGTGATTCATATATTATTACTATCGCATACAATAATACAATATATTTCATCATGCATTTACATTACACAGTACCTCTGATATTTTTTTTATGACAGCTGTTTCTTTAGAAGCTGAAACTGAAGAAAAGGATGGAACTTGACTTTGACTCTGGCTTTCTTTAGTATTAATTTGTGGTCCATCTTTCATGCACAAATTTAGTGGCAGGTCGTTATTGGAGTTGCAACTCATTTCAGTTTCTGTTTGTTCACAGCTTGCATCTTTTATTTTTCAGTTCTGGCCTGACTTCTGTTGAATTTTACTTTTTTTAACTTAACCTAAAACCTTAAATTGTGGGACGTGTCGTCACTATTGGCAGCAATACTGGCATAAGAATGTCCTTAAATCCTCCAAAACTGGTAAACTGAACAACTAAAAACTTGAAAAATCATACCAGATAAATTCTAAACTGGTGTTAGTCCGCAGGTTTTAGTGTTAGTGTGTGGGCTTTGGTGTTTGCTCAAGCTTTAGCTTTAGCAACTTTGGCGGTGGTTTAATTAATGGTGGGAATTCGTGATTAAACGTTCGCCCAAAATGCGAATTTTTAATATTTAAAATAATTTAAATTACATGGTGCTCAAACAACTAAATAATACCCACAGTAAATAATACATGTGTCAAATGTAACAACATCCAGAAAAAGTCGACTCTTCATCTGGTGCTTCGTCTCCGTGGTGAGGTGTAGAGTAGAGTTTAGTAAAGACTCACATTTATCGACATTAAATTATTGCAATTTTTATCCCGCTCGGGCTCAGTTTCACCAAAAACAGTTATTTTAATTTTCTTGTAATCAAATTCAAGAGAAGTTTTATAGTTGAAATTACAAATTTTATTCTCAAGCCCATAATAAATCAACCTAACTTTATGTATATATAAAGATACAGTACATACATTACTACTGTAGCACAGTAGCCATCAGCCAGAAAACTTATACTTAATTCACTGTGACACCACTGACACCGACACCGTCCCCGCCATTGCCGCCACAGTCCGCCACACCACAACACAGGGTATAGGTATCAGCAGTATATTAATTCAGAAAACTTATACTTAATTCACTGTGACACCACTGACACCGACACCTGACACCGTCCTCGCCACTGCCGCCACAGTCCGCCACACCACAACACAGGGTATAGGTATCAGTATATTAATTAATTAATTAACTAATATTAAACAAATATTACTATTACTATTATTACTAGTAATCATCACTCACTCGTACCGCTGACTATTACTTTTATCTTATATCCCGTGTCAGAAAAGTGCCAGCTACGGTGTCGGTGTGTGATTAGTGTGATTCATATATTATTACTATCGTATACAATAATATAATATATTTATATTTCATCATACTTTTACATTACACAGTATCTCTGATACTTTTTTTTATGACAGTATGAGTCCAAAACAACCTTTACGACATATCGGTCACTCTTACACTTTTGGGCTCAAATACTCCACTACGGATATCAAATTTCAGGACTCTAAAAGCTCTATGAGCTTTTTGTGCTTTTTGAGCATCGACGAGCTTCGAGAAAAAAAATGAGCCCGCGCGTGCCTGCTATGTTTTCGATTTCACTGACCGGAGCTTCGGTCAGTGCGATCGGTCCTACCGGTCACCGGCTCCGTGTCTTACACTGGGGATTTATGCAACACACATAATAGAGCTACGCTATTTATGATGATGCTAATATGGGTGGGGGAGGCGAAGATCCCACGCGATCCTGGAAGTATATTTTTGTACGGATTAGTATATGAGTAAAAAGTATGTTGCGCGCGCAACAGCATGTACTAATTCATGCTTACTCATACTAACTAGGAGTATGCTTTTGGTTAGCATAGCATGGCATGTCCCTGCTCATACTGCCTCGTGCTGATTGAATGCATGCTAGCACAATGGTACGTCATTGTATCACTCAGTATCCCATTCTGTACTCGCTTCTGTGTGTTGTGATCATGCTCACCCGTGCTAACTCGGTGAGTACATCTTGACATGCCACTCAATACAAATTATCTGCATTAGTTAGTATTACATGTGACATGTCTTGGAATTCCCGCATTCACACTAGCCTATCACAATGAAGTAGTAGTCATACGTCATACTACCTCGTGCTCGGCTAACTTTTTAACGGTTTTCTCATGAAACACACAAGTTGCCTAATTACAGTAGTGCAGGAATTTACTGTTAGTAGTTACAAAAACTCATTTGCTAATCAACCACAAGCCAGAATTAATTGCAAGTATCTTAGATGGACTACTGTTTTCGTTTTCTGGTGTCAGTCACAATTCACAATAGATAATGGTAGTTACATACCACTATCTATTGGAAATTTAAGTGACAATTCCAAAGTGATCCTAGTGACCGGGTGGCTACAAGCCGAAGACATTAAATCTGTGTTGCATCAATAAAAGCATGCAATTCAACATTAACATTGACAATAACATCATTGTTGTTTAGTGCCGTAATTATTATTAACTTAATAACATTCAAGATCGTGCTTCATAAACTGTCCCGTCAACTTTCGAAACACTTGTTACCATACAATTAATTTAGATTAGTCAACTTTTGACACGGTTTCACATTATGGCGTTTGACTGTGACCGTGACTATGACCGAGCTGATGAGTTTTTACTTATTGTGTAATGTGATGACTATTTTTACAGTTCAGCGTACATGTACGTTGAACTGCAATTTAATTTATGTCTACAGGTCACTAGAATTTGCGTACTAATAAAGGCAACTGACTAATATTGATTATTTTTAAGTAATGTGTGTGTGTCGGACCTTTTGTACCCTGAGATCACTTTGTTTGTAGTAATGCACTCATGCTAACTGTTAGTTGCATTGCAGAGTGCATTTTAACCCGCATAATTAGAATGTAGTGGCATCTTCATAGCAATAACATTTTTACTGTGGTTACTATACCCAGTTTTCGTTCATACACTAAAGCATACATTCGGGTATTTATTGTAAGCACGCAGATGCACGCTCGCTCATATAAATCAGTAGTATGAAGAAGCATATGGATTTATTCGTAAGCATCGTGCTGATGCGCGTAAGTGAGCGTACGTATCACTAGAATCTTGTGGTATGCATACGTCGACGAATCAGTGGTGTACTACCGCGTACAAAAAGTGACGTTTAGGCATGCTTCCCAGCTGAAGATAGGCATACTTTCAAAGCCATACTAAACTATACCTCCGATTGCGTGTGGGATGCGTTTTCGACTATTACTACTTAAAAACTAAATTGCACTTAATTAAATATAATTATAATTCAATGACCATATGCGAATATCCACAGAGGGATTGATGCAATCACACAAAACATAAAATACTTAAACAATACGACAATAAAGGGACTTTAACGTGCCCATGAGTTCACTTAAAAGGAATTCCGCAGGACCGACCAAATCTGTCTCTTATAACTGAACTAGAATAAGGACAGTTGCCATGCAACTGAATTTGTGTTGTATGGGCCGGCTCGGTCTGTAGAACAAATTTTTAAAAACCTCTGCGCAGTTCCACACACCGAGACGGCCCATACAACACAAACTCAGTTGCATGGCAACTGGCCCTATTCTAGTTATTGTATGTAGTAGTACTGCGCGTAAATGTAATCACCCCTTAAATGTAATCAGTTGCCACCGTTCAAATATTACCGCCTTTAAAAATCTGTCCAACTAATATTCATACAGCCTATAGTCTCCACTATGCTTACTACTTCAAATGTATTGATCACATTAAGGGCACTTGGGTTGATGTAAGAAGTAGATATATTGGTTGGCTTAAACCCCCAAATGACCTAGTTCCCACGCTCCTGGAGGTCAAGGTCATGACCCCGTGACCCAGTCCCAGTGACCGAGTTCCCACGGGACAGGGTCAATGACCGTGAAGGTCACCCACTCCCCTACATAACAATGTATGGTCGCAAACGTCATCGTTCATCGCCCCCGACCACGTGCCCCAATGGCGCCAAAGCCCTGGACCCGCTCCAAGATCCGCCCCTGCTCTAATACATCACAATGCCGCCATTATGTACGCCACTGCCACGTCACAATGCTTCTATTATGTACGCCACTGCAACGTCAATGTGTATCTCACTGGCAGATAACAATTTCAAGTAATTAAAATATCTAAATTAGCAAAATATTGCAGTTTCAATTACCTAATATTTATTAATATTAAAGTAAAAATACAAAACAAACCATCTGGTTAGAGTACTAATAATAATAACGTATAAGAAGGGCACAATCAGTATCAACTTTTTAATGAGATCGATAGTGCACGATGCAATGGAAATTACTTGTATGCTTTATTATTTCAAAAATACTTGAGCGATGGTAATAATTAGATTAATTATAAAAACATATTAAAATTGCATTTAAATTTAAATTATACTTTCTGACAAACGTTCAAGCATTTATTAAAACTGTGAAATGAGCTAGCTAGTTCATGTTATAATAAAATTTCTTAAAGATGCAAAATGAGCTATCTAGTTCATATAGTATGTATGTATGTATTGTATTTATACAGCTTATGACTTTCAACCATATGGCTATGTCTACTGTTTTTATTATACAACATTTGCTTTATGAGCTTGCAGGGTGAATCAAGTGATGAAATCTCAGGACCACTATAATGCAGTGCTCAGCATTACTATATTTAAGAGAAAATTGAATTTGGTGCCTAAGTAACGGCCGCCCACATTGAAAACCATAGATTATACTGGACTTCTCCAGATAGTCAGAAAGTTTTCCCACTGAGTGGAGGAAACGAGACAAACAGTATGACAGCCAAACCAGCCGAGTTCTTCATGCTCAGCTGAGAATGGTACTGTCTGTCTCGTCACCCACCGACAGTTCCAATCAAGTGTGACGGTATTCGAAAATAGCTGGTACTTGAGCTTCAGAGTGTAGAGAGAGAGACGAACGAATTTGTTGCTTACTATACCGAAGTACGCAGGGAAGCCGAAATCTCGCAAGACTCCGTTTAAGCCAATTACCTATGCACCGGAGATGTAAACATCTTCCGCATATCTGTAATTGTACACACTAGCCCGCTTAGAAAGCTCACTCCGCCGCTCAGACCAAACTCCTCAGCCAAGCCTATCAAATTATTTTCTATTACCATCGGAAAGGAAAGAACGGCTACCCCGGCGTGTTCAGTCAAGCCAACCAAAACGAAAACTAGACTTATCGAGGACGGTGGATTCCCACCCCTCGGCCACGGACCGGGTTCATCTAGTTCATAAAGTAATAATATACAAGGGCAATTTCTGCCTAAACTAACATAAGCCCGCAGGGCATTCCATATTACTACCTCATGTAATATATGTATATATTCTGAGATTCAAAAGTTTCTTCAACTTCCTGTCTAGACTCATAAGCACAATCAGTTTCAACTTTTTAATTAAATCTATAATTCAGGATGTCATAAGAATTACTTGTCGTCATTATTAATTATAAAAATACTCAAGCGTATTAACTCAATGACGAATGAAACTACGCACCAGCTCGCAATAAAATTATATACTTTATTACGTCTACCGTGGGAATTTACAAAACAAAACTCACTCTTAGCTCAACTTTTTTCTATAAAAAGAACTTGTGCAAAAACTCCAAATATTCTTGTTGCCTCTCCTTAACATGCTACTTTTGAACATAGTATAATTAATTATGCATTGATTTGGCTTAAAATTATTTATTAAACTAAATAACATTTAAATGTTTCGCACCTATATTATTAAAAGAGACTAATGCCAACTAATTTTTGCACCACCAACGTGTACGTCTTGGTCACGGGACTTTAATTAATTTACAACTATTAGGTATTAGCTACATAAATGTTTTTAATTTGAAACTAATTACATGCACGTAATGACTATAACATTATGCAACGCATTGCCTAAAAATAATTATTCAAAATTTATTTGGTGTCCATGTATACAATTAAACCCCAATTTCAAATGAATAGGGCTAATAAAATTTATAAAAGCAAAGCAGTTTATTTTTAAATAGCATGAGAGGCAGTACAACCATTAAAATAATCGCAACTCAAAATAAAATCCTACCTAGCTAGCTATAAATACATGCACGTATTAATTAAAGGTACGTACTGACGTTGCCTAAAAATAAATATTTAGAATTTATTTAGTGTCCCTATATACAAATCAAGCCCAATTCCAATTAAATAAGTACAGCTATTAAAATATTTGCAACTTAAAATAAAACCCTACCTACCAAGCTATAATAACTTGCACGTAATAATTAAAGGCACGTAATGACATTGCCTAAAAATAATTAATCAGAATTTATTTGGTGTCCATGTATACAATTAAAGCCCAATTTCAAATAAATAGTGCTAATACAATTTATAAAAGCAAAGCAGTTCACACATTTTAGTTTTTAAGAGCATGAGAGGCAGTACAACTATTTAAATAATTGCAACTCAAAATAAAATCATATCTACATAGTTTTAATTACATGTACGTAATAATTAAAGGTACTTACTGACATTGCCTAAAAATATTTATTTAGTTTCCCTGTATACAATTAAAGCCCAATTCCAATGAAATAAGTACAGCTTCCGAAATAATTGCAACTCAAAATAAATGCCTACCTACCTAGCTATAATTACATGCACGTAATGACTATAACAGTATGAAATGCATTGGTTAAAAATAATTATTCAGAATTTATTTGGTGTCCATGTATACAATTAAAGCCCAATTTCAAATAAATAGGGCTAATACAATTAATAAAAGCAAAGCAGTTCATCTCTTTCATTTTTTGTAAAAGCATGAAAGGCAGTACAGTCACTGAAATAATTGCAAGTCAAAATAAAATCATACCTAGCTATAATAACATGCACGTAATAATTATGGGTACGTATTTACATTGGTAAAAAATAATTAATTAGCATTAATTTGGTGTCTAGATATACAATTAAAACCCGCTCCCAAATGAATAGTGCTAATAAAATTAATAAAAGCAAAGCAGTTTATCTATTTCATTTTTTGTAAAAGCATGAGAGGCAGTACAGTCACTGAAATAATTGCGAGTTAAAATAAAATCATACCTAGCTATAATTACATGCACGTAATAATTATAGGTACGTATTTATATTGGTTAAAAATAATTTATTAGCATTTTTTTGGCGCACATGTATACAATTAAAGCCTACTTCCAAATAAATACTGCTAATTAAATTTATAAAAGCAAAGTAGTTCATCCATTCAATTTTTGTAAAAGCATGAGAGGCAGTACAGCCATTGAAATAATTGCAACTTAAAATAAAATCCTGCCTATCTATTTAGATAGTAAATCAACTGCAACGTGAATAACAAATAAAACAAGTAATTAAACTGACGCTAGTGATTGCAGACTCTCACGCAATTAGAGCTCTGTTCAAGGGCACGGTCATTCAATTTAGCATGCACATAATAATATTAATATCATAGTACCTTGCCCACCTACTTTTACTTGTATAATTACTACATTTGAATAGGTGCTGCGCATTAGTATTGGTAGACTGTCGCACTCAATTATTAGCATGTGCATAGGTGCAGCTACAGTTTTATTTTCAATAAAAGTATAAGGTCACTGACTTGTCATTATATCAAGGACAGAAGCAAGACCAGACTTGTTTTTACTTTGCATATCCGGTATATAACTAGATATAGTCACCCGCATTAATTTATGGTGTACGTGCATTCGTTTTACATTTCGAAGAGCCTTTGATATAACATAGGTATATATATATATATATAATAAGTATATATAATAAGTATATATAAATAAATCTGTAGTTTAATGTATATGGTTTTCCAGAAAACTGCTTAATAATTTAATTATATTCTATCATATTAAATAGGTCGCTTTTTATTTATTAAAATTTAATTTTTATCCCATTTCAATACTTTCTGAGGTGCTTAATAATCACTTTGTATCCCATTTAATTATTTAGACATATTTTGAACTTGAAAGATAAATTATGGTTTTTTAATTTTAAAAAATGAGCCTATTTCTGACAAGACAAATAACGAATTTTTCTCCCATTTAAATAAATAGCCTCACTTATGAGCTGCTAAATATTCCACATTTATTCTGTTTTATCAATAATCCCGATTTTTTACTTATTATAAATCAATTTTTATCCTATTTAATAAGGCTGACTCGCTCAATGATCACTTTGTATCTCGTTTAATCATTTAGACTTGATTCACAGGCACAATGAAATTTTTGCCTAAAGAGTTAACTATATTTGTTGCTAATATGTTATCTAAAAATAATCTGTATTAGGTATCTTGAAAATTCCGACCGAGTTTTATGACTTCTTATTAAAAAATATGAAAAATAGGTTGTAAATGAAACGAGGCTTGAATAAAGATACGATATAACATAGTTAATAAGTTTTGTAACGAATTTGAGGCCTTTGTAAACTTTAAAGCAAATAACAGTAGCGTTCTGGTGCTTTGAAGCCTAGGGCCGGAGTGACGGCTGCTTTAGGTAGTCTAATGAACCAGGGCCTGCCTTTTAAGTTCACAGACTCAGGCTAACTAACACAATTACGGTGCAGAAACGTATACAAATTAAAAACTATGGGCATCGTAACCATAAACTAAACCATAAATAGGCTACTTGTAGCGCCGGGCCTGTTTGAAGCAGCTTCTGATGTTTTACTTTGAAAGGCGTGCGAATTAAATTTAATCAAAATTTACTGGATTAACTTTCTGGGTATAAGCTTTTTAATTTTTCCTTAACGTCAAGTGGTAATAACTGATTTTGCTAGCAGATTTACCATTTATGACAGTAACATATAAAGGAGAATTCTAAAATCTCTTTTTGCTTCAATGTCTGATAATAACTTATTTTTGGACTTATGTTTTGTTAACTAGAAGCTTCAGTATAAAATTGAGTGCGGTAGTTTACGGTTTATTATTAGTTACAAAGTTCCTTGAAGATAATTTAAAGCGCTAGTTGTCTTTACAAACTCTCAAAATAGAAGGTAATTTAAATTTGGAAGCTGCAAACAACGAGCTGAGGGAACTTTCAGTTCCAGAAATTATTCCACCAAGACAAGAGTTAGACCTGCAAATTTTTTATCCGCCATCGTCTTTTCAAAATTTATTTTCAAATTTTTGGGAGGTTTTGAAAAATTGCACCACGTGTTGTGCGTGTCTCCAACCTTTTTTATCTAATTTGGTTATTGCCTGTTTACTTGGTGGACACAATGTGTGCAGAAACTGTCGCAATAACATTATTGATACAGCACCCGCTTTAGAAGGACCCAAATGTCCCCTACGTCAGGAAAGCCTACTTTTAATAGTAACACCCTGCCGCAATCTCAACTAACTGGTACGAGACCTCGAATTCAAATGCAGACACGAAAAATGTGACAAAACGGTTAATTTCAAGAATTACAAACATCACCAGATGAATTGCATTCATTTTCAATTTGCCTGTCCAATAAAAGATTGTCCCTTCTTGGACACATCTTTAGTGTTTGATGCTCATTTTAAATCAGCACAAAGCTCGATGGTGCAACGAAAGTCAGGACTCTCAACGTCTTTCACATTGAAGTGGTCAGTTAAAGGCAGTTTGACCCACCAAAATTTTATCTTCTTGACGGGAGGAAGAGCAGCTGAAAAATTTTTATGTCGCTTGGAAAATCGACTTGGAAAAGATGAAGAAGAGCTGATAGTCGCTGTTCAGCAGTTGTATCGAGGCGATGTTGGACCTAATTGGCAGTTTAGTTTTACTATAAAAAACCAACCTGCAACCACTGATGAAAGAACTTACAGTTTTTCTTTTAGGGATGATGTTATACCCTTCTGCACTACTACAGAGCTTCACAATTCCCCCAAGGTTAACTCGATTCAAATTTTAAAAATAATGAAAAAATACTGTACCGAAGACCATCGAGAACGTCGAACTTGTTCCATCACTATACGCGTGCATGCGTATAATTTTGAATATTAAATGTCTTTGTTTATTATCTAACTTTATTTTTGTACTTTTTTTGTGCATTGGAAAATAAAGTGAAAAATCATTAAAATCTTCTCTGATTGATTTTTGCAAGTTTAATTGAATAGGGGTATAGATAATCACTTATGCCTAATATTTATCTTAACGAGCTGCTTATAGAGTGAAATACTAAACATTCAATTATTTTGTTGCCAATATTTTTTAATTAAGTAGATTTTGATTTATTGACATAAACTTGACTAATTAATTTACGTTGCTTAACTAAGGTACTTACGTATGTTGCATTTTCCTAACATAAATCCCATAATTCCATATTATTTATTTTATTATTCATTCGTTTATTATTTTAGTCGTTTTTAAACTGGTCTGATTTTGCTGAATTTATTTTAAACAGAATAGTGGCAAGTTAATAATACTGAAACTACCAGAATGTTGCCCTTACGGGATTTTAAAAGTGCAAAATGTTGTACCTACCCGGTATCATACTGGTTTAGACGAGTTTAATTTTAGGAGAACAAGGCGACCTGGGAGTCTACTAATTTGCATTTGAATATAATTACTGCGTCCTACTAGCTCGGGTGAAGGAAAGTCGAGCAGCAAAAACAACGCGATCCTCAAAACGTTCAAGCTACATGTTTTTGACCTTGCAAAATATTCCAGTTACATAATTTGAAACGCAAAATATTCAATTTGCATATTTTAAAAGTTCAAAGTATTTTATCTGCATATTTTAAAAAGCGTAAAATATTCTATTTACATGTTTTTGAAAATCGCAAAATATTTACTTGAATATTTTTCAAAATTTAGTTGATGCTTAACCACTCAGTTCTCATATTCTTTTCATTCGCACCTCGGCGCTTTTCTAGGTATTATTCGTACGCTAGCCATATTCCTATTCTAACAATTCGTATAATAATGAAAATGAATTATTTTGAGTGTTAGGAATTCTGCATTTTAAATGCATTTAAAAATGTATAAATACTATAATCGGGAAAAATATTACGTACACCCTGTCGCTCTAGAAAATGCAAGCTTATGGGCGGCAGCGTTCCTCCAGAAAATGCACCAAGAAGCAGAAACTGACGTTGGTTTTCGTTATTTCATCATCTAGAATTGCTAATATAATCTGAATCTATTATTTGATTAAACCTGATATTTTTGTTTGTTTTTTTTCATTTTCAACATCAATAAAATTTAGTTGAACCCTTAATATGTAGACTTTCCAAAAATCATTCATTTTAATAGGGTACGAATTGTTGGGCAATCTTTGCCACGTGGCCACGTGTACTCCAACCATTCGTACCCTGACTTTTTGTACCCCTTTCCTCCTCTCACCTTAACCATTCGTACCCTAGTCTCCCTCGTACCCGAAACATTAGCCTCTCGTGCGAAATACAACAACAGTTTTTATTTTTTCATTTTGCATAAGGCTAATTTAATTTTGGGTTGTATTATGCCCCCTTATTATGAATAGGACTGGGTGGCATAGAGGTTATGTAATGGAATCAATTAGCATTGGTAGGTAAGAATCAGTTTCTTACATATTACTATTCTCAATAATTTTAAATTCAAGCTTTATCATTGCACTAGCACAACCCAGGAGTTTCAACTCCCAACTTGCTAATTAATTTTTTGGCCACTTTTAAATTTCCATACTAGATCCAAGAATAATTACGCCATTTACTTAGGGTACCAGTTGTCAGGGTACGAGTGGGTAGGATGCGAATGGTCAGAGTACGAGTGACAAACGAATCTACAGGGTCAAGTTATAATATTAAATAACTATTCATAAAACTATTAACTTTAATAAATAATTTTAATACAATTTATTTACAAGAATGAAATGATTTAACCCAAGCCTTAATAACGTTAGTTGTCGTTCCACGTGCTCCGACGTTCACCCCGTTACTTTTATGCTACGCAAATCCCGTCCGACCAAATATTATTTTACATCGGATTGATAGTTTTTCTTTTTCTCAACAAAAAAAATAAAATGTTATTATTTATAAATTTATTATTTTTATAATTATTATGTTTTAAAATTAATGAATAAATAATTTGAGTTTTTTTATTCTAGGGAATAATTAACTTCGTTTTAATAATTAAATTAAATTTAATCATTTAAATAATTATTAATTATTAATAATATTAAAATTTACTCCGCATAACCGTTTCATAATTCTTACAGAAATTAGATATGGTCCACGCGCTTCTATGTAAATACGCGTCTGTATTATTAGTTTCATAATTTTATAACAGTAGTATTTATCAATATTATTTAAGAAATATTTAAATTCTTAAACGTTGTGAGAGAAAGTAAATATTTATTTACAACTGGCGCTACAATTGCGCTTGCCACAAGGACACAGTAAGAACAAAATACAATTTTAGGAAACAGTAAATGGTTTTAAAAGAACACAAGAAAATTTTTGCAATAGTATAATTTGTAGAAACTAGCTTTCAGATAAATTCTTATTATATAGATGATTATGAGCAATACGACACGAGCCTCGAATGGTAGCAATCACTATTTCATGTATTATTGTAGAAGGAAGCCGCATATCTTTTCGAAAAGACTCAAAAAAGCTGGAATAGTACCACGAGCACCCACAAGCAAACCTATGACTTCAAGATTCTTAAGCTGGTATTTTTCAAGAAAGTAAGGAATACATGGATTGTAATGAGCTTGCTTTTTAACGTTAACCTCATCAGCTTGACCAGAATGTTGCTCCATACGTATAGTAGGATCTAAAATATATCCAGACTTTGACTCAGTACGCCAGCAGATTATATCCACACGTTTAGAGGCCCCATCAGTAACTTCCTCAAACACATTCCAATCCAATGTCCTCAGATGCTTGGCAATTATTGATCTTACTTCATGATGTCTTATGTTTCTTAGTAAGCTTCCAACGTGGCATTTCCCCAGAACATGTGCAAGGGTTTCTTTCTCTGATCCTAGAGAACGACCTGGAATTGCTTTAACAGGATAAACATTAGCACTCATTTTCAATATATTCAACCACTCTGAGGAGGTTAATCCGCATTTGTTAATGATAATTTTGTTTGCGTATGGGCAGTCTTTATACATTTCAACCCCTTGTCCTCGAAGCGAAAATGTACACCATTTTTCAAACTCTTTGTTCCTCAAAGATTGACGTAAAATTTTTGCAGGCTTAGTTTTTGGAGAAGATTCAACCTCAGCTTGAATTGTCTCTTCATCAAGCTCCAACGCTTCAATGCAGCTTTTCATTTCAAAATTTAGATCTTTGACAAATGAAACGTACGGATCAGTGGAACTTAACAAAACAACACATATATTGTAATGTTGTATAAATGCTTCCCATGTAGAGCGCATTACTTGTAAGCCCCTGTGCTTTGTTGAGCAGTACAAAAGAGCGTTAGGAGAATCATGCGGAATTGCCAAAATTTCTTTAACTGAACTTCGTATTAATTTGTCCAAATCTTCTAAGAATTTTTTCGGGAGTTTATTCAGAGGAGCAGTTTGAAGGAAGTAAGTTAAACATGGCCAAAGATACTGGTTTATGATACCGATTTTTTAATTAGGAAACAACATAGGGGTCCCCCAATGATCTCCTCTGTCAATCTTCCCACGTAGATTTTTGGGGACGCGTTAGACTGTTGTTGTTGTTGGGGTTCCTAAACGAACAAAACATACAGGTTTTTTTATAAATTTTACTGACAATATTGTGATTCACAATAATTACTGTATTTTATTTAAGAACAAAATTTGAATTAAATCACAATATATAACTGAACAATGCTTCTGTAAGATTCTGGAAAAGATGAATATACGAACACAGTTTTGAATTTTTTGAAAAAAATTATCCAAGTATTAAAATTCCTACGCTAAACTTTGAGAATTTGCTTTATTTATATTACGAAAATTTAAAAAGCAGTTGAAAATTGTAATTATAACATAGCAGCAAAGTTTTAAAAGAAACAGACCTTTGAGTTTGGAATTTTGACATCGCACCACCTCCCCTGAATGAAGTGCCTTTGACCCAAGGCCTTAACCTGGGAATCAAAAGTTGAAAATCGGATAAATCCATACCCTTTGGACTGCCCGGTTTTGAGGTCCTTCTTGACCTGCGCAAGTGTTAGGTCCCCGAAGTCTTCAAAATATTCCCGCATTTCCTCCTCAGTTGTTTTCCATGGCAAGTCCAACACAATCAAATCCGAGCATCGCTGGTTCAGTTTACTTTTTTCCAGAGCCTTCGTCATCCCCATCGTCTACTTTTCTTTTCTTGTCCTCGACTGTAACAGAAAAAATGAAATTATGTAGTGACACACGAAACCACACGCTACTCAACTCACTGAACAATCTCAATGTTGAAGTCTACACAGTGGGGAGATGTATAGGGCCTAATATAATGTATTACTATTTTGTCATTGTATAGATCTACGACTAAAATAAACTACCTTCGGGCAACACACAGTAGTAAATGTAAATGTTACCCCCCCCCCAACCGCTTTTATCGGGGGCATGAAATCGACCGTCCGCGAGACGAACGCCTCTCATACTCTCATTCCACCCGATTTTTCGTTTAAGAACTTGAGACCAGTAACTCCCGGGTACTGAGCAGCCAGTGTCGTTAATAGCAGAGTGACATCGGTCTCCGTGGGCAGTTCAATGGACTCCGCGTCTACAGCTTTTGCCACTTGCAAGTAATCCGATCCCATTTTAATTTAGATTTAAAGTTCGTATTTCTTAACACGTTTCTGAAATAATTGAAAGTACATATAAAGTCATAAGCATCAAATTCAACCCGTAGTCAATGTATTTTTAATAAGGCTTCTTCCACTTGGGCGGGACATAAGAAGAACTGTATATATGATATATGGACTATTAAAGCGCAAAATGTATTATCTGCACCTTTAATGTGGAAATGTTTCAAAAATTTTAAATATACTTGGAATGGGAAAAATATGATATCTAAACCATTAAAAAGAAAACCCAGTGAAAAAATATTAACTATACCTTTAATGAACACAAAGCTGTATGTTCACTATTAAAGTGTAAAATGTACCATATTAACCTTCTAAGTGCAAAATATGATATATGCAACATTCAACCGCAAAATGTATTATCTGTTCCTTTTATGAGCAAATAAATTTCATACGTACACCATTAAACAGAAAAATATATTAGCTAATCGTTTAATGTGCAAAATAAAATATCTGCACCATTAAAGTCCAGAATGTAGTGTCTACACCACCGCCAATGCCAATGCGAAAAATGTATTATCTGTACCTTTATTGTACAAAACTGTTTATGTATTTAAACCTATAAAGTGAATAATGTATTAAATAATAATTATAAATTTAATGTTCAAGCTCAAAGTATGATACGTATCTAAACCATTAAAGTTAAAAATTTATTAGCTTTGCAGTAACAGCTAAAATTAAATGATCTGTATTATTACATTTCAAAATTCGATATCAAATGCAAATTCATATAGTCATAGTGTAAACTGTGGTGTGGTGTCTATCACATCTAAAATGCAAAACGTCATTTGTGTGTCCACTAATGTACAAAGTGCAATTTTAACACCACGAAAATGCAAACTTTGGTATCTACTTCATTAAAGTGCAAATCACAATATCTACTCCATTACACTGCAAAATACAATATCTACTATAATAACAGTAAAGCATAGCTTAACGAGTTTAGTGATACTAGTCTAGGAGACTAGCGACTTGATCAATGTGGGCAGCTATGTTTTAGTTTTAGTGAGCTAGATTTTTTCTGAATGTGTTTTTCTGAAATTGCCGCGTAACATGTAAAGACATTACAAAGTCAGAGTAAACGAGTAAAAAGTGCAAACACAATTTCCTGAAATGAAAACATGAGCTTTTCCCATTTCCCGTTTTCATCAATTTACTTTTTTTACGGGGGAATGTTATGCAGTTCAAATAAAGTTAAGACATCATCATTGAATATTTAAGCAAATGTATAGATTTTACATTTTGCAAGTTATTTTGACTTATTAATACATACGATTACCAGCAAAAATGATTCGTAAACATTAAGGAGAACAGATTATGCTTGAAAAAAAGTGGAGAAAAGGGCAGAGTGAACCTACATTGATTTTCTCCGATGAGGTTGTCAAAGGTCA
Source organism: Dicyrtomina minuta (assembly GCA_949802685.1). NCBI lineage: Eukaryota > Metazoa > Arthropoda > Collembola > Symphypleona > Dicyrtomidae > Dicyrtomina > Dicyrtomina minuta. Next base: position 7,380,720 of record OX461811.1, read on the forward strand.
AGAAGGAAAACGCTCAGATCAGACAGACGAGTGATTTAATCGGAACAGCAACCAGTCAGTCAGTCAGGCTCAATCAGTTCAGATCACAGAGACAGACTCAGGCAGACAGACAACAGTCGAAATTTCAAATTTAGCTTTTCAACAATTTTAACACTCAAACTTGAAACCTACAAAAAATTTAAATCAAATATTTTGAAATTGAATCCAAAATCAAACCAGACCAAACCTCCAGCCAGACTGTAATAATTAGAATACATACAAACTGTAAATTAAATATCAAATCCAACAACAACAACAACAACAGACGCCCTTTACCTTCAGCAGTTAGTTAATATTTGCAAATCCACAACAGCAACCAGTCATTCAAACAGTCAGCAATCCAAACAATCGTAGCCCGGTGATTTTAACCAATGCAATCAAAGTCAGAATTCAAGAAGGAAGTGTCATAGGAAGGAAAGATATGAAGTGAGAAATATTCTGAATTAAATATAATTAAGTATTTAAAACTAATTCTGGTTTCGTTCAGAAATTCTATTTCCAAATCGAATGTACGAGAAATGTGGATGTGGTGTTGAATGGGATTGAGGCAGGAGATGAATGGGAAATGGGGAGCGTCGGTAGTTGGTCTGTCTGGTAGTTTCTTCTTTCCTAGAAAATCGATACATCGGCTCGTCAGAGAGACGCGAGTTTTGTGTATTTTTACACAGGTGGTCCGTAAATGATGGCATTCAAATTCTGGCTCTTTTAGGACTCACCCACCCATCCTCATTTCCTCATGTCTTCACTTTCATGTTACTTAAACGGCTATCTTTAGCATATCTTGTCGTCAATATCCAACTATACCCAATGAATTTACCTATGACATAATGTATGGACCATCGTAGAGGGGTTAAAGCAGCCGCAGTAGTGAGAGTGAAAGGAAAGTGAGAGATGCGGTGCGGATGTGACGAGGGCGAGGGGAAAGAAGAAGAGCTAAAAATAGAACTTCGGCCTTCAGCTCCTACCACGACACAACACGACGGAAAAGGTTCTAAAGAAGAAAAACCAAAAACTACTTTATTAGTTTATTACAAAAGGCACTAAAGACAGCTAGAATTTTAAGAGACTGTGACTGTAGAGTTGTAGAAATAAGAAAAGATATTCAGATTTCTCACACAGTGCCAGTGCCAGTCACTGCTTGTCATTTCAAATTCAAAGTGTATGCTATTTAATTCCAATGACTAAAAATGTTTTTGGAAATGTTTCCGGGAATGTTTCCAAAAAGGCTTCTACTCCTACGCCTACGCCTCCCGATTTAAAAGAGGACTAAGAAAAAATTGCAATTTCAAGGCGTTGTTTAATTACCTAAAAGGAGAGTCCACTTTATTTTTATTCCAGATTGCGTACTTAACTCTTATTGAAATAACAAAACGATAACGATAACGAACTATACAATAATTCAACTCTTCGTCTATAAAAGTACGAATGGCAAGAAAAAGGAAAGTATTACAAAAAAAACTACACCATAGTCTTAACTAATTGAAGGGTCATACAAATATTAATTACAATTTAAATATTTTATAGGTCACGTGTAAGACCAACATGACACGAAGATGATTTTATTAACTTATAAAAGTACTTATAATTATTAATTACGTAGTCAAACTTATGAATAGATTTTTATTTCTCAAATTCTAAAAATTTCCACGCAGTCTTCCCTGAGAACCACGCTCTCCAGTTTGAAGAGATTTTTGCCCATAATTTTGTGTAGTTGAGCTTCGACCTCCACCCTGTTCCTTTTGCTGCTTTTGACCCTGCCTTCGACCTTGCATTACTCCAGTGAGCTGAGGATCAAATTTGGTTTCAACATGAAATGCATATACTATTATCTTATAAAATAACATGCACTTAGATCCATGCAAATTGTTCTAGATGATAGTTAAGCACCATGTTAATTACAATCACCTGACTTAAGACAGCTGAGACGAGGGCTTGACTCAGCTGTGGGGAAAAATTCAAATTTCCAAGTGCAGCATCCATCATCCCCCCCCCTGGCCGTTTCCATAACCAACTCCACCGGAACCGGAGCCGGAACCGGACTGCGCCAAACCGATGACTCTAACACCACCTCCCAGGCCACGATTCGATCTAAATGTACTTTGTTCTTGTTGAAAAGACTCTGAATGAAAACGAGAAATTAATCACAAATTACTAACAATCAATAAACTATGCCTTTAACTGTCACTATTAAATACTTGCCAAAACTCAGATAAAACCAAACTAATGCCTAACAAAATAGACGGAAAAGCTAACCTTCGTCCTCGGAATCGTCCCGTCTGGAGTCTGGATGAGTCCTTTCGAGACTTGGGATTCGCATCCGCAACAATGACAGAAATATTTGTGATAACGTGATCTTCCCCAAAGAGGTATTGAGCCACATCCGCATGCAAAAACGTTACAAATGCAAATCCGCGAAATGGTCTATTTGGGATAAAGACGTGGGAAACTTCCCCGAATGAAGAAAAATATTCACGAAGGTCATTCTCGGTCACATCCTCCGTCAATCTTCCCACGTAGATTTTTTGGGACGCGTTAGACTGTTGCTGTTGTTGTTGTTGTTGTTGTTGGGGTTTCTGCACAAACGACAAACATAGGGTTTTTAATTTAACAGAGACTATTAATTAATATTAATACTCACAAGGGACAGACGCGACATGACCATTACATAACTTAGAAGGACTTATTTTAAGAAGTCAGGCTACTTTTAAAAAGTACAGATCCAAAGTAACTCGAGTGCATTTTGCATCGTTTGCCTAGAATGGCGCGGCAAATTTTTAAAAAAATCAAATTTTAAAACTTTGCTGCTCTGCAGCTTCTACAGTTCTTAACTAATTTTGAAAAAATTTCAATTTTTCTGATTCTGAGGCTATTGATTTTAAACGTAATCTCCGGATTTTTGAAAATTCGAAAATTTTAATATTTTTGGAAACATAAGTTTAAAAAACTGGGCCTGAAAAATACAGACTTGCTAGATTTTTTGAATACAATTAAAATGTTGTGAGAAAAACTGAATTACTTTCAGTGCAGTGTTCAAAGAAAACAAAAACCAAACCTTTGACTTTGGAATTTTGACATCGCACCACCTCCCCTGAATGAAGTGCCGCTGACCCAAGGCCCGAACTTGAGAATCAAAAGTCGAAAACCGGATAAATCTATACCCTTTGGACTGCCCGGTTTTGAGGTCCTTCTTGACCTGAGCAAGAACTACGTCACCGAAGCCTTCGAAATATTCCTTCATCTCCTCCTCAGTGGTTTTCCATGGCAAGTCCAGTACAACTAAATCCGTGCATCTCTGGTTCAGTTTATTTTCAAATCTTTTATTTTTCGCAGAGCTCCCTCCGTCATCACTGCCCGACTTTCTTTTCGTAATTATCCTCGATTGTAAACCGAGAACATTTTTGATAGTTACACACTCTAGTCAACTGACAATGAATAACAATTATTGAATTATTCCTATAGTTCTCCGGCTAAAAAATGACCAACCTTTGTTCAACACACAGTAGTAAATGTGATCCTCCCAACCATCTTTGTCGGGGGCATGGAATCGATCGTCCGCAAGACGAACTCCTCTCATTCCACCCGATTTTTCATTCCGGAATTTGAGACCGGTGACGCCCGGGAATTGAGCTGCAAGTGTCGTTAAGAGCAAAGTGCCATCAGTTTCCGTGGGCAGTTCAATCGACTCCGCGTCCACAGCTGCCGCAACTTGCAAGTAATCTGATCCCATTTTAATTCAGATTCGGGATTCGACTTCCGTAACGAGTTTCTGTAAAAAATAAGGGATAAAAATCAGGTCTTAAAAAATTATACTTTCTGTATTTCTTTTTCAAAAAAATAAAAATTTTAAAATAAGAATTTTTAAAAATCTTGAAATTATTTTTTAAAAAAATGACTGAAGATGACAAAAACTTAATTTTATCAAAATCATATAAGAACTGTAGAAGTTATAGGGCGCGGCAAAGTATCTAAATTTAAATTTTTTTGAACTTTTTGGCGGGTCACTGTGACCAAACAACGCAAAATGCACTAGAGCTACTTTAGATTTGTGCTATTCAAAAGTAGCCTGATTTTTTAAATAGGTCTATTTGAAATCTGTGTGTATCATGCCGCGTCATTCCCTTCTTAGCCAGTATTGTAGTTTTATTTAATAGGTGTGAATTGTTTACGATGTTAGACTTAAAGCTCTTTAATAAAGCATATAATTACATTTTGAATTGGGTTTCTCCTGCAGTATTATTAATGCTCAATCAGAGATGTTCTTAGTCTTGCCTGTTTTAATAAAATTCATTAAATATAGACTTTACATTACTTGGCGAGAAGGGGATGAGTTACACTATTTTGAACTTGAGTTCAGGGGAAAAATATCTGTGGGGAAAAATGTCTGGAAACTGCTATCAACAACTTTGAGTGCAAAATGTATTGATGAGTACGTCCTAAAGTGCAAAAGATCTTGTCTCCCCTGCTGTATGTGTGTTTAACGGTAAAAAGTCGTAACTGCATGTAGCTTTGCATATTATGCAACTCCAAAGGAACAACAAAATATGAAAAAGCATCAATAAAAAGGTGACCATTTGCTCTACAAATTAAATTCTTTTTGCCCTGCAACCATTGCATCCATGTCAGTACATAGTAAGTTGGAGGTTAGAGCAGGAGCCAGTAAATATTTTGATTTTGGAAGCAAGCTTTATAAACAGGTTAGTGCCAAAATTCGAATGTTCATCATTCTTAATTTTGCATTACTTTTTACTGTTGTTTTTGACATTTATAATTCAAAATGTTAGGCGAGTGAGTAGGGCTATGAATTACTTTATTACTTAAGTATCAAAAATGTTGATTAGGTCACGATTACCCGGCATAGCAAATTATTTGTTCACTAACATAAGTTCTGCGATAATATTCATTGTTGTTTTCTTGCTAAAAGTTAAAGATTGTTAAAAAATCAATAGCTAACGGCTTTGCATTCTATAGGATATAAAGACCTGTGTAAACTCTTATTATTTAGAAACATAGTAACGCTTTAAAGGTGGGACGTAATACTATTTAATTTATATCATTTATTCACAATAAATTATCTTCCTAGTTTACAGTGTGTGCTACATCGAGATACTAGCGTAGCTATGGAAGTTTCTGATTTTGTCGAAAAGCCGTTGTTGGAGAAAATCCAAGAACTGTTGGAACGAAAACCTGAAAATTGCGACGTGACTTTTTGTGTGGGAAAAACCAAGAAAATTTTGAGGGCACTGAAGGTCATTTTAAAAGCTTCATCGCCGTTTTTGGAGAAGGAATTTAAGGAGAAATGGGAAGTTGCTGTGGTTAAGGAAAGCGACGGCATCCCGCTTCCTGAGTTCGATCCCAGTGCATTTGAACTCTTTGTCAAGGTAGGTCGTTTACTTAAGTTTCAATTTTTGTTTATTACTATTAACCACAATCAAACGTTGACTTAAAGTGTTTCAAAAACAAGGCCCCTCGCTGACTCAAAAGCAGAATATCGTATCTGTACTCAATGTATTAAGTTCATTTTTAGATGCTGAGCAAGCATCTATTGGTCTGGTGTCTGTCTGTCTGTCTGTCTGTCTGTCTGTCTGTCACAATGTCGGTTGGTCGCACGCTACAGGTCGCATTTTTGAAGCTTTTAAATTGAAACAAGCTTTAATCGCCCAGAAAAGCGAGGGAGAAGTGCTGTATAGTTTTTGGTTATTATTGAAGTTATAGTTTGTTTGCAATTAGCAGTCAAACCGACCAAGAATAAAATCAATGTTTCAATATAAAAAAAAATCCGGCGCTTCGCGCCGGATTTGTCGACCGGGGGCGGGCCCGAAGTAGATGCTGAGCTTTAACAAATTCGCAACACAATTTATGTAACGCTAAAAGATGATATAAGATTTATGGAAGCTCCCCTACCATCAATAAGCCATATACGAATGTGCGTAGCATGTAGTTAAATATAGCTGAATAATTTTGACAAATTGCACTATTCACAAATGACGTTATTTTTAGAGGCTCTTCTACCATCAATAAGCCATGTATGGAAGTACGTGGCATGTAGTTAAATATAGCTGGAAAACTTTTGAGAAGTGCCTAATTTAGAAATAACGTCATTTATAGAGCCATCTCTACCACCAATAAGCCATATACGAATTTACGTTGCAAGCAGTTAAAGAAAGCGTTGGAAAAAACATTAAATTTATAAATGGGCGTACTGAAAACTGTTATATTTAAATGACGTCATTCTGGACGATCCGTAAATATTTATACTCTATACAAGTATATCCATGAGACGCTGTTGAAATATGTTGGAAAAAGTTTTAAAATTGGGAATGGGGGTACTTAAAACTACAAAATGTGAAGGACGTCAATATGGACGATCCCCGAATATTTATATACTATACAGGTATATATAACATGTAGTTAAAATAGGTTGAAAAAAATTAAAGTTAAGGATGGAGGTACTTGAAACTATAAAATGTGAAGGACGTCATTATGGGCGATCCCTAAATATCAATCCCCCAATATCTATAAACTATATAGCAGTGTAAGACACGGAGCCGGTGACCGGTAGGACCGATCGCACTGACCGAAGCTCCGGTCAGTAAAATCGAAAACATAGCAGGCACGCGCGGGCTCATTTTTTTTTCTCGAAGCTCATCGATGCTCAAAAAGCGCAAAAAGCTCATAGAGCTTTTAGAGTCCTGAAATTTGATATCCGTAGTGGGGTATTTGAGCCCAAAAGTGTAAGAGTGACCGATATGTCGTAAAGGTTGTTTTGGACTCATACTGTTATAAAAAAAATATCAGAGATACTGTGTAATGTAAAAGTATGATGAAATATAAATATATTGTATTATTGTATACGATAGTAATAATATATGAATCACACTGATCACACACCGACACCGTAGCTGGCACTATTCACTATTCTGACACGGGATATAAGATAAAAGTAATAGTCAGCGGTACGAGTGAGTGATGATTACTAGTAATAATAGTAATAGTAATATTAGTTTAATATTAGTTAATTAATTAATTAATATACTGATACCTATACCCTGTGTTGTGGTGTGGCGGACTGAGGCGCAGACGGTGTCAGGTGTCGGTGTCAGTGGTGTCACAGTGAATCAAGTATAAGTTTTCTGGCTGATGGCTACTGTGCTACAGTAGTAATGTATCTACTGTATCTTTATATATACATGAAGTTAGGTGGATTTATTATGGGCATGAGAATAAAATTTGTAATTTCAACTATATAACTTCTCTTGAATTTAATTACAAGAAAATAAAAATAACTGTTTTTGGTGAAACTGAGCCCGAGCGGGATAAAAAAAATTTAAATTATTTTAAATATTAAAAATTCGCATTTTGGGCTTCCGCAAATTAATCAACAATTATTTACTTATCCTATTAATTTTTATCTGCATATTTTAATAATTTTGAATCGTTTGCATTTTTAAATAAAGGTTATGTGCCATTGTTAACAAATTTGGTGTTAATGGCTTAATAGCTACAAAATTGCGGTATTAAAAAATTTTAAAATGTCAAATTCAATATTTTATTTTTTAAGCATTGTTGGTGCATGTGAATGTTGCAAGTTGCATGCATATATTGCATGCAAAGGCGCATACTTTATACTGAAACCGAAAAATGATAATGACTGTGGAGTGTGAACACCACGGAGACGGAGCACCAGATGAAGAGTCGACTCTTTCTGAATGTTGTAATCCGAAAGAGTTCGGCCGTCTTCGAGTTGCTTCCCGGCGAAGATCAATCGCTGCTGATCTGGGGGATCCCTTTTTTATCCTGGATCTTGGCCTTCACGTTGTCGATGGTATCGGAGGGCTCTACTGTCTCTACTTCTAAGGTTATGGTTACACAGTGCTTAATGCTGTGCAGGAGAGAAGTAGAGAGTAGAGATTACTGTACATTACTGCACATTTTTCATTTCATGATAGTGTTGGTTTTGTGCGAAGTTCAAATTCAAAATAAATTGGAATGTAGAAAGAAAAAGTTTTGTAAAACTTTCTAGTTTGCAATTATAGTAAAGCATAAAAGCCCAAAAGTGTAAGAGTGATCGATATGTCGTTTTGGACTCATACTGTCATAAAAAAATATCAGGTACTTAAATCAAAACGTATGTAAATGTATGATGAAATATGTTGTATACGATAATAATAATATATGAATCACACTGATCACACACCGACACCGACACCGTAGCTGGCACTATTCTGACACGGGATATAATATAAAAGTAATAGTCAGGGGTACGAGTGAGTGATGATTACTAGTAATATTAGTAATAGTAATAGTAATATTAGTTTAATATTAGTTAATTAATAAATTAATCCACTGATACCTATACCCTGTGTTGTGGTGTGGCGGACTGTGGCGGCAGTGGCGGGGACGGTGTCAGGTGTCGGTGTCAGTAGTGTCACAGTATATTGAGTATAAGTGTTCTGGCTGATGGCTACTGTGCGGCAGTACAGTAGTAATGTATGTATGTACTGTATCTTTATATATACCTGAAGTTAAGTAGATTTATTATAGACTTGAGAATAAAATTTGTAATGTAAACTATAAAACTTTTCTAAATTTAATTACAAGAAAATTGTAACTTGTTTTGTGTACTTACTTCATTCGTAAACACATTAATTAAGCAAATTAGTTAAATTAGCGCACAAGCTACTTAGTGCTGCAATTTTTGCAGTGCACAAACCGTTATTGTGATACGTTAGCTCCGTAGTGTCAAACCTTATTTAGTGCACTAGTTTGTTTGTGCCTCTCCTAATTAAATGCACCAACTACTTAGTGCTTCACCTAATTTGCTGCACAAACAACTTTTGTGCACAAATAACGTAAGTGCACAAAATAGTTATTTGCATCAGATAAATGCACAAATTATATAGGCTTATCTGCGGATAACACGCAGAATCTACTTAGTGCAGCAACCTATTTGGTGTATTAACGGTTTTATTACACAAATGACAATTGTGCAACAATTAAATGGATGGGCCAGACACGTACTTATACACTTAATTAAGTGCATAAATAACTTTATTTAACCGATTTAGTATACGTTGCAACAGTGTTGAAGCTTTAAATATTTAGTACGGCAATAAATCTAGTGCACAACCTATCGTAGTGCACATTTAATTACGGCGTTGCAATTTTCTAGGTTTACAAGTTAGTGTTCACGCTATTTACTAAGTGTTCACATTATTATTACCTTCAAATTGTCTCCTATCAGTGTTATCTAATGGTGCCGGATAAAAATAACGCTATTTCTATAAAGAGTATGTCACATTGTAGAAACAGCAACTACATAAGACCAAAATTACTTAAAATAGAGCACATCTCACATTTAAGTGATATTATTAAGTTCCAGTAATTCCAATTTTTACCTATTATATTAATTACCCTAGTTCATAGTTAAAGTGGTTTGTTATTTAAAATAATTTAAAAAATAAGAGGCCCACTTTTTAGTTATTTACAAATTATTTTACAATTACAGTTTGTAATTGTATATTGTTGGTGTTGCAGCATGCTTTAACATATTTATTATTTGAATTTTTAGGTATTATAGAAAATTTTGCATCTCAAAGTGTAATGCCTTATTACACCAAATAAATATTAATTAAACAATTTAGTGTTAATAAATTGGTAAGCCATAATTGTTTTTAAGAATGTAATAATTTCACCTTTAATTTATTGTTGTATTAAGTGTAAACATAGTGCTGTAGCAAAGTGCATAGTACTGCTACTTTTGTATTGTGAATAAAATGCCTGAATGGTGCGCACACTGCTAGCATATAGATCATACACCGCCTTTAAAGTGCATTGAGAAGATCATGGACTGTAATGCACACATCAATAGAGAAATATAGCGTATGGATCATTATTAAAACATTTTGACTATATTTTATTATAAGTCATTTGCATGTTAAACAAAATAAATATTTTTTGGACATGTGGGCGCTATATAGAGCTTATATAGGTGTGGTCGAGGTATATTAAAATCATTATTATTATGTTGTTAGGCTTACAGTCTTCGGACAAACAGACAGCATACAGTGCAAACAACATTAAAGCTTTAGCTTTACTCGACTTTTTAATTATACATAAAATTCTTTTGCATTGTTCATTGGACAAGACACTTATGATATTAGCAGCAACCAGTGTCGAAGCCCAAACCAGCACAAGCACTAAATCCTGGTCATGTTTTTCTACGTAGACACTAATCACCTATGATATCTGCTTCTATTAATACAATCAGTTTTAACTTGTTTACTTCGCAGTGTGAATATTAAATGTTTAAAAATCGTAAATAATAAATAACAGAATTTAAGATTCGTGCGTAAATATTAATAATTTTAATAGGACGTTTCCAAGCATCCTCAAGATGTAAGCATGCCTACTGAAATAAGTACCTTACTGTAGAGACATCACTGACGGCGAATACAGTAAACGTTAGGACCTACGCTAGATTTGGAAGTTTGCAATTCATAAATGTGTAATATTTATTAATATTTATAATACAATATTTTCAGACTCCTAAATTTATATGATTGCACATAATTGTAGCCACAAACTGAAGTAACAGAAGGCCTTCGGGACCTGTGTTTAGATTTTTATAAGATTCATTTTATTCATTTTGATTATTGTTAAAGCCATGATAATTATTCCATTGTTTTTAAAAATTTTTCTGTATTATTGTTAATATTTATAGTACCAGCGGCCGGTCACGGGTGCAAAAAGTCACAATCATGGATTTTTTAATTGTTGCTTGACTTGATAGAAGTCAGTTGAAAGATTTAAATACAATTTTATTTAATTATGAAAATTCCATGATGTTTTGATAGTCAGTGTCAATGCTTGTTCGACAGCATCAGTTGGTAAGGAGCTGTCCATAAATGATATTATCGGTAGGGTCAGTTGAGGTAGTCGTGTATTGATGACATGCCATGTTAAAGATAGCCATTTATGCAATGATTAATGTGGGTCTTAAAAATTATGATTTTTTGATGATATCATTTATGGACAGCTCATAAGTTGATTTACTTTGTATTAACAAAGATTTAATATGATTGTCCTTAGTCACTGATCATTAGTTCATATAGCTGTTATAGTTGAAGTTTACGAAATTATATGTTCACTCACTCCCTACAGTTCATCAATTCATAATTATCAGTAGTATTCAGAAAATGAACTTTGAAATTAAAAACAGAGATCACGCACTGCCCATTTAAATCCACAATTAAAATCAAACAGTTCAAAATTTTGCATAGAAATTTCAGTTTAATTACACAGATTTCAACAAAAAAAAGTCGATGGTCCCCGTCTCTGCTCACAACTTAATACAAAACTATTAACAATTACATCCAAACTCAGCGTGAGCACCAAAATAATCAAAAATTATAGTCAGTTGTAGTCAGGAATGTGTTGTTGATTTTGACATACAGAGTGGTGCCACTACTTTACGTCCTTATTACGTAGAACGTTTAAGCTTAGCATGCAATACAAAAATAAAAATGAAAGGTACACAAGTTATGTAAGGTAGGCACATAATAATTACACTCTTAAATTATGTATATTTTGTACATAGGTCTACATATAATTATACCACATACATGCATATGTACATATAGCATCGCCATTAAATAAATGAAAACAAGATAATGCAGTATATATACAGTATCTGTATAATATCTATTTAGAAATCTATTTGTCCTCAGGATGAGTCGTATTCTATAATAATTTTCTTTTGCCAATTTAAAGGATAGTTGATATACATTATAAAATATATATGGTGCTCAAACTTTAAAATTAAGTAATGGCACTGGTTACATAACATTTCATTTACTATCAACCTCTTGTCAAACTAAGTTCATTTAGTCCAAGCTTTAATAAAGCCAAGAGATAGTTTACATTTAAACAACTAAACCACTGTAATGTAATTAATTAGCTGTCACTATTTTAGTCACCCTGTCACATCAGCCCTTTGTCCAGTGCATTTCAAGTTTCAAGTTGTTCTTCCTGGCTTTGAAGCACTCGCTGGAAATTCAAAGGGGTCAATCAAAGACGTGCGTCAGGTAGATTAAAGAAACCTGTTGACGGTCAGGTGAGTTGCAGATATTTTTGTCGGCTAGGTTGCAGTCGACCCAATACATATCCTAGTGTGTGGTCAGTTGCAGAATTCGAGCGTTAGGTTGGTTGCAGAAAATCGTCGGCTGTCGGGTAAATTGCAGAATGTTTTGTCGAATGAGTTGCACTTTTACCTGACTACCGTTGGGTAGATTGTATCGAATTTCGTCGGCCGTCGAGTGTGTTGCAGTTCCCGTGCATGCACCATCTGCGTAGTGCATACACTGCCTGCATGGTGCATACACTGTCTGCGTGGTGCATACACTTCCTGCATGGTGCATACAATGTCTGCGTAGTGCATACACTGTCTGAATAGTGCATTTGCATGCATAGCGCATACTGCATGCTGAAACTAAATCAAATAATATTGGGTCCAGATTGCGGACACTACAGCATAGCGGAGGGCAACGTCAGAGGCTGCTACTTTTCGATCTACTGTTGGTTTGAATTCTGTGATACTTCCTTATAATTATAATGTAATTGTATCGGTAATCAATAATATAATTGATAGTGTTGCAACAAATACAGTGGCTGTTGGGGCTGCATTGACTAAAGTGGGTGACTGATCGTGGGATAATAAATGAAGAGGGTGACTCTTTGTTTGGTGCATTGATTAAAGTAGGTGAGTTACAGTGTTGCGCTGACAAGAGCGGGTGACTAGTAATGTAATACTGCTATAACTTGGTGACTACCCTACAACGTTTTTTAAAAAGGCACACCAGCCGGCGATGGTCAGCCAAAACGTAACGTCTGCTAAATATCTATTTCTCAAATATAAAACAAAATATTACCGTATGCTGTGTGCATTAATAACCGTTTCTGTTACTCGTTTTATTATTATTTTAACAATTCTAGTGTATCAGTAATTTTTATTTTATTTCGTATTGTGTTATTAAATATGTTTACTTTTGATTGTAATGATAATAACATTAATTTATTTATTAATATAATAATTGTATTATCATTTTACGCTCATTATTTAATAAAAGGTGACATGATTTAGAATTAAGTTTAATTAGGAATTATTTTAATTATATTTATTAATTATTATAAACACGAGAACTTTTTATTCGTTGCCTATTATTTTAATGCTTAAAATTAAAAATTAAATGTCCTTTGGTGTTTGTGTTTATTATATATTATTTATGCATTTATTGATTTATTTTCATTTTTATGGTGTTACGCCAAGTAGTATTAGTATTAGTCATATTAGTATTAGTATTGAACATTTTTTGTAGGTAGGTAGAATTTACTTCCAGTACCTAGGGGGTTGGCTCAGATTGGGGGAGATTGAGGTAAAAGCTCAATGAGGTGGAAAAAATTTTCCCTCAAAAAAGGAAGCGGGACCGGAGGAGGTAAAATAGATAAAAAGAACGGTGTTGAACGATTTCCCTCCTCCGGGCTCAGGCTGGCTCAAATTGAGGTAGTTTTTTCTTGAAAAAGGGACCCTCGGTCAATTTTTTTTAAGGGCTCGTTAGGGACCGATTGGCTTGCACTGCTATATAGGTATATTTATAGCTTGCAGTTATAATAGGTTGGAAAAAATTTAGAAATTAGAAATGGGGGTACCTAAAACTATAAAATCTGAAGGACGTAATTCTGCACGATCCCTGAATATGTATGTATTATATAGGTATATATGACATGTATTTAAAACAGGTTGGAAAAAATTTTGAAATCATTTACAGACTATCCCTAAGTTTGTATATATGTGCGTTTGTTGGTTCGTAAAAAAGCTATATCATTGGTAAATTTCGTTTGTTTATATAAATAAAACTTTACAAGCAGGGGCCAGGCACCAATGGCGCCATCAAAATTCACCAACATTTTGGACCTACTCTCCCGCCTTGTTGTCTTCTTAACGATTGCTTAAATGGCTATCAATAACATGGGGTGTCTTGTTTTCTGAAAGTAGCTCACCCTCAATTTTAGTGACGCCATTTGTGTTTTGCCCCTATCAGCCAACTATACCTACACTACACGTAGGACCTGAAGTCTGTGTGAATGTCCATAGATTTCTCCGGGAGTGGGAGCGTTTAAACAAAAAAGCACCTACAATTTAAAATAAAAGTACCTAAGTATATTTGTACGTAGCATGTAATGCAAGGAGCACTCAGGGCCGAAACAAACTGGGTTTTTATACGTGTATATTTTCGAGTGAAAAAACTTTTGATTCTTGGTCCATTTGACTGCTTATTGCAAAACAGTTACCTAATAGATTGTTCCTAAAAACTATACATCACATCTACATCGCATTTGTGAATTTTTAAAATTTATTTGGTCAAGATCGCTTTGAAAATGCGACCTGTAGCGTACGACACACAAAAAGGGGGACAGACGGACAGGCATTTGGGGGACGGACAAAACCATCCTATTAGATGCTCTATGAGCTAAAGCTCAGCATCTAAAAACGGTAAAAGGGCTGATAATACATAGAAGGTGCATATGGAGCCGAGAGCTTGTCTTTCGCCGTGAGAAATACACATGGAAAATTTTCACCAATATCTATTACAAGTAAATGTACTGCTGACATATGTACGTTCACAGGGCAGACTGGTATAGTGGTCGTTGGTTTGACACTGCAATGTAAAATTGGAAAATATGCGTTCTCATGACGGGGGTCCACTCTTCGAACACCAGCTCAGGCATTAAGAATTCTCCTTCCTCATCATTTTACAGACGTTGACAATGCAGCCTGGAATAATAGTCATGAGTCTGGCACTGCAATGTTGAACGAACATATCTATATAGTATATAGATATTCAGGGCTCGTCCATAATGACGTCCCGCAAATATCATAGTTTTAGGTATATCATCAAAATATCATCGCCAACTTTTGAACTTTTTTCCAAACCAGGCTCCATAAATGACGTCATTTGTGAATCATGCAATTTTCGAAAATATTAAAGCTTTTTTTAACTAGATGCCACGTACAACTATATATGGCTTATTGATGGTAGAGGAGCTTCCATAAATGACGGCATTTGTGAATGGTGAAATGTATAAAAGTTTGGGAGCTACATTAAACTACATGCTACGCACATTTGTATATGGCTCATTCATGGTGGGGGAGCTTTCATAAATTTTATGTCATCTTTTAGCGTAACATAAATTATCTTGTGCCTTTGTTGTAGCTCAGCATCTACTTTGGGCCCGCCCCCGGTCGACAAATCCGGCGCGAAGCGCCGGATTTTTGTTTTTAATTCGTAGCTCACATCTCTGGACACGTGGTCGCTGGAAATTCTGAAAACTTTTAATTTGCCACTAAATCAACTTTTTAATTTGCTCTCCATTTGCCAACGCTTTGAGATTCAAAAAGGGGAGGAGATTTTGAAAATATTAGCGACAAAATTTATTCAGTAAGTGGTTAGCATTTAATTGTTTAGTCAAGTGGCAAGAGATTAGAACCTTTGTTCAGATTTTAAAAGTGTGTCAGTGGCTGCAAGTGGTCACGCAGCATTTTTTGTATTATTTTCTGTAAATGCATGGATATACCTAAACACTGATTTTTGTAAATGCAAAAAGTAAAGATTTGTTTGTAAAGATTCAATTCGCCATTTGCCTGCCAGGCTCCTAAATAATTTTGCCTATTTCAATTCAGTGTAACCTTGGGTGCATAGTGCATACAGTTTTGTTGACTATATTTTGTGTTTTTTAATAATTAGACTTGCCTACTTTCAGATCCTTTGACAATTACACTAACGACTTCTTGCAACTGTCTCAGAAGAACTTAAAATCTGTTCTTGCGAGCGACGATATTGGGATCGAGGAACTTGACGTGTTTCGCACTGCACTAAGGTACTGTGGAGTTTAACTCCCATCTCAATAAAACAAATAAGCCACTATAAGTATAAGAATGTCAACTTTTTTTTCGTAAATTAGCGTAGGAATAGGAATACATGTGGCTAAATGTGAACATAACTTTCTCCTACTGCTTTTTATAGATGGGCAGACTTTCATTGCAAGATAATGAATGTGGAGCCTACTGACGAACAACTTGGAGAAGTTCTTTGTTTCTTCGAAATTCGTTTTCCCATCATGACCTTTGCTGAGTTCACGGAAGCACGGGAATCACAAGATATTTTAACAGCAGAAGAAAGCCTGCGAATTTACAGATTTATCGGATTGAGGAAAAACAAAAAGTAATCAGTAATCACAAAACAAGTTGACAAAATAAAACCAGGCAGACTCCACTCATGCTGTGATTTGTAATTCAGTTATGTATTATTTTCCTACGTTTGTTGTTGTAGCAGAACAAAGCTAAAATTCGACTTTGAGATGCTTCTATTTAAAAACACACCAAGGAGCAAAGTACAAACATCGGAGTCCAATGCGAATTTGGAAGCTAACAACAGCGGGATCTTAATTCCCACGGGAGTTTTAAGACCTATTGGTTCGACTTGGGGATTTAAAAACGTAAATAATCCTCCGATTGTCATTGACCACAGTCAAAAAGTATTGTCAAAATTGTGTCAAATTGTGTTTAACATTTGTAGTTTTGTTGTTTGAGCGTGAATTTTTTGCTCGAATATTGTATTAATTAATAATAATAATAATAATTTATTCATTGGGTCGATTTAACCGAAGTTCATACAACCAGACTCAACCAGTCACTGTGGGTGAGGAAATAGGAGGCTACCGCGTTAGATCGTCTCGGTCTTTGTACCCTTTCACCTATCCCCGTCCTCTCCTCCACAGTAATAAGGAGTCTCATTCCCAAGGCCCCTACAGTAAGTAGTGGTCACTAAGGAGCACCGAAGGAGATTGGGTTTCAATCAACCATCCAGTGACGTTTACCGTACAACACCGAGCCGTAAACGATTAGCAGTGGCCGAGGATTAAAGCCGGGTCTGAGACTGTAAATTTCGTTACAGTCTGCAGTCCTAACCGCTCACCCAAGCACGCCTGCTTATATTGTATTAATTTGAATTAAGTTATCAAATTTTAATTTCAAATTTCTTCTTTTTCTTTTGTATTGTTTAGTTGTGCCTGATGGACGGATGTACATTTTTGACGGACATGATGGAAATTATTCTTATTTGAACGACGTGTTCAGCTATGACCCAGGTGCATTATTTTCCATTTTGTTTTTGTTTTTATTTTCACAGAAAGCAACGCATTTTGCACTACGAATCAAATTGTGCCCATTTTTCTTGTCCTGTTCTGAGAGCATTGATTTGTGAGGAGTTATAATTTAAATATTTAAAGCGTCTAATTTATGAATTTAATTGAATTAAAATTTGTTATTGATGTTGCGAACGTTGAAACAACCTGAACTAGGAAGCAGGAAAACACAAATTCCTGAATAACATAAATTAAAATTCAAAAACGAAAACAAATAAGTACGTGCAAGTGCAATTTGAGTTAAGGTCAACGTCATGTGAATGAACGATGTTCGGTTTTAGTCGATTGAGAAAATGGAGAAAAGGGAAAATGGTCCTTTCAGATTTTAAATTTTAATTCGATTTCAATTATTTGCAGAAGCGTTTGAGTGGAAGAAAGTGACTCCAACTGGACAGGCTCCGTCTCCACACTCTCCACGTTGCTTTGCAGGATGTGTGGCCCTCAACGACCAAGTTTTTATGTTTGGAGGAGCAGAAGGCCTTCGAAAATACTGTAATGACACACACGTCCTTCAAATTTAAATGCAACAGAGTTTAATTAGTTGGCAGTGGATGGTAAATTAGAAAAGAGTTTTGAGTTATTTAATTTTATTGAAATTAAATATTGTAATGAATTTTGGTTTTGACAGCCAATGTGTTACTTAATTACTTTTTAAAAAAACTTTAAAATAAAATGCAAGTGCTCAGAAGCGGATGAAGGGTTTCATTGAAAATGGTTAAAAGAAACTGTAAAAACAAATCTATTCAAAATTTTGTGGGCATTGTTTCATTTTTTATTAAGGCAGAACTTCGTTTTCTCCGACTTTCATCTCCTTTGTTTTAGTTGGCGACTTTGAGAAGAAATAATTTTGTTTACATCATTTTTGTCAAAAACAAAACCGTCGACCATCAAAATTCCCTCGTAGAAGAATTCATAAAAAAAAGTCTGCAGTTACAAATGTGTGCGTTGGAAATAAGTAAGTTTTCCGCTTTTCTTATTTTTGTGTAAATCTTCGGGATCCATTGTTTTGTTTCCTTTTACTGAAATTCAGTTCACGCTGACGCTGTTTACATCTTAGCCCTTAAAACGTAAAGCTGCTTTGTTTTAAGTAAGTACTACAAAACCGCTACTTGACCGTAGGCGGTTAATGTAGGTTTATTTTCAGTTTGAGTCTGAAGAGTTTTTTTCGGTTCTGGTTGCATAGAATAAAATTGTAAAAAAAATTAAATTCCAAATAAATATTGAACACCAATAGACAACTTCAAAATTTTTTCATTCCTTGCAAGTAACAATTACAGTAACAGCAAGTCTAAAATTGGTTTTATATGAGACTCTCCGTATTTCAATTTGAATGCTGCAGTAGCGGAACTTGTACGACGTTTGGCTACTACAAAGAACTAAATCACTAGTCAAGACTCACAAAGAGCCACTTCTATTTTCAGCTAGGAACCAAAATACACTATCTACAAAGGAAAATATTTGAACACCTATTGTACATTAGGCCAAAATATATTTGTGCATTTCTCTTAAAGAAAATAGAACATTAAAGTTTGCACCTTTCTAAATCAGGCGAGTGGAGTGATGTGTGCTTTGTGGACAGCGTGCAAATAGAATATTTCGGACTTTTCAGACACTACTCAATTAAATTTATCGGCTTTTTTTCGACATCATGCAATTATAACTTTTTGCACTTTTTAGACACCATGCAAATAGAACATTTTGCCCTACTTACACAGTATGCAAATAGAACATTTTGCACTTTTAGACAGCACGCAAGTAGAACATTTTGCACTTTTTAGACATCATGCAAGCAAATAGAACATTTTGTCCTGTTTGGACAGCATGCAAATCGAAAATTTTGCACTTTCAGACAGCATGCAAATAGAACATTTTGCACTTTTAGACAGCATGCAAATAGAACATTTTGCAGGTTTTTGAAAGCATACACAAATTGGCAAATTGGCTGCAGCGAAGCACAAAATTAACGGAAGGGGAAAAAAGTCACAAAGTAAAATCCGAGTGAAACACTGGAGATACGAACGAACGCCGCACGAGTGGAAATAATCAGTCAGTAAATTGATTTCTGTTGCATCGACACTTGACTTTGACTTTTCAGCTGCAAGCAATGCGTTTTTTACACATTTCGTTTATATTGCCAACCTTTAAATTCAAAATAACCTAACTACACACGACTCCACTAAAGAAACGTGCAAAGACACTGCACTGTACGCAGATGCCTCATTTTGACGCTGATGTTTCACCATTTGAGTATTTAGTTGCACAGGAACATGAAGTACTTTATGTCAGTAATTAAAATTAGAATTGGTGTCGCAGATGCTTTGCAGCTTTTAAAAGACACTGCCCGCCTTAACTCACACAGCACTGCAAATAGCAGAATCAACACGCAGCTTAGCTTCTTGAATATCGTGATTAAAGAATTAAAACTGATCTTGAAGAATTTTATCTGGAATTAAAATGAGCTGTGTGTGTCAAGAAACACTAAATGCGATAGACACGTACAAGGGTAATTACGAATTTTTAAAAGGTGCAAAATATTCTAAATGCGTATAAACTTTAGACCTTCAAATTTTAATTTTGTGGGAATTCTAGGATTTATAAATCACTGCGTGTGTCGTAACCCCCCCCCCCCCCCCCTAAACCTTTATGTTATAATATTTTAAAATGGGCAGCAATTTAGTGCTGTAGTAGAATTTCACCATATTCTCAGTGAAAGCATTTTTTTAATTTGCAGTGAATATTTGTAATATATAGACAAGAATTATTAGAATACATACATGAACTTAAGTTGAGCAAATTATTCAAAAACCTTTTTTAAGTACCCAATTTTCTTATTAGTGAAACAAAAAAAGAATTATTTTCTAATGTTAGCATTGGCGTTGTTTTTGAAAAAGGAAAATAGGTACTTGAAATAGTAAAAAATGTTAGAGGGCTTCCTAGCAAAGAACGTCCAGTTTCCTGACCTCCCACACTCCTGGTCAACAATGTTACCCATTGGGTGAATCCTCACCTTTCATACCCACTTACCTACCTAAATGATGACATTATTAGTGCACGCCCCCCTACTTGAATCGCCAAAGCTTCGTGGCCATTTAATCACTGCACAGATCACAAATTGGACAAATGCATTGGCTGAACGTTAAATTTTTAACACCCATAGCGCCCATAGCTAGGAAGAAGGAGCGAAGACATTTTCTTGGCTAGACGTTTTACAACTTGGGGTTTTCTACATGTTTTTCCAAGTCACGTGTTGGGCAGACGCGACAAAAAGGGATCGGCCGACGACATTTTCGTGACAAAATGTTGAATAAAAGGGCAGAGATTTCTTTGAATGACGATCAGTATTCAGAAGACCAGCTGCGGAAGAGAAACCAGTCTCTGCTCTGAAGTTTCTTCTTTGCGACCTGAGTTGAGTTTTCGCTGTTTAAAAGTTTAGATTCTTGAACGTACTGCCGTACTGCGTCGTGTTGTACGTGTGTGGTGTTGTTCGCACCCTAGATTTTGAAGATACGAGTTTCAAATTTTGAGTTATTAGTTGTCATTCAGGAAAAGTTGCTCTTGAATTGAACGAGACGTTATTAGGCAAACAGTGATTTTCAAAGAAGTCTGTTAAGGCAGTTATCGTGGTCAGAGAACCGTCCGTTTGGAGTCAGCTAAAGCAGAATAAACGTCGCTTTGCTGTCGCTGTTTCCCAGGCCTAATTATAAAATCAAGAATCTGGTAAAGTCGTAATTAATATTTAACTTCAACTATTTGCATTGCAATGTGAACGCTAAATTCATAATTCTTTTGGGGGTTAGAAGGCACAATTGTTATTTTAAGCTATTTTAATTGTCGGTAATTAGTGACAAAGGTAGCTTTATTAGTTACGGAATTTTCACAGTCAGTACTAGTCGATAACTATTTAATTATGTAGTTACCTTCCTGCACACACTATTTGTGATAAAAAAAGTTACGCAATCAATTTTTCACCATTGTTTCAAACAGTTTTTTTTATTTCATTATATTTTATTCGTTCATTGGGGAAAAAATATTTATTTCTTTATTTAATTTCCGACCCGTCAACTAAAACTGTTTCTAGAGTTGTAATTACGAGCAGTTTGAAGTCAGTAAGGGATCGTCCATAAATGATGTTATCCGTATACACATTCAGTATAAAAATTCATATATTTATGCCATGTTATGTTAGCGGGAGACATTTGAGGGATAGTATAGCTGATGACAAAGTGTGCATATGGAGCATAAACTAGAATTTTTTGATAACATTATTTATGGACGACGCCGTAGTAATTTTAGGATTCTACAGTGAGTGTTAATCCAAGGCTTTAAGCGTGATACAATTTGCACCCTAAACTAAACATTGAAAATGCTATTAATGTATAAAATGTAAGCGATTGCTGCGGAGACATTTACGTGTTGTTTTTATTTGTTGAAGGGCGCTGTGGATTCTGACGTTGACGTCGTCCCTATCACTGCAATGGAGCAAAAGTCGACTGACGCTGTTGACCCGAATCTTAGGTGAATACAAAGCGCAGTGTTTTCATTATTCTAAATATGAAAATATTGTGTACACGGATCTGGCTGTGTGGGATTACATTAAATACCACTTTAGCAAACAAAATAAAAAATTGTGCATCACGCAATCAACTGTTGGGCTTCTGCAGCTGCAGCTGTGCAACAGAGATATAATAATTGAAATGTATTTTGAATTTAATCAATTGCAGCAATCCTGACAGGAGTGTGACTAATTATGAATTTGCCACTATGTTCGAGAATTTCAATACTGAAATGCGGCGCATTTTACAATATCCAGATGTTGTCGCTGACAGCCTCCAGTACGTAATTTTTTAATTATTATAATTAAATATTAAATACTTTGCATTAATTCGTACATCCTGTAGTGCACCTTAAGGCATCCGTTTTCATTTCTTTTCTGAATTATTTTGTTTTTTACAGGGAACGTTCACTGAAACGGAATGAATCGGTTTTGGGGGATACAGAATTGTCGTCTACTTCAACGGGATTAGCCTCTCACCTTGAGCCAGAACCAGAAGCCACGAAGAAAATAAAAGGCGACGATTCGCTGTATGAAGACGCTGAGGTTGAATATTTACTAATGACGTCAGGACCAGGAGAAAAATTAGGCGAAGACGTTAGAGTTTACTTTCAATAAATATTTTTAAAGTCCGGTCTTACCAGTTGATCCATTCCTGACAATCCATTTTTTTTGTTGATTCTTTCGGAGCAGGAACTAACACTGATCTTTCGCCATACTTGGATTTCCCCTCAAGACCTGCTAAACTTCAGGCTTGTTAGCAGACGATGGCGTGATGCGGCCACAACCAGTTTACGCCGAAGGGACGCCTGCGTTGTTGGGTTGTGGGCGGATTCGGATGTCCATCCGCCCTGCGTCCGCAAAAGCACTGGCAAGTTCAAGAATGAAGATAAACTGAGTCAACTCACCGAGTTAATTTCCCTTTCGCCGAAGTTTCCAGCAACGGATTTTCGCATTCATATTTCACTCACGAGTTTCACCCTCTACCCGCGTTTTCTGGATTTACTCAACTTTTTTAAGCTGCACGGGGACAAGATCAAAACACTGCGTCATCATGGCAAAATAACTGTGAGATGCTTACTGGACATTTTGCATGTTTACGCACCTGCTTTGGAGAGTCTGGATTTGAGCGAAGCAGAAATTTTGGAGTCAGACGAAGACGGCGACGGCGAAGAAAATGTTTGGAAGTGGACGTCGAAAGCTCTCTCACTTAAATCCGTCACTCTCGGACGGTTTGGATACTACTGCAAGCAGCAAGACACGAGCAACGAGGACATTGATTCTGGCAGTGACACGCACGACTCTTGCCCATGCAAAACCAGATCTTACGAAAACGAAGTCATTCGTCGCCTACCCTCATCCCCCTCAAAATTAGGCTCCATCGAACACGTGACACTGAAAACGCTACAAATGGTTCTGACAGAAGGAAAGGGGAACCTCATCCGGAGTTTTAATTACGATATTTGGGATGCGTATTCAGTTTCCGCTTCACAACTCAAGAAATTAATTTCGCTTAATCCGAAACCACAACTGTCAAAAGTTACTTTGGACTTGGATGAGCAGTGCCCCACTTTTGCTACAGTGTTAAATTCACTGAATGAATTCATCGAGTCATTTAAGGACACCGTTCAAACTTTGGAGCTTCTTTGTGATTATCATCGACATGCCTGGGACCCACTACTCATCATCCCGCCAATGAAGAACCTAAAATCACTTACTTTGAACCTATGGACCGGCTGTGGAGACCATTTAGTTCCAGACTGTCGCCTGTGTCAAGCTGAAAAGTCTAAACAATTTATTGGTACGAGGGGAACATTGTTTCAGTTACAAGATGGAATCTTGACACACAATTATTTTCCGAGCTTGATGGATGTCCATTTGCATTCGAACCTTTCAAAATACAACCAAGTCAGCCCCATGAGCTTCTTTTCATTCAAGTCAGATACGGATAATGTGGTTGGCTCAGCTGCTCAGTCGGGCTTCTTTCCCAAAGTTGACGTTTTGGAGATTAATCGGACAGATGTTGGGTCCAGGTACAGACATCCGGGGACTTCTGGCTCCCCTGGGGAAACCGCGTTGGTCGCAAAGGTGTTTCCAAACATTCGAATTTTGAAATTCCAATGTGGCGAAGTAAGCAATTTGTCGAGTGACTTGTGGGCTCTGTGTCCGAATGTGGAATTCATGGAAATTTCTGGAATCCGCAGTTGCTCAAGTCGTGAAAGGGACGTTGAGATGAGCCATTTCGTGGACAAAGTTTTTACCGGGTTTGCTGACCGAATGTTACGACGCTTACGAAGATCGGGAGCAGGGCATCTGTCTGAAGCGGATGATTTGGAGAATTTAAAATTCGGCCCCAGAATCTCTGATCTACGACGTAAGAATTTGTCATAAAAAATATTCATAAATTCCTAGATTCAGTTGTATTGCATATTATTGGAATGATTAGTTGACATTTTATAAAATTGCAAAACTGGCAGACAAAATAGTTTAACAAAACAATTCCAAAACCGTTTAAGCGGCTGGTAGAAAGAACTATGCTTTATTACATGATTATTTTTTATCCAACAGGTTTGAGGGAGCTGAAGCTCAAGTTCGTTGGGGAATGGTCCACTAAATTCGCATCGTCGGTGACTGGCGTTCACGCGTTCTCAAAAATGGAAACAACCAAATTCATTATTTCCTACGACCCAGATGACCAAATTGCAAGATATGAGGAATGTATCTTCGGACCCCTCAAACCCTACGTCCAAATTGTTCACGAAAAGCAAAAGTATGAAATTTAAGTACGAAATCAAGAAGGGCAAAGAATACGCTGTAATATTGTTACGCTTTGGTCTTCGTTTAAATTTAAAAACCTGTTTGATTTTGGAACATTATTATATTGCATTGTACAGTTTTTAAAAGTTAACTGATCATATGTTTTACACATTTAAGTAATTGCCTTATGCAGAGTTATGTAGTTAGTGATCGGCCATGTTTTTCTGTTTCGCTAAAACGAAAGAACTATTATTATTCTATTTTATTTTAGGCGATGATTCGGAATTGGAATTTTCGGCCAATGTTTTAGTTTGTAAGTTATTATAAATAAAGGCGGGATTAATCATTTGAGATGTTTAATCGTAATTTGATTAGCATTTATTCATCTATTCGTTAAGAACTGCGGCTCCTCCCTCTGGTTCATTCATCATTACCGTTCAAATGATGAATCAAAATGACCAAATGGGACGAACGGTATAGGAAAATTATTCAGTCTGACTGAATATCTGACATAGAAAATGACAATACCCGCACCACACCACAGTAACTCTATAAACTGTGTCCATTTGAATTGCATAACATTGTAACGGAAATACTTTACAAATTTCAACGAATGATATACTATTTAAAAAGTAATAACGAGTGGATTCCAAATAACGGATTTTGGAAGAGTATATCCATTAACGTTTGCTTTGTTTTTTTTTAAAAACCGATACATTTTTTGAAAACTCCGCCTAAAGCGTTTTCTATGCGTCGGAAGCCTAATACAAAATACTCGTTCTTTTAACTTTTGAAGGGTTTTAAAATGATATACCACACATTAACATCGGCCAATGTTGACAACAAAATTAGCTAAGCTTTTAATTACAATTAAAAAATAACCATGACCTTAAACGATTTAGGAATAAATCGATTATTTGGATCGGATTTAAAAATATATAATTTATGGCATCGCATTACGCACATATGGGTGACGATTTGCTGTTGGTTTAATATAACGCTGACATGAATACAAAACAGCTAATTTAGAGGTCAATAAATCTGCTGAATTCCATAACATATTTGTACTCTTCCTATTTTTAGTTGCAGTCAATAATCCACTAGCCTTATAGTGGGCCCAACGACCCCTCCGTCGATATCATTTGTGGACGATCCCTTATCGTTCATCTACCAGCTACATAGCTACTTTAAATACAAAGAATAAATCATATAAAAGTCTACAATTAATTAAAATTGACCATGTTTGAAATGACTCCCAAAACTTATTAAATCCCACTGAAGGCATAGCCATTCCAATGGATTTATTACCAACTTTAAACTTACAAGGGCATGCCGCCGCATGTACTTTCTCGATTTTAAAACCAATGCTAATAATATGAATTGGGCCGCACTTATTGTTAGTTACTACAGAATCAAACTAACTTAAATGCATTCTGCGCCGTTCGCTCACAATCACGCGCCAAAGTTCAAAAAAATCGATTTTTTGCAACTTTGCAACTCTGTAGCTCTTACAATTTTGTTCAGATTTTTAAAAAACTTAAAGTTTTGTGATTTCTTGGATATTGTCATACAACAAAAAATAAAAACTTTTATAATTTTAAAATTTGTAATTTTTTTTAGAAATATTAAAAACCAATTTTTTTGGAAGCACTCAAAATAGTCAAAATACCCCAATTTTATAAAAAAAATGAACATTTTTGAAATTTGTAATATCTTTAAGATACTGTTTTAGAGATCACAAAACTTTAAATGTTTTAAAAATCGGACTAAAATTGTAGAAACTACAGGGTTGCGCAAAGTTGCAAAAAATCGATTTTTTTGAACTTTGCCGCGTGATTGAGAGGAACGGCGCAAAATGCAGTTGAGTTACTTTGGATCTGGGGTAAATAGGTGCGGCACAATTCAATATAGGCATTGGTTTTAAAATCGAGAGAGTACATGCGGCGGCATTCCCTTGTTAGTGTGATTCACGGTTATGTCAATCCTGAAATCGTTTGGAAATAGATAAGATAAAATCCTGCTGATTTATAAAGTGTGCTAATTGCTACAAGTTGAAAGAAGTTAGAGAAATAAGAATGAAAATAAACGAAATTTTCATTTATTAGTAAACTCCCTCTGCAGCGACATGTCCGAGAAATTAGTTCAAGGCATCGAGCTTATTTAGGTTTCCAAGCAACAGTGAGAGCACATTGTGCCACCGTGTAATTTGTGTAGTTATTCGTGCGACAGATGCATCCTCATTTTTGGTGGAGTAGATTTTAAACAGAAGATAGAAATGAACACAATTCATTCTTTTGACGTGGACAACAAAACGTGGACAGTATTGGAAACACACGGAACTCCGCCATCATGTCGACGCCATCATTGTGCCTGTAAAAACAAATAAAAATTTTGTTAAACATTTATTAAAGTTTTGTTATTCTGGCGCCAATGCTTTGATTGACGTTTTTTGTTCATTTCAATTAATTTATAAAATTTTAATTTACTTTTCTTCTTTGTCTATGGTTTTCTTTAGTTGTGCACAATGAACGGATGTACATCTTCGGCTTCTTCGGAGAAAGTGATGAAAATTATTTTTGTTTCAACGACAGATTCAGCTACGATCCAGGTGCAGCATTTTTACCTCCAAAGAAAGCAACGCATGTCACATCCACGAACTAAATTGCCTCCAATTTTATCTTTGTGTTCTGCACCCATTATTATGTTTGGAGTTGAAATTCAAATATACAAAGCCCCTTATTCGTGCGTTTAATTAATTTAAAATTGTTGATTGATGTTGGAAACGTTGGAAATACTGAAATTAAGAAACAACGAAACCAAATTTAAAAAACGAAAATAAATAAGTTTAATTTAAGTTAAGACCAACTTTATGTGAATGAGTAATGTTTAGTTTAATCAATTTTGAATTTGGTAAAAAGGAGAAAAGGTTCTTTGCATTTTTTAATTTCAATTCATTTTCAATTTTGTGCAGAAACTTTGGATTGGAAAAAAGTGACTCCGAATGGAAAGGCGCCGTCTCCACGTTTTTCTGCAACATGCGTTGCCCTCAACAATCAAGTTTTTGTTTTTGGAGGAAGGAATCATAACGATGACAAGTACTTTGATGACACAAACGTCCTTCAAATCTAAATGCAACGAAGTTTAATTAGTTGACAGTTGGTATTGATTTCGAAAAGTAGCATGTATTTCGATTCATTGAATTTTATTTCTTTTAAATATTGTAAATTCAAATATTAAATGTTGATTCCTCCATTCAATGCGTTACTTTATTACTTAAAGAAAAGCTTTTAAAATAAAATACAAGTGCTGAGATTGCAAAAATTAAGAGTTCGATTATGTTCGAAAATGTTGAAACAAAATGTAAAAAACAAATTATAGTATTCAATGTAGTATGCGAATTGTTTAAAAATAAAGACTATTCCTACTCACGAAGAAAGAGCCTCTTTGATTCTTGTAAGGGATTAAAAATTGGACCCCTGCACCCTTATTCACTTTACGGAATTAGCACGTGGACTTGTCCATAGGGACAAAGTCCCCTCCAAGAACATCCACGTAGCACAGGACTTGCTCAGTGGGGTCCCAGTAGGATCCTTTACTCAAAATCGACACGTCCCCATTGACCACTTTGATGAGGGGCTGAAGTATACGTGTTGAAGTAGCTAACTGAATTGTTCTTTTGCTCCTGTTTAAAGTTAGAACATTCTTAGTACAGCATGATGAACGGAATATTATGTACTGCGTGATTAAGTATTAGGGGATAGAAAACGTGTATAATTCTATTTATGCAAATTAAATTGGTAATTAGTTTAAAGTATTCGCAGATTATTGGACATTATTCCCTCTTGACATACTGTTCAGATTTACATGGAGAAGAGGGCTAAATGCAATACTTAATTTAGTCTACAGTACATATGTATGAATCTTGGGTGTCTTTTTGTACGTCTATCCCATAGCGACATTGAAGACTCGAAATAATTCATTTCCATTTTGAGCTAGAAGGAAATTGTAATATCTACGAACATATACAAAAACATTATCCTAAAAGCTTGTGTACATTGAATATTTTTGAAATTTCAAAAATTAGTAAATATATAGAACATTTTGCTTTTTTGGAAAATGTGTATAGAACATTTTGAACCTTCGAGAAACGTGTACATAGAACATTTTGAACTTTCCAGAAACATGTAAATAGAACATTTTGTTTTTTTTCGAAAATGTGTATAGATCATTTTGAACCTTCCAGAAACGTTTTAATAGAACATTTTGCATGTTTCAAAAATGTGTATAGAACGTTTTGAACTTTCCAGAAACATATAAATAGAACATTTTGCTTGTTTCAAAAATGTGTATAGAGCATTTTGAACCTTCCAGATACGTGTAAATAGAACATTTTGCTTGTTTCCAAAATTTGTGTAGAACATTTTGAACCTTCCAGAAAAGTGTAAATAGAACATTTTGCTTTTTTCAAAAATGTGTATGGAACATTTTGAACTTTCCAGAAACGTGTAAATTATGCACTTTCTGAACTTTTAAAAAACATGTAAATATAAAATTTTGCCCTTTTCAAAATCATGTGATTAACCTGTTACGCACCTATCTCACCATTTTAATGTTTTTTGACAGCTCATTTTAATTCTAGCTTAAATTGATAATTAGTAATTTTGATTCTTCATTGACGAAATAATATTGAACACCAAAGAACTAATAGTACGCATATGCTTATTAAAAAAATACTGGAGTAAGTACTACTTAATGCAAGAACAAAAATCGTGGGAAGACGGAAGATCTGCTGAAAGACAATAAGGGCATAATATTGTGTTATGTTTAATGGCAATTTAATTTGATACTTGAAAAAAATTACCGGATATTTTAATTTCATATTTTACTGTGAGAAGTTGAATAGGAAAATAACATGGAATATTTGACGCTTCTCTAAATATTTCAAATTTTGTCCATGCTATAATATTATATGTAAGTACCTATACTGAGGTATGGACTATGTATAATGAGCATTCATAACCCACTACCTGTATTAACAGGATTAAGTACATGAATTGAAATTCTGTAGAAATCGAAACAATTTATATTTAGTACACTACAATAATAGTTTGGGGAACGTATTTTAGCTTTTATTATGGTGTGGAGTGAACGTTGTAATCCTTCCAGTGAACGAAAACGAAGGGCGGCATAAATGTTATTCATACCATACCATACCATATTAAGCCCTTAAGAATCGTTCATAATATCGTTCAAATCGTTCGAAATAATATAATTGAAATTATCGAAAACTTCCTTTTTTTAGTACTATATAACCCCCGTGTCATTTGCATTACGTAAAGGGCTGGTGCTGGTATACCAGTAGACCTATTGACGCTATAATTATACTTGATGGTATTTATGATCGACCCCTTACACAGCGCTCTATTTCCTAGAAGCGTTTTAAGTACCTACATACATAATTATACAGGCTACTTTTGTTGTTTAAAAATAGTTTGAATGGAGGAACTCACGTAGTGTATGTAGGTACATGCCTCAATGTAATTCATACGTAAAATATTCTGACTAGAAAAAGGCAGAAATGAAGAAATGAATTTCAAACTAAAACTGGGATTTTATTCTACATTTTCATTTCAGTCTTAGAAGTTCTCTTGCTCAGTCTTCGTGAACACTTTCTTGGTACTAAAACTACTTAAGTAAGTTGAAAGCTGATTTATTTCAATATTTTCCGATCATACTATTTGGAGTTTGGAGTAGTCTAAATATTATATGGTCGATAATAATTTCCATAATTTTAACGTTAGGCGAAGCGCCTTGAAGCACCGAGTACTCAGCATTACTACTTCAGCATTTTACTACACTGTTGTTCGCTGGTTTACTTAATATTTGATTGTTGGTACTGCAACAAGTCGCAGGTTCTTTTATTAGTTTGAACCTGAATTCTTTAATTTAAAAAAACAAAATTATAGTTAAATCGTTGGTAGACTTAAAGATTTTTTTAAATAGTTGGTTTAGTTTCAATTAATATGACTAATTACTCTTTACTGTGTTGAACTGTAGTGTATTATATAATAACTGAATTCCCTTTGTTAAATCAAAGCTTTAAAACTATAAAACTGAACAATCTTCTTGATTGAACTACTAAAAGAAGGGAACTTTACTTGTTTGCCAACGGAACTGGAAAAGACGTCACGAGTCCAGTGAAAGTTGATTGGCGGGTCATTCAATTTTTGTAGAGAGCAAATTGTTTAAAAGTGAAGTGCTATAATTTACTAATTAATTTAACTAAATTAGTCAATCACATTTGAAGTTCATGTGATTGAAAGTGAAAAATAGGACTGACTACCAACTACTCACGCAAATTGTCAACTCAACAGTATTAGTGGCCGCAAAAGTATTTTCTTCTAGACCTTAGTCCGTCGGTTAAAAATCTAACTTAACTGAAGCCGGTATTTAATTTGAGTTTGCAAGTGTCATAAACAGGTACGTCCAGAATCTTGTGAATTCCTCATCAGTCAAGTGTTTAATTATGTTGCATTCAGCATTTAGTTTTGAAGTCAATTTTACTGTTATAATTCACAGTGGTAGGAGAACAGCAGGTCTTTCTCTCACTTTCAAAGCTGACGTATTATTTTAGTCACGACTGACAACCAACAACTGACGATGTAGCGTAGTGTAGTATTAATTTAATTTTCTTCATACTGCTTGTGCTGAAATATTTTTTATTGCTAAAAGTTAAAGATTATTATCGTGTCAATAAAAATGTCTTAGCATTCAGTAGGACTGAGTATGATGTATAAATATTTGCCTAATGCATGCATATTATAAAATAACAATTATAAAATCAAACAACATTCAATTCATAAAATTTATTACCATATTCCTTCATAGCTTACAGTTCCGTTCCGTGTGTGACACAGTACAGTCAGTAGTGTCTGTACTACGAGCAGCTATGGCGAATTCCAATGTCACCGAAAAACCGTTGCTGGAGAAAATTCAGGATCTGGTGGAACGGGAACAAGAAAATAACGATGTGACTTTTAGTGTTGGGAAGGAGAAGAAGATTGTGGGAGCAGTGAAGATCATTTTGAAAGCATCGTCGCCGCTTTTGGAGAAGAAATTCGAGGAGAAGGGGAAAGGTGCTTGGACAAAAAAACGCGGTGGGATCCCACTCCCCGATTTCGATCCCATTGCTTTTCAACAGTTTGTCAAGGTGGGTCATTCACTGCAGTTCCAGTTACAAATTGCTATTAGTATTATTAACCATAACCGCACATTGACCTAAAATTAATACTTCAAAAACCTGGCATCTCGTAGACTTAAAAGCAATTTATTACGTTGATTTGTTTTTTTTAATTTGTAGATCACATCTCTGGATACGTGGTCGCTGGAGACCCTAAAGGCATCAAATCTCCCACTAAATCAAATTTTGAACCTGCTTTCAATTTGCCGAAGCTTCGAGATGAAAAAGGCTGAGGAGAATTTAAATATATTAGTTACGACAATTTTGCAGTAAGTGATCAATCAATATTATTTTAGTAACGTGATTAGGTGGATGACTAGTGAGGTTGCCCAAAAATCTCAATTTTGTAATGCCCTCTGACACGCATGTCATCTCATCAGTTTTTCCGCTGTGTAAATGACTCTCTTGAGTATAGGATGTAGCTCAGTAGATCCATTAACCCTACTGATGAATACCGTCAATTATAGACGATTGCTAAGGGATTATATCCTGCTGATTTGAAAAGCGTAGTAGTGACTAGAAATGAAAATAGAAGGAATATAATTTTATTAAAAAGCAGAAAACTTTGACCCTCAAATGCGGAAATAGTTAAATTTACAGTTATTCTGTGAATAAATAAAATTATTAAAACAGTAAATTAATTATTATTTTAACATACTACTTATTAAGTGGCCCGTTATTTTCTAAATTCGAGAAACTGTTCCAAAAATGCTTAGAAATTAGTAAGATGAGGCCAAAGGAACGCATGCACACTATAAAAACCTGTAATTTCCATTCGATGGTAAACTTGCTACATTACAGCTTTCAATACTTTCCAGAGCGAGTAGAATCAAACTTTGCCTATAAAAAGTTACAGTTTTAGAAGCATAGTTTCCCCCATTTTATTCAGTCATTTGAGACTCCAGTAGTTATTTAAAGCCTTTTCAGATGCATCGTTTGATTAGATTTGTCTGCTTTCAGATCCTTTGGCGAATACAAAGACACTGACGACTTCCTGCAACTTTCTCAGACGAACTTAAAATCTGTTCTCGGCAGTGACGATATTGGAATCAAGGAACTTGACGTGTTTTACGCTGCATTTAGGTGATTTGTAGTTTAACTGCATTTCCAATTAAAAATAAATCTTATTTTTATTAGAACTTCGCATGTTTTCATCTTCATTAGCGTATGCAAAGTGATTTTCCCTAAATGAGAGTACTTATTTGAGGACTTATTTTTGTAGATGGGCGGACTTTCAGTGCGAGCAAATGGAATTGTGGCCAACTGAAGAACAATTTCGAGAAGTTCTCGGCGACTGTTTGTTCGAAATTCGTTTTCCACTCATGACCTGTGCTGAGTTCACGGAAGCACAGGAATTAAAAGATATTTTGACAAAAGAAGAAAGTCTTGGAGTTCAGAGATTAATCGAATTGACGGGAAACAAAAAGTAATCAGAAAATATGTTAGCAAACTAACAGCGCACTTCACTGATGCTGGGATCTGTAATTTAGTTATTTTTTCCTACTTTTGTTTCTGTAGGAGAAAAAAGATGAAACTCGACACGAAGAAGCTTCCATTTAAAACCACACCAAGGAACACAGTACAACCATTAAAGTCCAATGCGAATTTGAAGACTAACAACAGCCAAACCTTAATTTCTCCGGGAGTTTTAATACTTGGTTCGACTGGGGGATTGGAAAGCGCGAAAAATCCTCCGATTGTCTGTGGTGGCAGTCAAAAACCAAACTTGTAAGTTTCCTTTTCGATTTCTATGCCGACAACTAAATGTGTTTTCTGTGGATTAAGCATCAGCGTACTTTAGTAGTTAAACACACTGTCAATCAATTGAATTGCAATCAACTAGAAGCGGCTGCAAGGCATTATAATTAGAAGTAACACTCGTATGCTGGATAAACGTATTTCTGCGAAAAAAGGCAAAAAGTTTTGTTTCGTTTTTGATGCACCGATTGACATTAAGGCAGGCTCAGTGCAGCTCATCAAAAATTTGTAGTAAAAAGAATTTGCACTTTGAAAAAATGCTCAGATAGAACATTATACATTTTGAAAAGATGTAAATAGAATTTTTACTTTTTAAGAACAGTTAAATAGAACCATTTCTACAATTTTAGGTACAAGTACATAGAACATTTGCACATTTAAAAAAAGTATAATTATACTAGTTTGCTGTTTTCAAAAACTCCCGTTTATAATTTGACGTACTCTCATATATTTCATTTAGTTTTTTTGTGGGATGCGCTCATTTGATTTCCAGCTTTAATTTGAAATTTTTTATTTTGATTCTGCACATGATTTGTAGCTGTATATTGAAT
Source organism: Dicyrtomina minuta (assembly GCA_949802685.1). Taxonomy (NCBI): domain Eukaryota; kingdom Metazoa; phylum Arthropoda; class Collembola; order Symphypleona; family Dicyrtomidae; genus Dicyrtomina; species Dicyrtomina minuta. The sequence continues at coordinate 7,414,876 of OX461811.1, forward strand.
ATTGAATCTAGTTCACACTGAATTGACAGTGATGACATACGAAAGTTGTTAGTTTTGTTTTATCTGGAACGCTACTTTATGATTAACTGTGCAGGGGCTGTGAACAAATACCCTCTGCAGATGCGTAAAAGTCTTTCTAATAGTGTAGGAATCATGCTCGAATGAAGCTCGCCTAACCCTGTAAACAAAGTTGTTGGGTATTAAAACTGAAATGATAGTTACCATTGAAGTTACGTTAGTAAACCCGTTACTTGAGTGCAGTTAAATCGCACTTAGTTACCTCTCATACACAGGGATGTTTTATAAGGGGTCGTTCATAAATGACGCCAACAAAATATATATATTTAAGAAAACTGTCATATCATTTCAGAAATAGCTATACTAACCAGGGTTGTCGGTAATATCTAGGGATGTCAGTGATGCCCACATACTGTTCTCATGACGTCATTTATGGAAGGCCCCGAATCTACAGATTAAGTTAATAAAATTGAGTTTCCCTTTTGCCTTTTACAGAAAAATGGCTTCAACATCCTCAACTCTGAAGAAATCTGGGTGCGAAAAAGAAGAAATCGACGACGTGATTCTGATTGACGGCTCCAGTCGAAATCTGAAAGTGCAGCAGACGGTCCAGAAAAAACTTGCGCGAAAGCAGCCTCGCAAGAAAATCAACGCAAGCGAAGCAGTTGCATGCAGCGCCGCGGTGCACTCACACAATGTCTTCAAGGAAAATGGGGCTCCGATTTCTGTCGTCACTTTGTTGGAGGAGGTAATTCATTTTTAGAACCTAATCAACGAAGTTGTATTTCATTTGTTTTGATGTGGTTATTTACATATGTCAGAAATTTGCATCTTTTAAGTTCAGGTTTTAAAAACCAGTTTTCTTGCGAACTTAAATGTTTTTTGTGACTTCAAATTAGGCAGGTAGCCTATAATGTAAAAACAGAATTTTGTGAAATCAATGAAATCACATTGTAAACACATAACGAAGTAAAAGGCGAAAGATAAGTTAAATAAATTAAAATGAATATTCAATTTCGAACGAATTCTTTTGCAGGCGCAGTGTGTGCCCAAGTCTTTGGAATCTGCTTCTTCTGCTCAACTTCCCGCAGCAGCAGCACCGCTGTCAAAAACGGTAAAAGAAACAAAAAATAAAAATACTAAATGCGAAACTTGGAGTTTATTTTTAACAATCCTAATTATTTGCAGATTCGCTGGGGAAAGACCATCAACGGATTTCCCCAAAGACATACACCTGCAGCAGTGGCTGTTGGAAACTTAATTTACAGCTTCGGTGGAGATAGTCAAATCAGTTGTGATCCACGTCATTATTCAATCGGTGTTCTGGATGTGTTCGTGTTGAATGTCAACGACCGGGAAAAGGAGTGGAAAAAGTTGTCAACTGAAAACAGTGAAGTGAATCCGAATCAAAGAAGCGGTCACTCAGCGGTGGTTTACAAAGAATTTGTTATCATTTTTGGTGGTTACAAAATAAGAAAAGGGCAGGATTCAAACTCGACGTATCGATGGAACACGCAGACCCTGGAGTGGGACAAACCGAAAAACGGTAAATATATTCCAAACTCTCGTAGTAATCATTCTGCGGTTGTCCTCCGAAATGAAATGTTCATCTTCGGTGGAGATGAAACGAATGATTTACACTCTTTGAATTTGGAATCTTTTCGTTGGTCAACAATTGAATTAAAGGTAAGAAATTTGTTTTCTAATTTCATTTCTCGTTTTAACGAAGAATTTTATTCCAAAGAATTATTTTGATTTTGCTCTAAAACTGGTCTCAGGGAATTCCTCGATCACCTTGGAAAAATGATGAAGGACGTTCTGGTCACTCAGCGATAGTCCACAACGACAGATTCATCCTTATTTTTGGTGGACGGGATTACCATGAGAAGAAATTAGTGAACACAATTTGGTCTTTGGACCTCCACAACAAAATGTGGACTGCAGTGAAAACAAGCGGAACTCCACCATCCAGTCGAAGTCGTCATTGTGCCTGTAAAAACAAATTAGAATTGTGTTGAGCATTTGAAAATTTAAGTTTGCTATTTGACGCCAATGTTTTGCTGGAATATTTCTATTTATTACAATTAAATCATCAATTTTTTTGCTCTTATTCTTTTCTTTTGGCTTGTTTAGTTGTTAACAATGGACAGATGTACATTTTTGGAGGATCCCCTAACCATGGATCATATTTGAACGACGTATTCAGCTACGATCCAGGTGCAGTATTTTCTATTTTGTTTTCATTTCTATTTTTAGTTTTGTGCACTTTGAGTAGAGGTGGAATTTATGCGAATGAGCGATGTTCAGTTTAAGCGATTCAGAAATTGCAGAAAAGTAAAAACGTTTTTTATCAATTTTTAAATTCTAATTCGATTTCAATTTTGCGCAGAAACGTATCAGTGGAAGGAAGTGACTCCGAATGGAAAGGCTCCGTCTCCACGTTCTTCTGCAGGATGCGTTGCCCTTAACGATCAAGTTTTTATTTTTGGAGGATCCAATGAAGATGAACCGTTCTTAGGCGACACAAATGTCCTTCAAATGTAAATGCAACCGTGTTTAATTAATTGGCAGTTAATGTTAAATTGGAAAAGTATTTCGAATTAATTAATTTTATTTACATTATTTATTGTACATACTTACATTAAAATAATAAATTTTGTTGATATTCAATGTGTTACTTGAATTACTTTAAGAAAAGCTTTTACAAAAAAATTCATGTGCTATAAATTACATAATTAAAGTGTTCCATTGTAAATGTTTACAACAAATTAAAAATACAAAAATATATTCATAATATTGTGTAAATAATTTCAAAATAAAGGCAGAAACTCACTTCCCCTAAATTCATCTCCTTGGTTTTAGTTTCCGATTTTAAGAAGATTTATTTTGTATTTAAATCATTTTGCAAAAATGAAACCGTCGCCTATCAAAATTTGCCTGCAACATAATATGAAAAAACGACCGCAGTTACTAAGTTTTGTGTTGTTAAGAGTTAAGCTTTCCGCGTAAGTTACGTGTTTCCGTTGAATCTTCGGGATCCATTGTTTTTGCTTCCTTTTACTAAAATTCAGTTTCCACTGTTTTAATTTTACCAGTTACAACATAAACTTGCTCAATAACTTGCCATTTTCAAGACGTATTATGTCCGTCTGATTCGTACTCTGCTTTTGACGTCAATTTAGCCGGTCGCGGGGGCAGGTTCAATGCCAGTTTGAGTCTGACGAGTGAATTCGGTTCAGGTTGAACAGCATAAAATTGTGCAGAAATACAAATTCTAAATAAATACTAAACAGCGTCTAATTTTTATAATGCAGTTTCATTAAAAGTTACTAGAAAAGTATTATAAACTTGTTACAAAATTATATACGAAAGTACACGTGGATAAAATAATAAACCTATTAGATAAAATACTTTTGATATGCAGACTCATTTACCAGTTAAATACATACGACCTACCTACCAATAACTAGTGATAAATTCGCGGTTTATTTAACACACTATTAAATGGAAGTGCGCGGGTCTCTAATTATACAGGGGGTCGAAGCTCAAGTTTGAACAGTACACGGGGCTTACACTTGGAGGAAATACGGTAGGTCATGTTGCACATGTTGAATTAGTTTTCATTCCACTCTTTTATCTCATTCATTGTATATCTATTTGAGGTAGCTGATTTTGATTCTGGCTTAAATTCGAAACGGGCCATTTTGTTTCTTCACTGATGTGTTAAATAATTATTTCTTCAATTTACTGTTGCCCCGGCATTAGAATCTCTGTAAGATGAAATACTGTTGCCACCTAATTATATGCACTTTGGACAAAGATATTTAATGATGTGCAAAAAAGCTGTATGTGAGATGATAGTATACTATCTACAGCGCAAAATATGCTTAAATATTGATATTCTGATATAATATGTATCTTGTGCTTACAATTTCAATTAGCAGGCTCCTACAGGTACCTACCTAATAAGCTATACCTAAAACTAATTGGTGCTTGCTTTTTACGGTTCTATCAGTCATAATTATATATATATGCATTTCGGACGCTCCCGTCCTGTTCCACTGCTGTAAATTTCATTCCCTTCTTTTAGTTCGATCATGTGATTTGATGGGAAGAAAAGCAGTGACGAAATAAATCCTACGTAAGGGGTCGGCCGTAAATGCTGTCATCCCATCTCAAAATCCAAATTCACACTATGATCCCCCGGTCATTAGCTTAATAAACCATAATTAATGCATAAGCGACTCATCATTGGTAGCCAAGTACACCTAAAACCTCAAACCGGTAGCATATTTCGTTGTAGACTACATACTCACATAGTTACGGCAGATCAGAGACCAAGTGACTATTTTATCCGGCTAATTTAATTTCTCACAATCCCCGTGTGATATACCTGAATAGGTACTGTAGAGGCAACCGAAAGTGAAGCCTGGCAAGGATAAAGCTGTCATTTGTTTGCATGCAAAATTTATCCTTGCTAGGCTTCACTTTCGGTTGCCTCTACAGTACCTACTTAGGTAAATTACGGCAGTACTATTTATATTATTAAGTTGAGGCTATATTGAGGTATTATCTGAGGTTCAAATAGAATACATACATATACATTCTATATGCAAATAGAACCTATTTAGATTTTCAAAAACTCCCAATAATTAACATTTTAATCATCTATCTCATGTAATATGTTCTTATTAATACCACGCGGGTCGTGTGCGGGTCTTCAAAAATACGTGGCTGATAGGCGTCTCAGACTCAATAGTACACGCGGGTCTTTTACATTATCTTTTTGTACTCTAATGGTCTAACTCTAATTGCAACATTAAATGTGGGATTAAACAGTTTTAAGAAACTTACTGCGATCGAAACAAATTGTAAAGTATGACAAAAATATCCTCATCACACTTTATTCCAAAAAAGTATTTGCATTTTGATTCTTTGATTTTGGAACAATTGCACTAGATATTTTAACAGACAGTAATTTTTAAAATCACGTCCACTTTCACACAAATAAGAATAGCATAACTTTGGCTGCGAAGCGAATTTAAATTACGTTTCATTTATTGATTTATTTAATCAAAGTCATAATAATAAAAGAACTTTTAAAATTATTTGTATAATAAAAATTTGCTTATTGTAAATTGATTAGTTTGTAAACATTTTCTGAAGTGCCTGTATCATATTGTGTCAATTTGTATGATTAGATAAATATATTTTAGGTTTTTATCGTATAAAAGTTACTTATCTTACATCATCAAATTATCAAGTGTTTAAGTTCGTTTGTATTTATTTAAATAGGATTTCCACTAATTGGCTGCTATACCACTGCAACATAAATTTAGTGCCTCCCGCCTGCAGGATGAATTATGTATCCAATACTCTATTACAGGCGAAAGTGTTTGCACCCTGTAGACCATAGCAAAAACATCAATTCTAAAATTTAACTCAATCAATTTAATTACAGAATAAAAATACGAGGTCGTAATGAATAATAATTGTACAATTCATTACCTTTAAGTAGATGTCAATTCTGTAATAATACGTCCATTCCGTAACTGAGCCTGCGTCAAGGCCGATTGGTACATCAAAAACAAAATAAAACTTTTTGCCCTTTTCCGCAAAAATACGTTTCTCCAACATTCCACTTTCGTATTCAATTCCATATCGCCCTATAATTTGTACTTTCACATCGTAGAATCCGTCATTTTCAATTGGACCCAAGAAGCCAAGTCCATAAACTGTGATTTTCTTCTCACAAGCAATGCTAAAATGTTTAAAAACCACAAGAATAATAAAACCATTTTTAATACAGTTGCAATAAAAACAATTTAAAGTATATATTTAAACCATTAAGTGATTTAACATTTAATCCATTAAAATACATAAATCATTATCATTATAAAAAGTAAATACTGGGCTTACTAATGATATTTTTCACTGCCATCACAGACAAACGGAGGATTTTCCACGATTTGAGAAGCTTGAGTCAAAGAAAGTTTTGAAATTCCTGACGGCATCAGAGCTTCGATGGAACAAGTCTCCGAATTCGGTTTAGACTTCAGTGTGTGAACATATTTTCTTAGTGTAGTTTTAAATGGAAGCTTTTTCGAATCGAATTCTAATCTGTTTTATTAAAACAAATAATTACACATTTCTTTATTTGGACACACCTAACTTCAGTATCAGTGGATAGGGGTATTATTTTTAAAATCATATTTTCTTCATTACTTCTTGCTGGCTTCCAATCCGATAAATCTGTAAATTCGAAGATTTTCCTCTGCCGTAAGAATATCTTTTGATTCTGCCGTTTTTGTGAACTCTGCAGAGGTCATGATGGGAAATCGAATTTTAAATAAACAGTCACCGAGAACTTCTCGAATGTGTTCGTCAGTTGGCTTTACTTTTATTTCCTTGCACTGGAATTCAGCCCATCTACAAAAATGAGAGCAGAAATACTTGTTAAATAGGTTCACAATGGATAATATTAATACTTCTCAAACAATCACTTAGATAAAAACATAGTATGTACTAGGGTACTAGCAGTAGTTCCATTATTAATTAAGATTTATTGTTGAGTAGCGACTGTTTGGGTTAACCACCCAGCCCCTAATTGCAGCGTAAAAAACGTCAAGCTCCTTTACTTCAATGTTGTCACTGTCAAGAAAATATTTAAGGTTCTTCTGAGAGAGTTGCAGGAAATCTTCAGTGTCTTTGCATTCGCCATAAGATCTGTGAGCAAAGAATGCAGTCTAATTAAATATTACATTTAAAGAAGCTGCACCTAATTGTACATACGATTAAAGTGTACTCAAAATTATTCTGGAGCACGGCTAACAGTCACTCATCAATTACTGGAAATAAAGGAAAGATTTGAATATGGAAATTGTTTCTTGTAAAAAAAGAATGAATTTTGGACGACTTTACTGCATAAGTGTTGACACTAATGTCTCCAAATTTTCGACGGCCTTTTTCATCTCAAAGCGTCGGCAGATTGAGAGCAGATTCAAAATTTGATTGGGTGGTAAATTCAATGCCTTTAGAACCTCCAGTGACCACGTGTCAAGGGATGTGAGCTACAAATTATTTAGAAATATAAATAATTATGTAGGTAGTATAACATATTATGTTGTATGTTTGTATTTGTATAATAATCATTATGCTTCTAATCGTAAGTCAGGGAGAAGTCATGGTTTTAAAAATCTGTCATTTGTTATATATAATGTCAAATGTTCGGTTATGGTTGATAATACTATTGCTAAATAAAACTGCACTGGTCTGAATAGCTAACTTTTACAAACAGTTCAAATGCGATGGGATCGAAATCAGGAAGTGGGATTCCGTCGCCTTCTTTCATCACAGCAACTTCCCAATTCTCCTCAAATTCCTTCTCCAAAAACGGCGACGACGCTTTCAAAATGACCTTAAGTGCCCTCACCAATTTCTTCTCTTTCCCTACACAAAACACTACGTCGTAATTCAATGGTTTTCGTTCCAATAAATTCCGGATTTTTTCCAATAAAGATGTTTTAACACTTTTAACTACGCGTGAGTCGCTCTGACTCTGACCCTGACCCATGGTGAATTATGGATTTTATTTTATAGTTTAATATTAAAGTGTGAGAATTGAAGGGAAACACTGTCTGTGTTGGATCCAAGTTGATTCAATGCGAACTATATAATACACAACAAGAGAAGGGGTGCGGTCACAGTTGACCGTTGACTTTAAATCATATTATGCATTTAAAATGCAATTAACTAACTTAGTTAAATTAGTAACTAATACCTCAACTTTTAAACATTTTGCTCTCTACAAAAATTGAATGACGAGCCTGTCAACTGTTACTGCACATGTGACGTTCCCTCCTTTTCCCTTTGAAAATTTTGTAAAGTTCCTTCCTTTCGTTTAGCTCTAGTTCAAAGGGAAGAAAAGAAATCCCGAAATAAATCCTGGTTTAGGGGATCGTTCATAGACGAAGTCATTAAAAAATCCTTATTTTACTGACACTGAATTAACCCCGGTGATTAGCTTAATTATTAACAACCTTTGAATGGTTCTTCATTTCATCCATACACGACTGCACCTAGTTAATAATAAAAGCTTCAAATAATTAAAACAGTATTTACCTTAAGTGAGACATCCCTACTCCCTTACTACGTCAGTCTGACCGTTGACCGTGACCGTGGCAGCTGATTTGCCTATGAATCTGACTATGAGCTAATATAGCTATACTATATTGGGACTTAGGGATCGTCCACAAATTATTTTACGGGTAGGGTGAATGGGTCCGTCGCATCCGGTCATTTTGATTCACCGTTTGAACTTTGAACGGTAATGGTTAGCCTTACCAGAGTGAGTAGTGGCAGTTCTTAACGAATGGATGAATGTTTTCTGATCAAATTAAGATTATAAACATCAAAGTAAACAATAAGTAAATAGTATAACGTAGTGTCATGTTTATATCTATAATAAACATTGTAATGTCACATTGTCATCAGCTAACCATTGTGTAAATGGATAACTTTAGCATTGGATGCAAACTTTGTATGCCTACCTATGTCGTTATGCATTTATTATTCGAAATTAATTCTTTCACCAGCATCAGCGGATGTCTGTGTTTTTTAATAAAACTCTTAGTTATAGGTAGGTAGGTACTTGGTATTGTGTGATGTGAGTCAAAAGTTTGACATTGATATATTTAAAAATCACGATTTCTTGTCACACGCGTCACTATAGTGAAGGTGTCTCAAAATCGTTCGCCAGACAATAGACAGTCATTAGTGTCGAGAAAAAAAGCCCCAAGATATTTTAATTCTCTCTTCGCATGAGGTATAACTATAGGTGAAGGCGAAGGCAGCCCCCTTGCAGACTATAGTCATACTCCTAATTTTGAATATAATGACGTGACATATTAAATACGTTTTTTTACATTAGCCTGGCCTGGTATATAATTATAATATGCACAGTGTATACTACTGTATAAGTATCTAATTACATGTACAATACAAACGTTCGATTTGTTTTTTTTACCATTACATTTATGCATTACAAATGCATTTTTATTTTTAAGTGAAGAAATCCAAAACTATAACGATTCAGCTTTTTAATACCTAAGGTCCCGATAAAGAGCCGTCCCTTCGGGTCACACTTGGCATCATTGAAATTTTCTCTTTCTGGGAATTCAGGTCGGACGTTGGCAAGGACTATATTTGTTCCATTCTTAAAATTAAGCTTCCAAATCTCATGCTTACGATGAAGTAACTGCTTTGATTGTTGTAAAAGGGATTAAAAATTAGATCCCTGCACTTTTATTCACTTTACAGAGTTGGCACGTGGACACGGGTCCATAGGGACAAAGCCTCCTCCAAAAACATCCACGTGCATCACAGGACTTACACAGTGGGGTACCAGTAGGGTCCTTTACTCAGAATCGATACGTCATCATTGACCACTTTTATGAAGGGCTGAAGCATACGTGATTAAGTAGCTAACTGAGTTGTGCTTTTGCTCCTGTTTAAAGTTAAAACGTTCTGAATGAGCATGATGAACGGAATATTATGTACTGCGTGATAAAGTATTGGAGGATAGAGAAAGGTTATAATTCTATTTATGTAAATTAAAATTGTAATTGTAATTAGTTTAAAGTATTTGCAGATTAATGGACATTACTTTCACTTGACATACTGTTCAGATTTACAAGGGAAGAGAACGCATGGTAAATGCAATACTCAATTTATTCTTCAGTACATAATAATATATATACTGATGAATTTTCAATATCGTTTTTTACGTCTGTCCCATAGCGACGTTGAAGACTTAAAATAACTAATTTCCATTGTTAGCTCGAAGGAAAATGTATATAGTATCTGCGAACATATAAAAAACACGATCCTAAGAGATTGTGTAAATCGAATATTTTTCACATTTTGACAATTAGTAAATATAGAACATTTTGCTTTTTTCGAAAATGATCACATGGAACATTTTGAAATTTCCCGAAACGTGTAAATCATGAACTGTTAAAAAACATTCAAATAAAACATTTTTTGCAATTTTCGAAAGCATGTAATTAACCTGTTACGAATCTAACTCATCATTTAAATGTTTTTTGACAGGTCATTTTAATTCTAGCTTAAATAGATAATTAGTCATTTTGATTCTCCGTTGACGAAATATTACTGAGCACTAAAGTACTATAATCGTAAGCATATTGTGCTTATTAAAAAATACTGGAGTAAGTACCCATTCAGTGCAAGCACAAAAAGTGTGGGAAGACGGAAGATCTGGAAAACAATAAGGGCATAATATGGTAAGTTTAATGGAAATTTAATTTAATACTTCAAACACAACTTTTTATTTCATAATACGTTCAATTATTTTCCTTTGAGAAGTTGAACATGAAAATATTATGCAATATTTGAGGCTTCTCTAACCATTTCAAATTTTGTCCATGCTATTTAATCATATAAAAGTACCTATTTAGGTATGTTACCTGGTCTGGTCTGGTCCGGCCGTCGGACCAGACCAGACCATAAAACCAGGACCAGACCAGACCATTTCGACCACTAATGTTACGTATGTTATGGGCATTCAAAAACGTCGCTGGCTGTAGTGTCATTGAGGCAAGTACATGTTGTTAAAAACGCTAGAATAGCACGTTTCACGAGATTTCATAAGTTTTAGATGCAAATAAAGGCCAAATTCCTTTATTAATATGAGTGTACGATTTTATTACTATTTTCCTATAATTAACATAAATACTTAAACGTGTTCATTATTTCCAATAGTTCAATTTTTCTCTCATAGTCAGGTTCGCACAGGTCAGCCTTGAACCATGACTAAATCGCAACTAATTGGTAATCTGTAGCTTCAGTCTACGCTAGATTAAATTATTCACTGATTTTGCCATATTTTACAATAATTTACTGTAGAAATAATAATAATATTATTTCTTTAAAATCCCCAATATTCATAGTAAAACCATAGCATTAAACACTAATTAAATCTGTAACATTTCTCGCCACCGTTTAATGCTTAATTTACTATCTGTACTTCAATGTCTTCATATTATTAGAATCACCAACTTCCATCTTCAATCCCATTTACTTCAGTAATTTGTAATTCCATTCAATTCCGGTTTCAGCATCAGTAGCATGTTCTTTTGGATATCTATTCCAGGATCATAAACCATGCTACTTGAAAGCGAAATACAATCAGGACCATTAGACATCCACATCGAAATAAGAATCAGAATTAGCATTTCCTTTCTCCATTTACCCCAGTACTTAAAATTCATGGCAGAAACCAATGCTCCAAAATTCCGTATATGTTGATACTTAAGAACGTTTCTAGAATAAAACTCAAAAGAATTAATAAAGGTGACTTTCAGAGTTTCATATTTATTGTCACAAGGAAAGGTCAACGGTCGGTCAAAAGTCATCATTGGATTGACTTCGAATTCTTCAATCTGCAATTTCTCGAGTGCTTGACTTTCAACCTTTGTAAAAATATCTTGCTTTATTTCAAAACAAATATCATTTTGAATCAATTCAAGTGTCCACTTGTCATATGCTGTAGCATTGTACGAGTAATCATTTATTAGTTCAACCGCTTCGTCGGTTAACAGGTCAACCAGTATCCCGGTTGTAGATCCAATTAAATCATTCGCCGAACTTGACAGTACCATCTGACTTTCAGCTCCTGTAATTGTCAATTTATCAGCACTCTTCATATCTGTTTCTGCGATATGATTTTGAACTTCGCTTATTTCATTTGACAAAAACTTGCAGCTGTCACATGACGATGTTGACAGCGCTCTCTCCCCACCATCAAATACACTATTTGATTTAGCAAGTTTTGTGATATCAGAATAAAGTTTTTCGTCATTTTTCAAAATCTCAGAGCTATTAGGTAATAAAACTTCGGACATCAGCGACATCTGGCGGCAGATGCCAAATTCTATACCCGCTTCAAGCAAGCAATCAACATTTGACTTCTCTTCAAAATTAACTTGAGCATCAGTTAATTCAGAACTTTCTTGCTGTATTATTTCCGTCGCCCCCTGGTGGCCATAGTCAAAATCTAGTTGTGCCTCTACTAAAACGTCAACATATGACTTCGGTAGACTTGCAGTATGTTGCAACTGATCAACAGTAAACGGAGAATTCGTACTGGCATCAAAACGTACGGTAGACAGCGCCCTCTCCCCACCGTTTACACAATCTGTCATTATTGCATCAGTGCAATAATCCCCCAGTAGAATTTCTTCATAAGTGGTTGAGGCATCTTGTGTGTCATTCACCTTGTCTTCGTTGATCAATAGAATTTCACTGCTCGACTGTAGTGATTTTTTGCACCAAAAGATATTTAGTTCAGTTATTCTTATCTTAAGCTTGTCAGTTAAAGCAGCTAAATATTTCTTTTTTGATTCGGAGATCAACTCAGATCTTTCAAATTCTTCAACCAAAATATATAACTGACCCGTTTCAAAGTACCATGGTCGCAATAAACGTTGAAATTCTGACTCTTGATTACGTAATAAAAATTCAACGACAATTAGAACTTCACTAGTATAGTAAATTTGTCGAGAATCTCTTGCTGCCAACAATATTTCTGGAATATTCTCAAATTTTGCTGCAGACAAAACTTTGAATAACAGATCTGAAGGTAGCGACATCTCTCGTTTATACTTTGCAATTTTATGTAAACCAGTTTTCAGTTTTCCCAAGTAATTAATGCGCTCATTATCAGCTTCGTTAGATTTGATAGCCTGTGTACTCGAATCTTGCTCCTTTGACAGAAATTGAGTTATTTCAATTTCGTCAGCATCTACTTCGCCTTGATGGACTTGTTCTAAATGCATTAAAAACTTCGCATGATTTATTTGACGTTGTAGCTTTCGCTTTTTAACTTTGAACATCAAATCTTCTATCTCCGTCTGTATAGCATTTAGCTCCCTCTGGCATTGTGCCTTTCCCATCATTCAAATTGTTGGGACTTAGCAGTACAGACAGTCAGTCAAATCTATAATCTCATGACATACGTAATTAGATTTTGCTGTTATAAAAAATGTAGGAACTTTATAATTGTAATCAGTAATACTACTCTGAATATTACTCTTTACTTTCAATTACAATTCAAATTACTCAAAATAGTAAGTAATATATTTATCAAAATATTTCAAATTCAAATTAATTATTATCCTCATCCAGAGATAATCAATTTCAGCAGTAGATAGAAATGGCAATGGTAGCGGTGTAAATTCAAATCAGTTAAGGGCTATTTCAAAAATCTTCTAATTAATTCCAGCCCAGAAATTTCTCGAAAGCCAAAAGAAATGAGAAAAAAAAACTCCACACGCTATTTTTTAGTCCAAAAACCATCTACGCAATGTCAATGTGGCGTAAACGTCTTCCAGCGTAAGCACTTCGCAGTCCGCCAGAAAAGTAAATAAATTTCAATCCAAATCCCAATCAGACGAGTTAAAAATGAGAGAAAAATTCCAGAATCTCCAAGTTAACTCCAGTTTGAATTAAAAATAAATTATTTCTCAATTTAAAATTCTGTAACAGTTCCAGTTGAAGTAGAGAACAGTTCTTCAACCACCAAGAATTTTAAAATCTCAAGTTTTTCCAAACAAGAATATTCCATTTGTTGATCGCCTTCACATTCCCTCCATATTTCACAGTTAAAGTAAAGAACAATTCTTTAACCAGTAAGGAATTAGTAAAGGTCAACAGAACTCAGACCACAGATTAGGACAGTAACCAATTGCAACGCTCCCGTTTTCCGATGCCCTCTGATTCCCCCCAGATTCCTCCAGACCAAGAAAAAAGAGTGGTTAAAACGGGCCTCACAAGTACAACCAAAATACCGTAGGTCAAAGGTTAAAAAATCTTCGAAGGACCAAATGTTAAAAACGCTAGAATAGCACGTTTCACGAGATTTCATAAGTTTTAGATGCAAATAAAGGCCAAATTCCTTTATTAATATGAGTGTACGATTTTATTACTATTTTCCTATAATTAACATAAATACTTAAACGTGTTCATTATTTCCAATAGTTCAATTTTTCTCTCATAGTCAGGTTCGCACAGGTCAGCCTTGAACCATGACTAAATCGCAACTAATTGGTAATCTGTAGCTTCAGTCTACGCTAGATTAAATTATTCACTGATTTTGCCATATTTTACAATAATTTACTGTAGAAATAATAATAATATTATTTCTTTAAAATCCCCAATATTCATAGTAAAACCATAGCATTAAACACTAATTAAATCTGTAACACATGTGAGTTCCTCCATCCATACTATTTTTAAACAACAAAAGTAGCCTGTATAATTATGTATGTACTTAATACGCTTATACGAACTTGGGCATGAAGGGATGAATCATAATAAATGACATCAAGGGGCCTTGCAACTATTACGTCATAGAGTTTAGGGGGGGTTGGGTCTGGAAAAAATGACGCCCATCCCTTATATTAATCATGTACATACGGATTTGCATGATATTGAGGGGGGTGGGGTAAAATTTGAGAAATATCGTATGACGTAATAATTGCAAGCTCCCCAAGGGTCGCGTCAATAGGTCTACTGCTATACCAGCCATTTACGCAATGCAAATGACACGGGGGTTAAATAGGGTACTAAAAAAAGGGGAAGTTTTCGATGATATTATTCATGAACGATTCCTAAAGGATTATAATAATATGGTATGAATGAATAGCATTTATGCCGCCCTTTGCCTTCGTTCACTGGAAGGATTAGAATTAGAACGTTTGCTCCACACCATTAAACGAATACGTTCCCCAAACTAGTATTGTAGTGTACTAAATATAAATTATTTTGATTTCTACAGAATTTCAATTCCTATAATTATCCCTATTAATACAGCCAATGTAATTCATATGTGAAATATTCTGACCAGAAAAAGGCAAACATACAAAATTGTCAAACTCAAACTGCGATTTGATTCTATCCTTTCATTTTAGTTTCAGAAGTTCTCTTGCTCAGTCAGTCTTCTTTAAAACTTTCTTCGTACTAAAACTACTTAAGTAATAAGGAACGAAAGCAGATTTATTTCAATATTTTCTGCTCATACTATTTACTATTTGGACAATACTTTTACTTTTACTTGTGTGTCAACGGAATTGCAGGAGACGTGACGTGTCCAGTGAAAGTTGACTGGCGCGTCATTCAATATTTGTAGAGAGCAAATTGTTTAAAAAAAGTAATAAGTAAAGTACTTAATGACTTAATTATTATTTACTAATATTTGACGAAATTATCTAATTGCATTATATTTGAAGTGCATGTGATTTGCAGTGATAATTAGAAGGGAAAATACCACAGACTACTCACACAAATTGTCAACTTAACAGTAAACAGTATACAGTCTTTGGACACGCTTTAATTCTAATACCTTTGGAATTAAAACTGATTACCTTACAGGAATTAAAACTAAATCATAGGGAATTAAAATTAAATTCTTGGGAATTAGAATTAAATCTTTTGCATTTTAGTGCGCATGCGGAATTTTCATTATCTAAAACCAGCTATTTCAAAAGCGGGTAACTTTAAAATTACAATTTAGACATAATTCGAATTTTTTAAAACGATCTTACGACACTTACGAGGCTAAAGTTATTAATTTCTATCGTTTCTATAGTTTATATTTCCGTAACGTGACACAACATTTTCCAAATCTAAAATTCACCACTCCATATCTTGAGCAGGCCAACTACGATCTATTAGGGACAACTAAGTTTTACACATTAATATTTTCTCTTTTCATTTTCCCAAAAGTCATGCGCGGTCAATGCGATCTGTGATTGGTCCGCTACTTTGAGCGCGCGGCGGTTCAAATCGGGAATTAAATATAATTCCTTTTGATTTAAAGTTAATTCCTTTCCTTCTGTGGATTTAGTTTTAAATTCCAAGGGAAATAGATTTAAATCCTAAACAAGAAAACCAGTTTTATTTCCGAGGGAATTAGAATTAAAGCGTGTCCACAGACTGGTATAGCTGCAAAAGTGTTTTAGTGTGTAGTTCTGCCGGTTAAAAAATCTACTCAACTGAAGCCCGTAATTATTTTCAGTTTGCAAGTGTCATAAGCAGGTACGTACCTAATCTTGGGAATTCCTCATCAGTCGTCAGTGTTTATGTTGCATTCAGAATTAGTTTTGATTCATCTTTAACCGTTACAATTCTCAGTGTTAGAAGAACAGGTATGCTGTCTCTCACTTTCGTAGCTGACGTATTATTTTACTCACGACTGACAACTAACAACTAACAAAGTAGCGTAGGATTAATTTAATTTTCTTCCTACTGCCTTCGCTGATTTGTTTTGTTGCTTAAAGTTAAAGATTATTATTGTGTCAAGAAAAATGTCTTAGAATTCAGTAGGATGTAAATATTCGCTTCATTCATAATATAAAATAACAAAATAATATGAAATAAAATAACATTCAATTCATAACATTTTTTACCATATTCCTTCATAGCTTACAGTTCCGTTCCGTGTGTGACACACAACACAGTACAATACATACCACAAGTAGCTATGGCGAATTCCAATATCACCGAAAAACCGTTGCTGGAGAAAATCCAGGATCTGTTGGAACGGGAAAAAGGAAATAACGACGTGACGTTTAGTGTTGGGAAGGAGAAGAAGATTGTGCGAGCAGTGAAGATTATTTTGAAAGCATCGTCGCCGCTTTTGGAGAAGAAATTCGAGGAGAAGGGGAAAGGTGCTTGGACAAAAAAACGCGGTGGGATCCCACTCCCCGATTTCGATCCCATTGCTTTTCAACAGTTTGTCAAGGTGAGTCATTCACTGCAGTTGCAGTTACAAATTGCTATTAGTATTACTAACCATAACCGCACATTGACTTAAAATCAGTACTTCAAAAACCTGGCATCTCGTAGACTTAAAAGCAATTTTAATGTTGATTTCTTTTTTTAATTTGTAGATCACATCTCTGGATACGTGGTCGCTGGAGACCCTAAAGGCATCAAATCTCCCACTCAATCAAATTTTGAACCTGCTTTCAATTTGCCGAAGCTTCGAGATGAAAAAGGCTGAGGAGAATTTAAATATATTAGTTACGACAATTTTGCAGTAAGTGATCAATCATTATTCTTTTAGAAGCGGGATTATCCACACCTGAATAGTGAGGTTGCCCAAAAATCTCAGTTTTGTAATACCCTCTGATTCGCATGTCATCAGTTTAATCCGCTGTGTAAATGACTACGTGGAGTATAAGTAGTACAAATAAATACTACCCTATTAGGACAGGATATTTCTTTAAAAAATACAATAAATAAGTAATAATGGACCTATATTCTGTGTCTCTAATCAACAATTATAAATAAATAAAAAAATAAAATAAATAAAATAGGATGTAGCAAAGTAGATCCATTGACCCTAATTAAATGATAAATACCATCATTTATGGGCGATCGCTAAGGGATTATATTCTGCTGAGTTGAAAAGCGTACTGGTGACTAGAAATGAAAATAGGAGGAACATAGTTTTATTGGATAGCAGAAATCTTTGACCTTTAAATGCGGAGATAGTTAGGTTTACAGTTTTTCAGTGAATGAATAAAAGTCTTAAAACAGTAAATTATTATTTTAGCATTCTATTCATTATGTGGCCCTCTTTTTTCTAAATTCGTAAAAATGTTCTAAAAATGATAAAAAATTAGTAGGATGAGGCAAAAGTCGCAAAAGGAACGCATGCACACTATCAAAACCTTTCATTTCCGTTCGATGCAAAACTTGCTACAGTCCACAGTACAGCTTCTAATATTTCCCAGGGGAAGTTGTGTCAAACTTTGATTTTGACCTGACAGGTATAAGCAGTTAAACTTGTAAAAGCATATTTTCCCCCATTTGATTCAGTTATTTGAGACCCTAGGAGTTATTATAAACATTTAGAAACCTTCGGGAGTTATTTAAAGCCTTTTTTGGCGCATCGTTTGATTAGACCTGTCTGCTTTCAGATCCTTTGGCAAATACAAAGACACTGACGACTTCCTGCAACTCTCCCAGACGAACTTAAAATATGTTCTCGGCAGTGACGATATTGAAATCAAGGAACTTGACGTGTTTTACGCTGCATTTAGGTGATTCGTAGTTTAACTGTATTTCCAATTAAAAATAAATCTAATTTTTATTACAACTTTGCATGTTTTCATCTTCATTAGCGTATGCAAAGTGATTGACCCTAAATGTAATGTAGTTATTCCGGGACTAATTTTTGTAGATGGGCGGACTTCCAGTGCATGCAAATGGAAGTGGTGCCAACTGAAGAACAATTTCGAGAAGTTCTCGGCGACTGTTTGTTCGAAATTCGTTTCCCAATCATGACGTGTGCTGAGTTCACAGAAGCACAGCAATCAAAAGATATTTTGACAAGAGAAGAAAGTCTTGGAGTTCAGAGATTAATTGAAATGACAGGAAGCAAAAAGTAATCGGAAAACATGTTGGCAAAATTGAAGCGCCCTCCACTAATGCTGTGATCTGTAATTAAGTTATTTTTTTCCATTTTTTGTTGTTTTAGCAGAAAAAAGATGAAATTTGACTCGAAAAAGCTTCCATTTAAAACCACACCAAGGAACAAAGTACAAACTTCAGAGTCCAACCCAAATTTGGAGACTAATATCAGCGAGAGCTTAACACTCCCGGAAGTTTTAAGACTTGGTTCGACTCGGGAATTGGAAAGCGCAAAAAATCCTCTGATTGTCTGTGATGGCAGTCAAAAACCAAACTTGTAAGTTTCCTTTTCGATGTCTATGCTGACAACTAAATGTGTTTTTTATGGATTAAGCTCATTAAGCATCAACGTGCTTTTATTCGTTAAATATATATACTGTCAATCATTTAAATCGCCATCAACTAGAAGCGGCTGCAAAGCATTAGAATTAGAAGCAACACTCGTTTCTGGATAAACGTATTTCTGCGAAAAATTAAAAAATTATTAGAACTGCAATGATACCATTGAAGTTGCGTTAGTAATTCCGTTACTTAAGTGCAGTTTAATCGCACATAGTTACTTCTCACACGCAGCGATGTTTTATATTGGGTCGTTCATAAATGACGAAATATCAGAATGTTAGGAAACTGTCATATCTGCTTAACCATTTCAGAAATAGCTATTTTAACAAGGGTTATTGGTGATATCCAGTGATATCAGTGATGAACACAAACACAGACCATTTTCATAACGTCATTTATGCAAGGCCCCGAATCTACAAATTTAGTTGGCCATTTTAGCTTCATCCAGATACATAGGACGAGTAATAAAATTTAGTTTTTTTTACAGAAAAATGGCTTCATCATCCATAACGTCATTTGCGGGACAACAGATTTGCAGAAAAGTCAACGCAAGCAAAGCAGTTGCATGCAGCGCCGCGGTGCACGCACACAACGTCGTCGAGGAAAATGGGGCCCTTTTTTCTGTCGTCACTTTGTTAGGGAAGGTAATTTATTTTTAGAACCTAATTAACGAAGTTTTATTTCATTATTTGTTTTGATGTGGTTATTTACATATGTCAGAGATTTGCATCTTTTAAGTGAATTTTATAAAAACCAGTTTTTCTGCGAACTAAAATATTTTCTCTGAGTTTAAATTGGGCGAGTAGCTTATACCGTATTTTCTCTAATAGTACGCGGGTCTCTAATAATGCGCGGGTCTCTAATAGTACGCGGGGGGTCGGAGCTCGAGTTTGGATAGTACGCGGGTCTATTTAACACACTTTTAAATGCCAGTGCGCGGGTCTCTATTAATGCGTGGGTCTTTAATTATACGCGGGGGTCGGACCTCGAGTTTGGATAGTACGCGGGGCGTACTATCAGAGAAAATACGGTAGTTATAATGTAAAAGCAGAATTGTGTGAAATTAATGAAATCACATGGTAAAAACAGACAGAAGTAAAAGGCGTACGATAAGTTAACTAAAATAAATATATTTAATTTCGAACGAATTATTTTGCAGACGCAGTTGGTGCCGAAGTCTTTGCAATCTGCTTTTTCTGCTCAACTTCCCGCAGCAGCAGCACCGCTGTCAAAAACGGTAAAAGAATAAATGAATAAAAATACGAAATGCGGAACTTGAAATTTATTTAACATTCTGAATTAATTTCAGATTCGCTGGGAAGAGAAAATCAACGGATTTCCCCAAAGACATACACCCGCAGCAGTGGCTGTTGGGAACTTGATTTACAGCTTCGGTGGAGATAGTTATTCTGATCCTAATCGACGTTATCATTCACACGGTGTTCTGGATGTGTTTGTGCTGAATGTCAACGAACGGGAAAAGGAGTGGAAACAGTTGTCAACTGAAAACAGTGAAGTGAATCCGAATCAAAGATGCGGCCACTCAGCGGTGGTTTACAAAGAATTTGTTATCATTTTTGGTGGTTACAAAACAAGGAAAGGGGAAAATTCAAACTCGACGTATCGATTCAACACGCAGACGCTGGAGTGGGACAAACCGAAAAACGGTAAAAATATTCCAAACGCTCGTAGTAATCACTCTGCTGTTGTGCTTCGAAATGAAATGTTCATATTCGGTGGAGATCAAACGAATGATTTACATTCTTTGAATTTGGAATCTTTTCGCTGGTCAACAATTGAATTAAAGGTAAGTAGGTAAGAAATTTGTATTTTAATAAAAATATTTCTCGTTTCAATGAAGAACTTTATTCCAAAGAATTATTCCGATTTTATTCTAAAACTGTTTTCAGGGGATTCCTCGATCACCTTGGAATAATGATGAAGGACGTTCTGGTCACTCAGCGATAGTCCACAACGACAGATTTATCCTCATTTATGGTGGATTTGATTACCATAAGAAGAAATCAGTGAACACAATTTGGTCTTTGGACCTTCACAACAAAATGTGGACTGCAGTGAAAACACGCGGAACTCCGCCATCGCGTCGAAGTGGTCATTGTGCCTGTAAAAAAAATTAGAATTGTGTTGAGCATTTGAAAATTTAAGTTTGCTACTTGGGCGCCAATGTTTTGCTGGAATATTTTCATTTATTGCAATTAAATCATCAATTTTTTTAGCTCTAATCTTTTTCTTTTGATTTGTTTAGTTGTGAACAGTGGACAGATGTACATCTTCGGAGGATCTCCTAACTATGGATCGTATTTCAACGACGTATTCAGCTATGATCCAGGTGCAGTATTTTCTATTTTGTTTTCATTTCTATTTTTAGTTTTGTAGACTTTGAGTAGAGGTCGACTTTATGCGAATGAGCGATGTTCAGTTTAATCGATTCAGAAATTGCAGAAAAGAAATAAAAGTTTCTTAAAATTTTTAATTTCAATTTGATTTCAATTTTGTGCAGAAACGTTTAAGTGGAAGGAAGTGACTCCGAATGGAAAAGCTCCGTCCCCACTTGAAAATGCAGGATGCGTTGCCCTCAACGATCAAGTTTTTATTTTTGGAGGATCTAATAAAGATGAACAGTACTTGGGCGACACAAATGTCCTTCAAATGTAAATTCAACAAAGTTTAATTAATTGGCAGTTAATGCTAAATTAGAAAAGTATTCTGAATCAATTAGTTTTATTTACATTAAGTTATGTACATACATTAAAATAATGAATTTTGCTTTTGATATTTAATGAGTAACTTAAATTACTTTGAGAAAAGCATTTACAACAAAATCCAAGTGCTATAAATTACTTAAAAAAGTATTCGATTGTTAATGTTTTCAACAAAATTTTAAAAACAAAAATCTTTTCCTTATATTGTGTAAATCATTCCAAAATAAAGGCAGAAACTCATTACCCCCTTAAACTCATCTTCTTGGTTTTAGTTTCCGATTTTGAGAGGATTTATTTTGTATTTAAATCATTTTGCAAAAATGAAACCATCGCCTATCCAAATTTGCCTGTAACATAATGTTACCATACCAACATAATATTACCTTGTTAGAATAAGATAATTTTTTAAGTAATACAATAGGTAAGTTAATAATGTTCTGTGTCTGTAATCAACAATTATAAATAAAAAAAAATTATGAAAATACGACTGCAGTTACGAAGTTTTGTGTTGTTAAGAGTTAAGAGTTCCGCGTAAGTTACGTGTTTCCGTGTGAATCTTCGGGATTCATTGATTTTGCTTCCTTTTACTAAAATTCAGTTTCCACTGTTTTAATTTTACCACAGTTACAACATAAACTTGCTTAATAACTCGCCATTTTCAAAACGTGTCATGTCCGTCTGATTCGCACTCTGCTTTTAACGTCAATTTAGCCGGTGGCAGAGGCAGGTTCATTGCAAGTTTGAGTCTGACGAGTGAATTTGGTTCCGATTAAACAGCATAAAATTGTGCAGAAATATAAATTCGGAATAAAGACTGAACAGCGTGTAATTTTCATAATGCGCGGATCTCTGATTATACGCGGGGGGTGGAAGCTCGAGTTTGAACAGTACACGGGGCTTACTCTTGGAGGAAATGCCGTAGTCGTAGGTCATGTTGCACTTTTCGAAAACTCGGAATTATAGTTTTCATTCCACGCTTTTATCTCATTCATTGTATTTATTTAAGGTAGCTGATTTTGATTCTGGCTCAAATTCAAAACGGGCCATTTTGTTTCTTCACTGATGTGTTAAATAATTATTGTTTCAATTTACTGCTGCATCAGCATTAGAATCTCTGTAAGAAGAAATACTGTTGCCACCTAATTATATTCATTTTGGGCAAAAATATGTTATGCTGTGCAAAAATGCTGTATGTGAGATCTCAGGGTACGATCTAAAGTGCAAAATATGCTTAAATATTGATATTCTGATTTAATATATTATGTATCTTGTACAATTTCAATTAGCAGGCTCCTACAGGTACCTACCTAATAAGCTGTACATATAGCTAATTGGTGTTTACTTTTTACGGTTCTATCAGTCATAATATGCTATGCTTATATTTATATATGCACTTCCAAATCCGCCGAATTGCAACAATGTTTTTACGATAACAATGCTCTGATTTAATTACGTATTTACGTAAAGTATGTAAAACGAAACACATAAGCTGCTAAATGAATAATAAAGGATCGTCCCAAAATGACGTCAGCACTACCATCCTTGGATCTACTTGGCAACGGATGACATAAAGATGGACATAACTATGCGCAATAGAATAGATAAGCTGATGCCAGGAGGGTCATATGGGGTAAGGATGCTGGGTAATGTTTAAAGACGTCATTTGTGAACGATCTCTAACACGGTTATCAGAAGGCAAAAGAGATAAAAGATAAAATAACAATAAGATTGGATTTTTGTTTTCGGAAAACAAAAATCCAATCTTATTGTTATTTTATCTTTTATCTTATCGCAGGTAGAATGGCTTTCATCAGACATCGGCATTCTCAACGGTCAACGGCGAAACTGTGATGATCGGTTGTTCAGGCTCCAAAGGCCAATTTTGTTCGTCAGTTACGTAAACACTTCAAAAATAAATCACCTGCCTCTAAAACTTCTGATGCTACATGTCAAATGTGATTCAAACAAAAGAATACTTTTCACTGTGTAATAATTTAATTTTCAGCAGTGGGCTTTGACTTTTACAGTTTTTCTATTTAATTCTCTCGAAATTTCAAAACACAAAATTACCCTTTAACAATGGGGCAGAGCGAATCACGAGAAGTTGAAGCTTCTTTGCTAGAAAAAATGTGGGATTTAATGCAGCGAAAACCAGGAAATTACGACGTGGCCTTTTGTGTGGGGAAGGAAAAGAAAATAGTGAGGGCACTGAAGGTCATTTTGAAAGCATCGTCGCCGTTTCTGGAGAAGGAATTTGAGGAGAAGTGGGAACTTGCTGTTGTTAAGGAAGGCGACGGGATTCCACTCCCGGATTTTGATCCTACGGCATTTGAACTGTTTGTCAAAGTGAGTCACTCACTATAGCTACAACCTTACTAATAATATAAATAAAAATAACTGAACATTACTTAAAATCTAGAGTTTTCAAAACTTGGCTCCTGACTCCTGGCTGGCCTTAAACCAGATATACCTACTTTTATGCGAATTTATTACGAATATAATAAACTTATATTACGTAATTAACGATGCATTTTTTTTTAAATGTGTAGCTCACATCTATGGACACGTGGTCTCTAGAAATTCTAAAAGCATTAAATGTGCTCCCTAATCAGATTTTGAATCTGCTTTTAATCTGCCGAAGCTTTGAGATGTCAAAGCCTGTGGAGATTTTGGAAGAATTAGCTGCATCGTTTATGCAGTGAGTGGGAAAACATTTGCAGTAACTAATCTTTAATAGTCGGCCGGCCTACAAATTAATTTTAAAGGTGTGTACTCGCAATGTTTTGTATTGCATTGATTGATTATTTTTAATTCGACTCGTCGGCTTTCAGATCCTTTGGCGAATACAAAGAAACTGACGATTTCCTGCAACTCTCCCAGACGAACTTAAAATCTGTTCTTGGCAGCGAAAACATTAGAATCAAGGAACTTGACGTGTTTTACTCTGCAATCAGGTATGATGTAATTTAGCAATGCATTTTAATCGTAATAATGCGTCACATGTCTTGATCATTATTTAATGGTCTAGTAAATATTTTGACCCTGATTTTTGTAGATGGGCGGAATTCCAGTGCAAAAAAATAAAGGTGAAGGCAACTGACAAACGCATGCGGGAAGTTCTCGGGGACTGTTTATTTGAAATTCGATTTCCAATCATGACCTTTGCTGAGTTTACGAAAACGGCGGAATCAAAGGATATTCTTACAGCAGATGAAACAATTGAAATTTACAGATTTATCGGATTGGAGGCCAACAAAAAGTAATGACAAAATGTATTAAAAATAAAAGCGTGATCCATTGATAGTGAATAGTGTAAATAGTTGCATTGCAATAAAGGAATTCGTAATTTATTGTTTTCATAAAAGGTCGGAGTTCAACCCCATTAAACACCGATGACCAGGCCTTGGTCTGGGACAAGTCATGCAAGAATGCCTGGCCAAGGCTCTTTTTTGGCCAAGGGGGCAAGCCATGGCCAAGGCAAAAATATATGGCAGGGGCCACGCTCGGTTTTGGTTGGGCCCTGGCGTATGGTTTTGGCCTGGGTGAAACAAGGGCCAGGCTTTTTTCTCTGAGTTAGTACGTAGCGTTCCCAGGGCTAAGCCAGTCGTTCTTATTCCTTATTAATGCATAATTAATTTGGTCATACATAAATAATCTGATGCAAATAAAGAAAACAAAACATCAATTTATCTCAATTTATGTTTTTTATTAGCCTTAATTATTGGCCATAATTTCACTGTTAAATAACCATGCTTATACATGACTTATTTCATATATCAAGCGTATACAGACGAACAAATTTAGGTCAGCTGAAGTTGGCAATAATACACATTTTTGTTTTAACTTCTTAACATCAATGTAAACGGATTTAGAATTTTGAAGTCTCGTTTCAAAAATACAAAGAATTGAACTAGTAATAAGATAATTTTTAACTGGCTTTAAATCCGTCACACTTAAACATTCTAAGACCTTGATTTCACTAGAAAAGTTAACAATTGTTAGTCCTAAGGTTTTCGCTTTCAACTTTAACAATAGTTAAATCTAAAAGCGAGATTCTTATGGCAAACAATTTTTAACTTTTCTAGTGAAACCAAGGTCTCACGTTAAACTTTCCTAGAAATAACTCGATCAAAACCGAAACTACAACTTACTTATTGCACTAAATAATTACTATCAGTATTAACAGGCGAGTGAGATATGTGATGTGCTGTTGGTGGAAAAGCACAGACAGAATGAATTGCTATAATGATGTGCAGTGTGCAACTCACATCAATCGACCACACTGCACTTAAGACAAACCAAGACTGACATGAATCCTGCACTAGGGAAAATAAAAATGCCACTCTGACTAACCAGATATGGGCCAGGCTCGGCTGTAGCAGTGCCTGTATTTGGTCAATTCGTTTGCGTCTGGCCCAAATTCGATTTACCATACCTAAGCCAGACCATAATGTTTTGACTAGTCCCAGGCCAGGGCCAAACGTTCAAAAAATGCTAGGTTTATTGTATGTACGGCAAAGGCTTGCCCAGGTGTTCTTTCCCCATACGATCTGATTCCCCCGACGTCCCCTACCAAATCCTGACTCGGGCCAAATCTCTGTGTTTGCTGGGACACGACAAAGTTTCCATTTAAAACTGCAGAGAGGAAACAAATACAAACACAGGCGTCCAAACCGAATTCTGAGGCTAATAACAGTGAAGCAGTAATTCCTCCAGGAATTTCAAAACTTTCTTTGACTCAAGGCTGTAAAATCGTGGAAAACCCCCCGTTTGTCTGTGACGGCAGTCAGAAATATCATGAGTAATCTTAGAATTCAATTTTAATAGCGATAACTAAATGTGCATTTTAATGGATTAAGTATCAGAGTGCATTGGTGATTATAAATATGTTAAATTGTTCTATAATTGCAATTGTATAGAACAGGTTTTAATATTCTTGTGCTTTGTCAATCTTGTAGCTTTACTTGTGAAAAGAAAGTTACAGTTCATGGACTCGGTTTCTTGGGACCGATTGAAAATGATGGATTTTATGATGTCAAAGTTCAAATCACGCAAACTATGGGAATCCTTGGAATTACATACGACAGCGGAATGTTGGAAAAGCGTATTTTTGCTAGAAAAGGCAAACGGTTTTATTTCGTTTTTAATGCACCAATCCGCCTTAAGGCAATCTTAGGTAGTCAATGGAAAACATTTTACAGAATTGACTACTACTTGAAGGTTACGACTTTTACACATTTAACTGTCACCTGTTTTTATTTTTCTAATTGAATTCAACATACATTTTTGACTCAATGTTTTTTTTGTGCTTTGGTCTGCAGGGTGCAAACACTTCCGCCTGTAATAGAAAATTGCGTACTGACTTTACTGTTGAGGAGGGAGACACTAAATTGCGTGTGTTTTGGAGTAGTAACCAATTAGCTGAAATCTTATTTCAATAAAGTTAATAAATTACATAATTAACCCATTAATCTGCCCAATGAAGATGTTAAACAAGTTCCTTTCGTACAATAAAACCCTGAAATGTGTCTCATATTAAAAATTAAAACAGTAAGATACTTACAGGCAACGATGTTTACAAACTGTCATTAATTCGCTAGTATTTATTACGCAACTTTTATCGTACTATTTCTAATTTTAAAAGCTCTGTTATCAGTTGGGTAGGTTAGTGTGTCTGAAATGTAAAGATTTACCCTATATAGTAACTACATTGTTGAAGAGGGTGGTGGGGGGTCAGAAAATTAATACTGTTGCATTATTTAATAGTGGAAATAAATAACATGCAGTCACAGTTTCAAGAAAATTTTATTCAAAAACTATTCCTATGATCAATGCAGCTACTAAATTATCGTGAAAATAATTAATTGATTAAATAGTTAGGTAACACATGTATTTTAATATTGTAGACAGAGACAGTAAAGGCGTAGGCAAACATTTGACGAAAAGGCCAAGTTTTCCCAAAATTAAAAAAGAAATTCAGACGCTAGAAGCCAAGATGTAACGAAAAATATTTAAAATCTTAATTTTTGTTCAAAATTTTCGGCTCTTAACTTGGGACAAATTTATATTTTTGCAATTAAAAATATTTTCTTGAATTTTAAATATCCCAGAAACAACGTATCAGGTAATGTTATAAAAAACTATTTGAAGGTCGGGTGAAAACTAAAGGACAAAAATTGGAATTGACAATTACCAAATATAATTAAATTAATGCTCTGTATTTCCAATGAATATTTGTAAATATTAGTTTACATTATTGTGCACAATATTTAGGCAAATTGTAGAAAATTCGAACAAGGGCAAATAATAATTGTTGTGACAGTGCGCAATGATTCGCCTAACCAAAATGAGTAGTGGTAGTTTTTAGCAAAAGGATGAATTGAAATGCTGATTGAATAAGGTCTACTAATCTCGAACTTTTCGTAATCTCGTTTTTACTCATAGTAACATCTAAACTATAAAACATTATTGATTCAATTTTCTAATTAGTTACATATCATCTACTAAACTTGATTGACATAATAATCCTTTGTTTTACCGAAACTGAAAGGTATAGCAGATCACTTTCTACATAATTCTGCCTGGGTATTTACTAAAATATGTAAAAGATAATTAGTTACCTTTTCAAAATTGTACAAAACAATACTTAATCTAATAGAAAATACAGTAATGCAAATCATAAACAAAAGGCTGCCAGGGCAAAGACTAAATCAGATCAATGAATAGCTCGATAAAATTAATTAATCCAAGGGAAGGCCGCAGTGAGTGAATTCAGTCAGCGGGGTTCACGTAGAAGAATAATAATTATATAATTACTATCTAATTAGCGGATTGTTATTCCTATGTAATTCATTTCGTGTAATAATATTATTAATAATAATATTAAAAATAATAATAATAATTTTTGTTATTACTTTAACATTATTAACTAATTTCGACGGTATTTTGACGTCGGCATATTGTTGTCTGCCCATATATTTGCAGTCGACACTGCACTAATTATATAGCAAATCTCAAACAACACAAGGGCATAGCCCAGCATCAATCAAGATGCAATATATCATAGTAGATAATAGCGAGAATAAGAGAATGAGTGAGGACGAGGAGAGATGACAAATAAACATCCTCAATTATATAGAGAGACGGATGAGGAAGGTAAAAGACAGAAAGAGAGCACGAATGAACGACGCGCAATAAAATAAGGGTAGCGCTCAAGTCTTTTTCTGTGAACTGCAATAGAGCAGGGCCCAGCCCTTTTTTGTCTCACTCACCAATATTCACTTGGAATTTCTAACAATTCCATGAAATCCCTTCCCTCAACATTCCATTGATGAGTCATAGGTTGAGTGGGATGAGATTTGTGTGAATCTGTCATTCACAACTCAACTACACAGTGTAGCATAGGCCAAGACACACAATAATATACAATAGTAAGTATTGTGGGCCCCTAAAAGAGCAGTTTTTCTCAATCGTTCCTTCTTAGAAAAACAATGGATGATTGACATTTAGGACTTCTCCTAAAACGTTTTTATCCATCCTAACAAGAAGAGCACTATAGCAAGGGTACTTGGAGGAATTCCAGATATCCCTCCTGTCACTCACTGTGTTTTAGAAAACACGAGTAATTGACAACTTAATGGATCTATCTACAAATTGGGATTCCCTTTTACGTTTATAAACACCATTGATTGACAGTTCAATGGACCTAACGGTAAATTAGGGACTCCCAAACATTTTCTGACGCAATAGCAACCTTTTTCTGACGCAATAAGAACGTTTTCTGACGCAATCGGCCCAGGAGCCGGGACTACATAAACAAGGACTCTCACCATTGAGGAGTTAGTCGAGCTGAGTTGTCCGCTGGAGCAACAACTACCTAGTGGGCATTAGAAGTCTAATCCCCCACTATACACTTTTAAACTCTAAAGTTTTTCTCACTTAAATCACCTGGTTTGTCGAGTCGTCTCCAAACCATAAACTTTTAAACTCTAAAGTTTTTCACTCTCTCTAGTTTGTCGAGTCGTCTCCAAACTAAAAACTTTCCTATACTGTAAGCGTCAGATGGTCCTCAAATAGTTCGGACTGATTGCTTACCCTAACACTCTTTGACGCTTAGACGTCGCCACTGGGAGATATTGTGACGAATATCTACATAGTGCTGAAGGAGCCATTGAGAGGGAGACCAACCACTTGAGGAGAGTAGTTCTGAGATATTGTGACGAATATCTGCAAACTACTGAAATTGCTCAGAGGAAGAGATAGGACGACAGCGAAGACTCAACGCATCAACTAGCCGACTCACGACCATCAGCCTTAGACGAATTACTACTAGCACGGGACTGACATTGTCTTAGCCCAATTGTGGAAGACCGAAGTAGCCAGTAAAGGTACGATCATTCCTTATACTATTTGTAGTAAAGGCGACGAACGAATAAAGATTAATCGTTAGTTTAAAGTACAATTAGTGCAAACGGATGTTATTCACTAATGTACTAGGGTATAATTGGTAAGAGAGGTCTGATTAATAATCAAACGGATTATGTAATTGGACCTATTATCAAGTATAGCACATAATACAGTTATTGATTAATTAACAAGTGAATTAATGATAAACATGTATGTATGTAATAATGTGAATTAATATTGAATTAATAAGTAAATAAATGAATAAAGAGATCTGGTGCGTAAGACCAGCTCAAACTGTATAAACTTGTGTGAACAAAGAGTTATCCCTTATTTAAATACCCTTAAAGGTATTCATACGTGGCAATTCATTTGCATACCGGAATCAAATATAGAAATATATTTGAGGAAGGCAACACGTAATTCTGGTGGAGGTAGACAGGGTAAAAGGTCGGGCAAGATTTGAAATAAGAATTTTGCAGACTTACGATACATGCTACTTGTCACTTGCTGAGCGGAAAGCGACTGTTTAAGTTACAATCCCCATTTGAAAACTTAAATATTATATCAAAGTTCCCCCTTATTTAAACAGTTTTGTCCCCAAGGTAATTTTCTTTGATTATTAATTAGAAACATAACAATCCCCACCCTTGAACAGAATTTGACCCCAAATTGAAAACTCAGTAATTTGCAAGCAAAGTTTATACAAGTTTGTTTACACATAGATATTGGTCTTAATATTGTGTGGTGCTAGCAAAATTAAAGGTTGTAGGAGGTACGAATATAATTTTGTTGTCAAAATGGCGGGTCAAGAAGATCAGGCACTAGGTGCCAACCGCCAATGCAAAATAAGTATAATTCCAAATCAAGCCGGAGGATCGCTGGAGGAAGAACCGCAGAACTTCTTGGTAAAGATAGCACTACGATGGTACAAGTCTTATCTACAGCGACGTGAGGAGCAAGCTGAGAAGACTGCAAAGGCTGAAGATCAGATTTTTACGGACGTAGATCCTCCGTCATGGCCTAAACGGCGTTCTAGATTTCTGTCATGTCTTGGGTCACTGGCAAATGACTTTACAGAAACAGACGACTGGAAGATAGAAAAGAAACCTTCAATAAAAGCTAAACAAGACATGGCGTGTACAATACTGGACTTTATAACAGAAAAGGACACAGTGCTGATCAATCATATTCGACGTAGAGTGGAAGAGTTAACAGCAGAATCAACCTCTTCTTCTATTGATACATCAAAATGGCTGAAGAAAACACCACGTATCTACCCGACAGTGCGCTGTTTCAATTGTGGAAGCCTAAACCATAAAATTAAGGTATGCCCATTTAAACGTATTAAATCACCTGAGATAAAAAGATTTACTCATAAAATTCGTAAGCCTGGCAGAAAAATAACCTATGATAGCACTGAAACATTGTGTTCTTCACAATCTGAGAATGGTGATCAAGAGCCAAGTATTCAGCCTTAATCAGTAGTATATAAAACAGAGTCCTTTATCGTAGCTTATGTATAATCAATTCGACACCAGTTTTTTAGCAACTAAATAGTTAAAATTTATCAGTAAAAAAATGATTCAAACTTAGAACTATTAGTGTTCTTATTATTAAATATTCAGTCGGACAACATTCAACAAAGTATAAATATTTGAATTCTTAACAGCTATTTATCACAAGCCATACAAAAGTATAGTACAATTTGGAAACTAATAATAATTAGAATTCAGTTGAAATCTCATTCAAGATTAACATAAATTCACTAGGAAACACAAAAACCATTATTTCTTCAAAAATGTATCTAATAACAAGCAATCAGGATAAAAGTGAATTAACAGGAATACGCAGGAAACAATTACTAAATATTTAAAATTACACAGACAATTATAAAAAATTAACTTAATTCGGATTTTGAATTATTTAAGAACAATCTACGGCAGTCAATAATGACATCTAAAAATTTGTAACAACAGATGATGATCATTCAAATTATTACACATAACAGATAACTGGATAAATTATTAATAGGTAAACAGATGTATAAATTTAAATCAAACGTAGAGGACAGAAAACCAAATAACAAAATAATAGAAAGAAAATAGAAACCCTTAAGCTTTAATAATGGCACTCAACAAGAACATACATGTCTAAATTTAATTAGATTAGAAATTGCAACCAAGAACTACAAATGAGAATCAGACTATTCATTATAAATTAGAGATCTACAGGCTAATAATAATAAATTATTACATTATGTTAATTAATGCGCTCCGAACAATAAGGACAGATGAAAAAGATAAATTTGACACTGAAATATGGCATGGCAGACACTAACAGGCACATTACACTAAAACAGATGAAATTTAGTAAGTTAACTACTGAAACGGCGAAATTACGAACGATAAAAAGCCCACGGACATTAAGGTTGATAGATCATCGACGAATCTACATATAACAAGTTTCAACCCCGCATAATAAGAAACATAAAATTTGAATTAATTTGAAATCTACACATGAAACCTTATGAAAGCAATCAGGTATGAATAATCAGAAATATATTTATAAAACAGACAGAAAAATGTTAAATTTAGATTTGCTAAGGAAACGCAAATTTATTTTTCGCTTTGAAAGTATTCTACTAACACCAGCTTCAGCATTGACTTTAAAACCCCAATAACAACGATAGCACAATTCTTCAAACCACTCATAACGTACGTTAGACAGTTTACAGCAGCTACATTAGAGTCCTAAACACTATCTACTAAAAGTATCTAATGACAAGTAACATAATTACTCTTCAGCCGTCGTAGGCTTTCGCGCCAGTAAATTCGATGATAAGACAACTAATAAGACAGGTAACTACACGTTATGACATGCGTTAGGAATAGTTAGAATCTTGGCGTATTTCATGACAAGAAACCCAAAAGAATTCGATGGATAAGCAACAGGAATTACAAATTGACGACGTGGATTTAAGCAAATTAGAATCAAGAATAGCAGTATATTGGTGAAAATGATCTATAACTAGAAAGCGAACAGACATATTCTAATTTTATAGCAAAAAAAGTAGGATCTTTATCACGTTCAAAAGGAAATTATTAAATATGTACGTCCGCAGATACTGCAGTAGTCTAGTATAAATAGGAGTATGCTAGATTTGCAGCAACTGATACTTATTTTGTTACAATAAAGTATGTAAATAGAGTAAAAAAAAATAATTCAAGGATATGTGTTTAAGATTAAATGTAAGAAGACATTTTGAAAACTCATATTAAAATGCAAAGCGTAGTCAGGGACGCGCTCCGAAGTAGAGAATATTTGGAATATTCTAGAAGACAGGGAGTTAGGGAATGTTCAAAAAACATATCAGCTAATTCATGTAATAACTCATAATTTCATCTAAAACTTGTCTCTGGGCTTCACATGTATAGATACAGAGCTGATTTAGTACATAAACAGACATACGTTGGACTGGAGCTTAGAACACTCCCACTAAAATGCCTGTGACAATCATCTAAGGATTTATGTTGATTGTGTCTAATGTATTGGACTTACCCTCCAGGTAGTCATGCATGTGACTCAAAGTCTAGAGATGAGCGTTTCTCACCCTAGAAGCCTGAGGACGATTTGATAAAGTAGATGAGGGATAGGGAGACTCTGGGAGTCTAAGAAACAAGAGAAGGAATAGCCTAGGCCTAAGGAAAGATTCAAAAAAAAAGAGTAAAAGTTAAAACTAATTAACTTAACTTAACTACGCAAGACTCTGGGAGTCTAAAAAAGAAAGACTTTGGAAGTCTGAGAGAAACCGGTAGAAAAGGATCGATCATAATAAACTACATAGATAGTATGAGATTTAGAGGACTAAGGGCCAAATGACTGGGCTTAGCCTAAGAATTAGATATTTTAGGTAATATTGTCGCTCATTATTGACCTAAAATAGAAGTTAACCCTACCTAAAGAAATAACCTTTGTGCACAGGTTTATTTAACGCCTTTTGGCGAGAGCCAGAGAGCAAGCTTTGTTTTTTTTTATTAGCAGAAAAACCATGGGCCATATGGATATGGAATGGATTTGTGTATCAACTCACAGATGCAACGAGCCTGTCCAACCTACATGCTGCCTGGCCTAGACTCGTTAATCGGCCGATATCGTGTTTATTGCCAGCCATGAGAATGAAAACAACAACTCACCACCTGAGGATATTGCTAAAAAAAAGGAACAAAAACGCGAAGAGAGGAAAACAGCATTATTTACGACAATTACGGACTAATTGTCATCCAACAATCAACACGACTTCAAAACACCAGCTGGCATAGAGATGTGCTGTGGAGATTTTGAAGTAAGCTTTAAAACTATAGTATAAGAGCCTGTAGAGATATGTAGAGATAGAAGATTGTTTACCCAGAAAACCACAAAAAATACAAAATGTTAAAATAAACAAAAAATAAAAAAATAAATGGTAAAACTCTTGTGGAATTGTAACAGTAAAACAACCAGTTGAACTGAATATAGTAGATGGCTCTTAATTATAAGAAAACAAATGTAATAGGATCCTAGAAGCATCCTAAAAACATATAGACAACCCTATTCTAAGTAGTTATGAATCAAGTAGAACATTAAAAGCAATTTTGCTTAAAATTGTATTAAGAAAACAAAATATGTAGAATAGAATGGGTTAGTAGAACTGCGATACTATTTGGAATGATTATACTGGAACAGCTACGTCAACATATAAACTTACTTTTTACTAGCATTGACAAAATATTATTGAGTTGCAAGAATATTCTATGTAACCACGCATAGGTGTATTGACTATATGTCACACTAAAATGCCTGTGAGGATTGTAGCAGGTAGCGCTTCTACTTCCGTACACCGTGCAGTAATCACATGATTACGTAATCACTTTTGCCGATTAAGATAGGTAATAGTAAGGATTTATCAGCTTAGCCAACTGTATAAGTCACTTATATGCTTCAGCAAGCAAGAAACTAATTAGAATTAGCTGATGAGATATAGGGATGGACAACCTATCACCCTAGAAACATTTTATTTATATATTGCGCTAGCAAGAAGGAATAAAATCCATACAGCAGATTGCTTAAAATAAAAAAAAGGAGCAATGAAGGACAGTATAAATTTATATTTTCACGGGATATCGTTTAGCTAAAATGTAGTAAGATTATGCGCTTGAGAGGAGTAGATTGACTGGGCGGTTACTTGGAAGTACTCAACTACGAAAACCAACAAAATCTAAGAACGCCTTGATATGGTGGCGTCTTGAACTGAACCGCTTGGCGTGAATCATTCAAGCAGGCAACCTGAGCTATAAACGCTAGCCTATGTTCTTAAAGATCTACGAACAAAACAATTGAAGTAAAAAGTTGAACTTCAGAGTTTCCGAAGTAAACCTAGTCAATTGCTGTTTCGAGTAGCCGTCTTAATATATTATTAGATGACGAATCTTAAAGTGTTTCTTTGCTTACGATTGCAATTCACTGTCTTCCATTCACTCTCGTAGTTGCTAAAGTAGAAACAATATTTGGATTGTATTCCTGAAAGCTACAAAATTATCATTATTTGTGAAGAATGGAGACCATTCTAGATTTTTGGGGGAGTGGTGTTGTCTGCCCATATATTTGCAGTCGACACTGCACTAATTATATAGCAAATCTCAAACAACACAAGGGCATAGCCCAGCATCAATCAAGATGCAATATATCATAGTAGATAATAGCGAGAATGAGAGAATGAGTGAGGACGAGGAGAGATGACAAATAAACATCCTCAATTATATAGAGAGACGGATGAGGAAGGTAAAAGACAGAAAGAGAGCACGAATGAACGACGCGCAATAAAATAAGGGTAGCGCTCAAGTCTTTTTCTGTGAACTGCAATAGAGCAGGGCCCAGCCCTTTTTTGTCTCACTCACCAATATTTACTTGGAATTTCTAACAATTC
This sequence comes from Dicyrtomina minuta, assembly GCA_949802685.1. NCBI lineage: Eukaryota > Metazoa > Arthropoda > Collembola > Symphypleona > Dicyrtomidae > Dicyrtomina > Dicyrtomina minuta. Next base: position 7,450,825 of record OX461811.1, read on the forward strand.
CATGAAATCCCTACCCTCAACATTCCATTGATGAGTCATAGGTTGAGTGGGATGAGATTTGTGTGAATCTGTCATTCACAACTCAACTACACAGTGTAGCATAGGCCAAGACACACAATAATATACAATAGTAAGTATTGTGGGCCCCTAAAAGAGCAGTTTTTCTCAATCGTTCCTTCTTAGAAAAACAATGGATGATTGACATTTAGGACTTCTCCTAAAACGTTTTTATCCATCCTAACAAGAAGAGCACTATAGCAAGGGTACTTGGAGGAATTCCAGATATCCCTCCTGTCACTCACTGTGTTTTAGAAAACACGAGTAATTGACAACTTAATGGATCTATCTACAAATTGGGATTCCCTTTTACGTTTATAAACACCATTGATTGACAGTTCAATGGACCTAACGGTATATTAGGGACTCCCAAACATTTTCTGACGCAATAGCAACCTTTTTCTGACGCAATAAAAACGTTTTCTGACGCAATCGGCCCAGGAGCCGGGACTACATAAACAAGGACTCTCACCATTGAGGAGTTAGTCGAGCTGAGTTGTCCGCTGGAGCAACAACTACCTAGTGGGCATTAGAAGTCTAATCCCCCACTATACACTTTTAAACTCTAAAGTTTTTCTCACTTAAATCACCTGGTTTGTCGAGTCGTCTCCAAACCATAAACTTTTAAACTCTAAAGTTTTTCACTCTCTCTAGTTTGTCGAGTCGTCTCCAAACTAAAAACTTTCCTATACTGTAAGCGTCAGATGGTCCTCAAATAGTTCGGACTGATTGCTTACCCTAACACTCTTTGACGCTTAGACGTCGCCACTGGGAGATATTGTGACGAATATCTACATAGTGCTGAAGGAGCCATTGAGAGGGAGACCAACCACTTGAGGAGAGTAGTTCTGAGATATTGTGACGAATATCTGCAAACTACTGAAATTGCTCAGAGGAAGAGATAGGACGACAGCGAAGACTCAACGCATCAACTAGCCGACTCACGACCATCAGCCTTAGACGAATTACTACTAGCACGGGACTGACATTGTCTTAGCCCAATTGTGGAAGACCGAAGTAGCCAGTAAAGGTACGATCATTCCTTATACTATCTGTAGTAAAGGCGACGAACGAATAAAGATTAATCGTTAGTTTAAAGTACAATTAGTGCAAACGGATGTTATTCACTAATGTACTAGGGTATAATTGGTAAGAGAGGTCTGATTAATAATCAAACGGATTATGTAATTGGACTTATTATCAAGTATAGCACATAATACAGTTATTGATTAATTAACAAGTGAATTAATGATAAACATGTATGTATGTAATAATGTGAATTAATATTGAATTAATAAGTAAATAAATGAATAAAGAGATCTGGTGCGTAAGACCAGCTCAAACTGTATAAACTTGTGTGAACAAAGAGTTATCCCTTATTTAAATACCCTTAAAGGTATTCATACGTGGCAATTCATTTGCATACCGGAATCAAATATAGGAATATATTTGAGGAAGGCAACAATATATAGCTGACTCTGTTTTAGCACGAAATAATTCCTACATTTAATGTTCCATTTACATGTTTTTGAAAAGTTTAAAATGTTCTATTTACATGTTTTTGAAAAGCGTAAAATGTTCTATTTAAAAGTCAGAAGCAAACAAGCCAGTGGTTGGCTCGGTGCTTCGGTTTTTATCGGCATGCCTGGAGCGTCGGTTTTTACATGTTCGTTTGGTGACCGCTTTACCGATGAAGAGGCGCGACTGTGGGCAAACAGCTCCAAATTCCAATTAGCAGATGAACCATTATTTGTATTCGCATTTTACTTAAATGAAAAAAAACTCGTGGGGCTGACTTGGTTGAATTTTGAAGGGGTCGAATTTAAATTGACTTTCATGAAGCTGGGAAAACAATACATGTTAATTAAATGTATTTTTTAAAAGGTACTCATGAGTAAAACAAACCAAATTAAAAATTATCAATATATACTTTGTAGTTTCAAAGGATTTATTCATTGAAGTTTTTGAAGGATCCATCTTTACTTTTATTAATTATGTGGATTTTTTGTATGTAATTGGAAATTACAAGACAAAATTTTATTTCTCAAGAAATTAATTATCCAACAGGTATTTTTTACTGCACCGGTTATATCAAATATTTTAAATGCATTTGTAGATATAAATTTTATTTAAATAGATAGTAACATCACCCATGTTTAATCATATATGTCATAAAATCAGTAACCAAATGAGTAACGTACAAGTAAACTAATTAGCAAATCGACCACTTCATCCCTTAACTTGTCCAGCATGTCATTTACTTACTTTTTCTGGAAAAAGCCAACTTCCAACATGCTTCCATTCTTAGCAGGATTTGAAGTTGGTAGTTTGGTAGCAACAAAATACTTGAAGAAGCTCATTCTAATCATTCTATGCCTTAAGAACTTTGGCTTGTGAGTCAGAAATCATTGCATAAATTGTTTCCTCCAGGTAAATTCGTGTGTCTTTTTCAGGTACCCCATGCTGTTGCAACTTTTTCACAATAAATTGTGTCAATACAATCATAAAATAGAAAACAAATCATCTGCGATACTTACTTCTTTAAATTTGACGATGAAGATAGATAGATCATGTCCAGGTACTTCTTCAAGGAATGATTATCCGACACCTATTGAAGATTGAATTTTTCCATAAAAATGCTTATTCGCGCCTTCATGACATAGCTAACATAGCTTTAAATATTTTCCGAACACGCGTCTTCAATCAACTCTTACTGAATTGCGTTCCTCATCTTCTGGAAATTACCCATAGAAGCTACTTGATTTTTGCACTTGAACGCTCATCCAAATTAGAGAAGAGTATGAATGCCGTTTTCGTTGAGTTTCTTCAATGTTCTCTTGCAATCGTATTTGCCGATTTTTTTAACCTGCATCATAAACTGGAGCTGTGTCAAAAATATTTTTTTCTGTAATATTCTTTGTCTTCATAAGATCTTTTTGATTTCAAATGTGAATCATACTGTTGGGCTTCTCCTTCAAACTTGTCTTCGCAGTCCAGCTTCAAAGTCTGCTAGCCATCTACTACACTATCTACTTGGGCCAATAAAAAAAAAATTGTGTTAATTAAAAATTTTTGTTTTATAAACTATGTCACGTAAAAAACCCACTATATATATAGTTATAGTACAGGCAGACCAGACGTTAATGTAAATTATGTGTTTTATTAGTTTTTACCTGGAACACTCCCAAGGAGCTCCTTGAGTACAAGACTATCAATGAATTGGTATGTGAAGTTTATGACGTGTCAAATGAATTACCAAATGTCATCGAATCCAGTCAGATGAGAAATTAATTGTTGATCCTAAGACTTTTCCTGCGGGAATTTGTTAAACTGACATAGTTCCAGGAGATAGGCCAAGTAGGCGATGTCTACAATGCTTAAATCTTCCATCTTAAAATACGTGCATACCGAAATAAATTAACATCTCCTAATAGCAAATTTGATGGGATTCTGAATTTTTAATTTTAAAAAACCAAAAGTATAGAACAAATGACTAAATTTTCCTGAAAAATACAACACAAAACACTTATTTCTTGTAGAATTTAATTAAATAGTGCTTTTACAAATTCAAAAATCAAGTCACTGAGAGATTATTTAAAACTTGAATGTTGGTAATGCAGAAGGAGTATATAAATAAAACGCGACATCACGGCATTAAGCAGCTACAATAAAAATCCTAAAAATATCACAATCACACCTATGACCACATATTTATTACCTTTTAACGGCGCTGAAAAATTTTTTTATTTCCGCCCGCAACTGCTGTGTTTCTTTACGGCGACCACCACTCATTTTCAGTTTGCTATAAAATACATTTAGAATTTATTTTTTATTAATATCAATTAATACCACAACACAGCAGACATAACCGGCTACCTTGAAGCTTTAATACAGCGTATTTTTGGCATACAAAGGTATAATTTTAATAAAATTGAAAATTGTATGGATTATTACATAGCGGCGTGCGGCGCGTAGCTACAAGGCATAGCACACAGACAGCTGAAGGCACCTAAGAAAATGCATGTATTTAAATGTGGTACCACAACGTCTCAACTTTTAAAATAAGAAAACCACTTGCCCTTACCAATTTTTCAAAAATTATATAAATTTACTTATTACGCGCCTAAAACAAATAACTATTTAAATTTATATATTTTAGAAAACAATTATGAACTTACGAATGTTAGATTAGAATCCAGAATTTTTAAAAGCTAAATGACACAAAAAAACAAATATCCTATCCTCGAGCAAATGTACTTACGAAGTTCAAAAAGCTGGCAGGATATTGGCATGCTGCTGTTTACATCTTTTAGTTTTTTTGTAAATTCGGATTTTACTTACGAAATGCAAGTTATATATAATATCATTTTAGTAAAAGAAATGTCAAAATGTAATCAGCAACTTTTCATTATTCAAATACAAGCCCTTAAAAGTTTAAAAATATCTTACTAAAATTTACCAAATCGCTAATAGTGTTTTTAGGATCCCAAAGCCGAAGCGTTTTAAGAGCAAAAGAGCCCGACAAATCGACCGAAGCCGTCAAATAGTATCCAATAAAAAACAAGAATCATCCAAATCTAAGCGTCTTCGAAATTATCGGACAAAAAGTCAGGACTATTCCAAATAACATTCGAATTCTGACTAAGATGACGGTCCTTGTGACTACAGCAGTGACAGCGATGCCTGGTCAGAAGAATACTATTTTTTAGTGTGAAAAGAAATAATTTGATTATTATAAATTATAAAATACAAGTTCCAAGTCAAGGTTCCTTTATTTTACTAAAATAGTAAAAAAAGCTATAAAAGCCAAATTAATTTTATATCCATTGGATACTTTTATTTTAATGTATCTCAAATCTGTCCATGCTCATCATAAAACTGAAATCCATTTAGTTTTAGTTTCTGCACCCTTCAAACTTGGTTACAGATTTTATTCACAATGACTCAAACATGATGAGACGATTTCAGCTAATTGGTAATTTGTAAAACAAATAATTAACTACATACCTATGAAAAAGGAAAATGAAAAAAAAACAATTTGATCGGTCAGAGGTAAAGGCAGTGACTATATAATTAACTAGCAAATTTTAGCCAAACTCTAGCACGCTTGATAGCAACAGCTATGGATCTTCATAAATAATTTCAATAGTAGGATACGTGGGTTTTGTTGTTGGCACACTAAGTCAACCTTAACCGTTCACCTAATGGTAAAATGACTACATCAGGGATAGGGGAGTTTGAAATAGTGATAATGTAGGTTACATCATTTACGGATTATTTCTTATAAGATACATAGCATACAATTGGGCTAGGGGAGAGTGGTGATTTTTATTTTAAAGTTTGGTTGGCCACAGAAAGATTTTTTCGACAACTTCAAAATTTTAACAAGATCTGCCTTTGAAGCTGTTTTTTATGCCTCACAAAGGTGCTGAAAAAAACCATGCAATCCAAATTTACTAAACAGTGGTTTTCACCTACTTATCTTTTTGTAAAATTATAAGAACCTTCAATGATTAGTGCGGAGTAATGCGGAAGTTTGAGGCCATTGGCGACTCAACGGCTATAAAAGCGGTGGCTCAGCTCAAGATTTTAATTTAGTTTCTTTCTGCTATTCAACAAAAAAACATCTTAAAACAGTTTCCAGCTAGCAAGTACCTGCGGTTTGGTCCCGTTAAGTAAAAAGTTTTTCTCAAAGCGTAAGTTTGGATTGTTTATTAGTGGTTGTCATTATTAGCGATCAAAGAGAGAGTTTTTATCGTCACGATTTCCAAAGCCCAATCTGATAAAGCTTACAGCACCAACACCATCCAATCTTCCTGAGGGTTCAGCTGCTGCCACTGCTTCATCGTCTACTGTAGTTACTCTTGGTCAGGATAATTCAATTCATTCATCTCAATGTACAGTTTAGACGACGCCTCCGGCTAAAGTATCCTCGCCAAGTATGGCTACGGTCTCAGATTCAACGTCAGCTGGAGTCTTGTCATCGATTAGGCCTTTGGCTTTGGTTTAGACGCCAGGTGTTAATGCAGTTGTTCTCTCGAACTCACATGATGCATGGTAATTTATTAATTAATTTTATTTTGAATAAATTGTGAAATTTATTTGTGACAATTTGTCTAAAAGTATTTTTTATATTGTTCTATTTGACAGTTTGGATAAATTTGACCCTTTAATCTGCTAGTTAAGAGAGAAGTTTAATGATACTAAGCAAAAAATTAATACGTTTATTGGACTGCATTGGCAATTAGAGAAGACGCAGATTAAAACAACGGCCAACCTTGAAGCCGTGACCTAGATAGTGAAAACTCATGATGTTGAAATTAAGTCTCAGGCAGTTGAAAGCCAATCTCAACGCGCCCTATTGAACGATCTGCTGCATCTAGTTGGAGAAATTGAGAGTAGAAATTCAGCAGATAACGCTCTTTCAGGATCACCAAGGACCATTATTTAAGATGCTGCTCCCGTTGGTGGACCCATTGGTCACGATGCTAAATCAGTTCTCGTAGATCCTTCTTCTGCGGTACATTTTGGCACAAAAGGTGCCGAAAGAAGTTTGGGTTCGGTAGCTGATGACTTTGCACCTCTAGACGCCGATCTTGCAGTTTTTGTAGCCGCTCTTGCTCCAGTGGTTGTGGATGACGAACCCGTGGCTGCCGTGATTCCGATTGTAGCTCCAGATCCTGTAAAAGTAGCCCGATCAGAAGCTGACCCGAGAATTATCATTTCATGGCGAGCTCTGCACCACAGGCAGTTGTGGTCAAAGAAAGCGGAGACATAGATCGGTTACTCTTGCGTTTTGTAATTACCGATGATGACAAATGTGAGTGATACGTTTTATGGCAATTATGATTTTAAAATTTATGTCATCTTCAGTCTTCGTTTTTCTCCGTTTGCTTGTTATTTTGCAAAATAGTGAATTTTTGTTTTTGTTTCCAGTTAAATGTCGGGCATGTGGGCGGTCATCTGCAAAAACTCATATCTTTCAGAAACATTTGTTTACTAAGACATGTTCAGGGCGCATTAAGAGATGCTTGGAAATAACAGGAAAAGATGGCATTATTTATGAGCGTCGAGCAATTTCAACTGAAGGATCATTCTCATTTTGTGGAAGTCCCTATATTTCTTATATTATCAGTCCTTATTTCCTGTGAAATTTAATAACATCGTGCTTTTACAAATTCAAAAATTAAGTCACTAAGAGATTATTTCAAACTCAAATGTAGGTAATGCAGAAGGAGTATAAAAATAAAACGCGACATCACGGCATTTAGAAGCTACAATAAAAATCCTAAAAGTATCACAATCACACCTATGACCACATATTTATTGAAGCTGTTTTTTATGCCTTACAAAGGTGCTGAAAAATACCATGCCATCCAAATTTACTAAATGGTGGTTTTCACCTACTGTTTTGTCTGCGTGAATGAGTGACATGGGCCATGATAAGAATACAGAATCCTTATTCATTACGCTATACGGAAGTGCACTATGTACATATTGCAGTAAGAAGCAAACAAAAATTACATGCGAATGAACGCATCTAGAATAATTAAATTTTTGATAATTTAATAAATAGACCTGAGGGTGCATACACATATTACGTCATTAAAATACGGGAGGGGGGGGGGTGTACTAAAGGTTTTACCCGACATGTATTAAAATAGGCGCTAATTTATTAAACCTACCAACGTGGGGGTTTCGAAAAAAAGGGAACGTAATTTACGAACGTGTCCCCAATGACATGAAAGCAAAACACATACCATGCGGTACGTTTTGAATCTACCGCTGGAATTTCCCAGCAGTTTCAAATACACTCACTTCCTTTAAATTCAGTCAGAGATTATTGAAGTCCGTTTCAGTCTACCAATTTTTTTCTCCTACATTATATTCCCTTTCCTTTTATTCTGTGATTATACTAATAAATATTAGCCATGTCAAGAGGTAAGTGTTTATATTGTTTAACATTTAATAGTAATTCTAGAAAACCTAATTTAAATGACAAATATGTTAAATGGCAAGTAACGCGATTAGTGAATTTGTGTGAATTAGATTGTTGTATTAAGTAATTCTTTTTAAAAGATTGTAATTACCCACTTCACAGATATGAATCAGAAGCGGTTGAAGCACGAGGATACGTTTGATGAGTACAGGCGGGGGGGAAACCAGAAGAAAGATTTGGAGAACCTAAAGGCAAGGAACAAACACATAAAAAATGAAGAAAGACGGCTAGCGGAACTCGGCAAAGAAGTCAAAAAGAAAATGAGCATTCTGGACGCTAGAGAAAAGAAACTAAAAGCCATGAGCGCAGATGTGGAAAAAAAGACTGAGGCCTACTCTGCTAATCGTAGAAAACTCAAATATCAAGAATCACAGTTGATTCGAAAATTCACCGAATTTGAAAGAATTACTGGACAGCATCCGGAAAGCAAAGTCCTATCCACTCCACAGCCTCATAGTGTTGCTTTAGTACATGCCGGAGTTAACACCACGAACGTCACAGGGAAGAAAGCTGGGATTCAAACATAACCTTCACCTGTACCGTCTGTTGAAGGCAGAAATTTCAATAATATGTTGGGAGTTATTTAAACAGTAAAACAATGTGCAGTTACCTTTCGATTGCTTAAATTGCTAGTATTTCCTTAATTATTTTAGATGATATGTTCCAGACTCCGTACCACTGGCTTGTTGCTCTAACTCCTTGTTTCTTTTGTGGAGCGTGGTTTGGAAGGCAGGAACATTAAGTGCGTCACATACAAGAAGTGCATCGCTTTTATTACTCTTATTTGAGACCATAGTAAATATACGGGTTTCACTGGTATATAAAGGAGCTCACGAAAGCCCTTTTGACTCACCTTTGAGATTTTGATTTTGCTTTGATGTTTTAAGATAGAAAAAGATTCCTTAAAGTGTGATATAAAAAGCCCCATTTATGGGAAGTTACAGTACTATTACGATTATACAATCTATTTTGAATTAGTAGCCCCAAAAATGGGATGCACAATCGTACAAAAAATTACTTTCTACAACTTTGACCCAGTTATGAGGATTTTTAAAATTCTTAAAAGTGCGTAGGCTTTGAACATTAACTATGAAATATTAGGTATAGATTATAATTCTGACCCAACTATTGGGTGTTAAAGAACACAATGATATTTTATAATATTTAACCCAGATCTGGGGATTTTCACTTTTACGCAGTCGTTAGCTTCAGAGTAAATCTTTAAAAACTCATGTTAGGCATACATTAAAATAGCAGTAATAAGTTATTATATTTATAATGTTTTTGCATTAACATTCATAATTGCTATTTTTGCAAATCATTTTGCTGAAACAAAAATTAACATAAAAAGGTCATTTTATTGCAAAACCGAATAAGTGAATTGTCTTTACTAGACCCAACTCTGCCGCCGCATCTGCGACCTCGACCTCCAGAACCCCTACCTCCGCCGCAGCAGCCGCCTCCATGACGGCCTCCGCCCCGCAGTTTTCACCTCTATGTCCGCCTACGCCGCCGCAGCTCCCGCCTCCATGTCCGCCTCCGCCCTTGCCGCCGCAGCTCCCGCCTTCATGTCCGCTTCCGCCTTTGCCGCCGCAGCTGCCGCCTTTGCTTCCGCCGCCGCCCCCACTTCCCCCGCAGCTGCCTCAGCCGCCTGCACCTCCACTGCCGCCGACGCGGCCGCCATCACCTTTAAAGCTGCCTTGGCCGCCGCCCTCACGTCCGCTGCAGTTGCTAACTTCATGTTTGCCCCTGACGCCGCAGATACCGCCGCTATGTTCCCCACAGCCGCAGCTGCCGCCCTGACTTCTTCTTCGCAGCTGCCGCCTCCATTCACGCCTCGGCCCCCGCCGCTGTGATTGCCGCCACTTCTGCCCTTGTCTACACCTCTGCCGCATTTTCCACCGCAGCCGCCTAATCTTTTGCCACTGTTGCCGCCTAAGCTGCCTGCACCTTCACCGCCGCCATCACATTCAAACCCGCCTTTGCCGCCGCCCATTCACCTGCTGCAGCTGCTGTCTTGATGTCCGCGGTTGTTTCTGCCGCAGACTCCACCTTTGCCACATCCTCCGTTTCAGCCGGCTGCACCTCCGCCGCCTCCTTTACACCAGCGCGTCCACCACTAAAGCCCCCACCTATGTTGCACCAGCCGCCTTTCCGCCGCCACGGCCAGCTCTTCTGACGCGGCGGCCGCCGCTGCCAACATTCTAAATTTATTTGGAAGATGCTGTATAATATTTTATTTTGTTTAAATGTGGAATGCAGTTTGAAAAGAGAAGTTGAATAGTTTGATACGTGAATAATGAACATAGAGGCAGATCACTCACAATCAAGATAAGAAGATTTCTGAACCACTGAGCACAGTTACGTCACTAGTTAATTCGTGAGCATAATACAAATATATCTTAAATGAACTCATACTGTAACGCCAAAGTATTGTCATAAGTATTTGTGATGTTAGTGTGTACTTATGTACTTACACTGTTTAAGTACAATAACAAATTTTTATTTTAAATAAGCAAACCTGATTTTATAACTTGTTTAGGTATTTTTACAAGCCCAATTTATTAGATAATAAGTATGAGATTATTATGCAAGGTATCAATATTTATTACTCTAAAATAAAGAACAGTAACTAAAGCCGGTTGCTACAAATATTGCCATACTCTCTATATTAGGGAAGCTCCAGCTACACTAATAAAAATTATATTATTAATACTACTACTACTACTACTATTCTACGGTTTTGCCTTTCATCCTTACTAGGATATATCAGCACCGATATTATTGTACGGATGTATATGATTCTTGAGCACACCATGTGGATGTGCTCATCGAATCTACAACAAGTGTGTAATTATTATGTAGTCTATGGATATAGTCGTGACCCAGACGTACTCCTTGCGGTGATATATTATCCTGCATTTCTGCATGTATTGCAATATTTCCCTTGCGGAGGAAGCTGGTGGACTGAATTATCCTAATAGCCTGAAAGTACCAATCCCCGACCAGAAGTCATCAGCCACCACACACCCATCTGACCCCTGCACTCTATGAGAGAGCGGAACGAGAGAGACCACCTGCAGGAGAATCAGCCGATCAGTCTTAAAAGTGGGAGGAAGTGTATGCTGTAGCACATGGAAAGGCTGCTGAGTTTACTCTGATTTAAATGTACACTACCTCCGTCTCGTGCCATGAAGGCAACGGATGAGCACATGTACATACCTCTCCACTTACACAACTCCCCATCCCAAACTGATCCACTCTGACTGCTCCCAAGTCCTATCTCTACTTAAACCACAATCCATGTGTGGGGCAGACTCCCCGACTTAGCAGTTCAGTAGTTGGACCACTGACCCGCCAAGGCGGGTTATTATATTATTAATAATAACATTGAATTAATAGAAAAATTAATAATCCTTGGGAACCTAATAATACAATAGGTTGTTTTTATATTAATTTATAAATTAAGTACAGTTTAATTCGTCAAAACCAGCCTTAAAGCTATATTCTTTGCTGAACGTACTGTTGTGTTGGTCACAGTTACTAATTATGCAGTACATACGCTATATGCAATTAGAATATGATAAAGAAACAGACATCCAATCGATAATTTTGATGTTAGTTTAAAAAGTACTAAATTAAATTTGATTTGCGGCTACATTGAGATCACTAAGTAGCCTTTACATAACCTAAATTAGCAATGGTTCTAGCTATATTAGTATATGTTTGTGTTCCATTTTGAAATCGTAAAGCCTGAAATACACCAGAATCTTTAGAAACATACTTGTCTTGCAAAACGCGATAAAGAGAAGCTTCTACGAATTCACTGCTATAGGTTTTGGAAATTTGGTACAAATAGTCAAAACTAAGAGTATTTACGGTGCTGCCAATTTTATAATCCTGTATTTCAATTTGATTGCGTAAAACCTCGTCTTTGCTAGTGTGACAAGAGAGTTGTCTATGTAATGTTAAATTACAGTCAACTACAAACTTTACCCCTTCTGTTCGACAAACCAGTGACTAACTTCATTCCAAATAGCCAAAATTTGGTCTTTTATGTCCGCAGTATAATACAAAAACAACATACGCTGTTTTAAAGATTTTTTTACAAGCCGAATATTGTTCACAGTTACATCTCGTTTCACAAAAGTAACATTATGTAAAGTGAAAGAATTGAAGTCCCTTACTTTACTATAGTAGTAGAGTGCGTATATGTGATCATGCCTTAAGTGTGATCAGTGGCTGGTGCTAAAGCACAAGCTGCATCAGAAATTCTTTACTAGCCGGTAATGATAGCTTGTACTCTTAACTAACGACAGTTTAATTTAGGGTGCGAAACTTTGAAAACCTGGGCAGAGTAAAATCGCCCGAATTTTTTTCCGAGTTTTCAAATTTCAAAATTTCTAGTGTTGTACATTTTAGAATTAAACAACGTGTGCACCGTGATTGATACATTCATTACCAACTAGTTGAAGATACTGTTTGAGATTTTCGTACGGGAAGTTCCCACTAAAATAGATGAAAGGTCAAAGTGTCAAACCTTGGAGTTGTGCTATAATGTGATCATTCTATGAGCTCTAAATGTGATCAGAGCTGCAGATGGCTAAAAGCATCGAATCAACTCAGTTTATCAAACAGCTTATTAAAATAAGTTGACCATGCTGTTTTACATCATTAGTGATCGTCCATAAATAATGTCGTCCGGATGGGTGTGGGTCCAGTCAGATTTTGAAGACATATTACATATAGCGGTTTAAGTAATGTTGATGTCATGACAATCATGACATAGAGGTGAATGGGTTATGTCCTAATAAAGTTTTAATTTGGGTGACATTATTTATGAACCATCCTTTACAGCAAATTTTGATTTTTTGTAAATTAGAAAATGGGTGGGTATTAAAATTCAGTGTATCGTTAGCATTATTGTGGTGTGTAGCTCAAGATAAATCCACTAGTTCAGGAATTCCTCGATCATTTACGCAATTGCTGTTATCACATGTTATAGATGCCGAATTATCGTTTATTTTATTTTTACCCACCAAGATTTTGACATTATTTATGGGTAACCCCTTAAAAATCGTCCTTAAAGAATGTCATCGTTCGGGTCAGCTGGTCTAGCCAGATATTGATGACTGATGACATTCCATTTTAAAATAGTCGCTTACTCAATGGTAAGAGATCATCCGTAAATCAGGGGTACGGTTAGTGGGTCAGCTAGGATCTTGATGACAACGCATGTTAAAGATATCCATCTATTCTACACAATGGTTCGGTTGATGACAGGGTAATCATAGGGTCGTAGAAATGGAGATATTTTGATGACATCATTTATGGGCAACCCCTAAAATGATAAAATAGTGGTTTGACAAAATGCCATTAATTTTGTGACGCCATTTGCAGACCACCCCAAAACATGTGATTTTGTATTTTACGCATGTAGTGTTATTCAAACTCTCATAAATGGAACCTAATATCGCATTATCTTTTATTTTCCATCTTATCTGAAAGTTTTCTAGAGTGATCACATAAAAGGCACTAACTTTCACTGTAATATTAATGCAATTTTAACATGATCACATTTTGGGACACGGTGATCACATTCACAGCATTTTTGTAATATCGAAAAATATCGAAGATATTTCATACAATTCGGTATAAGTCTTCGAATTTTCAGTTTATTGGTTTGATATTTTAAGGGTACATAGAAAATGAACTGGCTAGTATTTGAGTACATAAACAGTGAATTTGGAGGAAGTACAAAAAAAGTTACAGATTTTCAAAGTTGAAGAAAAATGAACCCGATCACACATACGCACTCCCCTACTACGCAGTTTTTAACAATTTGTAATATTTTGCTTTAATCTTTTTTAGTCCTAACTCATGCTTCATATATTCCCTGCACGTACGCTTGAAAGTGTTCTTCAGTGTACGAGTCATGTTATGCCTACACTTCTGTAGTAAAATAGTCGACGTTTCTTTAAACACGACATATTGAAATTCAAAATCAGAATACAGTCTAATAACCTAATTAATATAAGATTTATCAAACAGAAAATTATAATTTTGTACCAGTAATCGTCCTACGTAAAACTCCTGGAGTGCAGATTCCTTTTTGTCAAGTACAGAGAGAAATAATGTTTCGATTTTAACATTATCAGGAGATTTTTTAACAGTTTGATTTGGCTGGAATATATTAAATTTTCGTTTTCTCAAATCAAAGTTAATTAACAATTATAGGTTTTCAATTTCCATCAACTTATAGGATTAAAGAACTCCTTTTCCTAAAGCTGTCTGTTCTAAAATATCAGGAACACTACTAAGCAGCTCGTAAACTTCCTCGATCGTTGTTGGAATAAATTTATTGTCAAGGTCTGAATATATTTTAATTTCAAATGCAGACTCGGATTTCATTGAGGGTTTTTTAGATTCCAGTTTTATTCCGGCTTTTACTGAATACGCTAGCTTGTTAAGCAAAGCTGACATCTCAATTTCGGTCATTGCTGATGATGAAGTCGCTGTACTTTTGGATTTAAACGAAATTACTATTTCGGCTCCGGAGTAGACTCCTGCAGAACCAGGAAGAAACAAATAACGTTTTTGTATGTAATTTTGTTATTATACTGGTTCATAAAACAAGTTGTTTTTAACTGCTATGCAACTTAACTGATAGTTTATATGTTTTAAAACTTTACCTGTTACAACATGAGTGGCTTTAAACACTGAAGCAGGTTCCATAGAGAACAATACTTGAACGTCCCTCATCCGTGTATCGAATGTCTCAAACATTGTTAACCTTTTGTATTGGATTACTCCGTAAACGCTATCTGAATTAAAATGACTTTCCTGGGCATAGGACAGTGCTTCTCTAACTTCAACTAGACCAGTCATGACACTAACTTTAGCTTTAAGATCTAGACCTATTAAAGACAGACGGTCGTCCAAATTTTTTACAATCTTGGAGGTTACTTCTACACTACTTTTGATTCGTGGAAGCATAGAGTGTTTTGGTAAGGACTTTAAAATGGCTCTGGTGCCAACAAAACTATCACTGTTTCCATCGTAAAAGTAACCTAAGTCACTTGAACGTCCTAATGCTGGTATAGAAAGCAGTGTTTCAGCTTGATTTAAAATAAAAATCAAATTAAAAATTGTCAAAACCACAAATGTATTATTCATAATGAAGTACTTTTTTTGTTGAGAAAAAGATAACATTTATTCAAAAGAACAAACTTAACACTCCTCCAATAAGGGTAGCCTAACAGACTTAGTATACGTAAACAATAATTTTTTATCCAAAAACAGAGAGAATTATAATAATAAATAAATACTGAGCAAAATATGAAAACGGGAGAGCTTCTAATAAGACGGTGCTCGTACCTGGACTGAAGACCAAAGAGCTAACGAATAAATTTAGCTTGAGAAAGTCTTTAATATGTAATCATTAGCACAGAGTATTTTGGTAAATCTAACGATGCACCAAAATACTATATACATTTTAATTATGCTATATAGAATAATTTGCAATGCATAAGAGTGCATATTTATTAGACATTCCTCTTAGACAGTTGACACCTGCATCCGCATTTGACGACAAAAGCAAATTGGACACCCTGTGAGTTAGGCAATAAATGCCAGCTCTGACGGCTAGTAGTTTCAACGTGTAATGATAATATAGAGAGTAAAATTCATTGATGAGTGATAACTCAATGAAATAGAGAAAATAGGTAACTATATGTAGTTTAGATTTTAACTTCTATCTAGTGTATTTTGTGCATACCTGCATTGAAATCTACATTATTCTATAGCATTGACCGCCTTTTCGAATTTGGCATCTGACTGCTGCTCATCATCGGAGATATTATTTTAAATTCCTTCTTCTCTAGCTTCTGCTTCAGTTGAAAAGTTTTTTGCCTCAGCCTAAAGATGAAGATAACCAGTTATAATAAAGCTTATACTCAGTGAAAAAACAATAAGGATTTAAGTATGGATATTATTATATGTACCCGAACTTCTAGGTTTTCATTTAAAAGCGAATTAAAAGCTGTGTCTCCTGTGTAATATGCGTCTTTAAGTTTCTCTACATGACCTATATGACGTTTCCAGTAATCAGCTGTGTACGTACGCAATGCGTTATTTGCCTGTAAAACTTGATCTTCAATATTTTGTTGTACATTTGTTTTTTTACTTGGGTCTTAATATCCTTCCATACTATTGAGTAACCAAATTTAGCATATCTAGCTGCTGGTTAATAAATAATTATTCTGTGCATATTAAACTAACATAAATATACAAAAAACTTACCTAACTCAATAGGATTCAAATCACTAAGAAAGCATAATAAAACATTGTATAGGTACTTTGTATACAAACATCGTAATAAAAATACCAAAAATGAATAAATTAATTAAAATTACCAATTATATGGAGGGATACGGACTATTTCGTGCCCACGTTCCCGCGCCATGTTATCAATTGTATACCTAGGAGTGTCTTCTTTTATTTTTTTTACTATTTCTTTAAGCTCAACATATAGTAGATTTTTAAAATTATCAGGTAGAATCAAACCAGATTCCTCATTTTCCTTCTTAAGAAATGATATCATTTCAGCTTTGTTAGCATTTGACTTTGGAGCGTTGAGGGTTGTATGATAAGGTGCTAAAAGTTGTATCAAACAGTTTAATAAACTACACCTTTTATTTTATTATCTATATTTATCTAATGTGTTATAAGTACGATACATATAAATGTTACCTACCATTGTCTATTACAAAAATGTACTTTTTCTCATGGCTTTCAACGTTATTCATCAGCTTTTCAAACCACTCCTGTAATACCTTATTATTGACATTCTGGTGATAATCTTCTCCAGTTTGCTTAGATATAACTTTTTAAACTAAATGAGACGCATAAATAAAGCCATTTTTGCCCCGCACGCTATTATAATAATTCTGCCCCCTCTAGAAATTATGTGGTTTTTGTATGTAAAGGCTCTCCTTTCTACATAATCTTTATAGCACTTTTTAATAACACTAACGTTAACTCTACTATGTGGATCTATGTAGGTCTCATCCAAGTACAGCACATCGAATTCTTTTGTTTCACGGTTAAGCCTCATTCGATTTAAGTATTTTCTGCGCCACAAGATCTTTTTCGGCTCAAAAACCACGCTATCTCTAAGTGCTAATTTACCGAATTTATATCCTTCACTTTTCATCATTTTTCTAAACGTTATTAAGCCGCAAGTAAATAAATCATCATCGTCTACGTTAGTTGGTTGAGAACCAGCTTTTTGATCTTCACGAAGCTGATGAAGTTTTACAAGCCGCACAAACTCAGTATGAATTTGAGATATTGTTGCGACTTTGTTTTGGGCATAAAAATATGTGATGGCTTTGTGAAGCAACTCTAAAAAATAACACCTATATTAACCACACATTTTGGTTGACATATATGAAATTTAGTTTTAAAAAAAAACCTGTTTTAGTATCATTCATAGATGACATAACTTTTGAATATCCTTTTCGCTTTTCTGGTTTTTTGAAAATAGTTTATGATTCATGTTGTGTTTTAATTCGTGATATTGACATTTCCGCTACATTAGGTAAACTTGCAGCCAGCTTTCTAGGATTTTTATCAAAAAAAGTTTTGTCGGATTTGTAGTACGTTAAAGAGCTAACAAGATTAATTATCAATTTTTTGCAGACGAATCAAATGCAAGTCCTTTAAAATTATAAAGAAATACATGCACTTTGTTTGTAGATTGTCCAGAAAATTTGCATAAATTTTGCTTTCCTTTTGTTAATTGAGAAATCTTAAAATTTGATGGGATTGAATTATCTACGAGATAGTCACACTTGCTATATCCTTTGTCGATAATAGTTGATAGCAATACAGGTAGCACGTATTCTAGAATTAACACATTCGGACCTTATAGGGGTCTTACAATGTCAGTTGTACCATAATCACCGTTTGCGTACAAAATTATAAAATCGTGCAAATTATCCTGTATATCCAATACGTCTGCTTCATCCAACCTTTTAATGATTTTGCAAGGTAAACGTTGCCTAGCTTTTTGATATTCCATTCGTAGTACAACAATAACCAAAATCCTAGATTTAGTGGAAATTAGATTTAATGTTTTTAAAACATAAAACAATCTAGCGTTAGGCTGTAACTAAAACTCATTTGCGTCTTCTGTTGGATTTTCTACAACAGGTTGATTTTGGCTGGATACACGATGGGACGTTGTCGGAGAATTAAGAACCGATTGTATTCCTCTATCACCTGCAGCTTCAAGGTTGGACGCTAAACTTCGGTCTACGAAGAAATAATTGCACATTTACAAGCTTGTGAAATAATTTCATTATTATTGAAGTAGTAGTTATAACTTCGTTAACTAGCTTACCTGATACTCTACCGTCTGGTGTTCGAGTCCTGAGTGCAGTTGATATTGGCTTTTGCAATTTTTCAGCATTGAGCTTTTTTGAGTGAACACAAATAAGATTATTGTTCTGGGCATTTAATTAAAGAATTGAAAATCCACTAAAGGTTTTAGATTCGTGAAATGTTTTAGCCTTTGGGCATATTTTGCCTAGTGCGACATAACCCTCAGTGTCCTGGCCTAGAAATACTTCGTTTATTTTTATGGAACATTTTCCGTGTAAGTTTCTTGGGTCAGCAAAAGCAAGTAAAATTACTGCACCTACAACTAAAATAGTACTTTCTACGTACATTGTTACTTGTAGTTTTTTACGACCACGCACAACCACATACACGTAAACAAGTTTGTTAACTAATGGCTACAAAGTTAACTTCCAACACGACGTCTTTTTTGCTCTTAGTTCACGTGTATTTCACGCACGCAGCAAGTGAATTGTTTTTTAGCTCATTAAAAAACGCGGCTCAAAGCGTCGTGCAGTTGAGGAATCATACCACGTTTTGTGCACGCAAGAACTGAATGTTTTAATTGCATCAATGGTCTATCGTTGTGAATAATGAATCTGTAAACTGCAAGTAGTTTCAGCACTATACTTATTACACAGTAAACATTATTTCAACCTTTTACAAATGCAGCAGCAATACTTATGCACTACAAATCAATCTATGCTTGTATAAGGATCATCAGAGTTTTAAAATAATTGACTTCTTACTCTTTTAACATTCGTTTTGAAGTACGACTTGGAAAAACTTGCAGGCGTAATTTGTCACAACTTCCATGAGTGCTATTAAACCGCAACACCCTATATAGATATATTTTATAATACTTTATATAAATACTTGCAGTATTTATGCTCATTCAAAGTTGTACAACATGCTGTAATTTTAAGAAATTGTGAGCTGATTTAAACTTTGACATGTAGTAATAATATTAATAATTTAATCATTGGGTTGATGTAAATGAAGTTAATAAAACCAGACTCAACCAGTCACCGTGAGTAAGAAAATAGGAGGCTACTGCGTTATGTTGTCTCGGTCTTTTTACCTTTTTAAATATCCCCATGTCTTGCAGAGTAAAAGAGTCTCATTTCCTAGGCCTCTACAGTAAGTACTGGTCACTGAGGAGCACTAAAGGAGATTGAGTTACAAGCATCCATTTAGTAAAGTTTACCGTACAACACCGAGCCGTAAACGATAAAGCCGTGGCTCAGTTTAAGGTTTTAATTTAGTTTCTTTCTAAAATTCAACAAGAAAACATCTTAAAACAGTTTCCAGCTAGCAAGTACCTGCGGTTTGGTCCCGTTAAGTAGGCAAGTTTTTCTCAAAGCGTCAGTTTGGATTGTTTATCACTAGTTGTCATTATTAGCGATCAGAGAAAGAGTTCATCGTCGTCTCGATTTTAGAGCCTAATCTGATGAAGCATACAGCACTAACACCATCCAATCTTCCTGAGAGTTCAGCTGCTGCCACTACTTCATCGTCCACTGTAGTTACTCGTAGTCCGTATGATTCAATTCATTTATCTCAGCGTACAGTTTGGACGACGCCTTCGGCTAAAGTATCCTCGCTAAGTATAGCTACGGTCTCAGATTCAACGTCAGCTGGAGTCTTGTCATCAATTAGGCCTTTTGCTTTGGTTTAGACGCCGGGTGTTAATGCAGTTGTTCCCTCAAACTCACATGATGCATGGTTATTTATTAATTAATTTTATTTTGAATGAATTGTAAAATTTATTTGTGACAATTTGTCTGAAAGTATGTTTTATATTGTTCTATTTGACAGTTTGGATAAATCTGACCCTTTTCTCTGCTGTTTGGGAGGGAAGTTTGATGAGACTAAGCAAAATATTAATACGTTTATTGGACTGCATTGACAATTAGAGAAGACGCAGATTAAAACAACGGCCGTGATCAAGAAAGTGGAAACTCATGATGTTAAAATCAAGTCTCAGGCGGTTGAAGGCCAATCTCAACGTGCCCTATTGAACAATCTGCTGCATCAAGTTGGAAAAATTGAGAACAGAAATTCAGCAGATAACCCTCTTCCAGGATCATCAAGGACCATTATTCAAGATGCTGCTCCCGTTGGTGGACCCATTGGTCATGATGCTAAATCAGTTTTTTGTGGATCCTTCTTCTGTGGCAAATGTTGGCCCAATAGGTGTCGAAAGAAGTTTGGGTTCGGTGGCTGATGACTTTGCACCTTTAGATGCCGATCTTGCAGTTCTCTTGGCCGTTCCGGCTCCAATGGTTGTGGATGATAAAACCGTGGCTGCCGTGATTCCGATTGTAGCTCCAGATCTTGTGGAAGTAGCCAGATCAGAAGCTGATGGAGTTTTACATAGAGTGGTTTTTACTAGTGACCCCGAGAATTATCATTTTGAGACAAGCTTTGCACCACAGGCAGTTGTAGTCAAAGAAAGCGGAGACATAAATCAATTAAACTTGCGTTTTGTAATCACCGATGATGACAAATGTGAGTGATACTTTTTATAACAATTATGATTTTAAAATTCATGTCATCTTTAGTCTTAGTTTTTTTCCGTTTGCTTGTTATTTTGCAAAATGGTGAATTTTTGTTTTTTTTCAGTTAAATGCCAGGCATGTGGGCGGTCATCTGCAAAAACTTATATCTTTCAAAAACATCCGTTTACTAAGACATGTTCAGAACGCATCAAGAGGGGCTTGGAAATAACAGAGGAAGAGATGGCATTATTTTTGAGCGTCGAGCAATTTCAACTGAAAGATCATCCTCATCTTGTGGAAGTCCCTAAGCCAATTTAGAGAAGGAAGTCAGCTCGTATAAATTAACCGCAATAGGATGAGCATTTGGCGACATGGACGGGAGTGGAGAGGATGAAGACAATTTTAGAGACATGGACGAAAATGGACATGATGATGACAATTTTGGAGACATAGACGGACGTGGAGAAGATGGAGACCAGTTTGAAAATAATAGCTGTCCTTTGATATTTTTTTTGCATATTTTATAAGCGTTGGATTGGCAGTAGTGGAAATTGGATGAATTGCGGAAGATAAAAGATGTTCAAAATTTGTAATGAATTAAACGAAATATATTTAGCACATGATCATTTATGCACTTAAAAAAATTACTTACCTATAATTATACTAAAAATCTTTTAAATCATTCCATGCTTAAAGTAGTAAAAGTAGTAAAGTATTCCATTAGTAAAGGTAATGCATTGCCGGCATAAAAAAACTCATAAATAATTAAAACCTTCCTGATTTCAGAACCCCATGATTCCCCTTTTATCAGCTTAAGCATTGCATACTTGGCCACATAGGATGTTATCAATATCCAAAGATACTCATTAAATGATCCTACTCATTGCATACCATGTGAGCTCAACTCAATTAATAAGGTTCCATTTTTTTGTACCCTACCGAATTGCCAAATATGAACGACGCCGTCCTTTATGTAATTTTTGCTACACAGCCAACGCACAGGGAACATTTCTCTCTCGAACCACTAAGCGTGAATTTATAGACTATTATGGAGAATTAAGTAGGAAATATTTACGAACATTGATTTTCGATTTCAGCGCAATTTCGTACTTTCACTTTAGCGTTGAACTTTAAATTAAAATTCGATTCTATTTACTATATATTATTATTTAAAATTATATTGAAATAAAGTTTTAGTTATCTGCATCTTAATCATAACCAGTTTTTACAAGTAACGCAAGGATACATAGCTTTGAATATGTTGACATAATTGGCTGCTAATTATGGTGGCAGCCATTATTACAATTTGTTAGTCCGAGGAGTTCAATATTCTAAATGGTTAGGACTTGAGGTTCTGAGTAGGTCGTAAAAACTGATCGTGAAATAGTATGAATTAAATATTTTTTACACACATTTTTTCAACACAAATTACAGCAACAAATAAATTATGTAATAAATAGACTAAAAATTTTGAGAATCCTGAGCGCATTTTTAATATTAACACCCACAAATCATGTCATTTATCAAAAAATAATTTGGAATTTAAAACTAAGCAATACATTTTGTACAGCTCCGTACGAGTTATTGGTATGACGTGAGTTTTTAGTTTTCAGTTTTTCTACTGGATAAAAATCCAAATTCAGCAAGCTGGCTTCATTTACCTATGACCTGACTGCATGCGTCAATTTTTAGTTTAAAAAACGCTAAAATTAAAAAACCAATTCATTTAATTGCATTAAAAACGGGGATATTTATAAGATGTGAGTCACTGTATGATTTTTTCCTTTTCTATACTATGCAAAACTTAAACTTCTGCTGAAATGATTTTTCCGTTGGGTTGTCCGTCTGCCTGTTATTCGTTGCATGTCTGAACCGACTTTTCTATGTACAAATCCTTATGTTCAATATTTACGAAAACAAGATTTCAATTTGTGTCAAAAACAAAAACGGACATGAGCAATTTGCTGAAAAGTTTTGCCTTTAAACACATGCGGCTGAAAATCGAAAGCTAATTTCTATCTGACATGTGTTTAAATGCAAAATCATTAAACGGAAATAACTTTTATTAGTGAAACATTTTAGGCCTGATATTTTCATGAAAAAAAGTACTATAAATAAGGTACAGTTTCGTGAAAAACAAAGTTGCGCAAATGCAGGTTAACGTTTTGTAAACATGGGTGTCAAATTTTTCTAAAGTGATCCACCCTTAACTTCGATGACGACATTTAAATATTTCTACCTTATGATAGTGTTTTCCTTATGTAATTACATGATTTTGCTCGAAACAGACTGTCGCGATTTTCATTCTTCTTGAGTCAAGATGTGGGCGGGAGAGCCCGTTTTTCGGTTTTATAGTTCACTTGGGAACCTATGACCTAATAGCTTGGTCTTGGAGCATCTTGCAAAAACGAGCTGTTATACTTTTTAAGTTATAGTTTGAAAAATTTAAATGCAAAGTGAAATAATTCAATCACATTTATTCAAATATATCCCAGAGGAAGTTCCTGTAGTTACTTGGGTCTTAGTCAAGTCGTTACAAATAGTATCCACCCGTTTGAAAAATGCATCTTTCATGTTTAAATTCATTACACATTGAGATATTGAATTGAAAAATGTAAACCAAAATAATTTTCTATCATTACTAGGGCTAAAATATGCTGCTGATAAATATTATATCCACATTTTATTTTTACTTTATTTATTTCCGTGTCATCATCAAAATAATAATATCAATAACAATAGACAACTATAAAAGTGCCCAATGCAGGATGAGAATCAAAACCCTGGGAGGTACTTAAGGGTGGGACTGCACCTTTCTGCCGTAACTTCTAAAAGATGAAACATAGCCGTTTCCACTAAAATAGAACTAATTCCTAGATCCACGAAAACAGTAAGCGGCGTCGAAATCATTCGGTTTTGTGGAATAAATTAATATAATATAACACTGTTATTGAATCAAAATTCGTAAACAAGCTTATACTTAAAAAACTCTGTAAGTTCATCCGTAAAATCTTAATTACATTTTACCTAATGTTATTACGGAAACATTGTTTGTAACATTCATATTTCACATTTAACATTCATGTTTTGAATTTCATAGCATTATTAAAAGAAATTTGAATGATTTCAACGCCGAGTACAAAATTTCACTCTTCTGCGGGTTCACTGGTATTGTCCACTATGTTATACTCCACCCCCAGTTTTTATCACTGCCTTATGGAGAACATAGGACTTGAAATTTTGTGTAAATTATTAGAAAATTTGGTAGCAGGTGCATACAAAATAAATTTTATTATACATAGCTTACACAATTGCCTATCCACTGTCTAAGAGTTTTTGCCAGATTTCAATAGGGAAGGTATTTTATTTGGGCGTCGAAGATGAGATGTCGGGATGTCTACATATAAAACAACGTTAAAAGTTTCACATTTCAAAAATCTTTAGTTTCAAATTGAAAAACTTTTTTCCAGTTTTCTCTTAGACAATGGTTAGATATTACCTTTTAGTTACTGTAAAAAAATTAAATGTATACCTACATGTCCAGGCAAAGCCTAAGAATTTACCGCTGGATGTGCAGTCCAACCCTTAAGGAAATAACTACTGCGCCAGATTAATTCGATACAATTCAGCCGAAAGATGCTGCTGATATTGCATCATTGTCTATTTCATTTAAAGTTATGAAATATTTTAAAAATAAAACACAATAAATAACTAAGTATTTTAAACCTTTTCACCGCATGCTATTGTATTTACAAGATCAATTTGCTGTCCATAGGTCAACAAGGTTTTTGAAATAATTTATGATTTTAGTTGTGTTTTGTGTGTTGATACATGGTCAGACCCGTTGATTGGCCAGATTCAAAAAAAGAGAAAGCAATTTTGGCTTAATGTTTAACATTAGGATACGCAGTCTTTTATTAGGATCTCTCGCACAGATATAGACTTAATATAGATACCCGGGTTGAGGTTGAAACTGTCGAATGCAAGGGGCAACGCACCATCTGTACTTGGTACCTTTTCCTAAGGAAACTCAAGCTTGCAGCACTGAAGCATTTCACCTTTCAAAGATGTCTCTGGGGTGTTAAAGTTAACATTTGTAGCTGCAATAGTTATAAGTACTAAGTACTATACCACCAAATGTAAATACTGGGAACCGTAGTCTTCGGTTGGTACATGGCAGAGTATCCTAGCGATCAGCAAGGAATTGAATCGGAAGACGTTAGCAGTGCTGAAGGTTTCAAAAGCAGATGCCGCTGCCGCTGCTACATTTCGGTGCAATGATAAAGTATTACCGGCAAATTCATTCATGGTGTCCCGAAAAAAATACGTGGGAAGAGATTACACTACTCTATCTATATTAAGTCTATATCTGTGATCTCTCGTCTTTGGAACCGAACCAGAGATGATGGATATAGAGAGATAAGGCAGTGGCTTTATGGCCTTTTCACTTCGCAAGCCCTGCCTGGCTATCGTCCTGCAAGGATAAACCTTTCTAAGATTTCCTCGCTCCCGTTGCGAAACATACGTTTCGCAGTTCAGAATTTCAAAATGTGCCACCAGCATTGCTGATTGGCAGATGAAAAATACCAGCAGCATTGCATATTGGCTAAAAAAAGGTGAACAAGTGAACTAGCCATAACAGGCACTGCCCTATCTCTCTATATTCGTAATCTCTGGAACCAAACGAGCAACGTCACGTGTTGAAAGAAAGCTGCATTGCGCGTAATTTAATTTTGTACGTAGCAAAGTTTTAAATTAAGCTGGAGTTTGGAGTACTATTCAATAATTATTAATTTCGTAAATTAAATTAACTAATTACACTTAAAGTGAAAATGATTTGCAGTAAGCATTAGAAAGGAAAGATACATAGTGCTGTTACTCACACCGGACGATCAACCTAACAGTAACAGTGATCGAAAAAGTTTATAAGTCGGTCCATTAACTCAAATCCAACTAGTAAGTTGGAGGTTAGAGCAGGAGCCAGTAAATATTTTGATTTTGGAAGCAAGCTTTATAAACAGGTTAGTGCCGAAATTCGAATGTTCATCATTCTTAATTTTGCATTACTTTTTACTATTGTTTTTGACATTTATAATTTAAAATGTTAGGCGAGTGAGTAGGGCTGTGAATTACTGTATTACATAAGTATCAAAAATGTTGATTCGGTCACGATTACCCGGCATAGCAAATTATTTGTTCACTAACATAAGTTCTGCGATAATATTCATTGTTGTTTTCTTGCTAAAAGTTAAAGATTGTTAAAAAATCAATAGCTAACGGCTTTGCATTCTATAGGATATAAAGACCTGTCACCTGTGTAAACTCTTATTATTTAGAAACATAGTAACGCTTTAAAGGTGGGATGTAATACTATTTAATTTACCTATATCATTTATTCACAATCATCTTCCCAGTTTACAGTGTGTGCTACATCGAGATACAAGCGTAGCTATAGAAGTTTCTGATTTTGTCGAAAAGCCGTTGTTGGAGAAAATCCAAGATCTGTTGGAACGAAAACCTGAAAATTGCGACGTGACTTTTTGTGTGGGAAAAGAAAAGAAAATTGTGAGGGCACTGAAGGTGATTTTGAAAGCTTCATCGCCGTCAGCCGTTTTTGGAGAAGGAATTTAAAAAGAAATGGGAAGTTGCGGTGGTTAAGGAAAGTGACGGCATCCCGCTTCCTGAGTTCGATCCCAGTGCGTTTGAACTCTTTGTCAAGGTAGATCGTTTACTGAAGTTTCAATTTTGTTTTATTACTATTAACCACAATCAAACGTTGACTTAAAGTAAGTGTTTCAAAAACAAGGCCCCTTGCTGACTCAAAAGCAGAATATCGTATCTGTACTCAATTTATTAAGTTAATTTTTGTTTTTAATTCGTAGCTCACATCTCTGGACACGTGGTCGCTGGAAATTCTGAAAACTTTAAATTTTCCACTAAATCAACTTTTTAATTTGCTCTCCATTTGCCAACGCTTTGAGATTCAAAAAGGGAAGGAGATTTTGAAAATATTAGCGACAAAATTCATTCAGTAAGTGGTTAGCATTTACTTGTTTTGTCAAGTGGCAAGAGATTAGAACCTTTGTTCAGATTTTAAAAGTGTGTCAGTGGCTGCAAGTTGTCACGCAGCATTTTTTGTATTTTTTTCTGTAAATGCATGGGTAAACCTAAACACAGATTTTTGTAAATGCAAAAAGTAAAGATTTGTTTGTAAAGATTCAATTCGCCATTTG
The DNA here is from genome assembly GCA_949802685.1 of Dicyrtomina minuta. Taxonomy (NCBI): domain Eukaryota; kingdom Metazoa; phylum Arthropoda; class Collembola; order Symphypleona; family Dicyrtomidae; genus Dicyrtomina; species Dicyrtomina minuta. Next base: position 7,478,016 of record OX461811.1, read on the forward strand.
CCTGCCAGGCTCCTAAATAATTTTTGCCAATTTGAATTCGGTGTAACCTTGGGTGCACACAGTTGTGTTGACTATATATTATGTGTTTTGTAATAATTAGAATTGCCTACTTTCAGATCCTTTGACAATCACACTGACGACTTCTTGCAACTGTCTCAGAATAACTTAAAATCTGTTCTTGCCAGCGACGATATTGGGATCAAGGAACTTGACGCTTGACGTTTTTCGCGATGCAATAAGGTACTGTGGAGTTTAACTTCCATCTCAATAAAACAAATAAGCCACTATAGGTATAATAATGTCAACTTTTTTTGTCTTAATTAGCGTAGGAATAGAAATACATGTGGCTAAATGTGAACATAATTTTCTCCAACTGGTTTTTATAGATGGGCAGACTTCCAATGCAAGATAATGAATGTGGAGCCTACTGACGAACAACTTCGAGAAGTTCTTGGCGACTGTTTATTCGAAATTCGTTTTCCCATCATGACCTATGCTGAGTTCACGGAAGCACGGGAATCGAAAGATATTTTAACAGCAGAGGAAAGCCTGGGAATTTACAGCTTTATCGGATCGACGGGAAACAAAAAGTAATTAGAAATCAAGTTGACAAAATAAAACCAGACTTTACTAATGCTGTGATTTGTAATTCATTTATGTATTTTTATTTTCCTACGTTTGTTGTTGTAGCAGAACAAAGCTAAAATTCGACTTGAAGATGCGTCTATTTAAAACCACACCAAGGAGCAAAGTACAAACATCGGAGTCCAATGCGAATTCGGAAACTTACAATAGTGGGGCCTTAATTCCCCCGGGAGTTTTAAGACTTGGTTTGACTCAGGGATTTGAAAGCGCAAATACTCCTCCGATTGTCATTGACCACAGTCAAACTGTAAGTTCTTAAGTCGTACATATTTCTTTTGTGTTAAGGTAATGCAGGTATTTACTATTTACATGTCCATGGGGCACAGGTTTACAGCTTTTAAGTTCCGTTTTAGAAACTATTTTGTTTTTTGCGAACTGAAATGTTTGCTATTTGAATTTAAATTTGACAGGTGACCTAATTTTAATGTAAAATGTGGATAGGTAGTAAAAATAGAATTGTATGAAATAAATAGAATCACATGAGTGTACCACCTGATGTGTTGTAAATTCCGTGGTAACGTAGTAAAAAAGTATCATAGTGGAAAATAACTGTGGAGGTCTAAAAAAAGTAAACTTAAATTTTACGAAAGTTACTACTCCACAGTTATTTTCCACTATGATACTTTTTTACTACGTTACCATGGCATTTACTAAACATCGGGTGGTGGGCTATGGTAATAACATACAGAAGTAATGCGAAAGAAATGTGAATGTTACGTTAAATAAAACGAGTATTTACTCTCGAACGAAATTGTTTCGCAGACGCAATTGAGGCCACAGTCTTCAAAATCTGCTTCTCAACTTCCCGCAGCTGCGTCGCTGTCAAAAACGGTAAAAGGATACAAAAAACGAAATACAAAACTTGGAATTAATTTAACAATGTAAATAATTTACAGATTCGCTAGGAAAATGAAACCAATGGATTTCCCCGAAGATCTCAACATGCAGCGGTGGCTGTTGGCAACGAAATTTACTCCTTCGGTGGAGAAGGTTATTCCTCTGATCCAAGTTATTCACGTGATGTTCTGGATGTGTTCGTGTTAAATGTAAACGAATTGGGAAAGAAGTGGAAAGAATTATCAGTTGAAAACAGCAAAGTGAATCCAAATCAAAGATGGGGTCACTTAGCTGTGGCTCACAAAGAATTTGTTCTCATCTTCGGTGGTTGGGATAATAAGAAAGATAAAGAATCAAAGTCGACGTATCGATTCAATACGCAGACACTGACGTGGGACAAACCGAAAGTCACTGGAAATGTTCCATCAGTTATTGATAATCCCTCTGCTGTGGTGTGCGGGAATAATATGCTCATCTACAGTGGAAGTGGAGATGAAGATGAAGTGACGACTGATTTACATTCTTTGGATTTGGACGATTGGATTGAAACGAAAGTCAGAAATTTTTTTTCTTTTTTTATTTCACTTCCTAACGGAGAATTTAATTTCAAAGAATTATTTCGATTTTGTTCTAAAACTGTTTTCAGGGAATTTCTCCTTCATTTAGTTGGGGTCACTCAGCGACAGTCCACAAGGACAGATTCATCCTCATTTTTGGTGGATACGATTACCATAAGAAGAAACCAGTGAGCACAATTCATTCCTTTGACCTCGACAACAAAACTTGGACTGAAGTGGAAACACGTGGAACTCCGCCATCGAGTCGAAGTGGTCATTGTGCCTGTAAAACTAAATTAAAATTGTGTTGAACATTTGTAGTTTTGTTGTTTTAACGTGAATGTTTTGCTCAAATATTTTATTAATTTGAATTAAATTATCGAATTGCAATTTCAACTTTTTTTTTCTTTTGTTTTGTTTAGTTGTGCACGATGGACGGATGTACATTTTCGGAGGACATGATGAAAATTATTCTTATTTGAACGACGTATTCAGCTATGACCCAGGTGCATTATTTTCCATTTTTTGTTTGTTTCTATTTTCACAAAAAGCAACGCACTTTGCACTACGAATTAAATTTTGCCCATTTTTCTTGTCCTGTTCTGAGAGCATTGATTTGTGAGGAGTTAAAATTCAAATATTTAAAGCGTCTTATTTATGAATTTAATTGAATTAAAATTTGTTATTGATGTTGCGAACGTTGAAACAACCTGAACTAGGAAGCAGGAAAACACAAATTCCTAAATAACATAAATTAAAATTCAAAAACGAAAACAAATAAGTACGTGCAATTTGAGTTAAGGTCAACGTCATGTGAATGAACGATGTTTAGTTTTGGAAAAAACGGAGAAAAGGAAAAATGGTTCTACCAAATTTTAAATTTTAATTCGATTTCACATTTTTGCAGAAACGTTTGAGTAGAAGAAAGTGACTCCAACTGGACAGGCTCCGTCCCCACGTTGCTATGCAAGATGTGTGGCACTCAACGACCAAGTTTTTATGTTTGGAGGAGCAGAAGGCCTTCGAAAAGACTGTAATGACACACACGTCCTTCAAATTTAAATGCAACAGAGTTTAATTAGTTGGCAGTGGATGGTAAATTAGAAAAGAGTTTTGAGTTATTTAATTTTATTGAAATTAAATATTGTAATGAATTTTGGTTTTGACAGTCAATGTGTTACTTAATTACTTTTTAAAAAAACTTTAAAATAAAATGCAAGTGCTCAGAAGCGGATAAAGTGTTTCATTGAAAATGGTTAAAAGAAACTGTAAAACCAAATCTATTCAAAATTTTGTGGGCATTGTTTCATTTTTCATTAAAGGCAGAACTTCGTTTTTTCCGACTTTCATCTCCTTTGTTTTAGTTGGCGACTTTGGGAAGAAATAATTTTGTTTACATCATTTTTTTCAAAAACAAAACCGTCGACCATCAAAATTTCCTCGTAAAAGAATTCATGAAAAAAAGTCTGCAGTTACAATTGTGTGCGTTGGAAATAAGTAAGTTTTCCGCTTTTCTTATTTTTGTGTAAATCTTCGGGATCCATTGTTTTGTTTCCTTTTACTGAAATTCAGTTCACGCTGTTTACATCTTAGCCCTTAAAACGTAAAGCTGCTTTGTTTTAAGTAAGTACTACAAAAGCGCTACTTGGCCGTAGGCGGTTAGGTTTATTTTCAGTTTGAGTCTGAAGAGTTTTTTTCGGTTCCGGTTGCATAGAATAAAGTTGTAAAAAAAATTAAATTCCAAATAAATATTGAACACCAATAGACAACTTCAAAATTTTTTCATTCCTTGCAAGTAACAATTACAGTAACAGCAAGTCTAAAATTGGTTTTTTATGAGACTCTCCGTATTTCAATTTGAATGCTGCAGTAGCGGCACTTGTACGACGTTTGGGTTTGGCTACTACAAAGAACTAAATCACTAGTTAAGACTCACAAAGAGACACTTCTATTTTCAGCTAGGAACCAAAATACACTATCTACAAAGAAAAATATTTGAATCCTATAAAAACATTATGCCAAAATATTATTTTGCATTTCTCTTAAAGGAAATAGAACATTTTGCACATTTCTAAAACAGACAAATGGAGTGATGTGTGCTTTGTGGACAGCGTGTAAATAGAATATTTGAGACTTTTCAGACACCACTTAATTAAAACTTTCGGCTTTTTTTTGACATAATGCAATTAGAACATTTTGCAATTTTTAAACAGCAATGAAATAGAAAATTTTGCACTGTATAGACAGCATGCAAATAGAACATTTTGCCCTTTTTAGACAGCATGCAAATAGAAAATTTTGCCCTTTTAGACAGCATGCAAATAGAACATTTTGCACTTTTAGACAGCATGCAAATAGAACATTTTGCCGTTTTAGACAGCATGCAAATAGAACATTTTGCACTTTTGGACAGCATGCAAATAGAACATTTTGCACTTGTAGACAGCATGCAAATAGAACATTTTGCACTTTTAGACAGCATGCAAATAGAAAATTTTGCACTTTCAGACAGGATGCAAATAGAACATTTTGCACTTTTAGACAGCATGGAAATAGAACATTTTGCAGGTTTTTGAAAGCATGCGCAAATTGGCAAATTGGCTGCAGCGAAGCAGAAAATTAACGGAAGGGGAAAAAAGTCACAAAGTAAAATCCGAGTGAAACACTGGAGAGACGAACGAACGCCACACGAGTGGAAATAATCAGTCAGTAAATTGATTTCTCTTGCATCGGGACTTGACTTTGACTTTTCAGCTGTGAGCAATGCGTTTTCTACACATACACATTACGTTTATAATGCCAACCTTTAAATTCAAAATAACCTAACTAGGTACACACGACTCCACTTATGAAACGTGCAAAGCCACTGCACTGTACGCGGATGCCTCATTTTGACGCTGCTGTTTTACCATTTGAGTATTTAGTTACTTAGGAACATGAAGTACTTTATGTCAGTAATTAAAATTAGAATTGGTGTCGCAGATGCTTTGCAGCTTTTAAAAGACACTGCCCGGCTTAACTTACACATCACTGGAAATAGCGGAATTAACACGCAGCGTAGCTTCTTGAATATCGTGATTAAAGAATTAAAACTGATCTTCAAGAATTTAATCTGGAATTAAAATGAGCTGTGTGTGTCAAGAAACACTAAATGCGAAAGACACGTACAAGGGTAATTACGACTTTTTAAAAAGTGCAAAATATTCTAAATGCGTATAAACTTTAGACCTTCAAATTTTAATTTTGTGGAAATTCTAGAATTTATAAATCACTGCGTGTGTCGTAACTCCCCCCCCCCCTTCCGCCCCTCATCAGCGAATAAGTCACCTGAAACTTGGACTGCCTCAATATGTGAGCTTTTAAGGGATTTGAAGTTACTTTAGTTAATAGTTTCAATATGTATATAGGTAGTTACAAGTTAGTTACTAGCTTCAATGTCCTACAGCCGGGGAGGAAATGTCTTAGGTTTGGTCGTGGGTAAGAAATGTCCAGAAAAGAAATGTTCTATGTGCAACCATTGTGCCTAACCTTTTTTAAGTACCTAATTTTCTTATTAGTGAAACAAAAACAGAACTAGTTTCAAATATTAGCATTGGCGTTGTTTTTGAAAAAGGAAAATAGGTACTCGAAATTGGAAATAGGATAAAATGTTGGAGGGCTTCCTAGCAAAAAACGTCCAGTCTCCTGACCTCCAACTCTCCTCGTCAACAATGTTACCCATTATGTAAATCCTCACCTTTCATACCCACTTACCTACGTAAGTGATGACATTATTAGTGCACGCCCCCCTACTTGAATCGCCAAAGCTTCGTGGCCATTTAATCACTTCACAGATCACAAATAGGGCAAATTCATTGGCTGAATGTTGAATTTTTAACACCTATAGCTAGGAAGGAGCGAAGACATTTTTTTGGCTAGACGTTTCACCTCTGGGGGTTTTCTACGTGTTTTTTCAAGTAACGTGTGTTGGGCAGACGCGACAAAAAAGAATCGGCCGACGACCTTTTCGTGACAAAATGTTCAATAAAAGGGCAGAGATTTCTTGGAATGACGATCAGTATCCAGACGACCAGCTGCTGAAGAGGAACCAGTCTCTGATCTGAAGTTTCGTCTTTGTGACTGTTTAGTTGAGTTTTCGCTGTTTCAAAGTTTAGAATCTTGAACGTACTGTACATGTCGGGATGTACGTGTGTGGTGTTGTTCGCACCCGAATTTCTGAATTTTGTAGATTTTGAAGGTGCGAGTTTCAAATTTTGAGTTATTATTAAATTTGTCATTCAGGAAAAGTTGCTTATGAATTGAACGAGACGTTATTAGGCAAAAAGTGATTTTCAAAAAAGTCTTCTAGGGCAGTTACCGTGGTGATAGAACCGTCCGTCCGTCCGCAGCAACTTGAAACTGAATAAACGTCGCTTTTCTGTCGCTGTTTCCAAGGCCTAATTATAAGATCAACAAGAATCCGGTAAAGTCGTAATTAATATTTATCTTTAACTATTTGCACTGCAATGTGAACGCTAAGTTCGTAATTTCTTTGGGGGTTGGAAGGCACAATTGTTTTTTAAAGCTATTTTAATTTGCGTTAGTTAGTGACAAAAGTAGCTTTATTTGTTACGGAATTTTCACGGTACTAGTCGCTAACTATTTAATTAAATGTACCTTCCTGCAACACTATTTGTGATGAAACAAGTTACGCAATCAATTTTCCGCCATTGTTTCAAACTGTTTTTTATTTCATTATATTTTATTCGTTCATTAAGGGACCAAATAATTATTTCTTTATTTAATTTCCGACCCGTCAACTAAACCTATAGTACTACCTAGAGTTTCAATTAAGAGCAGTTTAAAGTCAGTAAGGGATCGTTCATAAATGATGTTATCGGTACACAAATTCACTATTAAAATTCATTTATGCCATAATGTTATGTTTAGCGGAAGCCATTTAAGGGATAGTATAGCCATGTATAGCTGATGACAAAGTGTGCATAGGGAGCATAAACTAGAATTTTTGGATAACATTATTTATGGACGACGCCCTAGTAATTTTAGGATCCTACATAGTGAGTGTTAATTCAAGGTATTAAGCGTGATACAATTTGCACCTTAAACTGAACATGTTGTAGTTATTTGCTGATTTAATGTACATAATGTAAGCGATTGCTGCGGAGACATTTACGTGTTGTTTTTATTTGTTAAAAGGCTTCTGACGTTGACGTCGTCCCTGTCACTGCAATGGAGCAAAAGTCGACTGACGCTGTTGACCCGAATCTTAGGTGAATACAAAGCGCAGTGTTTTCATTATTCTAAATATGAAAATATTGTGTACACGGATCTGGCTGTGTGGGATTACATTACATACCACTTTAGCAAACAAAATAAAAAATTGTGCATTACGCAATCAACTGTTGGGCTTCTGCAGCTGCAGCTGTGCAACAGAGATATATTAATTGAAATGTATTTTGAATTTAATTAATTGCAGCAATCCTAATAGGGGTGTGACTAATTATGAATTTGCCACTATGTTCGAGAATTTCAATACTGAAATGCGGCGCATTTTAGAATATCCAGATGTTGTCGCTGACAGCCTCCAGTACGTAATTTTTTAATTATTATAATTAAATATTAAATACTTTGCATTAATTCGTACATCCTGTAGTGCACCTTAAGGCATCCGATTTCATTCCTTCTCTAAATTATTTTGTTTTTTACAGGGAGCGTTCACTGAAACGGAATGAATCGGTTTTGGGGGATACAGAATTGTCGTCTACTTCAACGGGATTAGCCTCTCACCTTGAGCCAGAACCAGAAGCCACTAAAAAAATAAAAGGCGACGATTCGCTGTATGAAGACGCGGAGGTTGAATATTTACTAATGACGTCAGGACCAGGAGAAAAATTGGGCGAAGACGTTAGAGTTTACTTTCAATAAATATTTTTAAAGTCCGGTCTTACCAGTTGCTCCATTCCTGACAATCCATTTTTTTTTGTTGATTCTTTCGGAGCAGGAACTGACACTGATCTTTCGCCATACTTGGATTTCCCCTCAAGACCTGCTAAACTTCAGGCTTGTTAGCAGACGATGGCGTGATGCGGCCACAACCAGTTTACGCCGAAGGGACGCCTGCGTTGTTGGGTTGTGGGCGGATTCGGATGTCCATCCGCCCTGCGTCCGCAAAAGCACTGGCAAGTTCAAGGGTAAAGATAAACTGAGTCAACTCACCGAGTTTATTTCCCTTTCGCCAAAGTTTCCAGCAACGGATTTTCGCATTCATATTTCACTCACGAGTTTCACCCCCTACCCGCGTTTTCTGGATTTACTCAACTTTTTTAAGCTGCACGGGGACAAGATCAAAACAGTTCGTCATCATGGCAAAATAACTGCGAGATGCTTACTCGACATTTTGCATGTTTACGCACCTGCTTTGGAGAGTCTCGATTTGAGCGAAGCAGACATTTTGGAGTCAGACGAAGACGGCGGCGGCGAAGAAAATGTTTTGAAGTGGACGTCGAAAGCTCTCTCACTTAAATCCGTCACTCTCGGACGGTTTGGATACTACTGCAAGCAGCAAGACACGAGCAACGAGGACACTGATTCTGGCAGTGACACGCACGACTCTTGCCTATGCAAAACCAGATCTTACGAAAACGAAGTCATTCGTCGCCTACTCTCATCCCCCTCAAAATTAGGCTCCATCGAACACGTGACACTTAAAACGCTACAAATGGTTCTGACAGAAGGAAAGGGGCACCTCATCCGGAGTTTCAATTACGATATTTGGGATGCGCATTCAGTTTCCGCTTCACAACTCAAGAAATTAATTTCGCTTAATCCGAAACCACAACTGTCAAAAGTTACTTTGGACTTGGATGAGCAGTGCCTCACTTTTGCTACAGTGTTAAATTCACTGAGTGAATTCATCGAGTCTTTTAAGGACACCGTTCAAACTTTGGAGCTTCTTTGTGATTATCATCGACATGCCTGGGACCCACTACTCAACATCCCGCCAATGAAGAACCTAAAATCCCTTACTTTGAACCTATGGACCGGCTGTGGAGACCATTTAGTTCCAGACTGTCGCCTGTGTCAAGCTGAAAAGTCTGAACAATTTATTGGTACGAGGGGAACATTGTTTCAGTTTCAAGATGGAATCTTGACACAGAATTATTTTCCGAGCTTGATGGATGTCCATTTGCATTCGAACCTTTCAAAATACAACCAAGTCAGCCCCATGAGCTTCTTTTCATTCAAGTCAGATACGGATAATGTGGTTGGCTCAGCTGCTCAGGCGGGCTTCTTTCCCAAAGTTGACGTTTTGGAGATTAATCGGACAGATGTTGGGTCCAGGTACAGACATCCGGGGACTTCTGGCTCCCCTGGGGAAACCGCGTTGGTCGCAAAGGTGTTTCCAAACATTCGAATTTTGAAATTCCAATGTGGCGAAGTAAGCAATTTGTCGAGTTACTTGTGGGCTCTGTGTCCGAATGTGGAATTCATGGAAATTTCTGGAATCCGCAGTTGCTCAAGTCGTGAAAGGGACGTTGAGATGAGCCATTTCGTGGACAAAGTTTTTACCGGGTTTGCTGACCGAATGTTACGACGCTTACGAAGATCGGGAGCAGGGCATCTGTCTGAAGCGGATGATTTGGAGAATTTAAAATTCGGCCCCAGAATCTCTGATCTACGACGTAAGAATTTGTCATAAAAAATATTCATAAATTCCTAGATTCAGTTGTATTGCATATTATTGGAATGATTAGTTGACATTTTATAAAATTGCAAAACTGGCAGACAAAATAGTTTAACAAAACAATTCCAAAACCGTTTAAGCGGCTGGTAGAAAGAACTATGCTTTATTACATGATTATTTTTTATCCAACAGGTTTGAGGGAGCTGAAGCTCAAGTTCGTTGGGGAATGGTCCACTAAATTCGCATCGTCGGTGACTGGCGTCCACGCGTTCTCAAAAATGGAAACAACCAAATTCATTATTTCCTACGACCCAGATGACCAAATTGCAAGATATGAGGAATGTATCTTCGGACCCCTCAAACCCTACGTCCAAATTGTTCACGAAAAGCAAAAGTATGAAATTTAGGTACGAAATCAAGAAGGGCAAAGAATACGCTGTAATATTGTTACGCTTTGGTCTTCGTTTAAATTTAAAAACCTGTTTGATTTTGGAACATTATTATATTGCATTGTACAGTTTTTAAAAGTTAACTGATCATATGTTTTACACATTTAAGTAATTGCCTTATGCAGAGTTATGTAGTTAGTGATCGGCCATGTTTTTCTGTTTCGCTAAAACGAAAGAACTATTATTATTCTATTTTATTTTAGGCGATGATTCGGAATTGGAATTTTCGGCCAATGTTTTAGTTTGTAAGTTATTATAAATAAAGGCGGGATTAATCATTTGAGATGTTTAATCGTAATTTGATTAGCATTTATTCATCTATTCGTTAAGAACTGCGGCTCCTCCCTCTGGTTTATTCATCATTACCGTTCAAATGATGAATCAAAATGACCAAATGGGACGAACGGTATAGGAAAATTATTCAGTCTGACTGAATATCTGACATAGAAAATGACAATACCCGCACCACACCACAGTAACTCTATAAACTGTGTCCATTTGAATTGCATAACATTGTAACGGAAATACTTTACAAATTTTAACGAATGATATACTATTTAAAAAGTAATAACGAGTGGATTCCAAATAACGGATTTTGGAAGAGTATATCCATTAACGTTTGCTTTGTTTTTTTTTAAAAACCGATACATTTTTTGAAAACTCCGCCTAAAGCGTTTTCTATGCGTCGGAAGCCTAATACAAAATACTCGTTCTTTTAACTTTTAAAGGGTTTTAAAATGATATACCACACATTAACATCGGCCAATGTTGACAACAAAATTAGCTAAGCTTTTAATTACAATTAAAAAATAACCATGACCTTAAACGATTTAGGAATAAATCGATTATTTGGATCGGATTTAAAAATATATAATTTATGGCATCGCATTACGCACATATGGGTGACGATTTGCTGTTGGTTTAATATAACGCTGACATGAATACAAAACAGCTAATTTAGAGGTCAATAAATCTGCTGAATTCCATAACATATTTGTACTCTTCCTATTTTTAGTTGCAGTCAATAATCCACTAGCCTTATAGTGGGCCCAACGACCCCTCCGTCGATATCATTTGTGGACGATCCCTTATCGTTCATCTACCAGCTACATAGCTACTTTAAATACAAAGAATAAATCATATAGAAGTCTACAATTAAAATTAACTATGTTTCAAATGACTCCCAAAACTATTTATATCCCACTGAAGGCATAGCCATACTAATGGATTTATTACCAACTTTAAACTTACGAGGGCATACCGCCGCATGTACTCTCTCGATTTTAAAACCAATGCCAATAATATATTGGGCCGCACTTAGTTACTACAGAATCAAAGTAACTCGACTGCATTCTGCGCCGTTCGCTCACAATCACGCGCCAAAGTTCAAAAAAATCGATTTTTTGCAACTTTGCAACTCCGTAGCTCCTATACAATTTTGTTCCGATTTTCAAAAACTTTGAAGTTTTGTGATTTCTTGGATATTGTTATACAACAAAAATAAAAACTTTTATAATTTTAAAATTTGTAATTTTTTTCAGAAATATTGAAAACCAATTTGTTTGGAAGCACTCAAAATAGTCAAAATACCCCAATTTTATAAAAAAAATGAACATTTTTGCAATTTTTAATATCTTTAAGATACTGGTTTAGAGATCACAAAACTTTAAATGTTTTAAAAATCGGACTGTAAATTACTTAAACTTAAAAATTGTAGAAACTACAAGGTTGCAAAGTTGCAAAAAATCGATTTTTTTGAACTTTGGCCCGTGATTGTGAGCGAACGGCGCAAAATGCAGTTGAGTTACTTTGGATCTGGGGTAACTAAGTGCGGCAAAATTCAATATAAGCATTGGTTTTAAAATCAAGAGAGTAAATGCAGCGGCATTCCCTTGTTAGTGTGATTCACGGTTATGTCAATCCTAAAATCGTTTGGAAATAGAGAAAATCCTGCTGATTTAAGAAGTGTACTAATTGCAACAAGTTGAAAGAAGTTAGAGGAATAAGAATGAATAACAGAATTTGGTGGCCACTAAATTTGAATTATAGGATATGCAAAAGTAGGAGGTAAAAATGAAATGATGATGTACGAGTGTAAGTACAAAGCTTTGTCCAGAATTCAGTAACGTAAACTGAACGTTAATCTCAACACTGATACTACAGCAAAATATTGGGTTAAATACATAATAAATTAAATGCAATATTTTCCTTTGGAATTAGAGTAGCCCATAGCCACGGCAGTACGGCACAACAATGTCTCACGGTGCCCATTAAACTGCAAGGACCGTGTTTCCTGCAATAGTGAGCGGGCATAAAATAATAGACGGTTCTGGGAAGTCTGCTTTTGAGTAGTAAACGGGTCCTTTATTACAGGAGGTAGCGAACGTTTCCTAAGCGTCAGTTTTTTCGTTATTGTTAAGGTATTTTATAATAATAATATTTGTAAAAGTGGTGTTGCCCAAGTTGAGCAACGTCATTTTAATGCAATGGTTTAGTGACGTACGTTGCGACGCAATGGTTCTTGGAATCTCAGATACGAACAATTTCATTTAAAATAAATTAAATTGCCTTGTTTGTAATTAGAATACTTAAGTAGAAAGTAGGAACTTCACAGGGGGGTTGTGAGAAATTAAATCAACCAGAAAAAACTTCCTCTTCCTCTCTAGTCTGATGTACGTACCTTTACTTAGGGGATCGTCCACAAATAATATCATAAGAAGAGTCAATGGGTCTACTTGGCTACTGATGACGTCTCATGTTAAAGATAGCCGTTTACGCAATGTTTAATCGGCTCACAGGGGAGTCACTGAGGGTCCTAAAAATGAGAATTTTCCGATGACGTAACTGCTGGAAGACCCTTAAACATCTTTGAAACCAGACATGATATTATGTGGTAAAGTAGTGAATCGAATTTATTTCGCAACTTCTTTTACTTCGCCTTTTAAACACAAAATTGAACTAAACGAAGGAAAAAAAACTGTACTTTTACTTCACTGTTACTTTCGTAATTTTAATAGAACCGCAGGAGAAACCACAGGGAGGAACGCAACGTGTCCAAAGAAAGCTGTATGGCGCGTAATTTAATTTTTGAAGGAGCTTGTAAAAGTTGAAGTTGAATTATTATTCAATAATTATTAATTTACCAAATTAAATTAACTAATTACAATTAAAGTGCATATGATTTGCAGATGGGACTCAAAATACTGGCGGTAAATTCCTACTGGCGGTGCACAAAAAAGTACTGATTTAAAGCGAAATTCATAATTCTACTTTCAGATTCACACTCGCAGTAGTCTAATCTACCAGGAAAATGATTATCAGCGCATAATTCGAATTTTTCAAAATTTCCAAAAATTTTGAATCTTGCTTCGGAAAAAATTATCTCCAGAACCAAATCGAAATTCAAAAATCTAATTTCAGATTTAGACCCGCAGTAGTCTAATCTACCAGGAAAATGATTATCAGCGCATAATTCGAATTTTTTAAAATTTCCAAAAATTTTGAATCTTGCTTCGGAAAAAATTATCTCCAAAACCAAATCACAATTCAAAATTCTAATTTCAGATTCAGACTCGCAGTAGTCTAATCTACCAGGAAAATGAATATCAGCGCATAATTCGAATTTTTTAAAATTTCCAAAAATTTTGAATCTTGCTTCGGAAAAAATTATCTCCAGAACCAAATCAAAATTCAAAATTCTAATTTCAGATTGAGACTCGCAGTAGTCTAATCTACCAGGAAAATGATTATCAGCGCACAATTCGAATTTTTTAAAATTTCCAAAAATTTTGAATCTTGCTTCGGAAAAAATTATCTCCAGAACCAAATCGAAATTCAAAATTCGAATTTCAGATTCAGACCCGCAGTAGTCTAATCTACCAGGAAAATGATTATCAGCGCATAATTCGAATTTTTTAAAATTTCCTAAAATTTTGAATCTTGCTTCGGAAAAAATTATCTCCAGAACCAAATCAAAATTCTAAATTCTAATTTCAGATTCAGACTCGCAGTAGTCTAATCTACCAGGAAAATGAATATCAGCGCATAATTTGAATTTTTTAAAATTTCCAAAAATTTTGAATCTTGCTTCGGAAAAAATTATCTCCAGAACCAAATCAAAATTCAAAATTCTAATTTCAGATGCAGACTCGCAGTAGTCTAATCTACCAGGAAAATGATTATCAGCGCACAATTCGAATTTTTCAAAATTTCCAAAAATTTTGAATCTTGCTTAGGAAAAAATTATCTCCTGAACCAAATCGAAATTTAAAATTCTAATTTCAGATTCAGACTCGCGGTAGTCTAATCTACCAGGAAAATGATTATTAGCGCACAATTCGATTATAAACTAGTAGTTAGGCCTCTTTGCCTACGGCAGGGCCAGCCAGGGGTAAGGGCGGTCAAAAGGAAACAAGAAGTTAGGGGAATCTACAAAATGTGGTAGTCCCACAGAATTTTAGATATTACGCATACATAGATAGAGAGTAACATGACACACGTTTAAAGTTATGAGTCGCCAGGTAGCGACAGCAGTAGTAAACGAATCCAAAGACAGCAGTGGCAGGTCCGCAAGTAAAGAACAGGGGACCCTTTAAAAGGTGTGAGGGTCAACGTTGGATGCTTAAAGCAAGATAGTACAGATGGTACAGGATGCTAAGGGCCGATAGTGAGGATCGCTACAGTCGTAGGCAGTAAATAAGAAGTGACTAGAAGAACGACTTTAAGAAACTGGCAAGCGTGTGGTGGTAGGATAGACAAAAATGATATTGAAGCCTAAAACCGACTATAGGCAATTGCCTTGAGAAATTGCCTGGTGCCGACAGGCACTCTTGTTAACGCACAGTTTATCAGATTCCTTGCGTCAAACGCCTTGAAGGAACGCCCTGCAGCAAATGTGTTGAGTAAACTGCCTCTAAGTAGCCGCGTGGTGGCAAACGACTTGTCGCCACTGCAGTGCGACAAGTACTAGCTGAAGATAATTGCCTGGTGGCTACTGCATCTCAAAAAACTGCCCTGTAGGTAGCTTATGGCAGCTCTCCTACAATAACTGGCTAGCTTCAAACTCATCGTGATAACGACCTTTTACACAACTCCCCCTCTTCCGTGGCACTTTTTTTGTGGCAACTGCAATTTGCATCGTAGCAACTGCCATGCAGCATCTACCATCAGGCAGCGTCTGTGATAAGCTGCACAGCTGCATTTTTGTTTATCTGAGGCCTCCTATTTGTCACCATTTTGTTAATTTTTTACTGCTTTGCCGCCATCCTGGAGTATTGTATTTTGTGTATTGTTCCTATCTAATTTAGATAATAGTTTTGCGCATTATAAAATGTGTCAAATTTAGGTTCTTGCGTCCACTCTTACAAGGATTCTAGGAGGGAGGGGTAGTGGGGGTAGTGAAAGAAGTGTAGGGGGAGGGTGTTGTGCAATTGTGCTTCAAAACAACTGCCATATGTCAACTTTCTGAAAGTAACTGCCTTCTGGAAACTGCTTTATGGCAACTGCCTTGACGCAGCTGGCCAGTGGCAACCACCCCGTAGGAACTATGTGACAATTGTTTTAGAGCATCGAAATTAAGGCCATTATGTTGTGGTAACTGCCTTGCGGCAATCGCCCAGTACTCAGCAGTTTCTCTTAAAATGTTACTCCCTGGCTGTTGTAACCAGACGGTTTCCATTCTACTATGTACATGCCCTTATAATATTACAGGCCCGTTATCTAATATACGAAATACAGTACTTTGTGCGTTAAAACGTTTACAAGTTATAAAGCCAAGATGAACCCCATTGCAGGACTACCACATTTTGTACATGCGCCTGACTTCTTGTTTCCTTTTGACAATTTGAATTGTGCGATTTTGAAATTGAATTGATTCGATTTGGTTGTGGAAATAATTTTTTCCGAAGCAAGATTCAAAATTTTTGGAAATTTTAAAAAATTCGAATTGTGCGTTGATAATCATTTTCCTGGTAGATTAGACTACTGCGAGTCTGAATCTAAAATTAGATTTTTGAATTTCGATTTGGTTCTGGAGATAATTTTTTCCGAAGCAAGATTCAAAATTTTTGGAAATTTTGAAAAATCCGAATTATGCGCTGATAATCATTTTCCTGGTAGATTAGACTACTGCGAGTGTGAATCTGAAAGTAGAATTATGAATTTCGCTTTAAATCAGTACTTTTTTGTGCACCGCCAGTAGGAATTTACCGCCAGTATTTTGAGTCCCATGATTTGCAGTGAGCATTAGAAGGGCAAGTTACATAAAACTATAAATCACACCTGACAATCAGCCCAACAGTAACAGTGACCGAAAAAGTTGGTTCGTCCGTTGATTAAATCAAATCTAACTAGTAAGCTGGAGGCTAAAGCAGGAGCCAGTAAATGTTTTGATTTTTGAAGCAAGTATTATAAACAAACAGAATAGCGCCGAATTTCAGATATTCTCTGACCCGCATGCTATCAATTTTATGTAAATGATTACCTTAAGTATGAGATGTATAGCTAAGTAGATCTATTGACACTGCCGATCGTTAACGCCATTTGTGGACAAGCTCTAAGGGATTTAATCTTGCTGACTTAAAAATTTAAAAGGCGTGTCAGTGACTGGACATAAAAATACGAGGAGCAAAATTAGATAACAGAAATTTTTGACCCCCAACCAAATGCGGAGATAACTAAAAGTTAATAGTTTTTCTATATAAATGAATAATTATTCTAGTAAACTGGTATTTTACCCTATTAAACAATATTATAATGTAATCCAATCTTTTCTGAATTAAAGCGTAAAATGTTCTGCAATTGTTAAAAACTTAGTAGGATGATGTAAACGAAACGCATGAACAATAGCGAATTCCGAAAATCAAAACCTGTAATTTCCATTGGGAGTAAAACTGAGTACTGTAGTGCTTCTAACATTTCCCACGAGGAGTTATGTCAAACTTTTCTTTAAAGCTGGTAATAACACTCGAGTGTTATTACTAGCTAAAGTGCTATAAAGGTTTTTACTTTTTCGTCTTTGATTGAGTTATTTGATACCCTGGGAGTTATTTAAAGCCTTTTCCAATGTATTCTTTGATAAGACTTGTCTGATTTTAGATTCTTTAGGAAATACAAAGACACTGACGACTTCATGCAACTCTCTCAGACGAACCTAAAATATTTTCTCGGCAGCGAAGTCATTGAAATCAAGGAACTTGACCTGTTTCACACTGCAATGAGGTGCTTCGCAATTTAACTGCAGTTCCAATTAAAAATAAATCGTAATGTTTATTAGAACGTCGCTGTGTTTATCTCCATCAGCGTATGAAGACGACTGTTTGTCCGAAATTCGTTTTTCCATCATGATCTGTGCTGAGTTTACGGAAGCACGGGAATCGAAAGATGTTTTGACAGCAGAAGAAAGCCTTGGAGTTTACGGTTTAATCGGATCAACGGGAAACAAAAAGTAATCAGAAAATATGTTGGCAGAATAAAAGCAGACTCAACCGATAGTGTGGTCTGTAATTAAATTATTTTCCCACTTTTTTTGTTGCAGCAGAAAGAAGTCGAAATTGGACTCGAAGATGCTTCTATTTAAAACCACACCACGGAACAAAGTACAGACATCGGAGTCCAAACGGGAAGGGAGTTCGGAGACTAACAACATCGAGACCGTAATTCGCGCAGGAATTTCACGACTAAGCTCGACCCGGGGATTGGAAAGCGCGATAAATCCATGTCCTATAAATCAATGGGACAGCATTTACCCGACCCGACTAGCCGACTTCGCTTCTTTCAATAGCTAATACATACTTATGGTATTCTGGATGCTCAGCTTACTACCGATGAGTCAAATTGTCCTAGCTAATGACTAAACACAGCCACCTATCTAATCTACAGTTTTTAGCCCGAATTTCAATTTTTCGCCCTTCATTGAATGAATGCCTATGCCTGAGCCCTGAGCACTTACAGTACTCCAACTGTGACTTTATTACACATGCATAATAGTCCAAGGGCTGTTTGTATATTTTGTTAGCTAGGAGGAAGAATGTGTAACATGCGTGACGGGTGAAAAGTCGGGGCATCGGAATATATTCTGGTATTCTAATGTTGTAATATGTGCCGGACCCTTTCTTACATTTGAAGGCATGCACAGGTCCTCTAGTTTGTCCGTTGCGGCTTTTTTGGTGTTCACATTCCATTTTTTTTGTCTCTGTTTTTTTTTAAATTTTGACATAAATTTGGTAATTTCACTAAACAATTGCTTTGCGGAATCTAAAAACCTTTTATTTTTACAAGTGCTTCGTTTAAAACTTTCATTCTTAGTATTCACTAGGATAAAATCATAATAATAATCGCGAATATTACTGCGGGAGGTTAATACTATTATTTAGCAATGCATTTTCGTTGTATTAATTGTGTGTAAGGTTTGATAATAAAGTAGGCATAAAGAATTTTTTAAAAGGGTAAGGAACAAGAATTTTCGAAGAAAGGATACGTAAGGAATTGGCTGATAGGATTTAAAAAGGTCAAAGGAACGTCCTGAAGGTAAGTCAGTATATTCCTAATGGCATATATACTTACAGTATACCCTGTCGTAATGCGTGGATCAGGAATTTTAGGCTTAGACTACATTATTTGTGCAATCCTGTTCATGTTGCATTCGTTGCATTGGATTTATAAATATTTACACACTCATATTTCCATAAAAAATGGGGAAACGATCGATTTTAGTACTTTACATAATGAATTGTGCATACTTTTAAGAATTTCTACAAATACATGCATTAGCTGGCAAGAAAAACTTATTTATTGTGATCATATGAATTTTGAGGCATACGGACAAATTCCCTCTAGACACTATCCCCCCTCGAATTTTTCCCTCCGGACGTTTTCCTTCTAGGCATTTTTCTGCCAAGAAAACAGACAACAGGGAAGATTTTCCCCCCAAACCCTTATTTAAGATATTCATATTATTACGCTGTCGTGTAAAGGCATTTATTCTGAGAAAGTAATACAGGTGTTCCAACGGACGTACAGTTTCTAAGCTTCAAATAAGGTTGACAAATATTTGCATGAAATGGTACACAGACATTATCCTCCTGGACATTATCCCCCCAGGACACTTTCCTCTCAGCATCAAAAACACATAACCAAAATGACCGCGTGTTCCTTTACAGAAAATTTGTGTATTCATACACAAACATTCATACTACCTAACTCAGCACATATTTTACTATACATACACATAACATATTGAAAACGAATTTCTGTTATCAATTTTTGTAGATTCCACATTGGTGTTTAATCAAGCATGGTGAAAACTATTAACATATCTGATCTCCAGATCACTCTCATTGGCCTACTAATACTCAACTTACAGGCAAAATTAGGACTTGGCCCGACCCAGCTCAAAAAAATTTTAAAGTTTTTTAGACAGACTTTTTTTCGAATTTCCACTATTCCGAATTTTCCATCCTGCAGTTTTACAAGCTCTTTCGATTAAGCCCATTTACGTAAAAATCAGCCCACTAATACTCAATTTACAGGCAAAATTAGGACTTCGCCCGACCCAGCTCAAAAAAATTTTAAAGTTTTTTAGACAGACTTTTTTTTCGAATTTTCACTATTCTGAATTTTCCATCCTGCAGTTTTACAACTTCTTTCGATTAAGCCCATTTACGTAAAAATCAGCCCACTAATACTCAATTTACAGGCAAAATTAGGACTTCGCCCGACCCAGCTCAAAAAAATTTTAAAGTTGTTTAGACCTTCTTTTTTTTTTAAATTTCCACTATTCCGAATTTTCCATCCTGCAGTTTCACAAGCTCTTTTGATTAAGCCCATTTACGTAAAAATCGGCTTACTTATACTCAACTTACAGGCAAAATTAGGACTTGGCCCGACCCAGCTCAAAAAAATTTTAAAGTTTTTTAGACAGACTTTTTTTTAGAATTTTCACTATTCCGAATTTTCCATCCTGCAGTTTTACAAGCTCTTGCGATTGAGCCCATTTACGTAAAAATCAGCCCACTAATACTCAACTTACTGGCAAGTTTGTGTTCAAGTCGTGTCGGGTAAGTTAGTCGTACTGTCGGGTCGGGTAAATTCTGTTTATAGTCGGGTCGGGTCGGGTAACTGTGCAATGGAGTCGGGTAAATTCTGTCCTATGATAAATCCTGTGACTGTCATTGATGACAGTAGAAAAGTAAGTCGTATTCCTTTTGTGTTGTTGTTGGTATTTACGTTGGCATGTAGGACAGATTCACAGCTTCTACTTTTAAGTTCCGTTTTGGAAACCAGCTTTTTCGCGAACTAAAATATTTTCTTTGAGTTTAAATGATGGATGTGTCTTGTAAGTTAAAAAAAGTATTGTGTGAAATAAATGAAATCACGGGATAAAAACATAAGGCAGTAAAAAGTAAAGTTTTGGTGAATAACATAAATATTTAATTTAAAACGAAATTCTTTGTGCAATCGATGCCACAGTCTTTGAAATCCGCTTCTTCGCTTCAACTTCCCGCAGCAGCTTCGCTTTCAAAAACGGTAAACAAATTAAACATACGAAATAAAAACTTGAAATTCATTTAACAATTTGAATAATTTGCAGTTTCAATGGGGGAAGAATGTCAATGGATTTCCACTAAGAGATCGACATGCAGCTGTGGCAGTTGGCAACTTAATTTACAGCTTCGGTGGATTTAATTCTGGTCATTCAAGTTATTCACGTGATGTTCTGGATGTGTTCGTGTTGAACGTCAACGAACGGCAAAAGGGGTGGACAATGTTGTCAGCTCAAAACAGTGAAGTGAACCCGAATCAAAGAAGCGGTCACTCAGCTGTGACCCACAGAGAATTTGTTCTCATCTTCGCTAGTTTTAATACTAAGAAACGGAAATATTCAAACTCGACGTATCGATTTAACACGCAGACGCTAACGTGGGACAAACCAAAAGTCATTGGAAATATTCCAACCGCTCGCTATTTTCATTCTGCTGTGTATTTCAGAAATAAAATGCTCATATACGGTGGAATGGGAGAAAAAGATGAAGTGACGAATGATTTGTATTCTTTGGACTTGGAATATTTTCGTTGGTCAACAATTAAAACGAAAGTCAGAAATTTTTTCTTTTATTCCTCGTCATAACGAATAATTGTACTTCTTAGAACTATTTTTATTTTGTTTTAAAACTGTTTTCAGGGATTTCTTCCATCACCTTGTTACGGTCACTCAGCGACAGTTCACGACGACAGACTCGTCCTTATTTTTGGTGGATGGGATAAAAAGAAGAAGAAACCATTGAACACGCTTTATTCCTTTGACGTGAACAACAAAACTTGGGCTGCAGTGGAAGCGCGTGGAACTCCACCGTGGAGTCAAAAACATCATTGTGCCTGTGAAAACAAATTAAAGTTGTATTAAACATTGGAAGCTTTGGCATTTCGGCGCCAAAGGTTTGCTTGACTTATTTTATTTATTTCGATTAATTTATTAAATTTTAATTTTACTGCTCTTTATTTCGTTTGATTTGTTTAGTTGCGCACGATGGACGGATGTACATCTTCGGAGGAAGTGATGAAGAATATTTGAACGATTATCGCAGGCAAACCACTAACTATGTTTCCTCGGGATCTGGAATAACATAGCCAGAAACGGCTTCTGGGAACTCAGTAAGAACGAATAGTGTGGTAGCTGGAGTTCATTTCGCGCGGAGCTTCAGCAGCTGCCCGCCCTAATTTTAAAAAATCGAAACTTTCAAACTTTGCCATATGCTGTAACTCCTACAGTGTTTGTTTGATTTCAATGAAACTTGCAATATTTAGTTTGTAATATTTATACTTTTATTTGCAAAGTAATTTCTTTAAATTTCAAATTTCCATTTTTTTAAATTGTTTTTTGTAAAATAATTAAATTGTTCTACTTGTGAGAGGAAATTTATCGTATTAAAAAATTGCGAGAAACTCGCACTCTGGCTGCCTGCTAGGCAACAGTGCACTGATACTCGGGAGGAATTTTGATTTTATTTTCCTTTCTTTTTTGTGGTAAATATTTGTCGTGAGTCTCCAAACCTTACCCTTGTGATGGGCAATTAGTCCGTTACGATGGTGAGGTGGAAATTCCTATCAAAATATTACCCCTAATCACTTTTTCGAGCAAATTCAAAAAGTTGTATTTGGATTTTTTTTTCAATCCTCGTTGTGCTACTGTTAAATTTTCCTACGTGATTCTCACTCCTCGCGGTGCTGCCGCGTAGCTACATAGTGTATTTTTTCTACAATGTGCATGTGGTGGTTCTGTAGGGGTTACATCCTTGTCGTGTGGATCGTATACTGTGTGGCACGGTGTAGCATCGCTGTGGTGTGGGTTTTGTGTGGGAAGGTTTGACAGCATCAGTAGCGTGGTTTAGTCTGAGGTAGACTGTATTCAAGGCGAAGACTGTAGTTTACACTCCTGTGTAGTATGTTTCTATTTGGAACTTTAATTTGTCAGGTCTAGTACCAATTAGTTGGGTGATGAGCAGTAAACTCTGATCCTATTTTCCTTAGCTAGGTGTCGTAGGTTGTTTTTATTTTCGCTAGGTATTCACTTCCTTCCATTTAGTATTAAATCCTGTTTAAGATTAAGGCCCGTATGGGAAAATCCGGTGACGTTTCATATGTCACTGGTTATCCCGTTGGCCAAAATTAAACATTGTTATAATGGGACGTCCGCAATGGGCCCTATTGGCCTTGGCAGTGTCTGTGTGGATCAGTATTATGATTTACATGGTTCCTAATAAAATAATAAAATAATAATAATAATAAAATGTAGTTAAGAATGCAAAGCAAGCATCCTATTTAATGTTCATGTGTAGGGCACATATTGTATGAATTTCACAATTGTTTTCAAATGATACATTATTTACCCACACAAAGTTTCCAGCGATAATTTTAAAACAACACACCTACTAATTAGTAAGTACCTATGCTGGAAAATTTAAATCAATGCACAGTTGTCAAAAATAAATTTAAAATTGAACGTCAGACTTGTCGGTTCGCATCTTGTGCCTATATTCATGCGTATATAATATGAGTAGTTACTTCTGATTAATTTCGTCGCATTTTCCCGCCGTTTCGGCGCCGCACGGCGGGTTTCGCGCCGAAAAAACCGCACAGAAAATAGCCGAAATTCCGCACGGCGGGTTGCGAATTTCTCGCCAAAAAAACCGCACGGCGGGTTATCGATTTATTGATTTTATTGATTTTATTGATTTTATTGATTTTATTGATTTTATTGAT
Source organism: Dicyrtomina minuta (assembly GCA_949802685.1). Classification (NCBI taxonomy): domain Eukaryota; kingdom Metazoa; phylum Arthropoda; class Collembola; order Symphypleona; family Dicyrtomidae; genus Dicyrtomina; species Dicyrtomina minuta. Next base: position 7,501,445 of record OX461811.1, read on the forward strand.
TTTATTGATTTTATTGATTTTATTGATTTTTATCCCGCCACTGCAGGTTATTGATTATCTAGCTATCTCTCTTAACAGCTGCGGACGTGGGTGTAGTGTCGACTTGGCAGGTGTTGGTTCCGGTATGTTATCGATCGGGCGCCTGGTGTTGGTTTCGGTATGATATCGATCGGGCGCCTGGTGTTGGTTCCGGTATGATATTGATTGTTTGGCGTTAGTCCCCCGCCACAACCGACAACTCTACAGTCTTTATGCTATTTCCCGCCAATGTGTCTGCTATTTCCCGCCAATGCATCTAATGCTATTAGTTATGAGTGGTAATGACTATATGATGTATTAGTGAGTATGAGAAATAAGGTGAAAGATTTCTCGTGTTCTAGGTAGTAAAGTTGCAATAGGTGAGACAGTTGTAAACTGATATTTATTCAGAGAATCGGTGGCGTTTATATAGTCGCAGAAATATAGGAAATGCTTACAGTTATACTAATGAAGTTACTAATTAGTGAGTGACTAACTTAGATGTAATTAACTTATAGGAAATGTACTGAAGTTACTAATGAGTTAGTGACTAACCTTAATTAGCTTATAGGAAATGTACTTCAGTTACTAATGAGTTAGTGACTAACCTTAATTAGCTTATAGGAAATGTAATGAGTTAGTAATATATTAATACTCATGACTAACCTAGTGATGGTAGTTAGTTAGTGGAAAATTAGTCATATGTGAAAAACATATTATATATACTACTTAGGTACGTAGATTCTTAATTACGTAGTTTCTTAATTGAGTTTACAGGAGAATTCCCTAATTACATGACTTAATTACTTTCACGGAAGTTATCTAAAGATAGAGTTCATTAGTCTATAATCGTAATTAACAAAGATGAAATTATTAGTAATTAGAATTTTATGCGTCATTAGTATATAATACTAATGACCCGTCAAACGTATATATTGTGATGAGCAGTATAGATGAATCATAACTACACTCCTACCCGTTGAACGAATAGGTTCAAGATGTGGATGAAGGTCCCGTCCTAGGTTGTTATACTTCCTCTTCATCAGAGGATACAAGATTGATGTGGCCTAATACGATGGTATTGGTGGAACTGGCAGGAGAAGACCGACGGGAATGACGATCTCGGGTTACACCAGGAGGTGATAGTTGTTGAATGTGGTAGGATGGTTCGAGTAGAGGCGGTTGAGATAAAGCCTGGACCAGTAGATTATAAGGGGACACCGGAGGAGGATCCCTGGGCCGACGCATTTCCAGCGTGAAACGCGTGCAGATGTTCTGAAGCGTCTCCGCTGCGCGGTGAAGCTCGTAGAATTCATTTACGCTCAAGATCGGTATCAGTGAATGAATCAAACGTGTGGCCAGAGCCGTCAGTAAGTCCGTTGCGGGGTCAGGAAGAGGCGGGGGGAAGCTTGGCAAAAACGGCGGACCCTGCGAAAGGAGCGATGGCGAGGCCCGATGGAGTCCCAGGGGCACGGTCCTTCGAGTAAACGGAGGCACCAGGTGTGCCGAAGGAGCTGAAACTGTCGCAGGAGCGTAGCCAAGGGTAAGGGGTGGCCGTGGTCCATCGGAACGAGAAGAGGTCGTGTTAGATTGCTTGCGGAGATCCATAGTAGAAATGATGTGGAGACAATGAAAAGACTGAGCTTTATATATCCGACGAGGACAGAAGCAGGAACTGAACATAATTAAGATTAAGTTTTTAAAGAACTATAGTCGGTAATAAATCTGGACCCGGAACCGGGCGGTAATTTAAATCCAATGAAACTTGGGCTAGTAGCTAGTGTTGATAAAATAGGAAGTGACATTAGTACTAATTTTATCAGGCTAATTATAAACTAGGAAGTGACATTAATGTTAATTTTATCGGACTAATTAACTTAAAATTGAAAATTACATTATAGATCAATCAGGAAGACAGTGTGTGTTAAATTAGTTTTCTTACTACTAATTTCATACTTTCATATAACGTCATAATAGTGATGATGAGAAAGGCGAGAGATATGGCTCCTCGGGTTATCCAAGAGAACCAACTGAAGCCGGTGAGGGATAAAATGTGAAATCCCGTATCCGTAGTAGGCGGTTCGTAGAAAAATGTCATTTGATTACTTTGGATCGCCGCATTAGATAAATAATCCAAATGCCCAATCACATGTAGCTCAATTGTATTTTGTGAACATTGTAATTGGCATACCATATCAATTTCTGGAGTGTCAAATTTGACTCGTAAGGGGTACGTAACTAGTTCGTTGGTGAGATGAATGGGAATTGTGAATCCGGCTTGTCTACATTCCAGTATTGCAACGTTGGATGGTGTATTGACTTTGGCTTGTATAAACAAGGTTGCTGCTGCAGCACTATTGTAGGCCCCTTCCAGTTTAATGAATTCCGCAGTACAGATTGAGTCTTGCGTTTGCTTTATAAGTTGTAAATTATCTGTAGATATCTGGACTTCTAATAGAGAACTGCTGGATGACTCGAATATGACAGTATTATTTTTTGGTACTAGAACTCCGTTTTCCAAGTGAAGGGGCAGAGGATTGATCTGCATAATTTTATCTGGGTCGACAAGAGAAGATATACACTTGACTCCGCTGGAATCTGCGATGGTCCGGATGAGGTTCATATTCGCTATACAATTAGGCGTAATGGAACGAGCGTCTGTGATTGTATCGCACTCGTAAGTTACATGGGGCTAATGAAGTTAAGTTCCCTTTAGTGATTATACATTGAGATAGTATGGGAACAGGGGGTGAAGAGATGGAAATTAGTGTAAAATCGATTCCGTGGAGTGACGTCGGAATTCCGGCTTTTAACGTGGTTGTATTATGATACTTGGTATCACCAAAATGTAAAGTAATCGTGATTTCCACAGCAACGATCCATTCGGGACATGAGGGGACTTCAAAAATTTCGTTAGTCGGATTGTCGAGGTAGACACGTATGAAATGACAGTCACGAGTCCAGGGATACCAACAATGTACATGTCAGAGGTATCTACAGCTGCTCCATCCTAGATGATGTTGAGAATCTTTGAATTCAGAAATAGTGGAATTGACTTGAAATTGCTCACATTTATCTCCATGACAGGCAGCTGAAGAGTATAGATTGTAACATTTGAGCGCACTTTGACATTTAGCTACTGCTTTTGGTATATAATATAGAAGTTGTTTTTTACACTGTAATGCCACTGTTTTTGTTTGAATTATTAAAGTTCCCATGACAGCGTGGTGAGAGTCTTCAATTTTAAAGCATGAATCTTGTCCTATGGCACTGAGTCCGAGTCTAGTATTGACTCTGATTGCACATGTGGTTTGATCTCCAGACTAGTGGCATTCTCGGCTAGTGGCTGATAAGGTAGCTGAGTTTGTGCATGCATTAGCAAGGTATATATAAGAGAGAATGATAACTAGAGACAGTCGGGCTCCTGCTAGAAACATTGATGGACGTGTAATCGTGGCACGTTTGTTAATGGGTTTGCTAGTAGATTTGTAAATGGGATGCGAATATTCCAGCAATGAAAGTCCGGTTTCTTCATCTAATTTTGATTTATTTCCTTGCCGGCGTTTTTGTGCTTGTTTTCTTCGTACAATCTGCAGGCAGCATTGTATTGGCCAACTGAGATACCATGATATTGTCATCATACAACGAGTAACATAGATGAATGATACTATGGTAGTTGTTATAGAAAGTCCAAGAATAGAAATAATTATCCAGTGGTAGGAATAATAGCACGACACGTTGATCCACCGGTCCGCGCATGGGTGACAATCGATTAATTTGCAAATGCTCACTCGAGCGCAGGGTAGTTCTTGAATGATAGGATGATCCACATTAGGTAGCCAGACTTCAATGGTAGTGTTTCCAACTGTAGCTAACATGTGGTTTGTAAGTTGAAGTTCGCTTTCTTCGGATTCAGGTATCATGGAGACATATCCAGGAGTACGCATAGCCTTGATATATCTAGGAATTACTCCTGGTGTTACGATTCGTACTCCCTCAGGTAGGCAGGAATATTCACATTTGTCGCAATCAGATCTTGCTTCATCGCGAGTTAAATCGATCTTCCGGGTCATGAAATACATAGTCCCCCAGCAGTCTGCTGAAATTGGTTCCTTTAGAGTCTGTATCTTATGATGTAGTGATGTCGAATCATATTCGCAATGGCAGGGATTATCTCGCTGTAGGATATTCGATTCGGGTGGACATCCGATATTGCGGCAGAACGTATCATCTCCAGAGCATTGACGTCGCTTGCAGCGGTTTTCGATACACTGACCAGTGCAGTTATAAGAGCTGAGTGAGTTGATCTGCGCGTCCTGAGTAATATGCAGGGATGAGAGTGGGAATAACTTGTTTCGGGCGATAGCCACTGGAACATATTCCAGAGATGTGGTGAAATGAGTGCAGGTTTGTAAGGTATACTCTCCTACTGCACACAGGGTGGATTTGATTCCGGAGGTCTCCAATACAGATGTTTCCATGAGTGTATCTACACTTTGACATTCGAGGTGATCCAGATTTAATTTTGTTGTATTTTTACAGCCAGTGGATTGGGGTACGCATGACCGAGCATCCGAGGACACCATGTTGCCTTGAGGACAGCTTTGTTTTCGTGAGCAGATCTGACCATTGTGTAGAACATGAAGCCAGTTGACGTCGTCGTGACAGGTAGGGATTTCATGCAAGGTAGGCCATGCTATATCGCAGCTAGTAAAACGAGACATTAGGTTAGGGTTGGGCTCGTATAGGGCTGATGTATGTCCAGTCGTTATCAGAAGAAGTGTGGCGGAAGTTTTTCATCTTGCCAATTTGCCATAGTCAGAATTGCTGGTTATACTGTGATTGCTTCCTAACATCTGTGAATATGCTTTGCGATAATTTTTGTTTGTCATTGTATATATAATGACATTTACAGTCGGAGAAATCCAGACTAGGGTTATGGCTATGATGTGTAGAGTGTGTGGAAGTTTTTCAGTCGGATCCAGTATTTTCATAATCATAACAGGCACAAAGCAAAGTGTGTAGGTTAGCACGATAAATGCAATTGTTGCAGTTGGGTCTCCATAGGTTTTCTTAAAGTTTCTTCTATTTTTCACACGGTTGTAGGATTTTCGTACATGGATATATATTCGAATGTAGGAGTACAACATTGCTATTGCTGGTAGTAGAATGAAGGTAGCGAATATAAAGGATTTAGGAGATTTGCCGGCTGCATCCTTGATGATAGTGCAGCTAACAGAGTTATCGTACTTCCTCCCAAGACTCCCCCAGATGTTGAATAGCGGAGGTAACGTCATAGAAAATCTAAATATCCAGATCGATATGATCATAAGGATTACGTTCAGTCTTGTATAGATGAGACTATACATCTCAGGGTGGACGATCCGTATATACCGATTAACAGTTATAGATGTCATGATGAGGAGCGCGACAGCCGTAGTACTGTAGTGTATAAACGGGTATACTTGACACATCGTTAAGTCATGAATGAAGTTCGGAATTAAGTATTTGAAGGCATTGACGGGTACATAGAATAAACTGGTAATCAAATCAGAAATGTGTAGTGATACGATGAACCAAGTAGTGTATTTGGCCATAAGTGTTTTATCAAAGACAAGAGCACAAATAGACAGTATATTCCCAAGAATGCCAGTAATAGCACAAGTTCCTGCGATAATTCCAACAGGTATATTGTACTGTGTAAAGTTCGAAGGTTGTAAGGCAGTGTTGTTGGAAGTATCTGTATAATTCGCACCTTGTACGCTTGTTGCTTTAAGTGCCAGTAGTGTCAACATGACGTGTATTCAAGTCTATGGTGATATAGAAGGTTTTTAAGTAGCTGTTTTGAGATAATGTATCTGAGAAATTGGTTTATCTGGAAGTTCAATGGCCTCACAAGGGTCGTCATCTTCCAGCGGTAGCTTTGCCAATCTGTTTATAGGTCTCGTAAATTCTTTAATCACTTTTTGAGGCCCAGTTTTTGTGTCCTTGTATGTACCAGCTGTTTCAATTGTAACAACTCGAACAAGTCCGTCCTTGGCAGGTAGTGTCTTCTTGATTCGTCCAATCCTCCATTTCATTGGAGGTACATCGTCTTTTAGGATCAGGACCATATCCCCAATCTCCAGATTTTCCGTAGTTGAATTCCACTTGTTTCTTTTCTGTAGTGCAGTTATGTTCTCCGTTTGCCATCGTTTCCACAAGTCTTGTGCTCTCCGTTGAATGAGCTGATATTGATTTAACCGGTTGAGCTTTATATGACATATGTCGTGTTCCGGTATGGCAGTCAGAGGAGATCCAATGAGAAAATGGCTGGGTGTTAACACTTGTAAATCTTTAGGATCACTTGTCAATGGTGTGAGTGGGCGTGAATTAACCATTGCTTCTACAAATGTTAGAATGGTCGTGAATTGTTCCCAATTATAGGAGTCTTGTGATAATAATTTATGAAGTTGGGTCTTGATAAGTTTGATGACCGATTCCCAAGCTCCTCCTTTGTGAGGGGCTACAGGGGGATTAAATCGCCAAGTTATTTTCTCCATCGCTAGATCAGGGAGAATCGTATCAGCATGCTGTTGTATCTGTTGTAATTCGTCATGAGTGGCACTGGTAATATTGTGAGCTCCAACAAAATTAGTCCCGTTGTCAGAGTAACAGTATGCAGGTTGTCCGCGTCTTGAAATGAATCGTCGGAAGGCCAACAGAAATCGTTCATAACTCATATCAGACACGAGTTCCAAGTGTATAGCTCTTGTAGCCATACATGTAAAAAGGACAATCCATACCTTATACTTAGCCAAGCCTCGGCCTTGTATGTTTTTCAAAAGGTATGGCCCGGCGCAGTCAATGCCCGTATAAAGGAAAGGTCTTGTTTGACAAACCCGAGCTGCTGGTAGTTGACCCATTAATTGAGTAGTCGGACGTGCTCGGTATCGAAAGCACGTTAAACATTTATCGATGACACTTTTAACGTATTTAGCGCCATATGGAATCCAAAATTGTTGACGGAGTTGGTTATGTACGGTTTGTTTGGCTCCGTGGGCCAAACGGTAGTGTTGGTACATAATCATGGCCTGAATGAGGTGCTCATCTCCAGGAATTAGTCCTTAAAATTAGATGTTGGGTGTCAAACGGAATGTCCGCATTCTCCAATCGACCTCGCACCCTTAAAAGCCCATCAGGGCCTTTGAATAATGATAAAGCCTTGTACCGGCGATCACGAATGGCGTTATTATCCTCCACAGCAAGGAGTAATTCCGGATATCGTTTCACCTGAATCCATCGTAGAATCAGCGTTTCTGCAATATGTAATTCCAGAGGAGTAGACAATGTAGAGGCTTGATGTTTAAATGTTTTATTCTTGTGTATCCGTAAAAGTAGAGTCGTGACGGCCAGAGCTTTACGCCAGGATGATATTTTGGACAGTCGATGGAGAAGAGTAGATTCTTCTGCTTGGACCGCAGCGAGAGTAAGAACAGTCTTTTTTACCTCATCGTTAACTTCTTTCGCATTAAATACCGGAATGGCATAAATTGGTTCAGATAACCATAGGGGTCCACACCACCATAGCTGGTTGTTAGCAATCTCTTCAGGGTTGAGACCCCGGGAAGCGCCATCTGCTGGATTTTCGTGGGTTTTTATATGGTGCCATTGAGTTTAGGCCGATGTTTTGTGAATCTGAGTAATACGATTGGCCACAAATTGTTTGAAGCGATGGGGTTGTGAGTAAATCCAATTGAGGCATACGTTGCTGTCAGTCCAATAATGTGTAGGAAGTGAAGGAAGTGACCATGCAGTCTTGACATGGTGGACTAATTTTGCCCGGAGAACGCATCCTAGCAGTTCCAGCCGAGGAATTGTGACCAATTTTAGTGGAGCTACGCGAGTTTTGGATACAGCTAACCTGCAGATTATTCCATGGTCCTGTTTGCCTCTGAGGTATACAGCGGCTGCATATGCCTTCTCAGATGCATCACAGAAGGCGTGGAGTTCCCAATCTCCTTTACCATTGTACATTAGGGAGCGAGGGATATTTAATTTTTCTAAATCCTTGAGGTTTGATGCGTAGGTGATCCATTGTTGGAGTAATGTATCCGGTACCGTATCATCCCATTCGATTTTTGACATCCAGATTTGTTGCATCAATATTTTGGCCTTGATAATCACTGGTCCAACGGATCCAAGGGGGTCAAAGATTTTAGAGATGTTTGATAGAATCGATCGTTTGGTTTGTTTTCCCTGTAGATCCAAATTTACCTTGAAGGTGAACATATCCGTTGCAGGCTGCCACATAATTCCGAGAGTTTTAATAGTTTCCGTCTTCTCTAAATTCAGTGGCAACTGAGTTTCGCGACACTCAGGAGGTACAGATTCGAGTAATTCTGTAGAGTTAGAGCTCCATTTGGTGAGTGTAAAATGTGCGCCCTTTAACATGTCAATGAGTTCTTGCATTGTTTGTTTGGCAATGTTCAAATCGTCCTTACTGGCAAGAATATCGTCCATGTAGAAATCATCTTTTAGTGCGGCAGAACCAAAAGGAAAATTGTTGACCTCATCTTTAGCGATTTGTTTGAGCGTTTGACAAGCAAGAGACGGAGAAGCAGTCACCCCGAAGGAAATGGTCTTCATGCGGTAATGCTTTAACTTATCAGTAGGCCTTTTACGCCAAATTATTATTGTTAAGTCCCGTTCATCAGGATGGACTCTGATTTGTCGGTACATCTTCGTAATTTCCGCGCTAAATGCCAGGGGTCTGAGACGAAATTTAAGTATTTGGTAGGACATATCAGCCTGGACAACTGGACCGACGTACATAATGTTATTGAGTGATGTCCCATTGGAGGTTGCGGCTGAAGCGTCGAAAACTACCCGTTGTTTAGTGGAGGTACTGGATTCTTTAAAGATATCATGATGAGGCATATAATACACAGGTCTATCCGTGTAGATTTCATCATCGGGTATGAGTTCCATTTGATCAAGATCTAAGTATTCTTGCAATTGTTCATGGTACTTTCTTGCTCGTTCTGGATCCTTTTGTAAACGTTTCTCTACACTCAGCCATCTTTGAGTGGCCATTTCTAAAGAGCGTCCAAGAGGTTCATGAGACGGTATGAGAGGCCATCGAACCTCATATTGACCGGATTGGAGACGTCTCACGGTTCGGCGATAGTAGGCCTCGCAAAATTCTTCTTCTGGAGTGTAATATCGTTGGTAGGGAAGTTCTTCAATGTTCCAGAATTTTTTAATGTTAAATGGTGCAATGTTTGGTGCGTATTTTGTGGTTTGTACGTGACTCATTTTTTGGGGTTGCTGTCTAGTACCACCCATGATAACATGACCCAATGTAGTTTCGAAACTACTAGGAGATCCTGGAAAACCTTGAATCTTCTCGGATCCTCATATGCGATCCACAAAACCAGCTCCAAGTAATAGGTCAATCGGGCCTGGTGTACTTTATTCAGGATCTGCTAATTTGAGGTTGCTTAAATGTTTCCATACATGTGGAAAGAATTTTTTGCCTGGTAACTCAGATGTAATTTCCTTAAGAACGTAAGTATCGAGTTTGTATTTTAACTGTGGGTCATGAATGGATTGTAGTGTGATTTGAGCTTGACCCAAGGCAGGTAGTTGCTTGCCTCCGGCAACACGAAAGTCCAGTGAACATGGTGTGAGTTGAATTCCAAGATCCTGTTGAAGATCTTTAGTAATAAAAGAGCTTTGGGAACCCGTGTCAATAAGACATCGTCGGGTCACAGATCGTCCTTGATGGAGAATATTGACTATAGCGGTAGGAAGTAAAGCATGTCCTTCGACGGTTTCAGGTGATAATTCAGTCGAATGGCTGTGGTTGATAACTACATTGACAGCAGAATGTAGCTCAGTATGACGTTCAGTTGGATGTAATAACGTATTGTGTTTTTTGTGACATTCCGAGCATGTGCGTTTGGTAGGGCAGTCACGACTCTGATGGTCTCCAAGGCAATTCCAGCATTTCTTATTGTCCTTGACCCAATCGGTTCTTTGCTTATAGTTCATACTGAGGAATCTGGGGCATGATCTGGTCCAGTGATCCTTGGCAGCGCATACTTTGCAGAATGGATAACGATTAGTAGTCCTTGAAGATTGAGAAGTAGGAGATTTACTTCTTTGATTTGCTTCCCGTCGTTTTCCTAGTGACTTTGGACGACCCACTCGTTTTGTAATGGTATGAACAGAGATGCGTCGTGTCTTAACTGATGTTCGGCGTTTGCGTCGATTATTGCTGAAAGTCGAGGAATCCCGTGATGGCTGACTCATGGTGGAGTCACACGAAGTATATTCGTCCAATGCTGTGTGTATGTGTACACGTCGAGCGAAACTATCGCGTCGAGAACGGTTGAATTGTGTACTAGGTGGTGCAATAGAGCTGTTATCCTTGACGCCTTTGGTCATTACACAGTTTTTTGCCATCTTCAATAGAAATTGTATACAAGTCCCAAGACTAGGAATTGAGTTATCCGGAAGACTCTGATTGAATTCAGAGATCGTTCGACTATCCAGGCGTGCCATAATGAAGTGAATATAGAGTACTTCGGCTTCAGATACAGTGCCCAAGTTAATCTGAGATAATTGAGCACGAGTTGTTCTGACCACATTGACAAGTTTATGAAGTCCTCCTTCTGTTTGTGACATCAAGGCACGTAATTCAAGTGGAAGTTTGATCGATAATGCGGCTTGTTTTCGTGGAGAGTTGTAGCGTGTTTCCATTCTTGTCCATGCGATAGGCCAGTTACCTTCCGTTATTTGAAGGTCGGAAATATTTTCTATGGCTGTGCTATCCTTAAGTGCGTCAATGAGAAGGCGTAATTTATCCACTGCAGCGTAATTTGGTGAAGATATGACCAATGCTGTGAACTGACCCTTGAACGCGGCCCATTCGTTGTGAAATCCAGAAAACTTAGGGAGACTCAGTTTGGGTGTCTGCAGTTGGGTAATCACGGTCGCTGATTGGAGATCGTGTGAGATTTTGACTAATTCTGTTCTGACCTTGTTGTATGCAGTGTCTAAATCCGTTTGAGTGTTGAGAGCTCGAGTGAGCTGAGGGTCTGCATCTACGCCAGTTGAGGCCGGAATGTTTTTGAATAATTTATAGCAATTCGTCATTTGGTTGGCGATTTCCGGTCCCATAGCTTTGAGGTCTTCAATGTAGAGTGCCACGTTAACAGTTGTTAGAAGTGTATGAGGATCCGCGCTATGTGCGGTCACCCGGGCTTGAATAGTCGCAATCCGGGTTTCCAAGGCATTGTGAGTTGCTAGATGAAGTTCTTTAGCCATTGTTGTACCTGTTGGCGGAGGTGGAGGCGGTGGCAGAGGCGGAGGCGGAGCTGTTGGCCCTGGAGGAAGCGGTGGCGCTGGAGGGCCTGGAGTATTGCCGTTCCCTGTATTGTCTTGTTGGTTATCTGGTGTTGATGGAACGTCGTCTGATGATTGCCTTTTTTCTTGTCTATCCGGGTTTGGTTGCTCTGAGTCGTCGTCAGAGCCTGAAGGATCTGAATCTGGGTCGCCTGGATTACCTGAGGTCTGTTGTTGAGTAGTGTTAGTGTTTGTAGTATTGGTTGTGTCGATTTTCGTGATGTCTGCAACGTCGATATCTTCTAGCGTGTCTTCGTCGTCTTCAGTATTAGATGACTCAGAGCTGTTACTGTAGTCAGGTAACTCAGCTAGTGTAAATTTGGACTGGTACCCTGAATCCTTTTTTGGTGTGCTGGTTCGTGTTGTTTTTGATGCTGGGGTATCGTAACTGTAAAACGATGTTTTGGCTGAAGTAGATGGCCGTGAGGATGTGGCTTGCGTTCGAACAGGTGACGAAGTAGAAGAGCCAACTGGTGGGTGGGCTGGTAATGTAAGCGATTTAGCAATCTGCCGTTCGCGGAATTCTAGGTACTGATATTTAGCGTCTTCAAGTTGTGCATTAGCGTATTGTTCATTGAATGCTGTAGCTATTTGAAATTCAAATCTATTGAGGAGTTGATAAGGTGTTACAACAAAGGTAAGGTCGCGTCTCTGATGGACTTTAGAGACGATTTGATGAAATCGTTCAAGATTGCGTTGTCTGCGGGCAGCAGCCTTTTCCTTGGATGCTTGTGACGTCCCTCGACGACTTGAGGAAGAGGTGTTTAGGCTGTCTTCAAAGCCTGGTAAAAGTTGTCCGAACTCAGATATCGGTTGTTTCTTACGACCTCTGGGTTTATATTCTAATGGGGCTGGGGCCACTTGAGGTGATCGTTCGTGATCCTTGGGGTTATTGCTACGTAAAAGCCGTATCTGAGGAGGCGTAGGTTCATCTCCTGGTTGCATGATCCATCGTGGTGGAGTAAGTAATGGACACGAAAATAGTGGGGGGAATAAAGTGAAGGAGAGTGTACGTTAATAGGGTACCGTAACTCTTTATAAGTCGTATTTGTGTACGAACCTGGTGTTGCCCTGATAGTCAAAATGGTCCTAGACTGATCAGGAGAAGTGTTGGATAGAGTGTGCTGTACGTGACACAGAACAGGCCAGAGTAGTCAAAGCCAGAATGTCAATCCCACGATGTCCACGACGCGTCGACTCGAGGTGAACGGGTAGAATCAGCCTGGTTCAGTTGAAGAAGGTAGTCTGGTACGTAGAGCGGAGTAAAGATGGATGAAAAGATCGCTGGAGCCGTTAAAACGCACAAGCAGTCTTCCACCCCCAAAAAACAAAGAAGAACACGATGAAACCGAGAACCAAGTAACGAAGGTTCGTTCGGAGAGCCAATATAGTTATGAGTGGTAATGACTATATGATGTATTAGTGAGTATGAGAAATAAGGTGAAAGATTTCTCGTGTTCTAGGTAGTTAAGTTGCAATAGGTGAGACAGTTGTAAACTGATATTTATTCAGAGAATTGGTGGCGTTTATATAGTCGCAGAAATATAGGAAATGCTTACAGTTATACTAATGAAGTTACTAATTAGTGAGTGACTAACTTAGATGTAATTAACTTATAGGAAATGTACTGAAGTTACTAATGAGTTAGTGACTAACCTTAATTAGCTTATAGGAAATGTACTGCAGTTACTAATGAGTTAGTGACTAACCTTAATTAGCTTATAGGAAATGTAATGAGTTAGTAATATATTAATACTCATAACTAACCTAGTGATGGTAGTTAGTTAGTGGAAAATTAGTCATATGTGAAAAACATATTATATATACTACTTAGGTACGTAGATTCTTAATTACGTAGTTTCTTAATTGAATTTACGGAAGAATTCCCTAATTACATGACTTAATTACTTTCACGGAAGTTATCTAAAGATAGAGTTCATTAGTCTATAATCGTAATTAACAAAGGGGAAATGATTAGTAATTAGAAGTTCATGCGTCATTAGTATATAATACTAATGACCTGTCAAACGTATATATTGTGATAAGCAGTGAGGATGAATCATAACTAGCTATGTCTCCGCCACCGCAGGCTGTCGCTATTTCCCGCCAATCAATACTATGTCTCGCCATTGCAGGCTGTAAATCAATACAAAATTCTTGCATTTTCTCTTAAAATCAATAGTAAATTTAGTTTTTTCTGGAAATCAATACCAAATTCTTGAATTTTCTCTCAAAATCAATACAAAATTTAGGTTTTATCTAGAAATCAATACAACATTATGCATTTTCTGCGAAAATTAATACAAAATTCGCTGTAGCTGCAGGCGATGAGGCGTGTGCCGCAGCCCTCACCCCGCCGCTCGGGGCTCTACCGCTGTCCGGAACCTGCCGCTCGGGGGTCTGTCGCTGCCCTGGGCCCGCCGTCGGTCTAAGGGGAGTCTGCCTCCACCCTAGGTGGAGCTCGCTGCTGCAGTAGGCAGAGCTCTAAGCTCTATCGTGCACATTAGGTACACAATTGTCATGTGTGAAACATAATATAGTATAAATAGAGCTTGTGTGTACCCACGCTGCTCATTTGAAGACCAACCTTCAAGGTGAACACATCTCTCATGATGGATGTCAACAATATTTTTGAGGAAGAACCTACCGTTTACGACTCGTCTGAACAGTCAGTGAGTTCAAACTTGAATTTAGTAGAGCTACCGCCTACTAATATAAGTGAACTTGCAAGTACAGACTATATCCAATGCTTGTCCTTACTAAGTACTAAGGATAGCTACAACCCTTTTGAGTTCAGATGGATATATGACAACTACGGATCGCTACAAGAATCTATGCTAGGTTTAGACGTGAGAATTGTCAAGCAAGATGGTACGAGTTGCGAAGCAACTGACGTCGTGGCTCCAACCAACTTGTTTTTCCATGCGCTGTTTTCAAATCTACAATTGTATTTGAACGGAAAGCTGGTACCGGATACATCTAATTTTTATCCATGGACAGCCTACTTGCAAAGAGCTTTGGGAACAAGTCAACTTAAAAAAGATGGATACTTGAAAGATGAGATGTGGTATCCAAATACTACGCCTAATACGTTTGCAGTCACTGACGCTGGATTTAATGCAAGATATCAATTGACACAAAACTCTACACAGTTCTATTTGCTTGGATCTCTGCTTAGAAACTTTTTCAACCAGAACAGATATATTCCAAGTGGGACAGAGTGTCGGATTATCTTGAAACGAAGCGATCCATACTTGTATTTGGATTGCGCACAAAACGATAAAGCTGGATTTTCTGGATGTCCGTATAAAGCAGAAATTACAAACGCTGTTTTTTATGCTGCTCAGAAGACAGTTTCACAAGATGTTGTGGATTTACATCAAGAACAGTTATCAGACGATGAGACATTTAAATATGTAACAAACGAAGTTTAAATGAAAGCCATTTCAGTAGCAAAAGGAATGACATCAGTAACTTCTGGCGGAATTGTTATTGGAAAAATACCAAAAGTAATGGTATTCTGCATGTTAGATACTAAAGCTTTCAATAGAAATATATCAAAATCAGCATTTAATTTTGAAGATTTCAATATAAGTGAGCTGAATGTCACTTGGAATGGAGAAAATCGTGTTATTTCATACAGTTTCAAAGGTGATGACGCGACAGCTGGTGACAACTTTTTACTTGCTCTAAGAACGTTGCGGAAGACGGTCCCATTTAAAACGTTGGGAAATGGAATCTCGAGAGATAATTATCTCAAAGGTAAAGTTAAAAAAACACATTTGATACTTAATAGCATAGCTAGCGCACCCGCAGCCTAGCCGTAGCCTAGCATAGCTAGCTTAGCATAGCTATATAATTTATGTGTTTGTACTTTACAGGTAATGTATTCACTGCTGTAGAACTTTCGCCAAACTTTGAAAATGCCCTGTCGGTAAATCAAAAAGGTCGAGTAAAAATAGGATTGAAATTCAAAAAACCATTAGACAAAGCCATAACCGTACTCGTCTATTGCTTGTACCAAGGAGTGTTTGAACTGGATAGCTACAAACAAATACATTTCGAGCATTCCATGGATTAGATGTAAACACATACTATCCAAACAACAATAACCTAAACTTTATTTTATGCTTTACACATAAGACAAATAAAACGTTTTTTTAAAAACACTTTGTTAAATTAAAGAAGTAACAAAACAATTTAAATATAATTAAGTTTGAACAAAGTTTAAACAAAAACATAGTTTGTAAAACAAAATAGTTTGTAAACAAATAATATAGTAAAACATTTTGTTAACAAAAAAGTATAAAAGTAAACAAAAAAAATTTAGTTTGTAAAAAAAATATTTAGGTTTGTAAAACATAATAACTTTTTAAAACAAAGTAAAAATTATTTAGTTTGTAGAAAAAATAATTTGTAAACATTCGTAAAAAAAATATTTAAGTTTGTAAAACATAATAACTTATTAAAACCAAGTAAAAATTATTTAGTTTGTAAAATAATAAGTTGTATGAAAATAATTTGTAAACATTTATAAATTGTAAACAAAATTTTAAAACTGTAATAAAAAACAATTGGCATTTTTTCAACATTAAATGGTGGTTTATTTAAAAAAACATTTTCATTGCTCACACAAATTTCATATATAAAACATACAAAAGGCAAACGAATCTCCAAAGCATTGGCACGCGCGACAGACTCCCCTAGGGCAGCAGCGAGCTCCACCTAGGGTGAAGGCAGACTCCCCTCAGACTGACGGCGGGCCCAGGGCAGCGACAGACCCCCGAGCGGCAGGTTCCGGACAGCGGTAGAGCCCCGAGCGGCGGGGTGAAGGTGCGGCACACGCCCCGTCGCCTGCAGCTACAGCGAATTTTGTATTAATTTTCGCAGAAAATGCATAATGTTGTATTGATTTCCAGATAAAACCTAAATTTTGTATTGATTTTGAGAGAAAATTCAAGAATTTTGTATTGATTTCAAGAAAAAAACTAAATTTACTATTGATTTTGAGAGAAAATGCAAGAATTTTGTATTGATTTACAGCCTGCAATGGCGAGACATAGTATTGATTGGCGGGAAATAGCGACAGCCTGCGGTGGCGGAGACATAGCATTAGATGCATTGGCGGGAAATAGCAGACACATTGGCGGGAAATAGCATAAAGACTGTAGAGTTGTCGGTTGTGGCGGGGGACTAACGCCAAACAATCAATATCATACCGGAACCAACACCAGGCGCCCGATCGATATCATACCGGAACCAACACCAGGCGCCCGATCGATAACATACCAGAACCAACAC
Organism: Dicyrtomina minuta; assembly: GCA_949802685.1. Taxonomy (NCBI): domain Eukaryota; kingdom Metazoa; phylum Arthropoda; class Collembola; order Symphypleona; family Dicyrtomidae; genus Dicyrtomina; species Dicyrtomina minuta. The sequence continues at coordinate 7,518,155 of OX461811.1, forward strand.
CTGCCAAGTCGACACTACACCCACGTCTGCAGCTGTCAAGAGAGATGGCTAGATAATCAATAACCTGCAGTGGCGGGATAAAAATCAATAAAATCAATAAAATCAATAAAATCAATAAAATCAATAAAATCAATAAATCGATAACCCGCCGTGCGGTTTTTTCGGCGAGAAATTCGCAACCCGCCGTGCGGTTTTTTCAGCTATTTTCTGTGCGGTTTTTTCGGCGCGAATTGCCGTGCGGCGCCGAAACGGCGGGAAAATGCGACGAAATTAACTAGAAGTAACTACTAATATGCTATACGCTATTTCCGAAGGTGTTGGGTTTTTGTACTGCACTCAAGCCTATTAGTTTTTTTGAAGTGATTCTGAACACTTTATGATGCCTCTCGAGCGTGCGCGCGCATCGTTTTTTAAATTTAAACAATATGACAGTAAAATGACTACTGTCAAACTTCTCACAACTGTGTGACAACTTTAAGAGCTGCGTCATCTTTTAGTCAGTAAAAAGTTCGACAGAATGATTTCATATGTCTATCAGCAGCATGATGTGAGCGATTTATAAACTCATGAACGGTTTATGATATCATTCTGAAGAGTATAGATACCGACGTGGAAGGAATTAAAATGTTAAAAACCCTAACTAATTGAATTAATCTAATAAAACAATTTGCACATTTGGGAACCATAAAATTAGAACAATTTTGCGTTTTCAAAAATATGCTAGGAGAAAAATTTTCACATTTCATAAGCAATGTAAAATGTAATTAGAATATTTTGCACATTTTAATATCTTGTTGTTAGAACATTTTGCACTTTTCTAAAAAATTTATATATACATCGATAACTTTATTCAAAAGAACAAACTTAACACTGACCTCCATTGAGAGTAGCCTAAAAGACTCAGTATACGATACAAAAATAGGTTAACTAGTAAAATTAATTTGTTAAATAACATAAAATAGAGAATAAATTTCACGAATTAAGTATTCGGAACAGTTGAGTATAAATGATGTTGGCAAATCTGCACGGATTTCTTCAAAACTGTTGTTACAATATCCTCAATAAGAAATAATGTTAATGCTTGGGATTTCATGAAATCTAGAAAAAATTTTGTAATTGTCCCACGAGCTCCAACGTAAAGTCCTATCACCTCGATCTCCTCTAACCCAAACTTTTGTTGAAAGTACGGAATGCAAGGATCATAAATTACTTTTTTCTCTCTGTTTACTGCCTCAGGTTGTTGAGTGTCATTCTGCTCCATTCTCACAGTAGGGTCCAGAATTAAACCTTTTTTAGAACGTTGATTGTATGCAATAATATCAACTCTTCGTGAGCCATCGCCAGTACACTCCACCTCTTGCAGAACTTTCCTTCCAGACAATTTCATTGCATCAGCAATCAAGCGCCGCACAGCATGATGTCTATTATTACGAATTAACTCGCCCCTAGGGCACTTTCCAAGGATATGTCCTAATGTTTCGGTCTCGCTACAGCCATGGCGGCAGCGGAATGATCCTTGGTCAGGTCTCGGGATTGCGTTAATAGGCATAACATTTCCAATCATTTTTAATGCGTTGGTCCATTCAGATGATGAAAGACCATTTTTTGAAATGATCCAATTGTTGGCTTGCGGACATTCCGCAAATTGTATTACTCCTTGTCCTTTCTGAGGAAGCTTACACCAATTTTCAAACTCTAAATTTCTTAAGTGATCACGAATGCTTTTCTTACCACGCACTGCAAAAACGGTTTCACGAACATCAGGTGGAATGGCAAGGAAATCCAAAGACTTTGATTGATCAGATTCGAAATCTTTAATTTCAAACAAGAGTGCATGTTGTGACTGAATAAGAATTTCAGTTGCATTTCAGTTTAAAACATTTTGAACTTTTCAAAACCTTATTATTATCATAATGTATTAGTCAAAAGAAAAATTTAATTCATTTGAGTTCAGCAAGTTAAAATGTTTGTATTAATAAAATCACAGTAATATAGAAGACAACATCTTGTAATTGACAATTTAATGCTCAAATAGACTAAACAATACATATATGAAAATTACAACAGATGCGTAAATATCTTGCAAAAATAGGACGTAATAAAACTCTAATAATTTTTAAATAATATTGCCAACAAGAATTAAATTTTAAAACCTAGGCCGGACGTTATAATTTAAAAACAAATAAAGTTTTGTGCTAGTACAATCAGCTCTAAAAATAAAAAAAAATAAAAAATGAAATACAACTTCAAGCTGCTCGAAGAAAAATACAGTTGCAAATACATTTGCATTATTAGTTGCTAAAAAAAAGGAAATACATTCATTTGTAGTTATGTGTTAGCTTGAACTTTATTGTATAATTATGATTACGGCCACTACATATCTAAATTACAGTCTGGTAACATATGGAGCCTTATATAACTTGCAAAAGCCTTATTTGTCAAAACAATTTTAGACTTAACAAAAAATGCTGTTTTTGAGACTTCCAAAATCAAGTCCTAATTATATTTTGTTTGCTCAAGAATTTTGAAATTTAAACATAAAAAAGTAAATACATTTTAAATTCTAAATTTTCAAAATGTTTATTTTATTGCATTCATTACATCATTAGAAATCATTATTTGGATGAAATTTTAGGTTAAAAATATTGAATTTCTCATAATTAAATAATTATAAAGTATGAAGTATTTAATGTCAATTTAAATCTAGGACGACAACATTATAGATAATTATCACTCAAAACTAAATGCTAGATATATTTAGCTCCTGGCTCCTGGTCTAATCTACCTAATCCTGCCTAAAATTTTCGGTAACTAGCACATAAGTCGTAATTGCTAACCTCCTGCAAATTAAAGCATCAAAATATTTTCTTAATAGAACTAAAGTAGTGCTTTCATATTTAAAACTTTATTATTTGTCTACTTAAATATTTTTTGATTACATATGCTTGAAATTTAGACATAATTAAATCTGAATTTATATCTGCAGAATTGTTTTAAATGTGGTAATGACCGTATATTCCATATTTTAGTGAAATAAAATAAATGTCGTTTTTTATACATTCACACACTTTTGGTTCGTAATTTGACAATGTAATTATTTATTTGCTCATATATTTGAATATCCGGATTCTTATATTTCGTTGATGACTAAAATTACAGCTTATTTTCCAAGCTTGTTTTATACAAATGGATTTGCTGGCTTCCTTTGTATAATGTTGCTTTGTGAACTTTTGTAAAAAAAAATCAAGTTATTCAACCATCTCATCATCAAACTAAAGTATATTTTTCCTAAATTCCACATACAACTTTGACTTTCAGTTTTTAAGAAATGGGAAAATCCCTAAGACAATACTTATCGGTCTTCCCGGTTTCTTCACTATGGAAAATAAAAACAATACAGCAGAGAAAGCTTTTTCAAAGAAGAGCAAAACATTCAAATAGCAACGGCCTGTGTAACTACTTGATTCAGTCCATTCGCTTTGCATCCTTCTTTGGGACTCTCCCGCACAAATGGAACTCCGCTAACAGACAGTTTGAGCTGCCAGCAAAAAACAGCACAAGTGGAAAAATACGAAGAGCAATGTACCTCACTCAATTCTGGGCGTACGTGATTCACTTGCTCTGGATTCTAGCTAAGTTGATTAGGCTTAGTGTAGAAACCGCAACGAACCCAACTACGGCGATCCACAAAAAGATCCTCAGCTACGCTACAGTGGTCTACATGACTCCAATTACAGGTCAAGTCAAGTACTTGGTGCACTATGAGGACCACCACGCTCTCTGGAATTACTTGATTAAATATGGCGACAAAGTTCAAGCGGAAGAAAAAGAAGCTGAATCTACGTTGACTCGATCAGCATTGCGCATGCGCAAAACCAAAGCCGCTAAGCCTAGGCCACATAAAATGATCATTGTATTGATAATGTGTGGCTGCGTGGCAATCTACACGAGTATTCTCGCTCTTGTTAGACGTCCCAATTCCCCACAATTGCTGACGTCAATCATTCCTGGCGTGGAGAACATGTCCAAGATTCTTCTTACCCCCCTCATGTCCGTCGAAGTTTGGTTCTGGTTGTGGCTTTGGATTACTTTAGTTGCAAACCAAAGCGAGATCCGCACATACCTCTATGTCATGACTGAGTCTCTTCAGAAACTCAGGTGGGTCAATATTAATTACAATTACCCTATTTCTTATTTGAAAAACTGTAACTTTGTTCACTGAATCAGTTTAATTAAAATTGCCAGCCATGCGAAGAGGATGCGGTTCGAGGAATTTCAAAGCAAGTACCGGCAATTGCAGCTCCTTCAGAATTACTTTGACGAGCTTAATTCCCAGTTTCTTGTTCGCTATGAGGCGGTGTACATTGTAACGGTGGTTATAGAGCTCTACATGGGACTCACGGAGACCGGCGTTCTGAGGACTAGGTCGCTTATCATTGGATCGTTTTGCCTTTTCAATCTTGTCAATTTGTTTCTGAAACTCGCAGTTGTTAACCAAATCTCGACGGAGCTGATTGCGCAGAAGAAACTGGAGGCGAATTCAAAAGCGTTTAGTAAGTTTCTGCGTTCTGTGAATCCGATTCGGGTAAGAGTGGGGAGTTTCTTCTATGCGGACCATGGACTGGTTCTCACTATTGTGTCTATTGTCATTGAGAATACGGTTTCGTTGCTCGTGGCAAGCTAAGTTTTGTTAGTATTGTTAAAGTACAGTAGAGTGCGACAGATAAGAGTAATGAATACTACGTAAAATAGAGTAGATTACAATAGTGTAGAAATGTTTTCAGCACAAGTAATAATCAGTAGTAGTCATCAATACATAATGACATAAAACATTTTACATTTTTAAAAACACGGAATTGAAAAATTTTGCACCTTTTCAAAACCACGGAATTAGAACATTTTGCACGTTTTCAAAAACACGGAATTGGAAAATTTTGCACCTTTTTAAAAGCATGGAATTCGAACATTTTGCATGTTTTTAAAAGCATGGAATTTGAACATTTTGCCACTATTTGAAAACATTTATTTAGAACATTTCGCACTTTTTATAAACATGTAAATAGGACATTTACGCTTTTTAAAAATTCGTATCTAACATTTTACTCATGTTTGTTTTTGATGACATAGCTTACTTTGATTCTAGCTTAAATTGGATATGGGTAATTTTGGTTCTTCACAGACCATATGTTTACGCACGTATGAGATATGTCAGGTCCTTATTGTGTGTCTAAACACGTGTGTATAAGTTATCGAGCCACCTACGCGACGACAAACTGCGTGTTAATATCTAAATAAAATAAGACTAGTGTTTTCCGTGTACCACTGTATGACCATTTTCTGTCTTGTTATTTTGTCTGTTTTGTGTGTGTACAAATAGGTTTAAAGCTCAAAATAAAAATATAAATAATTGGTAGTCGTGAGTCATGAATTTCAAGTTCAGCGTCAGACTTGTTGGTTTGCATCCTTGGCTTTAATTTATTCATACAATGATTTACAGCATTACTCACTATAGTTATATGTGTAATAGTGTAATATATACCACTTAAGCTGATTAAATTAAACTGCATAATCAAAAAACCGGAATGTTGTTTACTATTTGCAATTTTTCATTTTTTATTGCAATTTAAAATTGTACCTACTTATACCTTCGTTTATCTACGTGAAATCACGTACACTACCATGTGCTTCTGCTAATCTAGAAAAAAATGCCAAAAAAGCTAACAAAATAAAGAAACTGGTTCTGCATGGTTCAGGTTAGTAATTTATTCTTAAATTTAAAACCCACGCTATATAGGAAGCTCAGTATATTAATACAGAAAATGTGACGAGGTTGCTTTAAACAAGGCCGCTCATATATTACGTTGAAGAACTAAGCGTAATTTTGTGAATCCTTCCAAAAATTAAATTTACGTGTGACTGATAATTACATAGCAAGGACGACATTATAATCTTCTACTGTAAACACCCTATAGCTTATAACTTAATTTGTGAACGGCCCCTACCACTTATAATAGTGATTCAAGAGTTTCTTCTTACACTATTCTAGTCTTCACTTCGCTTCTAATTGTAGCTCTGCCATCATATCTCAAAGAAAGCTATCAACAATTTTATTCACTTAAAATAATAATCTAATCATATTGTAAAAAAAGAATCGTAAGTTATCTTCTAATTAATTAAAACTATTCTACTAACAATTATTGCATTGTCCATTATTTATCATATAGAAGTAGATGTTTATAAGCTTTTGTTTTGGGCGTTGGGAAATACACATTTTTAATTTCTGTGCTCGTAATTTTAGGGACCACCTTAGTGTGTAGCGTTAAAAAAAATTAGGTTGTCACTTTTGTGAGAATTAAATAATATTTTATTTTTGGTCGTTAGTCAAAACGAAGAATCGTCAAGAAAATGAAAAACTTATCATCGTCTGAATTGACAAAAGTCCTGTTGAAACTAAGTCTGATTTCATTTGCTTCGATTTTCCTTCTTCCCACAAGTAAGGGGCAGCCGGTGGATGACAATAGTGACTTGAGCACGTTTATAAACGGTAAAAAATATTTGTAATAAATTATAGCAAAACATAACTAAAACCGTTGAAATCAGCAACAAATTTGTACTTTTATTTGCACAAATATTTAAATAGAAAATTTTGCACATCGCTTGGGAAGAACCAAAATGACCCACTACCAATTTTTACTGGGTACAAAATGAACTATGTCATAAAAACAAAATGCAAAACAGGCGTAAAATGTTAATTAGGAGGTTTTAAAAAATTGTGAATATTTGATTTACAAGTTTTTGAAAAGTGGTACATAATTGTTTTATTCACAAGTTTTGAAAAGTGTAAATTGTTCTATTTACAAGTTTTTGAAAAGTTTAAATTGTTTGATTTACAAGTTTTTAAAAAGTTTAAATTGTTTGATTTACATGTTTTTAAAAAGTGTAAATTGTTTCATTTACAAGTTTTTGAAAAGTGTAAATTGTTTCATTTACATGTTTTTAAAAAGTGTGAATTATTCCATTTACAAGTTTTTGAAAAGTGTAAATTGTTGTATTTACTTGCTTTGAAAACGTACAGAATGAACAATTTTTAAGCTTGTATAATTTTAATGATTTTGTAGATAGTGTATTTTGTATTTCACTAAAACTGGATATAAGTCATTTTGATTCTTCACAGACGTTATATTCCAAAAACTTTGGAAATTTAATATTTGACACTTCAAACAAAAAAAAACAATCATAATTACATTTTGTGCCGTTCAAAAACAGGTATACATTAGATTTTTACTTTGTATATTACATTTCAAATCATAACAAGATAATACCACGGCAATTGATAAGGATTTCGTTTCTGTTAAATTTAATTTTCAGATCGGTTTACCAGTGTGCTCAACTGTTCTTCAAGTGTGACAGAGTGTGCTTCTCAAGCAGCCCAGACAAGTCAAGAAGCATTGACCGAGAAAGAATGCGAGTAAAATACATACTAGAATTTTTCCAAGATTTTCAAATTCGTATTTGCAAATTACAGTTTACTTTTTTAACTTTTAACACAATTTTAATTCTGTATTTTCAATCTCGGTAGGAGCTCTGTCGAAGTGGTGATGTCTTGAGTCTTGTATAGAAAACGGTTCCGCAAACTGTGATGTGGATCCAAGTCTACGAGAAGCATACTATACAAAAACTTTCAAAGAAAGGACAGATGCATTATGCTCAGAATTTGCAGTATCTTCTGCATTTTTAATTTGGACTATAGTTGCGATTGCTGCAACGCTTGGTCTGTAGTCTGTGTGCTTTAGCTTGCTGCGGTTGCCGTTTAAAACTTTAAAATAAGTTGACTTTGTATTTATATTTGGACTTGATGCTACGTGGACCGCATTATTATAAGCATGTGACTTTAGTTAATTTTGAGCGCTATTACAGACTATTTCAGTCCTTGTCTTTCTACACTTTAACAGTATATCTTAATATGTGTGAAAACATATTATTCACTGTTAAATATATGTATCTCATTGGAATGACGAAAATTAGTGTGTAATTAAATTACCAATGAAAAACAATAATGAAATATATTTACTGTAAGGGACGGTCCATAAATAACTTAACTCAATATTAATTCTATTAAGGACTTTCACTTTCAGGTACTTAGAATAACGATAAATACATGATGTCATTTATGGAGAACCCCAACCATTTAAAACGTGCGTTTGTCATGGCCATGGTCCAAGGGTTGAGTAGGGTATTATTTGCACAAAATGATAAAAATAGACGCTTACGTGAAAAATAGTTTGGGTTACATCATTTACGGATCATCCCATTAAACGAGTAAAATTTTTTGTTACGTCATTTATGGACCATCCTGCTTACTCCAATTTCTACCTTTTCAAAATCATGCATAAACAATAGTATGCACGTTTTAAAAACAAACACACAGCAAAGATTATACTTTTCAAAAACACGTAATTGAATTGTTTTAAACATTTCAAAAAACAAGTTAATAAATGTAATATTTTACACCTTTCAAAAAGGTGTAAACAGAATATTTTATTTAATTTCAAAAACAAAAAAATAGAATATCTCTTTTTAAACAAACTAGTAAATATGATATTTTTCAATTTAAAAAAACAAGTAAGTAGGTACATTACATTACAATTTTTAAAAAAAGCATGCAAATATAGAATTTGCTCAAGTGCATTATTATTTATGTAGTTTCACTAGTGTGAGCATATGAAATTTGGAATGTTGCTACCTAAGTCTATTAAGTAAAGCGAGTTACAATTCCTGTTGCAGCTATTTTATTTTTCATTAAAAAAAATGCAATATCGTGCTGTAAGTATCAAAACAACCTATCAACAAACAATTACAACTCTAAGAAAATCTAAAAACTCATAAAATCATGCAAACACAAGAAATTACACATTTAAAAACTATGCAAATAGCAATAATTATAATCGCTCAGAAACATCTGAGTTAAGCACTTAGCACTGTTCAAAAACTTTTTATTACATTAAATGCATAATGAACTAAAGCTAATTATCTTAAATCCATAGCACGTTTAACTGCAATATGTAATGCCAACGAGAATTATATTTTATCATAACTAGACGCATCGTTATAATGAATTTACAAATAAATCAAGTCTTTTGTGTAAGTGCAATCAGCTTTTAACAATTAAAAAAAAATTCCAAATTAATTTGGATCTGCTTGGAGTGAAACACAATTGAGAATATTTGCGTTGCTAATCACAAACAAAAGGAGATGCATTCGGTTGTATGTTATATTTTTCACTTCATCCTATACTAACGATAAGTACATATAACTGTGCATAATTATTAGATGTCCCTAAACGATAGTATCAAATTTTTTTTCATGCTTTAGTGAGCATTCTTACATAGGTTTAATGTAAGCATGTGTCATATGTATTGCATAACCGGAAATGCACAAGCTCCACTGTGTACATAATTTAGCTTACAAACTACATATCGTGTGTGAAGGACCAAAATGACCCATGTATAATTTAAACTAGAATCAAAATGAGCTATGTCATTTAAACAGAATAAGAAACGAGTGTAAAATGTCAATTAGGAGTCTTTTAAAAGTACAAAATGATTTTCTTAAATGTTGTAAAAAAAGTGTAATGTGTTTTATTGACATTTTTTAAAAAAGGTGTAAAATTTTCGAATTACATGTGTTTGAAAAGTGGTAAATGTCCTATTTGACTATTTGCGTGATTTTGAAAAGTGTAAAATGTTCTACCTCCATATTTTTGAAAAGTGTAAAATATTTTATCTACATGTTTTTATAAAGATGCAAAATGTTATATTTACATGTTTTAAAAAAAGTGTAAAACGTTGTATCTACATGTTTTTAAAATAGTGGAGTAGATTTTAAACAGAAGATAAAAGTGAACACAATTCATTCTTATGACGTGTAAACGTGTACAACAAAACTTGGACAGTAGTGGAAACACGTGGAACTCCGCCATCGAGTCGACGTCATCATTGTGCCTGTAAAAACAAATGAAAATTGTTTTAAACATTTATTAAAGTTTTGTTATTCTGGCGCCATTGCTTTGGTGTACATTTTTTATTCATTTCAATTAATTTATTAAATTTTAATTTTAACTTTCTTCTTTGTCTTTTGTTTTCCTTAGTTGTGCACAATGGACGGATGTACATCTTCGGAGGAAGTGGTGAAAATTATTTTTGTTTTAGCGACGGATTCAGCTACGATCCAGGTGCAGCATTTTTATACTTAAAGAAAGCAGCGCATGTGACATCCACTAATTAAATTGCTTCCAATTTAATCTTTGTGTTCTGCACCCATTGATATGTTTGGAGTTAAAATTCAAATATACAAAGCGCCTTATTTGTGCGTTTAATTAATTTAAAATTGTTGATTGATGTTGCAAACGTTCGAAATACTGAAGTTGAGAAACAAAGATACCTAAACTCTTAAATCACTTAAACTAATATTTAAAAAACCAAAATAAACAATTAAGTTCAATTCAAGTTAAGACCAACCTCATGTGAATGAATGTTTAGTTTAATCGATTTTGAATTTGGTAAAAAGAGGAAAAGGTTGTTTGTATTTGTTAACTTCAATTTGTTTTTAATTTTGTGCAGAAACTTTGGAGTGGCAGGAAGTGACTGCGAATGGAAAGGCGCCGTCTCCACGTTTTTCTGCAACATGCGTTGCCCTCAACGATCAAGTTTTTGTTTTTGGAGGAAGGAATCATTACGATGACAAGTACTTTGATGACACAAACGTCCTTCAAATCTAAATGCAACGAAGTTTAATTAGTTGACAGTTGGTATTGATTTCGAAAAGTAGCATGTATTTCGATTCATTGAATTTTATTTCTTTTAAATATTGTAAATTCAAATATTAAATGTTGATTCCTCCATTCAATGCGTTACTTTATTACTTAAAGAAAAGCGTTTAAAATAAAATGCAAGTGCTGAGATTACGAAAATTAGGAGTTCGATTATGTTCGAAAATGTTGAAACAAAATGTAAAAAACAAATTATAGTATTCAATGTAGTATGCGAATTGTTTAAAAATAAAGACTATTCCTACTCACGAAGAAGGAGCCTCATTGATTATTGTAAGGAATTAAAAATTGGACCCCTGCATCCTTATACACTTTACAGAATTAGCACGTGGACGGGTCCTGAGGGAGAAAGTCCCCTCCAAGAACATCCACGTAGCACAGGACTTGCTCAGTGGGGTCCCAGTAGGGTCCTTTACTCAAAATCGACACGTCACCATTGACCACTTTGATAAGGGGCTGAAGTATACGTGATTAAATAGCTAGCTGAATTGTGCTTTTGCTCCTGTTTAAAGTTAGCACATTCTCAGTACAGCATGATGGACGAAATATTATATGCATTGCGTGATTAAGTATTACGGGATAGAAAACGTTTATAATTCTATTTATGCAAATTAAAATTAATGTTAATTAGTTTAAAGTATTCGCAGATTAATGGACATTATTCCCATTTGACATAATTAAACTGTTCAGATTTACATGGGGGAAGAGAACGCATGCTAAATGCAATACTTAATTTAGTCTTCAGTACATATACATATATATGAATCTTGGGTATCTTTTTGTACGCCTGTCGCATAGCGACATTAAAGACTCGAAATAACATAGGTATTTCCATTTTGAGCTAGAAGGACTTTGTAGTATCTACCTACGAACATATGCAAAAACATGATCCTAAAAGCTTGTGTGCATCGAACATTTTTGAAATTTCAAAAATAAGTTAATACATAGAACATTTTGCTTTTTTCGAAAATGTGTATAGAACATTTTGAACCTTCCAGAAACGTGTACATATAACAATTTCAACTTTCCAGAAACATGTAAATAGAACATTCTGCTTTTTTCGAAAATGTGTATAGAACATTTTGAACCTTCCAGAAACGTGTAAATAGAACATTCTGCTTTTTTCGAAAATGTGTATAGAACATTTTGAACCTTCCAGAAACGTGTAAATAGAACATTCGGCTTTTTTCGAAAATGTGTATAGAACATTTTTGAACCTTCCAGAAACGTGTAAATAGAACATTTGGCTTTTTTCGAAAATGTGTATAGAACATTTTGAACCTTCCAGAAACGTGTAAATAGAACATTCTGCTTTTTTCGAAAATGTGTATAGAACATTTTGAACTCTCCAGAAAGATGTGAATAGAACATTGTGCTTTTTCGAAAATGTGTATAGAACATTTTGAACCTTCCAGAAACTTGTAAATTGAACATTTTGCTTTTTTTTTAAAACGTGTATGGAACATTTTGAACTTTCCAGAAACGTGTAAATAATGCTCTTTTTGAAATTTTAAAAACATGTAAATACAAAATTTTGCACTTTTCAAAAGCATGTAATTAACCTGTTACGCATCTATCTCACGATTTTAGTGTTTTTTTGACCGCTCATTTTAATTCTAGCCTTAATTAATAATTAGTCATTTATTTGATTCTCGGTTGACGAAACAATATTGAACACCAAAGTAATCGTACCCATATGCTTCTTACAAACTACTGGAGTAAGCACCTACTCTGCACAAAAATCGTGGAAAGACGGAAGATCTGGAAAACAAGAATGGCATAATATTATGTTATGTTTATTGCAATTTAATGTGATACTTCAAAACAAATTACCGGATATTTTAATTTTAATATTTTCCTGTGAGAAGTTGAATAGGAAAAGGAAAATAATATGCGATATTTGACGCTTCTCTGAACATTCCAAATTTTGTCTATGCTATTTCATTATATATAAGTACCTATACTGAGATGTGTACTATACGTGTAATGAGCATTCAAAACCGTTTGGCTGTATTAACAGGAATAAGTATAAGTAAGAATTGAAATTCTGTAGAAATCGAAATAATTTATACTTAGTACACTACAATAATAGTTTAGGGATTAAATTAGCTTTTATGGTGTGGAGTGAACGTTGTAATCCTTCCAGTGAACGAAGGCGAAGGGCGGCATAAGTGCTATTCATTCATACCATAATATCGTTCAAATCGTTCAAAATAATATCATCGAAAACTTCCCTTTTTTTGGTACCCTATAACCCCCGTGTCATTTGCATTACGTAAAGGGCTGGTATATACCAGTAGACCTATTGACTCTACCCCTGATGTCATTTACGATCGACCCTTTACACAACGCTCAAGTTCATATACGCGTATTAAGTACATACATATACAGTTACATATACAGACTACTTTTGTTGTTTAAAAATAAAATATTCTGACCAGAAAAAGGCAAGAATGAAAAATTTCGAACTAAAACTGTGATTTTATTCTACACTTTCTATTCAGTTTTAGACGTTCTCTTGCTCAGTCTTTTTGAACACTTTCTTTGTACTTCAACTACTTAAGTCAGCAACGAAAGCAGATTTATTTCAATATTTTCCGATCATACTATTTGGAGTTTGGAGTAGTCTAAATATTATGTGGTTGATAATTTGCATAATTTTAAGGGTTGGCGAAGCGCCTTGAAGCACCGATTTAGCATTTACTACACTGTTGTTCGCTGCTATACTTATTTGATTGTTGGTACTACCACGGCCGATTGTATTAAGTTCCCCTGGCTTAATACAGTCGGCCATGGTACTACATTAAGTTGCAGGTTCTTTTATTAGTTTGAACCTGAATTCTTTAATTTAAAAAACAAAATTATTGTTAAATCGTTGGTAGACTTAAAGATTTGTTTTAAATAGTTGGTTAAGTTTCAAATAATGTGACTAATTACTCTTTACTGTGTTGAACTATTGTGGTTATATAATAACTGAATTATTATTCATTTCACAAATTAAATTAACTAATTACGATTAAATATTATATGATTTGCAGTTGAAATTAGAAGGGCAAATAACGTAGTATTCACACATGACGATCAACCCCACAGTGACAGAAAGTGACCGAAAAAGTGCCTTTAGTCCTTTTAGGACCTTTTGCTAAATCAAATCTAACTAGTAAGCATTAAAACCAGAACTGCCACTGCCATAAAACTGAACAATCTTGATTGAACTAAAAGAAGGGAACTTTACTTTATTCTCATGAAAGTTTATTGGCGCGTCATTCAACTTTTGTAGAGAGCAAATTGTTTGTTTAAAAGTTGAAGTATAATTAATTATTATTTACTAATTTAACGATATTAGTTAATCGCAATTTAAGTACATGTGATTTACAGTGACAATTAGAAGCAGATAACACAGACTACTCACACAAATAGACAACAGTAACAACGGCTTAGTCATTAGTCCGTCGGGTAAATCTGTGACTCTGGAGTTGGTAATTATTTTGATTTTGCAAGTGTACCGAATTGTGAATATTCCTCATCAGTCATCAGTGTTGATTTTGCGATAAATAAGGCAGTAAGTTCACAGTAAAAGTTAGTGCTCTGTGAACTCTGCTCCTTTTTTTTGTGTATTGCTTCGCAGTGATCAGACTTCAATCTTGACAGTTAACAGTGTTTTCCCTCAATTCTCACAATTTAATATTAAACTACAGATTAAATTAACTAATTTGCAATGGGTCAGAGCGATTCACGCGTAGTTGAAAGTGTTGAAACATCTTTGCTTGAGAAAATCTGGGATTTAGTTTTCAGATTTCGTCCAAATGGTTTACAATATAATGGATTACAATATAAGAATTTATAACTGATACGCTTACGGATGCCACCGGCGTGGCATCTGAGATTTCCAATTCCAGGTCCAGGTTAATTACAGGTAATTCACCAGATATAATTTGATATTTTATACTTATGTAATTTGGTCCAATTGACCTCAATAATTTAGTTACAATAAACTTAGGAAGAATTCGTAGAGAGGAATCGCGAACACGGTGAACACCATAAATAAGAACAGGAATATGTAAAAGTTATCGGATTTTCTCTGTTTCTTGATTTTAGATTCTTTTTGATGGCACCAACAGGAACCATGGGGACAAACCCCTTTTGTTGTTCTTATTCCTTTCGGAGTCTCCATGTTCTTCGATTCCTTTCTAGTCATTTTCTACCGATTTTCCAGAAGGGAAAATGGAAAAAGAATTTTAAAGATTCTGCTGGATTTTGGAAGAATTGCTGTCGGAGACCCTCTCTTCTTCGAGGCGTGATTGTTTCTGCCTTAGCTAGTTCGCCTCCGCTCCTTCCTCGCTTCGTCTCCTGTCGCCTCGGGAAGCATCATTTAATTCCTTTTGTGGCTCATAGACGCTGTGTGGTGGAGGGCTGCGAGTTGTATTTTCTTTTATTTATCTCCTTCCATGGATCTTCCTCACCCTCTGTCAGATGGCCGATGCTGTCTGGAGAACCTGAGGAGAATCTGTGGGAGGATGTGTTGTGATTTCTATTCCTTTCTCAACAGCCAGTGTCTTAAGACTACGTAATCAATTTTATGTATTGCATTACAAACGTAGTATGCTAATTAAATGATTTACTGGTACATATTCTACTGACTAGTGAGATGAGTTGAGTTCAAAAGGTTAGGAATCCGATGACATGTTTGAGGTCAACGGGTAGAAGAAAGGCGTATGTAACTATTACAACACTGAAACTGAACTAAACGAAGTAACTTTGCATTATTTTCACTTGGCTTTGCTTTTAAATTTTATAGAATCGAAGGAGGAAAGTCACGTGCTGAACGAAAATTAAATGGCTCGAGATTTAAATCGTTTAGGTTTCTAAAAGTGGACGTCTGAGTCTGGAGTCTGGATGTCTGACTAGTGAGTAGAAGAATTATTTAATAAATATTAAACTAACAAATTAAATTAATTGATTTATGTGTTAAGTGTTGTGAGAGTTAAACATTAAAAGAACAAATTAGGTATTACTTACTTACACTGTACAGTTAACTCACCAGTAACAGTGTAACAGTGACTGTTGTGTTTTAGTCCGTCAGTTAAATCTAATAACGGAGCCAGTAAATATTTTGAATTTGATTTTGCAGGAGTTATAAACACAAAACAGGTAATTATAAGTACGGAATTTTGGATATCCTTAATCCTCATCAATGCTGATAGTGCAAACTAATTATTAGTTGATATGTAAAACCTTTCCAGTCTACAGTTGATAGTGTGTGGTGCATTCCAATACTGCAAGCAACAATGGCAGATTCCAATGTTGTCGAAAAACCATTGCTGGAGAAAATCCAGGATCTGTTGGAACGAAAACCGGGGAATTACGACGTGGCTTTCTGCGTGGGGAAGGAGAAGAAGATTGTGGGAGCAGTGAAGATCATTTTAAGAGCATCATCGCCGTTTTTGGAGAAGGAATTTGAGGAGAAGTGGGAAGTTGCTGTGGCTAAGGAAGGCGACGGGATCCCACTTCCGGAATTCGATCCCATCGCTTTTGAATTGTTTGTCAAAGTGGGTCATTCACTACAGTTACAATTTTACTGATAGTATTGTGTACCATATGTAACCGAACAATAGTCAATAGTAATTTGCAATATACAAACATCTTTTACAGTACATTTAATTGCGTATACCTGCTTTTAATTCGCAGCTCACATCTCTTGACACGTGGTCGCTAGAAATTCTGAAGGCATTGAATCTCCCACCAAATCAAATTTTTAATCTGCTCTCAATTTGCCGACGCTTTGAGATGAAAGAGGCTGAGAAGAATTTAAAAATAGTAGCTACGATATTTTTGCAGTAAGTGATCAAAGATTAACATTTTTAGTAACTGGATTATCCACGCCTGAAGTCGCGCAAAAGTCTATATTTTGTAATAACCTCTGATCCTAATGTCATCAGCTTATCCGCTGTGTAAATGACTACCTAATACCTTGTGTATAAGATGTAGCTCAGCACCCCTAGTTCTTTTGACCCTAGTGATAACGCCATTGGTGAACGATCTCTAAGTGGTTGATATCCTGCAGATTTAATAACGCGTGTCAGTGACTAGAAATAAAAATAGCAGGAACTTAATTGGATAACCGAAATCTTTGACCCCTCAAATGAGGAGATAACTAATAAAGTATTTCTAAAAATGAATTAATATTTCACTATATTAGTATTTTAACATTTTTATTTTATGTAATCCATTCGCTTCTAAATTAAAGCGTAAAAATGTTCTAGAAATGTTAAGAAATTAGTAGAATGAGGTTAACGAAACCCATGAACACTGACGAATTCCAAAATAAAACCTGTAATCTCCATTGCATGTAATGCTGAATACTTTACAGCTTCTAATATTTTCGAATGGGAGTTATCGAGTTATGTCAAACTTTGCTCTAGATTCAAGAGTTAAGTTTAAGTGTAAAAATTACGTTTTTTCCCTTTTGATTTGGTTATTTGAAACCCTGGAAATTATTCGAAACCTTTTAAAATGTTCGTCTGATTAGACTTTTCTGTTTTTCAGATCTTTTGGCGAATACACACGCACTGACGACTTCCTGCAACTCTCGCAGACGAACTTAAAATCTGTTCTCGCCAGCGACGACATTGGAATTAAGGAACTTGACGTGTTCTCCGCTGCAGTGAGGTGCTTCGTAGTTTAACGGCAGTCTAACTTAAAAAATAGATATTAATTTTTATTAGAACGTCGCATGTTTTTATCTTCATCAGCGCATGAAAAGTTATATCTCGAAATGTGAGCATTTATTTCGGAACTGATTTTTGTAGATGGGCGGACTTCCAGTGCAGGCAAATAGAAGTGTTGCCAACTGAAGAGCAAATTCGAGAAGTTCTCGGCGATTGTTTGTTCGAAATTAGTTTTCCCATCATGACCTGTGCTCAGTTCACGAAAGCACGGGATTTAAAAGATATTTTGACAGCTGAAGAAACAATTGGAATTTACGGATTCATCGGATCGACGACAAACAGAAAGTAATCAGAAAACATGTGAAAACAAAATAAAAGCGTACTTCACCGATACCGATGCTGTAATTCAGTTATTATTTTCCTACTTTTATTGTTGCAGCACGAAAACGTTGAAATTCAACTCGAAGATACTTCCATTTAAAACCACACCAAGGAACAAAGTACAAACAATGGTGTCAAAACGGAATGAGATCTTAATTTCCCAGGGAAGTTCAAGACTTTGTTCGACTCAGGGATTCGAAAGCACAAAAAATTCTCCGATTGCCATTAATGACGCGTTACACGCATTCAACGTCATTAAGGAAAATGGGGCTGCGTGTTCTGTCGTCACTTTGATGGACGATGTAATTTATTTTTATAATCTGATCAACGTACTTCATTCGTCTTGTCTTGGTGGGGCTATTTACATATGACGGAGATTTGCATTCTATTTTAGAAACTAGTGTTTTTGTGAACTGAAATATTTTCTTTTTTAAATTAGGCTGTTGCCTCGTTATAAAAAAACAAAATTGTGTAAAAAAAATAAAATGACATGGTAAAAACATACAGAAGTGAAAGGTGAAAGTCAGGTTAAATAAAATGAATATTTAATTTTGAACGAATTCTTTTGCAGAATCAGCTGAGGCCACAACCTTTGGATTTGGAATCTGCTTCTTTAGTTCAACTTCCCGCAGAAGCGACACTGGCGAAAAGGGTAAAAAATACAGAATACAAAATACAGAACTATAAATTCATTTAACAATCTGAATATTTTGTAGATTCGCTGGGGAATGAAAATTAACGGATTTCCTTCGAGAAGTGAACACGCAGAGGTGGCTGTTGGCAACGCAATTTACTCCTTCGGTGGAGACGGTCCTTCTTCTGATCCAAGTAATTTAGGTGATGTTCTGGATGTGTTCGTGTTAAATGTCAATGGAAGAGAAAATGATTGGAGAAAGTTGTTAGTTGAAAACAGTGAAGTAAATCCAAATCAAAGAAGCGGTCACTCAGCTGTGGCCCACAAAGAATTTGTTTTCATCTTCGGTGGTTTTGATACTTTGAAACGGAAATATTCAAACTCTGCGTATCGATTTAACACACACACGCTTACGTGGGACAAACCAAAAGTCACTGGAAATATTCCAACAGCTCGCTATTTTCATTCTGCTGTACTGTTCAGAAATAAAATGCTTATCTACGTTGGAATGGGAGAAAAAGATGAAGTGACCAGTGATTTGTATTCTTTGGACTTGGAATCTTTTCGTTGGTCAAGAATTGAGACGAAAGTCAGAAATGTTTTCTTTTATTTCTTGTCATAACAAAGAATCGTATTTCAAAGAATGAATTCGACTTTGGTTTAAAACTATTTTCAGGGAATTCCTCCATCACCTTGTTGGGGCCACTCTGCGACAGTCCACAACGGCAAATTCATCCTCATTTTTGGCGGATGGGATAAAAAGAAGAGGAAACCATTGAACACGCTTCATTCCTTTGACGTGAACAACAAAACTTGGACTGCAGTGGAAACACGTGGAACTCCGCCATGGAGTCGAAGACATCATTGTGCCTGTGAATACAAATTAAAGTTGTATTAAACATTAGAAGCTTTGTTATTTCAGCGCCAAAGTTTTGCTTGACTTGTTTTATTTATTTCGATTAATTTATTAAATTTGAATTTTACTGTTCTTTTTTTCTTTTGATTTGTTTAGTTGCGCACGATGGACGAATGTACATCTTTGGAGGACGTGATGGAGGATCTTTAAACGACATATTCAGCTATGATCCAGGTGCAGTTGTTTGCATTTTGATTCAAATTCAAATTGGCTCCAATTTTTACTTTGTGATTTTAGAGCATTGATTTGTGTGGAGTTAAAATTCAAATATTTAAAACGCCTAATTTGTGGATTTAATGAATTTAAAATTGTTGATTGATGTTGGAAACTTTAGTAACGTTGGAAACAAAATAATTAGAATTTAAAAAACGAAAATGAATAATTATGAATAATTGGAGTTAAAGTTAATTTTATGCGAATGAACTATGTTTTGCCTAAAGAATTCAAAAATTGGAGATTAGGAAAAAATGTTCTTTTCATTTTTTAATGCAATTTGATTTTAATTTTGTGCAGAAACTTTGAAGTGGAAGGAAGTGACTCCAGATGGAGAGGCTCCGTATCCACGTTTTTCTGCAGGATGCGTTGCCCTTAACGACCAAGTTTTTATTTTTGGAGGAGCAGTAGGCATTTGGAAATACTGTGACGACACACATGTCCTTCAAATGTAAATGCTACAAAGTTTAATTCGTGGGCAGGTGATGCTGATTTAGAAAAGTGTTTCCTGTCATTTAATTTTGTAAACATTAAAATTATAAATTTTGCATTTGGCATTTAATGTGTTACTTACAAGTTAGTTACTTTAAGAGAAGAATTCACAACAAAATACAAGCCTTTTGATTGCATGGATAAAGATTTTGAATAAAAATGTTTAAAATAAAATGTAAAACAAAATCTTACTAAACATTGTGTGAATTGTTTCATAAAGATAGAAATAGATTTTCCACGACTTTCATTTGCCCGGTTTCAGTTTTCGATTGTAAAATTAATTTCTTTGAATTTAAATTATTTCAAAAAAAAATTAAACCGTCGTCCATCAAAATTTTCTTGTTTAATATAATTGATGAAAAACCGACTGTAGTTATTTACGAATGTGAGCGTTGCAAAGAATTAAGTTTTCCGATTTCACGTATTTCTGTAGGAATCTTTGGGATATTTTATTTCCTTTTACTGGAATTCAGTCTCCGCTGTTTTAATTTCAACGCTTAAAACGTAAACTAAAACTAAAAAACCTATTACTAATTATTAATTATGCACAAAAGTACACGCGAATTTGGATCTGAAATGCAAAACCCAAAACAACGAGATCCTTTAAAGAAACTTTCAAATTTTTTACATGTTTTTCATTTGTATGTCAATGTCAACGTGCTTCTCAAGTTCTCAAGCAAAGTTCCGAAATAAATGGAAAAACAGATGCGAAACGCTTCGTTTGCAGAGTCACATTCTGCACTCGCGTCATTAAAATATTTGTGCCAATACAAGTGCAGCTGCATCTGCTGGAAGCCAAGACTCAAATCCAATTAATAACTTTTAAAGTCTTTCACTATTTGCAAGTCATATTTTACGGGTACAAAATCGATTTGTTATGAGAATTTCCGTTTTTAATTTAAATACTGCAGCAGCGGCACTTAAACGACGTTTAGCTATATGCGAAGAACTGAATCACTAATCAAGACTCACAAAGAGCTATTTCAATTTTTAGCTAAAAACCAAATACACTAACTACAAAAAAGTATTTAATTTTATGAACATTTTGTGCCGAAATAACGTTCTGCATGTTTCTTAAACTTGGTAATGAAACACTTTGCACCTATCAAAAACATCCAAGTGGAGTGAGTTGTGCTTGTTAGAAACCATAAAAATAAAACATTTTGCAATTTTTAGAAAGCATTATCCAAATGGAAAATTTTGCAATTTTTGGAAAGCATGCAAATGGAAAATTTTGCAATTTTTGGAAAGCATGCAAATGGAAAATTTTGCACTTTTTAAAATCCTTGCAGATAGAACAATTTGGACTATATAAAAACCTTGCAAATAGAACATTTTGCACTTTTTAGACATCATGCAAATAGAACATTTTACACTTTTTAGACAGCATGCAAATAGAACATTTTGCACTTTTTAGACAGCATGGAAATAAAACATTTTACAATTTTTAGACATCATGGAAATAGAACATTTTGCACTTTTTAGACAGCATGCAAATAGAACATTTTGCACTTTTTAGATATCATGCAAATAGAACATTTTGCACTTTTTAGACAACATGCAAACAGAAACAGAACATTTTGCACTTTTTAGACAGCTTGCAAATAGAACATTTTGCACTTTTTAGACAGCATGCAAATAGAACATTGTGCACTTTTTAGACAACATGCAAATAGAACATTTTGCACGTTTTAGACAGCATGCAAATAGAACATTTTGCACTTTTTAGAAAACATGCAAATAGAACATTTTGCACGTTTTAGACAGCATGCAAATAGAACATTTTGCACTTTTTAGATATCATGCAAATAGAACATTTTGCACTTTTTAGACAACATGCAAACAGAAACAGAACATTTTGCACTTTTTAGACAGCTTGCAAATAGAACATTTTGCACTTTTTAGACAGCATGCAAATAGAACATTGTGCACTTTTTAGACAACATGCAAATAGAACATTTTGCACGTTTTAGACAGCATGCAAATAGAACATTTTGCACTTTTTAGAAAACATGCAAATAGAACATTTTGCACGTTTTAGACAGCATGCAAATAGAACATTTTGCACTTTTTAGACAGCATGCAAATGGAACATTTTGCATTTCTTAGACAACATGCAAATATAACATTTTGCACTTTTTAAAAAGCATGCACATTTGCTGAGGTTAAGTTTAAATTCAAGAAAAAGGCGATTCAAAAAATAAAATCAGAGTCCAACAGTTGAGCGTCAAACGTTTGAGTGACACACGAACGCCACACGAACGCCACACGAGTTGAAATATTCAAAGTCACTTTATTAACCGGTTTCCGCTTCTTTGACATTTGACTTCGACTCCAGCTCTGAGCACTGCATTTGCTACACGTTTCTTTTGTTTTCAACTTTAAAATTCTAAATAACCTAACTACACACGACTCTGCTACAAGAAATATGTAAACTTCCTGTACGCAGATGTGCCAATTTAACACCGATGTCTTGCCATGCAAAATTAGTGGCCCAAGAACATGATGGACTTAATGTCAGTTATTAAAATTAAAATGGATGCCGCAGAAGTTTTGCAGATTTTCAATGCATTCACTGCCTTAACTTACACAGACTGCCGAAAAGCGCATTTTACACACATCTTAAATATCGTGATCGAGATTGAAAAATCAAAACGGCCATTTATAGAAATTAATCTAGAAATAAAATCAGCTAAGCCAAGAAACACTAAAGTGCGGTGGGTGCCTAAAAGGTCGAAATTTCTAAAAGGGTAAAATGTGTTGTTTACATGTTTTTTATTGAAGTGTAATATATTCTATGTGCGTGTTTACAAGTACAAAGTGAAAAACATTCAATTAAATTGCATTCACTCCTTCTAAATCACTACGTGTTTCCACTCCCCCCTAGCCTTCACATTATTAGACCAAGTGGAACCACAAAAATAAAATAAACCACACATTTGCACTCGCTTTTTCCAGATAAACTATGTAATCAAAATAACCCGAATTCTAGTACCGCATAACCATCATGTCACTAGCATATCGTCAGTGAAGAATAAAGTTTGACCATCTCCATTCTGATTTAAAAACGGTTTTGACCATCTCCATTTTTCATGAAATACGGCTAATGAGTTATGTTAATGATTAGTTAAGGGTTTAGTAATTCAAAACTAAGTACATTAGGGGTCATTCATAAATGACGTCATCAAAATAACCCCATTTCAAGTCCATATCGTCGGTGAAGAGTCATTCTGTCGTAAGTCCAGTGCACAACTAAAATCATTCTGTCGCAAGTCCATTGAATTGGTAGCTACTGTCGAGGTCGCTTCCTCGTTTTTCTATGCATTAGGGGGGGGGTGTAAGGGTGATATCGTCGGTGAAGAGTCATTCTGTCTTAAGTCCAGTGCCCGGCTAAAATCATTCTGTCTCAAGTCCATCCAATTCTTAAAGTCATTCTGTCGCAAGTCCATTGAATTGGTAGCTCCTGTCGAGATCGCTTCCGCCTTGTCCTATGCATTAGGTGGGGGTGGGATGCTACTGACTGCATTGTACCCATGACGTGAACTTAGGGGTCGTCCACAAAAGACGTAATGTTACTATGTTGTAGGGATGATGCACACTTAGGGGTCTTCCACAAAAGACGTACTGTTACTATGTTGTACTCATGGCGTCAACTTAGGGGTCGTCCATAAAAGACGTCATGTTACTTACTGTGATGTACACACTTAGGGGTCGTCCACAAAAGACGTAATAAAATATTTATTTCCAGAACATTTTGCACGTTAGAAAAACATGCGAACAGAACATTTTGCACGTTAGAAAAACATGCGAATAGAACAATATGCACTCTTGCAAAACATGCAAATAGAACATTTTGCACTCTTGAAAAACATGCAAATAGAACATTTTGCACTCTTGAAAAACATGCAAATAGAACATTTTGCACTCTTGAAAAACATGCAAATAGAACATTTTGCACTCTTGAAAAACTTGCAAATAGAACGTTTTGCAAGTTAGAAAAACATACAAATAGAACATTTCACACTTTTCAAAAACATGTAAATATAACATTTGGCACTTTTCAAAAACATGTGAATAAAACATTTGGCACTTTTCAAAAACATGTAAATAAAACATTTCACACTTTTCAAAATCATATAAAAAAACATGCACATAGAACAATTTGCACTTTTTAAAAACATGTTAATAGAACATTTTGCACTCTATATGAAAAGTCCAAAATGTTCGATTTGCATGTTTTTTGCAATTGCAAAATTTTCTAGAAATATAATTTTTATTACTTCTTTTGTGGACGACCCCTAAGTGTGTACAACATAGGCAGTAACATTATGTCTTTTGTGTACGACCCCTAACTGTACACCATGAGTACAACATAGTAACAATACGTCTTTTGTGGAAGACCCCTGAGTGTGTACATCACAGTAAGTAACATGACGTCTTTTATGGACGACCCCTAAGTTGACGCCATGAGTACAACATAGTAACAGTACGTCTTTTGTGGAAGACCCCTAAGTGTGCATCATCCCTACAACATAGTAACATTACGTCTTTTGTGGACGACCCCCAAGTTCACGTCATGGGTACAATGCAGTCAGTAGCATCCCACCCCCACCTAATGCATAGGACAAGGCGGAAGCGACCTCGACAGGAGCTACCAATTGGATGGACTTGGGACAGAATGACTTTAAGAATTGGATGGACTTGAGACAGAATAATTTTAGCCGAGCACTGGACTTAAGACAGAATGACTCTTCACCGACGATATGTTCCTGGACTTTATGTATTGTACTCATGACGTACACTTAGGGGTCGTCCACAAAATACGTCATAAAAATTCCATTTTCAAAAACTGCAAAATGTTCTATCTACATGTTTCTCAAAAGGGCAAAATGTTCTATCTACATGTTTCTCAAAAGGGCAAAATGTTCTATCTACATGTTTCTCAAAAGGGCAAAATGTTCTATCTACATGTTTCTCAAAAGGGCAAAATGTTTTATCTAAATTTTTCTCAAACGGGCAAAATGTTCTATCTACATGTTTCTCAACAGGGTAAAATGTTCTATTTACATGTTTTTTGAAAGTGCAAAATGTTCTGTCTACGTTTCTCAAAAGTGTAAAATGTTCTATTTACATGTATTTTGAAAGTGCAAAATGTTCTATTTACATGTTTATCAAATGCGCAAAATGTTCTGGAAATGGAATTTTTATAACGTCTTTTGTGGACGACCCCTAAGTGTACATCATGAGTACAACACAGTCATTATTATACCACCCCTCCCCCCCTCCCTTAATGCATAGGACAACGCGGAAGCGACCTCGACAGTAGCTACTAATTCAATGGATTTGCGACAGAATGATTTTAGTTGTGCACTGGACTTACGACAGAATGACTCTTCACCGACGATATGACCCTCCTGTCATCAGATTACCCGTTGTGAAATGGCGATCTTTAGCATGCGATACCTTGAATATCCAAGTAGGCTGCTTGGCCATACCCATAAAGTCATTTATGGACGACCCTTTAAATTAATTAAAATTAAATTTTTTTAAACTTTTAATAATGATTTATTGATGAATTAATTTAAACAAATTAATAAATTAGTGCATCATTCATGAGATCAGGAATAGGTTCATCAATAAAATACTATTACAACTTTAAACAATTTATTATTATTATTAGGGTTTTATTAAATCATTTAAAGTCCGAATTAGGATTACATATACACAGTAAAGTCACAATTACATGATTGACTCACCGAAAACAGCGTAATTAATTTCAATAGGTTACCAATTAACATGAAATTTGGATTATAACTACTTAAAAGCTATAACATGTAACAAGCAGGTAAATTTTTGGGAGGAAAAATCAAGAAGCCCGGCGACATATATCAAGCGCATCGAAAAACAGAATTTACATATGGAATCATTCGATTCTTAACTGCGTTACAAGTTAATCATAATCTGGTGATTTGAATTAATTAAGCTTACAATTATATTTAACTAACATAGGAATCGTAGATTTTTTGTACCTTTCAGTGCTACAACTTATTAGACTGTATTTGTTATTGAGCCTGTTTGATCTACAATTAGTTCTTTCGTACTTTTTTAGCCAATTGGAGTATCTACTGGATTTAACAAGCTTATTGCCAAAATTGACTAACAGTTTTTTGTACCTTTCTTCTATCTTCGTCAATTGTAAAGCCGATGCAGTTATTTCATAGTTTGAATTACTAACATACTTATTTATTATAATAGACCAGCAACGTTTTTCGATTGAGGTAATTTTGTTAAGTAGATTCTTTGGGATAGCCGTACTCCATACGACCGATGCATATTCTAAAATGCTCCTGATGTAGGTTTTGTACACACTTACGAGTTGTTTTTTGGAAAAGCCTAAATATTTTAATTTTCTCAACATAAAAATTTTTTTTGAAGCGTTTTTCACTATTTTATCCACGTGATCTTCCCATTTCAGCGAGTTATTAATTTGTACTCCCAGTAGTTTAGCACAGTTAACAATAGGTACAGGCTCATTATTGATTGTGAGGACTAAATCACTGTATCTTTTGTCTTTGGACAAATCAATGATCATTAAACAGCACTTGAGCGGGTTCAGCTTCATTTTGAGCTCTGCTGCCCACTTGCAAAGGTCATTCAGATATTTTTGCATCACAGGAATTGACCCATATTTGACAATTTCCGCTAAGGTGAGATCATCCACGTACCCGTTTAAGAGATTCTTAATATGGTTTGGTATGTTTTGGTATTTTTCTTCGAAGTTTGTAATTAAACGGTTGATTAATATAATAAAAAGTAACGGGGCTAATTTGCTACCCTGCGGGGTACCGTTGAAAATGTCCGAGAATTCAGAGTGTTTCACCTTCTCTAACACACTGTGTCCGATTGTGTAGGAAGTCTTCTATCCATAGGACGTCTGCCTCCCTAATTTTTAATCGCCTTAGCTCATAGATTAGTATGTTGTAGTCAACGAGGTCGAAAGCCTTAGATAGGTCGAGGAGGACTACAACAACATAATTTTTGGGAGTGTCCATTGCCTTGAGTATGAAGTCATATAAGCTGACAAGGTAGTGAGAGGTTGAAGAACCTTTTAGCGAGCCGTATTGGTTTTGACTTATTTTTCCAATTATTTGTTTGTAGAGGTTGTCGAACATTTTTCCCTCTGGTATTTTCCCAAAAACATTGGTTTGAGAGAGCGGGCGGAGATTTTCTATGCACAGATTCTCTGTATCTTTTGGTATTGGGGTGACAAATCCTGTTTTCCATGACACCGGGAACAAGTTTTGTTTAAACGACGTGTTGTATAAGAAAGTAAGAGCGGTCACAACACAAAACTTAAACTCCTTGATAATGCTTGTAGGTATGCAGTAAGGGACATTGGATTTGTTTATATTTAAGTAGTCCAACAATTTGAGGATTTCCCATTCATATACATACAGACAATCACAACTAGGTACTTTGTTGTTACTCTTCTTTATTGGTTGATACGTTTGGCAAATTTTTGAGAAATGACTATTTATTAAGTTTAGAGTTTCAACAGTACTGCTGCTATTATTTATTAATTTGATTTGATTAATAACTGACTCAGTTTTTTTCCGGTAACATATGTTAGAGACAATTTTGAAAAAATCCTTAGACTTGCCTTTTTTAATAAACAGCTGTAAATTTTGACAGAAACATGCCTTTGCGTCTCTAATTTTGATCTGTAGTTGTTTTTCAATTTCCACAGTATTCACATTTTTAATTTTGTAATGCAGAACTTTTTTTGCTAATTGTTTTACGCCATTTGTTATCCATGACGGGTCCGTAGCCTTACTTAACTTTTGTTCAATGGAAAATGCATTATTGTATGAATTGTAGAGTAAATTATCTAGAATAAGTGCCATCTTGTTAACATCATCACCACAAGTGTAGTATTCACTCCAGTCAAAGTTAGAGATTAGTCTCACAAATTTTCGCTTATTTTCATCACCCACCCATCTTTTTTTTATTTGCTTGATAATAACTTCACCTTTGGGTTTATTTCTTATTTGACTTGGATTTAATTGAATACAATTGTGGCCTGATAGCCCATCCTTCAGGGGTGGAAGTGATATAGGTGACTCATAAACATTTTTAATGTTTGTGAAAATCCGGTCAAGATTCGATTTTACACTGGAATTTGTGAAGAAAGTTGGAAAATTAATGATTTGTTTGAGCTCCGTTGTACGAGTCAAATTTTTTTCGTAGTTCCATCGATTGAAATCGCCAGCTAACAAAAATCCAGGTGACACGTATTTTACTTTCGATTTTTCATAAATGTCTATTATTGCATTACACAGATTATGTTGTATCTCAACTGAGGTCACAGGAGGAATATATACACATATAAGTACTATTGTTGATATTCCACGTGGTAAGTAGTGAGGTCGAATAATTGCACATGTAATTTCAAATTTTGATGAGTTGTGGTGAGTGAAGTTGTTAAATCTGACAGATGGGATATTCTTTTTCACATAAATTGCTGTGCCGCCACCTCGTTTATCAACTCTTGAATTTTCAAACAACACAAAATCAAACTCCATCCACTACCCTAACAAAGAAGGATGGATAGATGATTTGATCGTCTCAAGAAAGAGAAGGTTTGCAGTCTTCCGTTTCGTTGGCGAGATCAATCACAGCTTATTCGGATTAGCGTTGAATTCTACTACGCAAGACATAATACAACGACAGCAGGGACTCAAGAACTTTTTCAAAGTACTAAAGAAAAACTTGGACGTAAAACATCAAGCACTAATACAAGTAGCTACACGCGTTGGAGAAATACAGGATGTAATTCACAAATTCACCGAAAAACAACAAGACACCCTCAAGAATATTTTTCTGAAATTTCAAGAAATAAATGAGCGTTATGACGGAGATGCTGCCGGCATTCTACGCAACACCATGTTATTAGCAGAACAAGAAATGCTTGAACATCAACACCTAGTAACCACAACATATTTGAGTTTGAAAACCGCTTGCAATAACAAATTAATCCCGGAAACTTTCATAACCTAGAACGTACTTAGGAATGTGACTCAGATGTTAGATAAAGAATTAGAGAAGCACAACAAAGAAATTGTTATTCCCGGAAACTCATATGACTTCTATTACAAGTACGAATTAGCCGAATGCCTTTATGATGAAGATGATATAGTAGTCAAAGTCCAAATTCCATTTCAGACCATCAATGAAAATTGGAAACTCTTAAAACTTACACCGATAGACTACACTCATCAGAACCATACTTGTAAACTCAATCTACCCACTAAACTCATTGCCAGGAACAGAGATATGTTCAAGATCTACGACGACATTGAATTACAAGGATGCAACGACAGACATGGAGGTCTTTGCATTTTACCCAAGTCCAACAACATCAAGTACAGCTACTTACTCTGTATAGAAGAAATCATCAGAGGAAGTCAAGTCTCTGATTTGCAAAAAGTCTGTATGTTTGATTGCATTGAAGATCAAACTACGAGAGTGACTAGAATCAGCCAGAAACGCATCTCAGTGGCTCATCTGAAGTACTTGAATACAAAAGTAGTGTGCCCAAATACTACTTATGATGTCATTGAAAATCCCACCAAAATTGGAAACATAGAATTCAATCCAAATTGTCACTGCGAACTAGTTGTCAATGGAACAGTCATTGGTCAACCCAGCTTCCCGTGCACGACGGACTTTGACTCAAATTGGCCGATTATATCTCGAGTCATCCCGTCCAATTGGTTTAACGTACGAAATTTAGTTATAACCCACCCAGAAGTCGCAGCGAAACGGCCGCGATTTACCAACTTTACTCGATACTACGACAGTAACTGGAAACACCCATTTGACTAGGAGGATAAGATTTCTGTGGACAAGTTAGATGAACTAAACATCGACAATCTAACTACACCTGACGACGTGCACTGGCTAAGAACGGAAGCACAAGAAACTCATGGATTTGTATGGGCCTGGATCGTATTGTCAGCCGTAATACTAGCCTATCTACTGTACGAGAACAACCGTAAAGGAGCAGTATTGACCTTGCTGATGACCCAGATGACCAACGTAGAAGCAAGAACAGTAAAGTGTATTCTACCTACATACATGGAAATTCTCTTGATCCTAGTTTGCACCGTATTACTGTTGGTGTTATTGAAGAAGATATTCCGCTACCTGAAGGACCAGATTCAATGGTGGCATTTCTCCTACACCTACGACCGTGAACAACGTGAGAAAGCAGAACAAGATGAAAGGCGTTACAATGAGATCATGAACGAGACACCAAGAGGACACCCGGAGTTGGCGACAATCAGCGAGGAACCATCTTTCGACTTGATGAAGAAGAAGAAGACGCCAGGGCATCAGCGTACTGAGAGCATCTCAGTACACTAAGAAGTGGAATGCAGCCAAAACGAAGAAGAATGCCAAGTAGTAAGTATAATTAGGTAGCCAAAAGAGACCGTAGAATCAGTAAACAGAAGAATTTACCACAAAAAATACAAAAAATAGAAAAACGTGAAAACAAAAAAGAAGATACATATAAAATTGGTAAATTGCTTCTAATAGAATTGTAACTGTATGACCACAAGGTATACAGAGTAATGTAGAAGGCTCTTTTGGAAAAATACAAATTACAGGATCTTAGCAAAATCCTGAAAACAAAGTATGTAGACAACCCTATTCTAAGTAGTACACACTGAAGTTTGTAAAACGAATTGTAAGCAATCGAATTGCCAAAGACACTTGTGTAGAATAGAAAGAGTTAATAGAACTAATTAAGTGACTACGATTGATCATTCCCCACGAGGGTTATCATGGCATGTAGAACTCACTGGAAGCCAACCTCGATGTAGTTTTACTGACTTGCAGAATAGAAGTTGCTGTAAGCATGCATGGTGTATTGACAAAACATGTCACGCTAAATTGCCTGTGAGAATAGCAGAAATTAGCCAGTCTGCATTCTTGCATCATGTATCTATAAATTACTATAGCGTAAATCATTTCGTCGACCAGTTAGAAGTGGAAAGTGAGGATTCATTTAGCTTAGCCAACTGTAGGAATCATTTATATGTTTACAACAAACCAGAACCCAACTTTAACCAATAAACCTTAATTTAAGTAACAAATCCATTCTGAGAAGTTAAACGTTGAAATGCACTATTCCCAAATTAAGGACCATAAACTAGAAATTAAATCGGAACAAATACGAGGAGCCGTAAAATTGCATTGGAATAACAACTATTCGGACTAGACAGAGTGATCGAGACAGCTTCAAGACGTTAGCATTTTAGACTGATAATCTCTAGTGACTTTCTGAGGAGTGGACAAAATTAGGCTATAAACGCTCGTCCAGTCTCACACTGTATTTGACTATCCCAGACCAACGGGTTCTCTTTCTATGGATTATACGCTTTGTGCCGTGCTATTATATTGAGCGGTTGTCTGGAAGCACCTAAAACCCAATAAATGAGACAGCCTCAAAAACGTTAGTTTTTCGGACTGATAATCCTTAGATCTATCTGAGGGGTGAACAAAATTTGACTATAAACGCTCGTTCTGTCTCATACTACGATAACACGATTGTCAGCTAACAAGACAAAGTTAGGCTATAAACGCCAGTCTTGTTCACGCTGAAACAAGTGAGGTTTCCCGGGCAAACTTAGTTAGTAGTTACATAAGCAGAGTAGTCGTTCTGGAAGGAGAGTAGTTTTTGAAAGGATTTAAATTGCAAAAGGAGTCTAAATTGTGGTTAGTAGAAAAGCTTATTAGTATTTGCTATTAGTTGATGTTTCGATAAGATGTTTCAGTTTAAAGTGTCAGTGATTGGAGTCCAATCAAGAATTCGGTGGGGGTTGTGTTAGAATCTGATGTTTCTAGCTTTAAAATGAGTTGGATGACGTTACGCATCCCATCCCATCCTTCCACACACAGAGATGAGAGAGTAGAGGAGAGTAAAAGAGAGAGAGAGAGTGGACCGTAAGAAGGCACACGCAGTGCCATAGTCTGTCTCCCCTCTCTGTAATTTGATCCGCGCACACATGCTCCTCTCCATTTCTCATCTTTCTTCACACTACCTACAGTACAGTAACTCACATTTGCCTCTGAACGTTTGAGGAAAAGAATGAATCTTTTTCACATAGTGGTAGGTAGATGCAGATTAGCATTAAGAGATGACTCACTACTAATATGACGTATTATTTCTCTTAAATGTCGTTTTGACATATTATTATGAAAATAGTCATAATAATGATATGGGTAGGTAAGTATAGGCAAACGTCAGCCTTATCCCATACTAACGTTATGTAGGTATGTACTACAGTAGTACAACAGCAAGTAGATGCTGATACTACATACAGGCTACGTTTTTATTACGTTTTGGACCGGGTGTGAAACTATAGAGACGAACACCTGCCAAACGTTATGTAACCACATAAAATCGTGGGAACACCTGCATATATGTACACAAAAGCAAGAATAGGATTCTTGTGACCATCTGCTACGAATCGTTTTAGGACCAACTAAAAACGATTGTACATGTGCATATATGTACGCAATGGTAGACATAGTAACGAAATACCATCAATCAAAGCTCATGACAGAAACACATTAAAATGAGCTAAAAACAGAATAAAAACACAGGATGTGGAGAACATCTGGTTTTTTCCTAAAACACATTAAATTTAAGTACTTTGAGGGATTCGTTATTTAAACGTTCCTTCGGCTATTACATGGTAATGCATATGTACTTGAATTTTGCTATAAATACTCGGAGGAGCCTCCGAAGGGCAGCCAGTCGGAGTTCGTGAGTTCTTGAGGCGAGACCTGCGTAAGTTGAATCAAGTGAAGTTCCAAGTTAGAGTTGATTCCAAGACTTAGCAGTTTTATAGTTTACCATCTTCGCCAAAGACTTAGACGAAAAGTGTCTAAGATCACGAACTTACTCACGTAGGTAAGATAGGCTGTGCGCGAAAGACTTAGAATATTTTTGGTTTTGCAAAAGACTTTAAATATTTTAAAGACTTAGTGATATCTTGGTCTCCTTAAGCAAAGGCTGAGGGTACGCAGAGTTATTGCTAAAAGGAGTTAGGAATAAATTAAGCGGTTCGCTAAAGACTTAGAATATTTTGGGTTTGTGCCAAAGACTTGGAATATTCTAAAGACTCGGTGATATCTCGGTCTCCTTGACACAGGTTGAGGGTACGCAAAGTTATTGCTGAAAGGAGTTAGGATCACTTTAGCAGGACGCGAAAGACTTATTAACTTCTTGGTCTCCGTAACATAGGTTGATGGTACGCAGAGTTGTTATTAAATAGGTGTTAGGCAAAAAGCAGGTTCTGCGCCAAACACATAGAAGAATTAAGTCATTGCAAAAGACTTAGAAGATTTCTGTCTCCCTCTGGTACGGGACAGTGAAGACTGCAGAAGAGTATCTAATTGCCCCATTGTTGCATCCCAGGGTAATCATTAAAGGTTTGATCAATCTCGAGTTTACTTATTAGTATATGTAGTAGTAGTAACTTGGCAACATTGTAACCCCGCCAAGATAATGTATTCATTCAAAGTTAATCCATGATTATGTATGTAACTTGTGTGGTACATGTGTTTGAATAAAGAGATCTGGGGCGTAAGACCAGCTCACTAGAATTAACCTGTGTTATTGGTGTAAATTATTGAGTTAATCCCTCCCCTTTTCAGAGACACCCCCACATACGTCTCTTACCCATGCGTTTGTCCTGGCTAGAGAATAGCAACAGTTTACTAGCAGGCAACACACAAATAATGTCAAGAAAATATTCTCATTTTTAAGGCCCTGTGACCCACTGTGATCAATTTAATCATTGCGCAAATGGATATCTTGAACATAGTATGTCGTAGTGTCAAAGTCAGCCCACTGAACATACCCGTGACGTCATTTATGGACAAATCATAAAAAACTGTAAGTCTGAGCTTTAGTTACATACAGCTGTGGTTTAGTTGACTCCAACAATACAAAAAATCGAGTGAAGAATCTGATCTTGAGAACCAACCTTCGCATTTTGCATCTGTTTTTCCAATTACATACTTTAGAATTTTGCTTGGGAAGCACGTTGACTTTGACGCTGACGTTGAAAAGAAAAATATCTAAAATATATGAAGATTTCTTTAAGATATCTTGTTGTTGTGGCATTTGCTGCTCCGATCCACATTCACGTGTACTTCCGAATTTAATTTAGTAACTAATTTTTAATATTCTTTGTTAAATTCCATTAAAAGTGCAGTATGAAAATTGGATCCTGTTTAATAATTATTTCAAATTTAATTTTCTGCACAACTTTATGCTGTTCAACTGGAACCGGAATTCGCTCGTCAGACTCAAACTGGCAATGAACCTGCCCTGTCACCGGTTAAAGTGACTTCAAACGATGGCTTGCGATTAAGACGGAATGGAGACGTC
The DNA here is from genome assembly GCA_949802685.1 of Dicyrtomina minuta. Classification (NCBI taxonomy): domain Eukaryota; kingdom Metazoa; phylum Arthropoda; class Collembola; order Symphypleona; family Dicyrtomidae; genus Dicyrtomina; species Dicyrtomina minuta. The sequence continues at coordinate 7,552,754 of OX461811.1, forward strand.
ATGTTGAAAATGGTGAATTCTTAAAATAGTTCAAAAAAACCAAATACAAAATATCCCGAAGATCCACACGATAATTTCTTAAAAGCGAATAACTTCATTTTTTACAACGCACACATTAGAAACTGGAGTCCTGCTTACATGCATTCTTTAACGATCAGATTTCAATAGGCAACAGGTGCATTTTGAAAAAAAGATTTAAATGTCCTCTAAATCGTAAACTAAAATCAAAAAAGATGAAAGTCAGGAAAACTGAATTTATGTCTTTATGAAACTATTCACACGATGGTTTAAATACATTTTTTTAAACCATTTTCTTGTAAATATTATTAATAAAAATCTTCATCGACGCAATCTTAGCAGATGAATTTTATTCAACACGCTTTTCTTAAAGCAATTAGGTAACACATTACATTTCAAATGTAAAATTTAGTATTTCAATCTTCAATGTTAAAAAAATTAAAAGACTAAAACCACTACAGCAACTGTCAAATAATTAAACTTTGTTGCATTTACATTTGAAGGACACATGTGTCCTTCAAGTACCATTCGATGAGATTGTCTCCTCCAAAAATAAAAACTTGGTCGTTGAGGGCAACGCATCCTGCAGAGACACGTGGGGATGGAGCCTTTCCATGCGGAGTCACCTCTTTCCACTCAGAAGTTTCTGCAAAAAAATTGAAATTGAATCGAAAGTTAAAATTTAAAAAAACCTTTTCACCTTTTCCCCAATTTTCAAATCTACTGAACTGAAAAACGTTGACGGTCACTCAAATTTGACATAATTATTTGTTTTCGTTTTTTTAAATTCAATTTAAGTGATTTAGAAATTTTTGTATCTTTTTTCACTAATTTCATGTATTTTTCAACGTTTCCAGCATCCGTCAACAATTTTAAGTTAATTACATCTACAAAATACGCGCTTTAAATATTTGAATTCCAACTCCGAACAAATCAATGCGCGCAGAACGCAAAAACGAAATTAAGGACAATTTGATCGGTGAAGCAAAATGGGTTGCTTTCTGTGAAAATAGAAATAAAAACAAAAATGGACAAAACTGCACCTGGATCAAAGCAGAACACGTCGTTCAAATATTTTTCGTTTTCATTCCATCCCCCGAAGATGTACATCCTCCCATTGTGCACAACTAAACAAAAAAAAAGAGAAAGAAGAAAATTAAAACTAAAATTTGATGATTTAATCGAAATGAATGGAAAGAGTTGAGCGAGACTTTGGCGTCAAAATTACAAAATTTCAAATGCTAAACACAATTTGTATTTGTTTTTACAAGCACAATGACTCATTCGATTCGATGGCGGAGCTCCACGTGCTTCCACTGCAGTCCACGTTTTGTTGTTAATGTCAAAGGAATAAAGCGTGTTCACTACTTTTCTCTCCTTAGAATCCCGTCCACCAAAAATGAAGATGAATCTGTCGTCGTGAACTGCCGCTGAGTGACTCCTACGAATTGATGGAGGAATTCCCTGAAAACAGTTTTAGAACAAAATAGAAATAATTTTGGGAGATGATACAATCCTTCGTTGAGACGTGAAATAAATTTAAAAGAAAACAAATTTCTGACTTTCGTTTCAATTGTTGACCAACGAAAAGATTCCAAATCCAAAGAATGCAAATCATTCGTCTCTTCCTCTCCAATTCCACCGTAGACGAACATTTCATTTCTGAGCACCACAGCAGAGTGATGCCAACGAGGTCCTGCAACACTTCCAGTGACTTTCGGTTTGTCCCACTTTAGCGTCTTCGTGTTCAATCGATACGTCGAGTTTGACCAGTTTCCTTTCTTTTTATCACAACCACCAAAAATGAGTACAAATTCTTTGTGGGCCACTGCTGTGTGACCGTGCCTTTGATTTGGATTCATTTCACTGTTTTCAATTGACAACTTTTTCCACTTCTTTTCCAGTTCGTTGACATTTAACACAAACACATCCATGGGACCATAAGGCGAATAACTTGGGTGACCATCTTCATGAGCTCCACCGAAGGAGTAAATTGCGCTGTCAATAGCCACCGCTGCATGTTCATTTCTTGGGGGAAATCCATAGATTTTCTTTTCCCAGCGAATCTGCAAATAATTCACATTTTTAAATGAAAATGAACTTTTGTAATTCGTATATTTTATCCTTTTACCGTTTTCGAAAGTGGTGCTGCTGCTGCTGGAAGTGGAAGAGAAGAAGCAGATTCCAAAGACTGCGGCCTTGACTGCGTCTACAAAAGAATTCGTTCAAAATTAAATATTCATTTTTATCTTATAATTCGCCTTTTATTTCGCTATGCGTTTAAAATGTGATTCCATTTATTTCACACAATTCTGTTTGTACATTACAAGGCACCTGCATAATTTAAGCTCAAAGAGAGCATTTTAGTTTGCAGAAAAACTAGTGTCTAAAACAGAACTTAAAAGCTGTACATCTGTGCCCCATGCCCATGTAAATACCAACTTCAACACAAAATAAATACGACTTACTTTTCGACTGTCATCAATGACGATCATATTTTTTGCGCTTTCTAATCCCCGAGTCAAACAGAGTCTTGAAATTCTCGGGGGAATTAGGCGCTCGCTGTTACTGGTCACCGACTTCCGTTTAGACTCCAATGTTTGTACTCTGTTCCTTGGTGTGGTTTTAAATGGAAGCTTTTTCGAGTCGAATTTCATTCTTTTTTGGCTACAACAACAAAACAATGAAGATAAAAACTTAATTACAGATCACAGCATCAGTGGAGTCTGTTTTTATTTCGCAAATATGTTTTCTGATTACGTTTTGTTTCCCGTTGATCCGATAAATCCGTAAATTCCAAGACTTTCCTCTGCTGTCAAAACATCTTTTGATTCCCGTGCTTCCGTAAACTCAGCACAGGTCATGATGGGAAAACGAATTTCGAACAAACAATCGCCAAGAACTTCTCGAAGTTGCTCTTTGGTTGGCCGCGCTTCCATTTGGGTACACTGGAAGTCCGCCCATCTACAAAAACGAGTCCCGAAACATAAACTTACATTTAGGGATTTAATCACTTTTCATAGGCTGATGGAGATGAAAATATGCGATGTTTTGACAAAATTTAAGATTTATTTATAAATTGGGACTGCAGTTATACTACACAGCACCTCAATGCAGCGTAAAACACGTCAAGTTCATTGATTTTAATGTCTTCGCTGCCGAGAACAAACTTCAGGTTCGCCTGAGAGAGTTGCAGGAAATCGTCAGTGTCTTTGTATTCGCCGAAGGATCTGAAAGCAAACAAGTATAATTAAACGATACATTTAAAAATATTTCTAATAACACCCAGGGTCTCAAATAACTGAATTAAATGGGGGAAAATATGTTTTTGAACACTTTTATGCTTCAATTTAAAAAAGAATGGATAACTGAACATTGTTGAGGATGTTGAAATGCCAATTTACTGGAATAATGGTTGACTTAACAAAAATAATTTAACTTTTAGTTATCTCCGCATTTGGGGGTCAAAGATTTGTGTTAGCACTTTTGTTGCTTCTATTTGTATTTCTAGTCACTAACATGCTATTCAAATCAGCAGGATTTAATCCCTTAGAGATCGTCCACAAATGACGTTATTGGTAGGGTCAATAGTTCTAGGTACTTAGCTACATCTTATACTCAAGGTAGCCATTTACACTACAGCGGATGAAATGATGACATGCGGGTCTTAGGGTATTACAAAATATAGATTTTTTGGTGACCTCAAGTTTGGCCAATCGCGTTACTAAAAATAATAATGATTGCTCACTTACTGCAAAAAGATCGTAGCTAATATTTTTAAATTCTCCTCAGCCTCTTTCATCTCAAAGCGTCGGCAAATGGAGAGCAGACTCAAAATTTGGTTAAGTGGGAGATTCAATGCCTTTAGACTGTCGAAGGACCACGTGTCCAGAGATGTCAGCTAAAAATTAAATACAAATAAAGTTAATAAATTGTTTCTAAGTCAGCGAGGTGCCAAGTTTTTAAAATAATAATTTTAATACAATGTTCGGTTATCATTAATAGTAATATTAGAAAATTGTGACAACAGTGGATGACCTACTTTGACAAACAGTTGAAATGCGACGGGATCAAAATCAGGAAGTGGGATTCCGTCGCCTTCTTTTACCACAGCAACTTCCCACTTCTCCTCGAATTGCTTCTCCAAAAAAGTTGACGATGCTTTTAAAATGACCTTCAGTGCCCGCACAATTTTTTTCTCCTTCCCCACGCAGAAGGCCACGTAATTTTCTTCTTTTCGTTCTAACAGATCCCGGATTTTCTCCAGCAACGGTTTTCCGACAACACTGGAATCTGCCATAGTTACTTGCAGTATTGCGATGCACCATACACCATCAACGAAGACTGGGAAGGCAAATAATTGTGAATAAATGATATGAATTAAGCCTTATCTGATTTCACTAATTAGAGCGTGCCTATAGGCACGCGCTATATATAAAACATAGATGTTTTATATGTTTTACATATCAGTCAGTGGGCGTTGTCCAGTATTAAATTCTCAGTATTTATATCTAAAAGCTAAAAAATTACAAAGTTTTTCCTTATAAATACACAGTATTTACATTTAAATACTCAGTAATTAGACATATAATTCTCAATCCGTTCAAATCAGCAGACCAATCAGGGAGCTGACTGTCAGCGTTAACGTTTTATGAAAATCTAGTCCCCAAACCATCATCGTTCATGTATCTGTAGATGTAACTTTTCAGTCGTAGTTGAAGTACTAAAAAACTTAAATTAAATAATGTCCACTTAGTCCACTGACTCTATATCGTCAGCAAAGGATTCAATCCGTTTCCTTCTATTCTTTGCGAGAAACAAAACCGTGTCTATCCACTTTTCTCTAACAGCAAAACCGTTTCCTTTCTCCTTCCTTATCAATATGGATGGAAGAAATCGGTTTTGCTTTTAGAGGAAATTGCAAGGACATGCAACATGGATTTGCTTCTAGCGAAAGATGAAAGGACGAAGATTCGATCTTTTACCGACGATATATACTACATCTATACCTAACTAACCCCCATTGCCATTTCTATGGTTTTTTAATAACGTTTAACTTTTGGCAACTAGCAACTAGAATAAAATAATAACACAGTTGGAACTTGGAACAAAATCGTCAAATAATATTAATATAATACAAAAATAATTACAAAATGTTTTAGCTACGGAATTGACAGACCTATCCTGATTCTCCTAACATTGTGATTTATTCAGCCAAACATAACAAATAATTGCACTATTCACACTGATGAGGATTGAGTATATCTAATATTCCGTACTTTACCTGTTAATAATTCCTGTAAAATCAAATTAAAAATATTAACTGGCTCCGTTTAGATTTAGCAGACGGCAGACGGACTAAAACACTACCGTCACTGTTAATGGTGAGTTGACTGTCCAGTTTGAGTAATGCTTAATTTGTTCTTTTAACTCCCACCCAGTGCACTTAACACACTAATCAATAAATTTTAATTGGTTAGTTTAGGATTTATTAAATAATTCTTCAACTCAGACTCAGACTGCATTGACTCTGGAACTTTTAAAAGAACCTAAAAGTTTTGAATCACGAGCCATTTAGTTTTGTTTAGCACGTGGCTTTCCTCGTTGGGTTCTATTTAAATTAAAAGCACAGCCAATGAGCGAAATGAAAATAATGCGAAGTTCCTTCGTTTAGTTCAATGTTGTGTTAAAGAGCGAAGGAAAAGAAAAGACGAAATAAATCTGATTCAGCATAAGTTAATTTAAATGTCATTTCTGGTATCAAAGATATTTTAGGATCGTCCACCAGTAACGCCCAAAAATCCCCATTTTTAGTACCCTATGCAATGCCACTGTCATCAGCTTCATCATTGCGTACACGGCAATCTTCAGTATGTGATCAATGTGATGCCATTACTACTTGACTAGACCCACTGACCCTATCGATGACCTCATTTATGGACGATCCCTAAAGGTTGTTTACTAAAGCTTATTAATTAGTGATCGAAATGGTCTGGTCTGGTCCGACATCACCGGACCAGACCATATGGTCTGGTCCGAAGGCCAGACTATAGACCAGACCAGACCAGACCAGACCACTTCGGACCAGTAAATCTCGAATCAAAATTTTTCTGAGAAATTTCGCCCAAAATTTTGCTCAGGATTTCTCAAAAAATAAATATCACTCATTTAAAAGAATTGATTTTAAATGTAATACATAAATACATATTATGTACATATTTAATTCAACAAAAAAGAGCAGAAAACAAAATTATACCGCCGAATTTCCTTAAAAATTCTGCATATGGTCGGACCAGTAAATTCTGGTCTGGTCTGGTCCGAAAAAGTCTGGTCTGGTCCGCAATCCTCGGACCAGACCAGACCAGACCAGATTTTACTGGTCCGGACCAGACCATTTCGACTATTATTAATTTTACTGTGCAGAAAGAACATAAATGTGGCAGAATAAACAGAGACATGAAAACAAAGAAGTGACGTCAATAACTTATGCGATGACACGAAACACCCTAATTTGACTGAATACATCAGTAGCTACCGCTATAAGAACAAGAATGGTAGCAATATGTATGTAAGTAGGTACATGTAATGTAATGTAATGTAATGGCTTTATTGTCACAAACACAAAGTGAAAATACACTTATTTCCAGGAATAGACATTAATTACTAATTACTAAATAAACTATTCTATAGATATATAAATAAAACGAAAGACCATTTATGTATAGGTGCAAAAACACGATTAATTATAAGCACTCTGACATTGTTGTTGAAAATGAAAACACAGTAAAGTAGTTGTTAAAGCTTAGGATATCATAAAGCATATGTTGTAGCACAAGATACAGTTTCTAGCTTAAAGCATGTATAAGGCACATGCCCGTACACATAATTCAATATATTATACAGATTAATATACATTGTTACGATAAGTTATACATAAATATCATTTCGCTTACTAAGTATCCACTTACCAAGCTCAAACTGAAAATCTTTATGCAAATCTTGCTTAATAATATTTACTGGCAGACTATTCCAAAGTATAACAGCTCTGTATTGAAATGATTTACGAAAAAATGTGGATCTCCTTAAGACATAGTAAGACAGTCGGTCACTTTTGCTTGTGAAAATACTTGTGAACGGTAGTCACTTATTTTTTAAAAAACTAAAAATTTTGAGCCTTGAGTGAGCCCGATAAAAAAAGTGCCGTTCGAGTTCGTTCGTTTTTTAAGTCCATAAGGAGCCCATGGGCCTCACAGTGAGTCCGACGAAAAATTTCCACCTCTTTCCCTCAGAAATGAGCCGACCCCTCAGATACTAAGAGTAATTTGTACCTACTACTACCTACCTATAAAAAATGTATAATAAAATAAAACAGTATTAATATTCCATTGTGTGAACGGAATCAACACCAAAACTGAATGATAAATTACAAATTAAACATTTTGATTTATTTTATTTTTTTATTTAGTACAATTAATTAAATTATATTAGATAATATGAATAACAAAAAACATTTAAATGTTATAAAATGTCAAGCAAATAAGTAAAATCTTGACTTTTAATGAAATACAATTATTTGTAAAATGTAAATATAAATAATTATATTATAAAATATATTACACAAAATACATAACTCGAAAATATTGACAAGTAGTGCAGATAAATTTATTAATTGTAAATATAAATAATTATAGTATAAAATATGTTACACAAAATACATAACTCGAAAATATTTACAAGAAGTGCAGATACATTTATTAATTGTAAATATAAATAATTATAGTATACAATATATTACACAAAATAAATAACTCGAAAATATTTACAAGTAGTGCAGATACATTTATAACTATTTACAGTACTAAATCAGTCCAGAATTAATTTTTTCTGTGACTAATGCTTTTTCAAGCCTCCCTGTGCCCGTCTTCGTTTTAACCTCTCATTACTTTGAGTTTCAGCTCTCTGGTAGGACTGGTATGACTCTGAGTCATCTGAGTCTAAGTCTTAATCAGACTCAGACCCAAAACCGAAATCTAAATCATAATTATAACTGTCCCTGGAATAATTGTGGCTGTGCAAGCCAGTCTTAGTCTTAGTGTGCGTGGTGTTTACACTAGTGTAGCTATCTAAGCCATCGCCATCGTCAGAAATGTCAGAATTCATGTCGTCGTCTTCCTCTTGAAGCACATGAGTAAACCAGTGTCGACGCAGAGACTGTGCGTGCTTAACAGCACACATACAACCTTCAACTTTACACAAATAAAAACCTTGTTTCGTATAATCAAACTGTTTTCGGATAATTTGCATTGGTATTTTTTTATTTTTAGTTGCGTATTTTCTGACTAAATCAGAATATTTTTTTAATTTGATACTTTTTTTACGTGGACCATCAGGACCATTTAAGTTGCTTATAGGATTAAGGTCAAGGCCAAGGTCAGTTTCAGTAACTTTTGTGTTATCTTTTGGTTTGCCTGAATCGTCTGAATATAATTTGTTGCTGAGTGCCGTCAGATTTCTGCTAGAACACTGTTTTTCAAATTTACAGATCTCTGTTTGTGGTACTTTCGACGTTTTCAAAGATTTAGTTTTAGTTTGCTTTCTAGGTCGACCAGGACCTCTTCGCTTCAGTGAAAATAACACTTGGGATGACTCAACGGGCATTGTTGAGTTTATGTGCGTCGGTGTCGGTGTCGGTGTTGATGAATCTTGTAAATGCACTACCATGGTGTGTGAACGTGAATGTGAATCATCTTGAGTTTCAGTTTTGTCAATGACAACAGGTTCTTTGGGGGTCAAAAAAGGATTAAATCGTGCTCTACGAACAATAAAAAAGTTGAAGTTCGAATTAATGTCATTGTCATTACAAGGTATTAACGGTGAGATCACTGTATTGGACAATGTTGGTGTCGGTGTCGGTGACGTGTTGTTGCTGTTGATATAAGTTGGCAAAGTTGGTGATGGTTCTGACTCTGATTTTTCTAATAACTCGTTTTCTTGAATTTCACTGTCACCATGAGGGTTAGCAACAAGTAGGTTACAATTTTCTGCATTGTTAGCAATTATATTAATTCGTGAGGGTCCTTGATCTGATTGTGATGTAGCTTCCTTAGCAGATATAGGCAAAGGCACAGGTTGTACTCCGCAGCCACTCTTGCCCGTGCAATTAACACACTTAGACACGTAAATATTTACTGTGCTGTTCTGCCCTATTGTAAATAATCCAGCCCCCAATTCTATAAAAACGAAACAAAAAAATACATTATTGTTTAAGTTACATATTTAATTATAATATTATTCAGTTATTATTTATACTAAAAATAACATAACTGAAACTAAAACTAAATACATATGTTAAATAGCAATAACCAGTAATTAGGTGAGACTGCATTGTGGAGCATCAAAGCATGTATAGCAGATAGCTGCATGTAGCATGTAGCTACTTTTTTTGCTTAACACATAATAATGTTTAATGTTATAATATACAATTATAAACTTACCTTGCAAATAATTAGCACCAGCACCGCAACTTGTACTTGACGATACCGCATTTATGCCTGGAAGTTTCATTTCGAGCTGAACGTCTGCACTATTATTAGTTGTTGACAAAATACTTATGTTTGCTGAAAATTTTGGTTTTGGTTCGTGTTGCAACTTGGTAGCAGAACCTGTGGCTGAAGTTGCAGATCTGTCAACTGATGCTGAAGTCAAAAAACTATTCGAGGTAGGAGTAGGAGTAGACGTCTGTAATTCGATAGGCTTCAAAATACTGGTTTTTGTTGTTGTGGATGGGTCAGAAAAAGCTGAACTAACTTCGTTAATTTTGCTTGCTTCCTGTAGAGACACCGACAGGGATTTTTGACTTCCGTTGTGGGCAATAATGCTCATGTTTGTTGCATTATTAACTAAATTGCGTCGAGCACCAAACATTGAGCTCGTTTTATCACTTTCATAAAATTTCAGACCAATAATCCTGCTTTTCGTACTTCTGGTAGTCATACTTCCACTGTTATTATCTTCAGATGAAAATATAAAATCAATTTTTTTGCTATTAATATATTCGGCTTCATTATCAATATTGTCAAACCCCCGAATCCCGCCAGGTATAATATCTGAACTGCTAGATAGATCTAAATCTAGCCCTGTGATTGCAGAAACGTCCAAAATATCTGAACTGTCTAAAGTATTGTTAAAAATGTAATCCGGATCAGACATTTAATTAGTAGTTAAAATTTACCTAAAATAACACAATTATTTTTATTTTAAAATAGTTGAGTGTCACGGTCTCACGGTTCACAATAGTTCACATCAGCTCAAGTTTCAACACCATTTGCCATTTACGCTGCTTACACACCACAATCACAAGCCACTGCTTCAATTTAAATATTACTAGCAGTACAGTAACCGTCACCAGTGCCAGTGCCAGTGCCAGTGCCAGGTGCCAGTGCCAGTACCAATTGCAGTTTTCAGTTTGCAGTACTCGATATTTTTTTGGAAGACAGTACTGAGTCCAAAATGAGCCAGACGGTCACTTTTGAATGAGTCGGACTCAATACCCTACTACGGAAACGAAAAACCCATGAGCCCTCAATATGGGCTCATGGCATGAGTCCAAATGAGTCCAGAGGAAAATTGAGTGAACCTGGGTAGAGCCCAACATTTTTTGGTTTTGTCGACCGGGAGGCCGGTCGTGAACGAAAACAGCCAGGTCACTTGTGTTTTGTCTTACTATGCCTTAAGACTTTAAGTTTGAAATTGTTACGCAAATTGAGCCCTTCTCTGGATTCACAAACTTGAGTAATGCAGTCGAGTTTATCTTTTTGTTTCACTAAAGTACGAGTCATGGAAAGAGTAATGTAAACAATTCGCTCATTAATTGTAAATATACTAAACATTTCATAGAGTCGGGACATGTCAATACGTTTGCTAGGCTTATTTTTAGGAAAACCAAGTTGTTTTTTCAACATTAAATTAAAATAATACCCTTTAATGCTCAAGCACTTAAGGACGTGATCCATTATGTTTTGACATTTGTCTAGTATAGCATTAGACACAGCAGCTGAAACAGTCAGACCGTAGTCAATTTCAGAGAACACTAACGATTTAAATACTATAGACATTATGTTAGGCGGTATAAATCTTTTGTATTTTAACAAACGAGCACATTTATATACAAGCTTACCGAGTACATAACTATAGTGATAGTCAAATTTTAGTTCACTGTCAAAAAATATTCCTAGGTACTTAAACTTATTAACTTTACAAATTTTATTATTGTTACATTCTATAGAATTAAATTTACATTCAAGTTTACGGCGAGAATTATAAAAATCCATAAAAACCGTTTTGAGGAAGTTCATATTCATATTATTATTAAGACACCATTGGTTAATATTATTAGTCATAGTGCAAAGGTCATTTTTGACTGCCGTAGAGCCTGCGTTGGCACACAATGACCCAACATCATCTGCGTATAACGACGGTGACTTTAAAATATCACAAATATCGTCGAAAAATAAAATAAATAAGACTGGCCCCAGTACACTTCCCTGAGGTACTCCAATATTCAGCTCATATTTTTGCCACGTAAACGTACCTAGCTTAATCCGAAAGGAACGATCCGTTAGGTAGCTACATAAAATTTTAATAAGATAGTTTGGAAGACGGTATTTACTTACTAACTTATAAAGTAATTTAACATAATGAACGGAGTCAAAAGCTTTTTTAAGGTCAACGAAAAGAACAGCTGTATATTGTTTTTTTTCAATTGCCTCGTAAATTTGCTGGGACAAATGAATCAATGCATGCGTAGTAGATTTTTGCTTACGAAAGCCAAATTGGTATTTTGACAGAAGCTGATATCTTTCAACATAATTAGTAATGCGACTAGATATTACCGATTCAAATAACTTAGACAAAAACGATAAAATTGAAATATGAAGCAGCTAGTAGTTTACTTTGTTTAGGCTTTAATATGGGAGTGATCATTGCTTCTTTCCATTCTGATGGAAACTCACCAGTTTGCAGTGCATAATTAAATATATCAGCAATGACAGAAGAAAAGTTGGATGCGAAAAGTTTTATTATTTTCAGGGGTATGTTTTTTAGTCCAGAACCTGAGTTTCCTTTAGTAGATTTTATAACAGATACTATTTCTTCGCTAGTTACATTCACAATCCCAGTGTCACCATCATTACTAAGAGTTTTAACAAAATCACAAAGTTCAGATTTGTTGTTATTGTTAGTCAGAACAAAAGCACTCGCTAGGGCATCACAAATTTTCGTAGGTGACGATATTATAATATTATCATTTTTAAGTTCAGTAATTTTTGTTGACTGAATATTATCTCCGATTAGTAATTTAAATGTGTCCCATGAATTCTTGGAAGTTCTACATTTCTCAAATTCAAGTTTAAAATATTTAAGTTTGGTTCTACGAATAACCAAAGTAACTTTGTTTTGAAATTGCTTATACACTAATAGGTCTGACTCAGCCTTACTACGGCAATAGACTTTTCTAAGGTGATTTTTTCTATGAATTATTTTTTTAATCTCCGCAGTTAGCCATTTTGCTGGACCAGACTTAATGGTACGACATATAACTGGTAACTTGCGTTCTAAGATGCAATGCGTTAGCGATTCAAAAACATGTATTCTATCATTAACATTGTCAAAACTATTAATAATAATCCAGCGTGTATTTTTTAGCTCAGTTTCAAATTCCTTCATATTTAGCTGCTGGTAGTTTCTAGTTTTGATAACAACTGGAGCTGAATTACAAACAACTTTCTTACGTACTACGTATACTATATCATGGTCAGAGAGACCGCATTCAAGAACATTTGCATCTCTATCATGCGTAGTTAAATTAGTATAGATATGGTCTATAAGAGTTCTAGAAGTTCGAGAGATTCTTGTTGGTGATTTAATTAGCTGGGGTAAGTTCAGACCATTTATAAAGAATTGTAATGACTTGGATTCAGGAGTGCATGCAAGCAGGTCTACATTTATATCTCCAAGTAGGAACAATTCTCCACTAATATTGCTGCTATACCTAGAAATTGTAGTTACATCCTCGTACAATGCATCATTTCTATCAAGATATTTGGGAGGCCTGTACAGGCTAGAGACTATTATAGTTTTAGTTTTAGGAAGTGAAATAGTTACAGTTAACGACTCAGTAGATACATTCAGATCTTCAACTAAATTTACATTAAGATTATTCTTTACATAAGTCACTAACCCACCACCTAGCTTGCTTGCCCTATCCTTCCTAAACACAATGTATCCATCAATAGTAATTTCACCATCCTCAATATTAGCGTTCAGCCAAGTTTCTGATATGCACATAACATCAACCTGATAGTGGAACATTAATACCGATAATTCATCCTTTTTAAGACGCAGACTACAAATATTAAGATGCATAATAAGTAGTCCTTTAGGTAAATCTAGCATTTCAAATGAGTTTGACAAGGGATCAAAGCTATGTGAAGAGACAAAGAACGAGTCATTATTGCTACCTAATGTCGCCAGAAAGGAGTCAGGTTCAGTTAAAGTAGGCAGGGAGGGTACACTACATGCATTACACTTCCAAGTGCAAGAGTTAATAAGGTTTTTAAACTGAGTATATATGCCTTTCTACTACCCGTTGACTGTAAATATGTCCTTAGTTCCTCAGATTCCAGTCCTTTTGATTGAACTCAACTCATTTTAGTAGCATCTGTACTAGGAAAGCAATTAATTAACATAATACATTTTTAATGTAATAAATAAAAGGCTGTTCTTTGATAAGTGATGGCCAGGGCGGTAAGTGATGTCCATTTCGGTAAGTGATGTCCAACTTCGGTAAGTGATGTCCAACTTCGGTAAGTGATGTCCAACTTCGGTAAGTGATGTCCAAAAAAAATTTTTTTTATTTGAAGTGCAATGAATATAAATCGACGAGAAATGAATAAATCAACTAATAAAGAGTATCAGAGAACTTGCGGCGATGTATTATGTTGTGTTATGTTATGATGTATGTTAGTATAATGACGATGCTGAGAATTGATACTTTTATTTCAAGACCACGAGGAAGGGTAGCAGAATGGCAGTTTTTATTCTGTATTTAATGTATACAATATAACAACAACGAAATTATGTAAATAGGTAAAAATAAATACAATAATAATATATATAATAAAATATATATATATATATTTATATATATTTGTATAAATATATTTATAATAAAACAATCAACAGTTGACCTTTATTTTCGCTTTGAAGCTCATGGCTTTTAGTTATTTCAGGATTACTGTTGCGTGTTGCGGCTACATATTCGCTTGTGGCTACCTATCGAAGTTTGTTATATTTATGGTTAGGTTAGGTTTTGGGGGGGGGAGGGGGGGGTGGGGTAGGAAGAACTGACTGGAAACGGTTAGGTTATATTTTACCCTCGGCCGCCGGAGGCGGCCCCGCTGAAGGCGGGAGGGGAAAATATAACCTATCCGTTTTCAGGCAGCTTTAGGAGCCTGGTTTAGACGATGAAACGACATGAAATACTTTTTTGCGGTAGATTTATTCATTTCTCGTCGATTTATATTCATTTCACTTCAAATAAAAAAAATTTTTGGACATCACTTACCGAAGTTGGACATCACTTACCGAAATGGACATCACTTACCAAAGAAACCCCAAATAAAATTGATTACACAATCTTAAGACAGTGGCTGTAGTCCTACTTCACTTCTGGTCAATAAAACGAGAGACGACGCTCAATGTGGAATTAGTCATTTTAGTGAAAAGCTTCATTTTAGATTTAAGTAAAGCAGGTCGCAAACATTACGTAACGCAGACAGGGGTAGTGGTAGTGGGTAGGTCAATGCCAGCCATTTTTTCTTATGCTTTAACATGACGTTATTTAACAGATGTATTTGGGTAGCGGGTGGGCCAAAATTAGACCTTTTTTCGTTACGGAAACTTGAGCAGCCCCTACATGCACTAGTCCAGAGAGCAGGTGACAATTTCATCTACCGTATATCCTTAAATAGTACGCTTCGGGTATTATTCAAGCTCGAGCTTCTTACACCCGCTCACAATTAAAGACCCACGCATTGATGAAGTGTGAAAAGATGTTGCTTAACCAGTGCAATATTTAATATGGGACACCTACCCTTCGCCTACTATTTGAGAACTGCGTAGTATTGGAAGATACACGGTAGTTAATTTAATTTCTCAATTTACCCCTGCAAAGTATTTATGGTAACAAGGGCTTACGCCCTTGTTTCATGGCGGCCTTAACAGCAAAATTAGGCATTTTGAATTTGCCGCCCAATTTTAGATTCAATTTACAGGTTTTAAATTAAGGGAAGCAATTAGGCCGCACAATGTGTTGTTGGTTATGTTATTCATAATTAATTTCTGTAATGCAACCAAAAATTCAAAATTCCAATTTTTGAATTTCCCGCTAAAACATTAAATATTGTATTAAATGAATATTTCGACCGGTAACTCAATGAAATTACACTTAAATGGTATACCATTGGAACGGTAACAATTAGGCGAATCTAAATAACTTAAAGTGGACGAACGCGTGTTATCAAATTTTAAATGGTTTGAAAAAAACATAATTGAAAATTTAAAAAATTTAACGGATTTTGTCATGTGATATATCAATAAAAAGCTCTTGCAAAATAAGCAGACACCATTTTTTTGTTTTGAGTTTGTGGCCCATACAACCTGTTTTATGTGAAATTGAAAAATTAAAAGACCGTTGTCATGGAAACTGTTAGTTATAATAGAGGCGCATTATGTTATTTGAATTCTATTCGTGATTACCTTTCGAATGATATATGGCACGATGAAATTGGTCCAGTATTGCCAAATTTTCAAAATTCCCGTAAATTATGTAGAATGTAGGTAATTATTACCATTCAAGACATTTATTTTTGTGTTTGAGCTGTTCCAAGTGCAAATGTGTGGCAATATAAAACTAAAATAATACTGGATTTATTATGTCCGTTGCGCTTCGGTAATTTGGAAGTTTGGACTTTGTGCCAGCAGTTCAATGTGTGACATTGTAATATTACGTACCGTAAAGCTCTAAATTAAAGCCGGTCTTCCAATGGAGGCCTCCAATATTATATAATTTATGTCTTTCCTATTAGAAGAAATGCTTTTATAATCAGCTCAAACATTGTACTTTCAGGGTTTATTTAAATGCAGGGTAATTCAGTTGTGTTGTTCCAAGGTGTAGAATAGGTAGTTCAATTTTATTTGAATATGATTTCAGCTAATTGGTTGCTATCCTAGTCCATGTGAAATAAAGTGCCTCATCTCTCCTGCAGGACTAGCAGGTAAAATTTTAATAATAATATTATTAACCGTAACCAAATATTACTTTGAAGTAAGATTTTTTAAAACCAGGCGCCTCGTTGATTTAAAAGGGAAATGATTACCACATGAATGTAATATTTGAATATTTCTTTGTTAGTTTTGTTTTACTTTTCAATTTGCAGCTCACATCTCTTGACACGTGGTCGCTAAATATTCTGAAGACATCAACATAAAAACGGTGGAATCAAAAGATATTGTTACTGCAGACTGCAGAGGAAGCCCTTGGAATTTACAGATTTATCGAATTAGAGGCCACTCACGATCAAAGTAATTACAAAACATGAAAGTAAAATTTAAAGCGTAATCAACTGATATTGTAATTAGGCGTGTTAAAATACATAAATTCGTAATTTATTTTTTGCTATCAAAAAGGTTTGAATTCACAGGGAAGATGCTTCCGTTTAAAACTGTACCAAGGAAGCAAGTTCTAACAATTGAGCCGAAACCGAATTCGGAGACTGATTCCAGCGGAGCTCTGGTGCCGCGAGGAATGTCAACACTTTCATTGACTCGACACTCACGAGTCCTAGAAAATCCTGTGTTTGTCTGTGATGACAGGAAAAATTTAGAGTTGTAAGCTTTCTGTCCATTTTCTATAGTAGTGGCCAAGTATGTATTTTAATGGATTTATGACGAAAGCACCATTGAATTAGTCATTAAATTAGCTGTAGATTGTTTCATTTGCAATTCTATTCGATATGGTTTTGATATTCTTGTGTTTGGTCAGTATTTTAGCAATAATTGTGAAAAGAAAATCAGTTTATGAACTTAGCTTCTTGGGTCCAATTAAAAATGACGGACTCTACGACGTCAAAGTGCAAATTGAAGGACGGGGTGAATTTAAATACGACAGTGGACATGTGCTTTCTCTCGGGTTTGATATACGTACGTAAGGGATTATCCACAAATATTGTCATCGGCAGGGTTAATGGGTCTACTTGCCCACTCATGTCATCTCATGTTAAACGATATCCGTTTACTCAAAGGTTAAGCTGCTGAGAGGGGAGTCATGAAATTTAGGGTCCTGAAAATGATGACTTTGGGATGTGCCCAGCACATCCAAGCACCACACAGGAAACACTATAATTATATGAAAGGCAACCTTCAATATAAAGGAGAAATACGACGTAGAAAATATACGGCGTAGATTGGTACAAGGATGGAAAAGGCGTATGTATCTTATGTTGTAAATGTGTATTGGAAAACAAATAAATAGCAGACAAAATGTGAGCCTCAGTGGACTCGTGTTACTGAGGTGAAACAACCAAATACTGAAACTCTCTTCATTTATTTCAAGCTGAAGCCAACGAGCTCAGATTGCCCACATTCCATATAGTATAATATACCCCATATAAGTTATACCTATACTTGTAGTTAGAAGTGACGAAGTGCATCGAGCAGTGAGAAGGCAAACGAGGAACTGGTAGTCTTCAACGCCAGAAGCCAAGTAACACACTTGGAGCGAGGCGGTAACGGTACTGACGGCAGAAGAAGAGCGAGAGAGAAGCTGAAGGAAGTCGTTAGCCCATAGTCACTAGTGCATACGAACTGCATCTCATCCCATTCCACGGTGTTCTAGTTGCACTTACCGAGAAGTGCGGCAGAACATATTTGGGGGCTTCACCGGTTTTAAATTCCAGGAACTCTGGAACCTACACACCCGGAAAATCAACCCTTAAGAATAGACGCAAAAGAGCCACGGACAAGTCAAAATACCCAGTAACCAAAAAATCAAACATCATCATTTACTAAGGAAATCTCAAGACACCTACAAGGTATAGACAATACTTTTATTACATCCTCACTACAGAGAAATTTTGGTAGGCTCCGGATACTATAATAGAATTTTTGTTTTCCTCCCAAAAATCAAAATATTAGTAAGACTACTGGCCAGGGTTTTATTAAGTAACTATTATAACTATCTCAACCTACCCCCAGTATCACGAGATTCTCCCACTCAAAACCCACGAAGCTAATGAAAATCATATTCAACACCACAGAGATCATTTCCGTACAAACTTTAAAAATATTATTCCAAGTCTCAATGCACCCCCATGAGTAATTTAGGTCCGCCAGCAGGCGACTCCGATAAACGAAAAGTCATACCCACTCAAAAATCCCTACAGTATCAACAAGAATTAGAGGCACAAAGAGCAAAAGACAAACAAAGACAAGAGAAAAAAGAACAAAGAGACCAAAACACAAAACTACAGCTAGACCTACAAAAAGCCCAACAAGAAAGGGAAAAGCAAAAATCAGCATCTAAACCAGATCAACAACAATCTAAAACAACACCAGGCGAGTCGACTCCAGGATCATTGTTAGGTCAATTCACACAATTTTTCAAACCATCTGCGCCATCCGCATCACAGGTTGCTTCCGAAACTTCCGACGACTCCTCCATTTTTCAGAAAAGTTCTAAAGTTGCACGATCTACAGAAACATCCCCAAACAGCAAAACCCAATCCAAATCCCCAGACATCCTTGATCGACCCAATAACTCTTCAACCTCAAATACCTTACTCAATCTCAATTTTGCCGACAATTTTAGTGACAACTCCGACGACAATTTCAACGACTATTTCGTCGAATCCAAAGGTACTCAAGCAGGTTCTCCTCAACTCACCCCAATCAAGCAAAAGAGACGTCAACCCCGTCCTAACATACTCACACCCCCTCAATTACCAAATTTGATTGCACTACCAAATACTCCACCAACCCCAATCATTGACCATAACGAAAACGACAACGACGAAGAGGTCCTTCAAGCCAACACCATGGCATTCACTTCATTACCCGGACCGACTACATATGACGGCGAATCTCCCAATCTAAATGCTCTCACTGATTTTTTAGCTAAATTCAAAGCCATCGCGAAACAAGCGAAATGGGATGACGCTGACCAAGTTGCCAATGTCAAACTCTATCTTACAGGTAGGGCTCAACATTGGGCCCGCACCGACCCCAGTGCCACATGGGCTCACTTTGAAGCAGCCATAAAAAAAATTCGACAATCAAGCCAAGAATACGCAGACTGCACAAGCACGCCTACATAAACGGAAAAAATTACCAAACGAAGACCTTCAAGATTACTACTACGACGTAATGCAACTACTCACTCAAGCAAAAATCACGGACGAAACCCAACAAGTAAATTACTTAATTAAAGGATTACCACCCCAAACCGCCACAAATTTGTATAACACCAGCCCAGATACACCCCAAAAAGTTTTAGATTTTTTCACGAAACAGGAAACTCTGGCAGCAATTCTAGGCGTTGACAATTTGCAAATCTCCACAATTACCCCACAACAAGACCCCGAAATCACAGGATTAAAACATCACGTAAAAACCTTACAACAAAAACAAAATTACTCAGACCGTAACCCATCATACGTATCGCCCAATTACAAAGGAAATAACCCACGAGGACAAGGTACCACCCAATATAACAACAGACAAACTTTTAACAACGATCGCAGAAACTACAATAATAATCGAGGGAACAACAACAATAATCGAGAAAATTACAATAATAATAGAGGGAACAATAATAGACCATGGACTTCAACGTACACTAATAATGATACAAGAGAAAACGACACACGCCGATACAACAACAATGGAAATTATAATCGCTTCAACAATAACTACCGCGGTCGAGGAAATCAACGATCCAATTACAATTCAAACTGGCGCAACTACAGCCAACCATGGCACAATCAAAATTATTCCAATTTTCAAGGAAATACATATCCCCCACAATATAATTCAACCAGCAGACCACCCCCTCTCCTCCTCACTTATCCACAAAACCAAACTCCAAGATATAGCTACCAACCTCAGAACAATTACGTTCCAAGGCCCACCCAAACATCAAACTACACCAACCGACCCCAAAGTATACAGGCAGTTAATATCGTCGAACTACCTCAACACGAACAACAACAAATCCCCACTCATCCCTATGACAACTCCGGCACCTTACAGCAGTTATTTGAAATACCACAATACGACAACTCGCAGGTTATAAATGAAATATCAGCAACCCCCCACATTCAGAACTTTGGAACAGTACACATAAAAATATACATCCATAATACACCCTTATTGGGGATGGTCGATTCTGGGGCATCATGTAGCGTCATTAAAAAGAAAACACTAAACAAACTACAAGCCACATTTGATATAATACCAATACCACAACAACTCAAGGTAAAATCAGTCAGCGGGGACACATTAAGCCTCGCAGGCATGACAACACTACCTATCCGCTTTGATGACGACAAACCCACAGAAATAACCGCAGTAATTATGGACTTCACCAGCGAATGTGACATCATCCTCGGCAACAATTTTCTCATAAAAAAGGCAATATCTATAGATTACGACACAGGATATGTCTACTTCCAAGAATATGAAACCCTCTACGCCAATCCACGTACCATCATTCGACAAACCTCTTATCAATTTCCCTTCTTTATGGACGCCACAGACATCCACCTCATAACAGCACAACCATACACAGGGAATCCACTCTACAGAATTCAGACCGTTGCATTCCCAGACATGCAAGTCACACATATTAGCATTTCAGGAGTACCGGAAAGGAAGAAGCGCCCCACTCAATTCACTGATGAAGAATTTAAGCAAATAAAAATAAATCCGGATCTACAACCAGACCAAAAACAAGAACTACAAACTCTAATTAAACAATATAGAGACGTATTTGCATTTGAGATGTTAGAACTAGGAAAGACGAAAATTGTCGAGTTCAACATAGACACAGGTGATCACCCACCCATTGCCCAGATGCCATATCCACGCGGTTTCAAAGAGAAGCAATTAATCGATAAAGAAGTCGATGATTTACTAGCTGCAGGCATTATACGCCCCAGCTCCTCCCCATGGGCCAGCCCATGCTTACTTGTAAAAAAGAAAAAAGGCACAGGGTACCGTCTAGCTATAGATTATCGGAAAATTAATGCTATCACACGCCCGGTAGTATCAGTCCTTCCAAGAATCCAAGAGGTATTAGAAAACTTCGCTGGCATGAAGTACTTTACAAGCCTTGATCTTTTAGCGGGATACCATGTCATCGCTATGGACCCAAGTTCAATTGAAAAAACAGCTTTCGTCACGCACGACAGACAACTCGAATACATCTTTTTACCCTTCGGGCTCGCATCCGCCCCAAGAATATTCACCGATTTTATACACAAAGCATTTGAAAAAGAAATTGCCCGCCGGGTGATGAAAGATTTTATTGACGACCTCTTTGTACCAGGAGCCACATTTCAACAACACATGGAGCGCCTGGAAGAAGTATTTCAAGCTCTACGCAGAGAAAACGTTACACTCAAACAAAGAAAATGCGAGTTTGGGTTTTTCGAAATTCAAATCTTAGGCCACGTAGTCAGTTCAGAGGGCATAGCGTGCGATCCTGACAAGTTAGTAGCAATAAAAGCCATGCCACCACCCCGCACAATTAAGCAACTACGCTCTTTTTTAGGTCTTGCGGGGTACTATCGATTATACGTGAAAGGATATTCTAAAATAGCACTCCCCCTTACAAAATTATTACAATCAGGCGAAAAATATGTATGGGGACCAGACCAGCAACAAGCATTTGAAACGTTAAAGGAAAACCTTTCCACACCCCCCGTATTAGGTTTTTTCGACCCAGAAATAGAAGTGTCAATAGAAACAGATTCTTCGGATTACGCGATCGGTAGCGTATTATGCCAAGAACAGCATGGCAGGAAACGCATACTAGCCTACGCCAGCAGAACACTAGTAGGAGCAGAAAAATCATACGCCACGTGTGAGAAAGAGATGCTCGCAGTGGTTTGGTCGCTGTCAAAATTTCATCACTACATATTCAATTCCCATTTCTTTTTATACGTCGACAATCACGCCATATGCTTCTTGAAAACCCTAAAACACACCACCAACCAACGTCTTTTACGTTGGAGTTTAGCAATCCAAGATAGAAACTTTACAATACAGCATGTCAAAGGCCATAAGCATGTTTTGGCAGACTGTATGAGTCGCCTCCCACACGATTGGAAAGCACCAGCAACTTTCGAAGAACCCTCAAGCGACGATCAGTACTTACCCCTCTGCACCATGGAAATAGACATGGACGATTTTAAGCAATATCAAGCAGAACAATACACTCACCTTTTCCCCAACGAGGATAAACCTACGAACAGATACGTAATCAAAGACGGTCTACTAATGACTCGGCAACATGAAATGCATAAAATCATGGTACCACAAAAAGTTAAAAACAAAATCCTTCATCACTTTCACGACATTCCGAGGTCAGGACATTTAGGACAAGAGAAAACCTATCATCGCTTATTACCCCATTTCCATTGGAAAGGCATGAGAAAGGACACGTATCAATACGTCAGATCCTGCCATCAGTGCCAGCTACGCAAACCACGGAACACAATCTCCCCAGGATTACTAACCCCCCTAAAAGTCGACAGGATCATGCAATTCCTAAGTGTCGATATATTAGGCCCAATATTACCAGCAACCGCGAGACGAAATAAGTATGTCATAGTAGCCACAGAATATCTTACTCGGTACATAATAGCCGAACCATTAAAGGACATAACAGCAGTATCATGCGCAGCATTCTTAATTAACAAAGTGTTTCTCGTATACGGTACACCAGAAAAACTGTTGACAGATAACGGTACCAATTTCACTTCGGAATTCTTCACTCAATTAACCAAATACGCAGGAGTCTCCAAAATATTCTCCAACCCATTTGCCAGCCATGGCAACGGGCTGGTAGAGCGCAGCATAGGCATAGTCCAGAAAATCATAACGAATTACGTGCATAATAACCCAAGTATTTGGGACCTTTTCCTCCAATCATCAGTTTTTGCCTATAACACAAGTATACACTCAACGCTACAGTATTCACCAGCATTCCTAATGTTTGGCCGAAACGCAAGACACCCCCTCGAATTATTTACAATAGATCCAACCATGAAACATGACGTCGCCGTATACATGGAACAGTTACAAGAAGCACGAGAACTCGCCCTAACCCACCTCAATAACAAACAAGAGCAAATGAAGAATAGATACGACGAGAATCACCAACACATAGAATATGACATAGGCGATTTAGTATTAGTGTACTTTCCTAGTTTGGTACCAGGAAGAACCTCTAAATTCAGAAATAAATTCCACGGACCATACGTCATCACGGACAGAGTAGCGCAAAATAACTATCTCGTCGAACCCCACTCACCCCTCGAACATCACAACAAACAACAACGAGTGCATGTGCAGCGACTGAAACCATATGTTCTACGGGAAGCAGACTGTAACGAAGACAGCGCCGAACAACCACCAAATAATGATAACACACAACCACTCTCAAAACAACAGCAACGAACCCCAACCCCACCATTAATATTACCAGCAATAGAAGAACCACTAAGGCGATCCACAAGAATCACCAAACCCCCAATAAAATATTCAGCATGACTAAGCCCTATCCCCACACAAGCCAACCGTTTACTCCACATAATTACTTTAATGCTCATACAGATGTTCGTACAACCAAAAAGCTATTTTTTGTTTCTCAATTTCAGAATCATGCTTGTCTTCACTTACATGATCATCATGTACCTCACTCCAACGGAGGCAGACCCAATTATAGTCTCAACAGGAGCCATCGTAAAGAAACTACCGCAAGGCATTGCTTATACAGCCTCAATACCAATTATTTTTAATTACGACTTTCCTTTCAAGCAACCAGCGTTGTTTGAACCATGTCAAACAAACATCTCTAACTCCATTTGCCCATTCATGACAGGACTTTCCAAAATTCAAAATTCAACAATTACAAAGCTCAAATCTCTAACTAAAGACCTCTTCTATCAGAATACACAAAATGGAATTGTCAAAACCC
Source organism: Dicyrtomina minuta (assembly GCA_949802685.1). Lineage (NCBI taxonomy): Eukaryota > Metazoa > Arthropoda > Collembola > Symphypleona > Dicyrtomidae > Dicyrtomina > Dicyrtomina minuta. Next base: position 7,577,088 of record OX461811.1, read on the forward strand.
GGAATAAGCGTTTCTACAACCCATTGACCATATTTTCCGAAGCAGCAAATTGGTGTTGCGGCTACGCCACATCCTCACAGATAACGCAATTAGAAACAACCCAAACCCAAATGACAGATTATATAGATCAATTAAAAGCCAACATAATTACCGACCATCACAACGTACTTGAAGTCGCTAATGACACGGTGTTGATCTCACAACACTTAGAACGAAGAATAATCAGCATGTCTCAAGCATTAAACGAAGATATAGAACTACAAGGTAATCTAACAATCGAAGCCGAAGATCTACACAACCAAATCCGTTCACTGGCGTTAGCCACGTTAAACGCAGAAATATTATCCTCATGGCAATTGGAATTATCCCACATGCAAGACATTCACAATCAATGCGCAAGTAAACGAATCCCCCTTACCCTTGTTTCATACGATATACTACGAGATAAATTAAGAGAACTACGACCAGAAATAGGCAGTCATGGCTTTCGCCTCGCCATACATCCGGACGATGCAGCGGAGTATTATAGACCTCAACTGGCAGAATGCATGTTTGCACCCACTAAAATTATGATCAAAATAAACCTACCCATACACAGATCAAAAGACATATGGCAACTGCATCACCTTACAAATATCCCATTTAAACATCACGACTCAGTATGCGTGCTAGATAATGCACCAACCATAATCGCATCATCAGAAGACAGAGTATTACCGATCCAAGGGAAGCATATGGCTGACTGTACCAGGGATATGTGTTATATCCCTGAGTTTCCGGACGACCCGGACGTCAGCCTTGCTTGCGTACAAGCAATATACAGAGGAGCACTTATAGATGATTTAAATAAATTTTGCACTATCAAGTGTAGAGACAACCCTAACACGGCCCATTTAATAACTCAAATAGACCCAAATAATTACATACTCACAAATCCCCCAAGGAATACGTACATAACATGTGAAGGCAACAATACGAAAATATATATAAAACCTACTCAAATTGGAGCTATACAAGTGAGCATACCCTGCAAATGTACACTGTTCTACGACAACGTCGCAAAAATAGAGCCGATCATGCCCTGCTTCACTTCCGCACCCCAACAAATCACCCAACTAATCCACATTCTAGCTCCATGGACAAACCTCAACGTCACAATCTCGGCCCGAGAACCTCATCGCTACGACGAACTACAAAAAAATATATCATCTATACTAAACACCAAGTGGATTCGAACCATTCCCCACTTCAACGTCACAGTATTAAAACATATGCAATTGCGACAGTTGCCAATTGGCACTAGATTGACACAACAAGGAAATGCATTTTTTCTAATCCTGTGGAACACACTACTAACTGCAGCCGTCCTACTTTTACTAGCCAAAAATATGTTTCCAGTGGCAGCCCTAACCTACTTGCCCGTAGCCAGAGCAGTCCAATATGCTCAATGCGACTCTGCGCTACACATTATAACGTCAATTACATTTGCAGTTAATGTACTCGTTTTCCTAGCCTTGATGGTATACCTAGGCTGCTTAACCCGCAAACACAAGAAACTACATACCCATTATAAAAACCTAGTAGAAGAACATTTGGACACCAAAGGTGAATTGAAAACTCTCAACGACAGACATCTCAGTCTACTACCACTCTTTGCCTCAACTCAATCGAAACCGTTATACCCAACAATACCATGAACAAAATAATCATCACCAGTGCTATTACCCTCATACTCTCTCTACCCTTAATTACCCACTATTATTTCTCCAATCCAACACTACAAGCACATCATTCTACAAACCAACAGAAAGTAGGCATTCTAAGTAATACGCCGGTTACAGTTGAATTCGAAAACGGACTTAAGTATACCTCAATGGAAGTGATGGATTTAAATACACCACTCCACACCAAGGCAGACCTGAGCCCGCCTTCGACAGCAGGACCCTCCATCAGACGGCGTACACAAAGAAGCCTACCTTCAGAAATCAATCTACTAAGTTCACCAGTGAAATGTCCACCAATATATAAGTTCACACTAAAAGCACTACAAAATCCAAATAAAACACCAGTATTAAAAGATACATGGTGTAGGTGTTACCAACTACATGAATATAAAATTAAAGTGACTCCGTCAATTTTCAAGCAAAACAAGCAATACACACTATATTTTAACACTTGCATGCAAATTGCCAGTATGGCAATACCAGAACCTTTTCGCAATTCCAATTACGATATGACAGCATTTACATACGATTACGATCAACCTATACTATATATTCTCCCCACATTAAACACTGACAATCAAACTCAAACTACAACTACGCCAGACACTATGTCAGATGACGACTACCAAGTCTCAGATACAGAGAATCCAGTATCTCAAACATTTAATTTCACACTGGACGACACACAAATTGTATGTCTAAACCTACAGATAGTACCTGAAGAAACATTCACTCAAGCCCATCCAAATTTTATCCCCATTAATCTACGACTTTGGTGCATATGCGAGGACTTCTACCGTTCTCAAGCAATGTTCCACTATGAACCACTAGCTACATTTTTTCAACAATTCTACAACCACCCCCACGCCCAATTTTTCCAAGTATGCAACAGTATTGTAATAAAATTCATAGACCCTACCCCCAACCCGTATTATGAGCACCTAGTCTCAAGAAAATATGTATATTCATGGCCAACAAAAATTGCCTACCTAATACCCCATGTGAATCGACACATGAACGAAACTCAACGCCAGCAATACGAACACAAATTGGCTCAAGCAAATCAAGCAGCAACCCAACCGCAACAAACTCAACCATCGACTCAAGACAAACAAGTCTTCAACACACGAACCCAAATTAACAAGGTAAAAACACAAAATTCAACTGAAACAAAAAATTCACAACTAACTCAACAACCGGTAGATTGCTCAGATTTAGTGGTTATACCCTATAATTACACCTTTCCACATACTAACGCAATACCAGCCACAAAAGCTATATGGGAAAAGTGTGAACAGTTCAAAAATCATGAATATGCGAAACATGGATACCCCGCCAATAAAGAAGCCATACTACCATTGAACATACTCTTCACACAATTTCCCACCCACTCAGATCCACTACTACTAGACTACTGTCACTCTATAATAAAACGATTATTCCATAGAGTACCTATACAATCAAATCCACATTTTGAATACACTAAGTATACATACCGCATTAATGATCAAACTATATATCTAGTCCCAATACGGAACACTCAACAAAAACAAAATCTAACAATTAATAACACACACATACATCAACAAAAATCAATTATACCACCCACACTTGATACCTCAACCGTAACCACAACATCGGAATCAACCAAGCAACCATCCACAACAACAACAATTACTCCAAAATTATTTACTACAATTGCACCAAACACCATCAGTCACCCACCATCCACAACAACAACAATTACTCCACAATTATTTACTACAATCGCACCAAACACCATCAGTCACCCACCATCCACAACTATCAAACCACACGTAATCCGAAATTCGACACAAACAATAAGAAACAATCAAGACACTGGGACCACAACCGTCCCACCTATAAAAGCATTCACCACAGCAACTCAAGTACCTACTATGACCCCATACTGTATCCCAGTAGCATGTATACCTATAATACCCAACGAAACCGAAGAAAAATTATCTGTGACACCAACAACTATAGTGAAATCTAAGCAAAGCACAACAAAACCAGAAGACCCAATTTCTACTCAAATTTCAAACACCGTATATCCACTACACACCACTCAACCACCACCAACAATTAGACCACCTTATAATAGACGAATTGTCCCACTTACGGAATATAAATTCCCGATATACCAACTTCAGTTACAAGACAGTCCGAAAAATTAACCTATGTCGACTGAAATACATATGATTCAAGTCCCACAACTTCCCACTCCTCCTCCAACGTACATTTTAGCCTTTGCCTGGGATCCCTACAATTATCATGTGGGAGTGACATACAAGAATCTAAATAATAGTGAAATTTATATATACGAAAATATTTCTGACGTCCCTTCAAACCGAATAAAATTAACAGACGTGACCATCTACGGTCACTTTCAAGACACAGAAAAAGACCCACAAATACCCGATTGGGTATGCGAAAAAACTCAACGCACCCCAGCAATACAATATATGCCCACCATTCCCTGGAATCATCCCGAAGTACAAGGAAAAATTATTTCTATTTTTGACATTCTACCACCCACCGAACAAACACAGCATCAACTATATACGTACAATCGGCTTTTGTGCGAAATAAATACGGACCTATTAGCTGAACACTGCTCTCATTGTTTTGCCGAAAATATAGCCCAGAAACTAAAAGAACCCCCGGTCTTCAATATCTAATCCCAGCACAGATGTACATACTAGTCACAGCTATAAGCCCTTTAACTTATATAGGTGCACAGTTATTATTACAAAACCTTGACAGACCATACCAAAAGTTCTACTACTATTACCAGAATCTAGAATTTACGGACATACCACCACAAATAATTACGTTGGATCACACCTACCTATATTATTTAAAATCGGAAACCTACCATCACCCAAAAATACCACATTGGCTAAATCGACTTTTTGCAATCCCGTCGTCTGACCGAACAAAAATAATCCGTTGGAATAATCCAGTACTACAAAACAAATTCATATCTATATATTCCCTCCCCGCCTTTCACAATGAGTGGGTGAGGGCATTCAGTGACACACCTTGTCGCCACGACACGGAACAGATAGAATCAGACTGTGCTATATGCATTGCGAGTAAAATCCAAGCTATCACCTACAAAAATATTTAACAAAAGAAAAATATCGGGAAATAAATACAATAAAATAAAAGAAAAAAAATGACTCGCAAAACTATACTCATTGTTAGGACCACACACCCAACAACTCAGCAAACACAAATAAGCACAGCAGAATTATCACAAATATCCCACTTACAACTTCACACTCAAAACGAATTTCAAAATCAACATTGGCCAAAGGAAAATACCTACATTTATGCGGACGCACTCATCACAGTGCGCCCACCGTTTATTCCCACATGGCTTCTCCGAACTTTCATCAAAAACACCTACCCAGCTCCTATACGCTGGTACGACCACAGACTTCCAGTGGATTTAATACCCGCGTACGATATTCGCGGCGATTTTCCACACGACCTAATTCAAGATATAGACGACGACTGGGACATTCTATTCAATTGTGAACATCACCAAAACCGTCAAGTGCACGAATGTCCAACATGTTACATCCGTAACCTTACGCTTTGGTATTTCTTTGAAATCAATTAAACTCTAATTATACTTCGCACTCCTCCACACCACTTATATTTTTTTTTATATATATCTAAATTTTCAATAATTTTAAAATATTTCATATCACATTATCAGTTTTTGTAAACGCAAAATTTAACGAATGTCCTAATTCGATACTTCACTAATTCTATAGGATATGTTATATAAGTATAGGATGACCTAAACTTGACAAGGAAAATAATCATGAATATGTAAGAACGACATAATACACTGCAACTTATACGTAACACCTATAATGACCGTCTTCGCCGGTGCAGCAGGCATTTGCCCTCCTCCAGTGTCATCCGAATTCGCAGCGTAGACAAGCTAGCACCACTCTTCGATAACGCTCAACTACTCTGGGTTACGCATTAATTACCAGTGATCTATGTGTCCAGACCCTACACAAGATTACCACTCCATAACTAACAAGATATCCTACTATGTTGTCAAGGAAAAGTACGAAGCTCCTTGGCACAGGTAACCCTTCGTAACAAAACCCAGCAGGACACACATAGTTCTAAAAATCCTCTGAAAATTGTACTCTATTAAAATGCACACTAACTATATATTACAAATCCCTCTCTAATAAAAAGGAAAAAATGACACCAACTTGACGTTCACGGAGGATGAACGAATTTCATACCGACAGTCCACCCCACATGGAACAGCAGGGAATTTATCCAAAAAAATTTTTTTTAACACACTCTACTCTACTTCACAAACAATAAAAAAAAAAAAAAAAAAAGAATACAAAATTTGTATACATGAAAAGTTTGTATGTTCAATAACACATCTATTTTTTTAGTAGTAATAAGGAAAAAAATAATACAAAAACAAAAGAAAACAATATATATATATATGATAATTAAGAAATTATGAAATGTAATCCAGTAGAATCCTAATTTTAATCATTTCAATCTATATAACACTTTCACAAATTTTTATCTTTGTCACATCTAACTTAATGCATTCTATGTACGTACCTTACAAAATTGATCCAACAATATTTTTCAAATCCTTTCGTTCTTCTTAAATCTTCCAAACAAAAATATTATTTTATTACACACCCGGTTCACTAATATCACTCTAAACTTTTTGTCTGTTCACACGACTATCACGACATAATTATTTTATGGATATACTCTCAAAACACTCTATTTTTGATATACTATATATATATTATCACTATGAACGTTATATTCCTCTCTCCAGTAGATGTACCCATATTAATTCACTTAACAGTTCAAAAAAAAGTAATAATAATAATTTCTTTTTGTTTTAATACATAATTGTAATAAAATTCCGCAATACACACGGAATCCGGAGATTCCCCTCCATTTACCCGGGGAGGTATAATATGTGCCCAGCACATCCAAGCACCACACAGGAAACACTATAATTATATGAAAGGCAACCTTCAATATAAAGGAGAAATACGACGTAGAAAATATACGGCGTAGATTGGTACAAGGATGGAAAAGGCGTATGTATCTTATGTTGTAAATGTGTATTGGAAAACAAATAAATAGCAGACAAAATGTGAGCCTCAGTGGACTCGTGTTACTGAGGTGAAACAACCAAATACTGAAACTCTCTTCATTTATTTCAAGCTGAAGCCAACGAGCTCAGATTGCCCACATTCCATATAGTATAATATACCCCATATAAGTTATACCTATACTTGTAGTTAGAAGTGACGAAGTGCATCGAGCAGTGAGAAGGCAAACGAGGAACTGGTAGTCTTCAACGCCAGAAGCCAAGTAACACACTTGGAGCGAGGCGGTAACGGTACTGACGGCAGAAGAAGAGCGAGAGAGAAGCTGAAGGAAGTCGTTAGCCCATAGTCACTAGTGCATACGAACTGCATCTCATCCCATTCCACGGTGTTCTAGTTGCACTTACCGAGAAGTGCGGCAGAACAGGGATGACGTTACTGGTGGACGATTCCGTAACAACTTTGAAACCATAAATTATGTAAATAAGTACTGGAATTTTATTTCGTCAATTCTATTTCTTCGCCTTCAACTAAAGGAAGGAAATAAACTTGACCAGTCAGTAGACATTGTCTAGATCTAAATACTCAGCATTAAGATTTAAATACACGCAATACATTAGTTATTTTAATATTTGTATATAGACACTATTACAAGTAATTAAAACTAAATACTTCGTATTTAAATCTTAATGTTTATCGTCAAAGTATTTAGATCTAAATAGCTGAACGTAATTTTAATGCAATGACACAGTAGTGTACCTTCCGACGCAGTGTCGCTTGGAACCACTGATACGAACAATTTAATTAATGGTATAAATTAAAATGCCTTGTAATAAATTATTAGAATAGTTAAGTAGGAAGTAGGAACTTTACACGGGGAAAGTGAGAAATTAAATAAACCAGAAGAAACTTTCACTTCCTCTGTAGTCTTATGTACGTACGTAAGGAATCGTCCACAAATAATGTAATCGCTAAGCTCAATGGGTCTAGCTGGCTACTGACGACATCCAATGTTAAAGTTTGTATCCATTCACGCAATTGTTAAGCAGCTGACAGGGGAGTTACTTTGGGTCCCAAAAAATAGGGTTGTAGGATGACGCTCTTGGTGGACGAACCTTAAACATTTTTAAAACCAGAAATTACATAATTACTTAAGTAACTACTGAATCAGATTTATTTCGTCACTTCTCTTCGTTCGCCTTTTAACACAGCATCAAACTAAAAGAAGAAAAGAAACTTTACTTTACTTTTAACTGCAGAAAGAACGTCACGTGTCAAAACAAAGCTGTATGGCGCGTAATTTAATTTTTTGTAATGAGGAAATTTGTAAAAGTTGTAAATATTATTAAATAATTATTAATTCAACAAATTAAAATACCTAATTACACTCAAAGTTCATATAATTTGCAGTGAGTATCAGAAAGGCAAATTACATAGTACTATTACTCACACCGTACGATCAACCAAACCGTAATTAGTATCCGAAAAAGTTCCTTAGCCTGTTTATCAAATCAAATCTCACTCGTAAGCTGGAGGTTAAAACAGGAGGAGCCAGTGAATATTTTGATTTTGGAAGCCAGTACTAAACACAGGTTAGTGCAAAATTTCGGATGTTTATCAATTTTAATTTTGCATCAAGTTTTACAGTTGTTTTTGACATTTAAATTTCAGTATTAGGAGCGTAGGACTGTGATTTACTTTAGTATCTTAAGTGTTTATTTAGGTCACGATTGTCCGTGTATCGTAGCAATGAGTTCTTCTTTGCTGCGATATTGTTGATTGTTGTTTTCTTGCTAAAAGTTAAAAATTATTGAAAAATCAATAGGAACCGGCTTTTCATTCTGTACGATATAAAGGTCTGTGTAAATCTTGTTAAAAAACATAGACGCTTTAATAGTGGGATGTAATACTATTTAATTTATAACATTTATTTACAATCCCTTTTCCAGTTTAGTGTGTGGTACATCGTAATACTACTGTAGCTATGAAAGTTTCTGACTTTGTCGAAAAGCCGTTGTTGGAGAAAATTCAGGATCTGTTGGAACGAAAACCTGGAAATTGCGACGTGGCTTTTTGTGTGGGAAAAGAAAAGAAAATTGTGGGGGCACTCAAGGTCATTTTGAAAGCATCGTCGCCGTTTCTGGAGAAGGAATTTGAAGAGAAGTGGGAAGTTGCTGTGGTTAAGGAAGGCGATGGCATCCCACTCCCTGATTTCGATCCCATCGCATTTGCACTCTTTGTCAAAGTGGGTCATTCACTCGTGTTACAGTTTTCTAATATTACTATTAACCATAACCAAACTTTGAGATGAAGTCAGGGTTTCAAAAACCCGACCTCTCACTGACTTAAAAGCGGAATTTTTATATTTTGCTGAATGTGTTACGTTTATTTATTTTTAATTTGTAGCTCACAACTCTGGATTCTTGGTCGCTTGAGATTCTACAGGCAATAAAGCCACTAAATCAAATTATGAATCTGCTCTTCATTTGCCGAAGCTTTGAGATGCAGAAGCCCGTGGAGATTTTGGAAGAATTAGCAGCAAGGATTATGCAGTAAGTGATCAACAATTAATATTTTTAGTAATGTAATTATCCACACCTGAGGTCGCCCCAAAATCTTTATTTTGTAATGCCCTATGACCCGCATGTCATCATGCTACCCGCTGTCAAAATGACATCTTAAGTATAAGATGTAGCTAAGTAGATCTATTTACCCCACCAATAACGTCATTTGTGGACGATCCCTAAGGGATTAAATCCTGCTGATTTAAATAGCATGTTAGTGACTATAAATGAAAATAGGAGGAACAAAATTAGATAAAGTAAATCTTTTACTCGCGAATGGGGAGATAACTAAAAGTTTTTCGATGAAACTCATGAACAATAATAGCAAATTCCGAAATTAAAACCCGTAATTCTTATTAAATGTAAAACTGGACAACGTTCAGCTTCGTATATTCCCAAGGGGGACCCAGCTGGCAGGCTTCTTTGAGGGGACGTCCCCAATACCATGAAAAACATCCCCTGAACTTTTTATCCCAACCGGATATTTTAAGAATATCCAAAAGGGATAATAAAAGTCTATGACTTTTTTAGTCCTGAAAAGATGTCCTAAGGACATTACTAAAATATTAATTCAACACGTTTAAGTAATGCTGAGCATATTATTAGTAGTTGTTGTGGCAACCCAGTTCTGACGCATTATTTGATTTAAAAAGTCTGATAAACAAACATGTATGATGTTTGAGCGGGGGAAAATTATGCACCACCTTCCTATCATTTCATTTCATTCCGATTGCTCAGCTCACTAGCCTTATTTATTTGTACGAGCTAGGACGCAGTTTTCTTATTTTTGTAAAAGAAAACTGAAATTAGTTTTGCTGTCACTTTGTGGTGTGATAATATCATGGCACAAGTGCAAGCCGACCGAACCTACTTAATTTTCTTGACATTTTCAATTATTAAATTACTAAAATAATTATCTTTTTTTCAGTGTCAGTGCTAGCAATAATATAATCATAATCATAAAAGCAGACAGTGCGTTCATTTTGGATAACTTGGGAAAATTCGTTACGGTTGGAATTAACAGGGAAGATTCAAAGTAGATTATCGGCAGAACGGATTAATATTATTGTTGGTTAGTTGGTTCAACAAGGGTAACGAAATTTTTTGCATACGCTAAAATACGTCCAAAATAAACGATTGTGTATAACTGCTTTCCATTTTTGTAAAATATTAATACTGTTTTGTTTTTGTGTTATTGAACCGGAGGCAGCAAAGTTATTCGAACTTGTACTTTCTGAAACCAAAAAACGAATCTCAGCTTGAACGATCCTGGACTACACGTAGCTCAGGCTCAGGTGTCTATACTAATGATTAACGCACAGCTAATTCAGCCACCTCCGCGTCCATCTTTTTAAATTTCCTTGCCTGAAGTAAACTGTTAACCATGGATTTAAATAGAGAGGTTTTTAGTATCATAATTTATCAATAAGTGCATTTTGAAAATTACGAAGTCGTCTGCTTTTGGTGTCAATAGTTGGGTGTACTACTTAATTATTATTTATTTGGTCTGAGTGTTAAATAAATTACTACAAATATTAAAATACCAGCACGACTGTTCAAGTTACACCTTCATAAAACTTTTTTTACCATGCAAGATCTATTATTCGCTATAAAAATTGAAAAGTCTATACTGCATCCTTATTACATCCTGAAATAATCCTAAACCTGTCCTATATGCATCCTCTAAACGTCCCGAACTAATCCCAAATACCCGGTGCGGTTCTTATGGGAATATCATTTAGGGATGTTTTGCGCACATCCTATTTTCGGACACAGGATGATCCTTAGGACATCCTTACGATGTCCACTCAAACTTTGGGGGATATCCTCCGAATGTACTTTAATCCGCAGTTAACGTCGTCAGGATGTTTTTAGGAAATCCCCCTGCCAGCTGGGGAGTTATGTTAAACTTTGCCATAGACCCGAGAGTTATTAGAAGGTTATTAGGTTAAAAACATATTTTCCTTTATTTAATTCAGTTATCTTGTACCCTGGGATTTATTTGAAGCCTTTTGAAATGTGTAGTTTAATCAGACTTTTCTGCTTTCAGGTCTTTTGGCGAATATAAAGACACTGACGACTTCCTGCAACTCTCTCAGACGAACTTAAAATATGTTCTCGGCAGCGACGATATTGGAATCAAGGAACTTGACGTGTTTTACGCTGCTATGAGGTCCTTAGTTGTTTAACTGCAGTCCCAATTAAAAAATAAACCTTAATGTTTATAAGAACGTCGCGTGTTTTCGTTTTCATTTACATCAGCGTATAAAAAGTGAACATTCCTAAATGTGAGTATTTATTTCGGGAGTGATTTTCGTAGATGGGCGAACTTCCAGTGCAGGCAAATGGAAGTGTTGCCAACTGAAGAAAAATTTCGAGAAGTTTTGGGCGATTGTTTGTTCGAAATTCGATTTCCCATCATGACCTGTGCTGAGTTTACGGAAGCACGGGAATCGAAAGATATTTTGACAGGAGATGAAATAATTGGAATTTACGGACTTATCGGATTGACGGGAAACAAAAAGTAATCAGAAATTATGTTCATTGGGGAAATAAATGCAGACACCACTAATGCTGTGATCTGCAATTAAGTTAATATTTCCCAACCTTTGTTGTTGTAGCAGAAAAAGGTTGAAATTCGACTCGAACAAGCTTCCATTTAAAACCACACAAAGGAACAAAGTTCAAACATCTGAGTCCAATCCGAATTCTAACAACAGCGAGACCTTAATTCCCCCAGGAGTTTCAAGACTTTGTTTGACTCGGGGATTGGAAAGCGCCAAAAATCCCCTGATTGTCGTTGATGAGGTTGATGACAGTCCAAAAGTAAATCGTATTTCTTTTGTGCTGAGTTGGTATTTACATAGGCACGGAGCACAGATTTACAGCATTTAAATTCTGTTCTAGAAATCAATTTCTTTACGAACTGAAATGTTTTTTTAGTTTGAATTTGGCAGGTGACTTAATTGTAATAATGCAAAAACAGAATTGTGTAAAATAGAATCAAATAGCAAAAACATTGAGAAGTCAAAGGTGAAAGTTACATTAAAATAAAATTAACATTTAATTTCGAACCAAATTCTTGTGCAGACGCAGCTGAGGCCACAGTCTTTGGAAAATGCTTCGTCTCTTCAACTTCCTGCTGCAGCGTCGCTGATGAAGACGGTAAACGAATAAAAAATAGAAATTGTTAACTTCGAATTCGTTTAATAAACTGAAAAATTTACAGATTTGCTGGGGAAAGAAAATCAATGGATTTCCGCCAAGAAAAGAACATGCAGCGGTGGCAGTTTGCAACTCAGTTTACTCCTTCGGTGGATTTAATTTCGATAGGAATCCAACTTACTCAAAAGATATTTTGGATGTGTTCGTTTTGAACGTCAACGAAAGGGAAAAGAAGTGGAAAAAGTTGGCAGTTAAAAACACTGCAGTGAATCCGAATCAAAGATGGGGTCACTCAGCTGTGGTCCACAACGAATTTGTTATCATATTCGGGGGTTACGTTGCAAAGGTAAAGAAATTATCGAACTTGACGTATCGATTCAACACGCAGACGATGAAGTGGGACAAGCCGAAAGTCACCGGAAATATTCCAGACGCTCGTCAGTATCACACTGCTGTTGTGCTTAGAAAGGAAATGGTCATCTACTGTGGATATGGAACGACGAATGATTTACATTCTTTGGATTTGGAATCTTATTTCTGGTCAACAATTGAAACGAACGTCAGAAAGCTTTTTATGAATTTATTTCGCGTCCAAAGGAAGAATTTTATTTGTAAGCATTATTTCGATTTTTTTCTAAAACTGATTCTAGGGAATTCCGCCATCACTTCGTAGAGATCACTCAGCGACAGTCCACAACGACAGATTCATGCTCATTTTCGGTGGATGGGATTACAAGGAGAAAAAAAGAGTGAACACAATTGAGTCCTTTGACCTCAACAGCAAAACGTGGACTGCAGTGGAAACATGTGGAACTCCCCCATCGGGTCGAGAATATCATCGTGCCTGTAAAAATAAATTATCATGGTGTTGAATATTTGAAGTTTTGTTGCTTTAGTGTCAACGTTTCACTTGAAATGAACTTTCTTCGTGTTCTTTTGTTTTGTTTAGTTGTGCACAATGGACGGATGTACATCTTTGGAGGAACAAATCCCTCCTCTATTTTGAACGACGTATTCAGCTATGATCCAGGTGCAGTGTTTTTCATATAATTTTCAATCTTTTCATTTCTTTTTTCACAGAAAGCGACGCATTTTGCCTTATTTTGCCCCATGAATCAAATTGTCTTTTATTTTCTCTTTGTGCTCTGAGCTTATTGATTTGTGTTGAGTTGAAAAGTAAATATTGGATGCGCGTGTAATTTGTGGATTTCATTATTTTAAAATTGTTAATTGGAAACGTTATTAACGTTGGAACCAAATTAACTAAAATTCATAAAACGAAAAAGAAAAATAAGTCCGATTCGAGTTGAGGGCAACTTCATGTGAATGAATGATGCTCAGTTTAATCGATTTGGAATAGTAAAAAAGAAAAAGTTTCTTTGAATTTATAATTTCAATTTGATTTCAATTTTGTGCAGAGACTTTTGAGTGGGAGGAAGTGATTCCGAATGGAGAGGCTCCGTCTCCACGTGAAGGTGCAGCATGCGTTGTCCTGAACGACCAAGTTTTTATTTTTGGAGGATGGAATCGAAAATACTACTTAGACAACACTCATGTCCTTCAAATGTAAATGCAACGAATTTAATTCGTTGGTAGTTGATGTTAATTTTGAAAATTGTTTCATTTAAGTAATGATGTATAACCATTAAAATAATAAACTTTATTTTATAACTGAATTACTTCAAGAGAATCGTTCAAGATAAAATTTACGTGCTGCGATAGCGTCGCCAGAGTTCGACTGAAAATGTTTACAATAAAATGTAAAAAACAAAAATAAGTTTAAAAAAATATCGTGTATTTTATTTACATAAAGACAGAAATTAACTTCCCCGACATTTTTCTTCTTGGTTTCAGTTTGCGATTTAAGAAAGATTTGTTTTTTACTGAAATCATTTATTCAAAAATAAAACCGTCACCCATCAAAATTCCCTCGGAAAACAATTCATGAAAAAACGACTCCAGTTACAAAATTGTACGATGTTAAGAATTCAGTTTTCTGCTTTTTCTTAATTTCGTGTGAATCTTCGGGATCCATCGTTTTTGTCTCCTTTTACTGAAAATTCGGTTGCCGCTGTTTTGATTTTACCGTTTAAAATGTAAATCCCTTTGTTTCAAGAATCTGTAAATCTCTTTTTTAATGCGTTGACCACCTTAACGTACATAGCACTGCCAAATAGCGCAATACGCAATACGCAATTAACAAACGCAGCTTAGCTTCTTAAATACCGTGATTGAGGTTGAAGAATCGAAGCCGCCCGTGAAGAATTTATTCTGCAATTAAAATAAGCTATGCCAAGACACACCAAATGCGATAGAACTGTAAAAGGGTAATTACGACTTTTTGAAACGTGCGAAATATTCTATGTGCGTACATATACACTTTGGACTTGCAAATGTAGAAATTCTAGAAATTTTTTTTAATCAATGCATGTCTCGTAACCCTTCCCTATCGCCCCCTTCCAATTATTAGACCAAGTGGAACCACAGAAATAAAAAATAAAATAATCTACACATTTGCACTCTTTTTTTTTCATTAAAGTGATGTAATCGAAATAACCTGAATTCTAGTACTGCATTACTGTTATGTAGTCAGCATAATACTATTGCGCAACTGGCTGACTTTAAAAAGTTAGATCCTAACAATAACACAAAATAACCAAATATTATAAATGCCGAGGGGCTACCCACTCATCCATAAGTAAATGGTGAACGTTATTGCTGCACAGCTCCTACGTGTAATTACGTTGCATTCCTTAAATTTCGAACTAAATGTGATGACAGAACTTTTACAATTAATTTTGGTGTGGGTAACTATTACTTATTAGTTAATTATTGAAACTTTCCTAACATTTTAATTGCCAGCGAATATCTGATTGTTTACATTTTTAATACAGGTTTTTCTCGTTTTTATCTCGTGTGAAATTTTCTTGTCTCGCATCATCACGGTGCAAGCTAATTAACTTCGTGTAAATAGGATTTCAGCTAATTGGTTGCTGTGCCACTCCAAACGAAATTTTCTGTCACTTTTCCGCAAGACCGAATTCGTGAATATTAATCTATTAAAGGCAAACGTGTTTGGGCCCTGAAAATCAAAGCCAAAATGTCAAGTCAAAAGTTTCTGTTCCTTTTCATTAAAAATTTACAATACAAGGTCATTAATTTGTACGTTAACACCTTTAAGTAGTAGTTAATGCTGTAAAACTTGGTCCAGTTGCCACTGACATCGCCTTCCTCAAGATCGATTGGTGCATCAAAAATGAAATAGAACGTTTTGCCTTTTTCCGCAAAAATACGTTTCTCCAAAATTCCACTGCCGTCTCTAATGCGTAAGCCTTCTTGCAGCAGTTGCAGCTGTACTTTAACGTCATAGAATTCGTCATTTTCAATTGGACCCAAGAAGCCAAGTCCATAAATTGTAACTTTCTTCTCACAAGCAATACTTAAATACAGACAAAGCACAAGAATATTAAAACCTGTTTCTTCATAGTTAGCGATCAAAAACAATTTAAAGTATTTTTAATGGCCAGAGTGCTTTTGTGTTTAATCCATTACTATACATATTTTTCTTCGTGTAGCACTTGATATTTGAAGGGGGAAAAAGTGACGAAATAAATATTGCGTCAGTTTTGTGTCAGTTCTGGCTTCAAACACGTTTATGAACGTACAAGAACTCGTCCATAAATAACGTCACGAGTGCCAATAATGAGTCTACTTCGGTGCTGATGACATCTCATTTTAAGGATTTCCAGTTACGCAGTAATGACGCAACTGGCATGGAGCCATATGGTCTTAGCAATCGGTTTATTTGGAGAAAATCGTTTATGGATGACTCCTAACAGACCAGAAGTCAAGTGGCAGTTTTATCTGGTTGATTGAATTTTTCACATCGCAGGTGTACAGTACACACAAAAGTGTGCAAATTACTAGGCATGTAATGGATATTGGACTTTTCGTAATTGAGGTTTCAGATGCAAGTGCAGGGCAAAGTACGCTACTAAAATGATGCAATACAACTATACGCTGTTTAATTTCTACATTCTTGGTAGTAAAGTCTTCAGTGAAATACTACAATCTTTTGCACGCTGAAAAACGCACAAAATGCACATAATTTGATTTTATATTTCAAAGTTAAAGTAATCTAAACAGAAAACTAATTGAATTATTCCTAATCAACCCTATTCCCACCACACGACCACGGGCACAGTAATTACTTTACTAGTTTGTCCTATGCGTTCGTAATTAGTTGTGCTCTGTAAATACTAATGTCGTAAAACTTAAGATGGTAATGCAACTCCAAGATAGAAAAATAAAGAAAACTGAGTTTCACAGGGGTAATAATTACTCCACCGTTGCCGTTGTTGTTGGTATTGCTGTAAATGAGATCGGAAATTCCTTCAATGCCGAAGACAAGCGTCAAATCTTATATTTTCATTTATACTCTGCATTCTGTAACGTCACAACCTGTGAACGTGAACACAATTCATTATTTACGATGATTTAAATACAGCCACCAAATAATCAAAATTGCTCACGTCTATTTATTGCTGAACACAAATTGCTCTATCTACGAAACGTAGTAAAATAACAAGTTCCCAAAAGCATAATAATGCAAATAAAAAATCTGAACTTTGGAAAAATATGCAAATAAAACATTTCAAAAACTCGCAATGTACATTTTGAGCAACTGTTATATGTACCGTGTTCTGTGCTGTGTAATACTACGCGGACAAATAATAATATGTGGATCTTTAAACGTAGGCGGGGGTAATCGTCTCACAACTGAATAGTACGCGGGATGTTAGATTTATTTTTTCTTATTTCCAAATAAATATTTTCAAAGTAAATGTCCATCTTTGTCATGGAATGTCATCAGTAGCCAAGTAGGTCCAACGACCCTATCGATGGCGTTATTTGTGGACGATCCCATATTG
Organism: Dicyrtomina minuta; assembly: GCA_949802685.1. NCBI lineage: Eukaryota > Metazoa > Arthropoda > Collembola > Symphypleona > Dicyrtomidae > Dicyrtomina > Dicyrtomina minuta. The sequence goes on from OX461811.1 coordinate 7,594,625, forward strand.
TTCATTTACCACTTACAGAGAGCTACTTTGAATAGAAATAATAAATGATATAGAAATTTACAATTAAAATTAATTACGATTTTTCGTCAGCAATGATATTAAACATTGAAATCGAGGAACTTGAGGTGTTAAGCGCTTCGATGAGGTGCTATGTAGTTTAATTAATGCCTCAGTTTAACAATAATATTTAAATAGTATTAAAATGTCACGCGTCTTGATCCTAATTAACGTAGGAATTGCGATACGTGTAACTAAATGTAAACCTATTTATTATCCTGCCTTGCCACTGAATTTTGATTTTTGAGTTATGATTCATTAGTAAACTTCCACTTCAGTGACATGGGTGCGAAATCTGTCGAAGGCATTGGGATTATTTGAGTCTTCAAGCAACAGTGAGAATACGTAGTACTGCCGTGTAATTTATTGCTAACCATCTTCAACTATTTCAACTACACAAGTACTTAATCCGCATGCAGTACCATTTAAAATCAAAATCCAGTATGTAAGTAGAACTGAAACGAATATTAAATGTTTTAATCAGCTGTCGTATAGGTGCAAAGCTTTGTCCAGAGTTCAGTAACGTAAGCTGAACGTTAATCTCCACACTGATAATACATAAACATTATGGTTTAAATATCTAATCATTTAAGTGCAATATTTTCCTTTGAAAGCAGAAAGAAGCCAATAGCCCCGGCATAACAATGTCTCACAGTGCCCCAAAAATAGCGAAAACCGCGTTTTCTGCAACAGTAGTGGTGGGCCTGTAATAATAAACGGTTCCAAGAGGTCAGATGTTTTAGTAATAAACAGGCGGACTATTACAGGAGATAAAATAATTTTACTATGTGTCGCTTTTTTTGTTTTTTAAGTAGTTCAGGTATTTTATATTTATGAGTTTGTAGAAGTAGCGTTGTATTCCGTGACTTCATGAGGTGTGTCGGCACAGAACTGAAATATTTTAAATATAATTCAAAAATCGGCTGTTAGATAGAAACTGTGCAGTCGTTAGTTTTAACGATTAAACTAACTTACTGGCTACACTATACCGATGACATACCAATGATTGCCCAAGTTAAGAAACGTAATTTTAATGCAATGATAAAGTAGCGTACGTTGCGACGCAGTGGCGCCTGGAACCTCAGTCAGATACAAACAATTTAATTAATGATGTATATTAAAATTCCTTGTAATTAGTATACTTAAGTAGGAACTTTACACGGGGATTGTGAGAAATTAAATCAACCAGAAAACTTTCACTTTCTCTCTAGTCTAATATACGCACGTAAGGGATCGTCCATAAACAATGTCATCGGTAGGGCGAATAAGTCTACTCTGCTACTGATGACATCTCATGTTAAAGATACCCGTTTACTTTACGCAATGGTTAAGCGGCTGACAAGGGAGTCACTTAGGGTCCTAAAAACGATAATTTTTTGATGAGGCAATTAGTGGACAAACCCTAAACATGTTTGAAATCAGACATGACATAATAATATGGGGTAAAGTAATGAATAGGATTTATTTCGTCACTTCTTTTCCTCCGCCTTTAACACAACATTGAACTAAACGAAGGGAAGAAACTTTGCTTCACTTTTACTTTCTTATTAATTTTATTAGTTCAGGTTCAGAAGGAGGAACGTCACGTGTCGAAAGAAAGCTGCACGGCGCGTAATTTAATTTTTGGAAGGAGCAGATTTTTGAAAGCTGAAGTATAAAATAATTTATAAATAAATTGAATTAACTAATTACACTTAAAGTGCATATCGTCAGCGAAGAGGCAAATCTGACTATCTCCTTTTGAGGCTAAAAGCAAAACTGACTATTACCATTTTTTGCTAAAAGCAATCATGACTATCTCCATTTTTCTCGAAATACCATTAAAAGAAGTCACAAAAACTATATGTACCAATGCAGCATGTTATAAAGTAGACGTTTTGGTTTAGAGGTTGTCCATAAATGGCGTCACAAAAATTATTGCTTTCACAGAAAACACCTCCTTCATTTATAAAAGCCTAGCTATCGCAATGTTGTGAAACCTTATTATCACACCGCATCACAAAATAACATACAATAACCAAAATTAGGACTTAAAAGTCTTACTTGTGCTTGGCAAAGGAAGAATTGGTAGAATTTTGAATCCTAGATCTGTGAAGGTAAATATGGAACTTGTACTGCGGAGTATTAATAGCAGTAGCGGGAAAGGGACAAGGAAGGTTGGGGATGGAAAACCAACCGACGTCGTCAGTGCAAGCAGTAAATTTCCACTGCGTATATCAGGAGAGGGATGTAGGTATAGGAGAGGAGCGGAGCTATGAGTATAGCAAGTAAAGTAGGGCAGTTGGAAAAGACGGTTGGTGTTGAGCAGGATGACGTAGGCACTCTCGATCGTACGATCCTCGTCCTCCTCAACAGGCGAAGAGAGTTTTAGCGTTACTTCCTATTTTACGCTCCGAGGAGAAACAACTAGGTGGACCAGCTAGTAAAGTGAGGAAAGATAGTTAGCCCGCCAGCCATCTTGTTTTATATTTATAATATATATATTTATTTATTCTCCCTCCTATTCTTCTCCTTCGGAGATTTTATTTAATTACCCGAAAGGGAATAATTGTGTTATTAAGTTAGAGATCATTAAAGGATATTCGTGGAGTGAGTATTTATACATTGTGTGAAGTATCAACGAACAGTTACAGAGTTCAATAAAAGAACACTCCCATAGACGATATCCTTGTGCTGTAAACATTAACATTGCATAGGCATTTATTGGCCGACTGGAGCCAGCACCATAACATTATAGTGATACGCTCAGTTCACCGGGTACCGGAGTATTACGGTCATCTTATTTTATACTCCGGGTGTGAGTGTCGACGGTCATACCGACACCTACACACCGGGTCATTATAATTGTGCATCCCATCCATTACAACGGATCCCCTACCGAGTCACCGGGTTCTTCGTAGCCAGACTGGAGTAGCGAGATTGAGGGAGCAGGAACTTCGTAAGCGCGGACGACTCTCCCCGGTCGCTCTCACTGTAAATACTAGAGCGAGCCGAGGACGATCTCGCCCACCGAGGACCGCGTCGTACTCTTATCGCGGTCGAGGAAGAGGAAGAACTCCAACAGCAGAGACTGACCCGGTCGCTTTCCTGTTCCAACCACCTGTCCCGGTCGTGATACGTGGGAAAAGGGGAGATATTGGGAAAATCCAGTCTACAGATCCAGCAGCGTAGTAATTTAGTTGTTGGATTGGTCACATTGATAGTGACAGGTACAATGAATGAAGAAATAAATATTCCGCGTGACAGAAATTTAACTATATTAAAATTCCATCACATTTGTTTTCCGATCACTACAATATTTAACTAAACGTAAAATTCCATTATTACAATTCCCACTGAAACCTTAACAGAAATGATGAATACAGAAAGCAGTAGTCACTAGAAAACCGCCAGCAGAAACATTAAAACACTTGTTAAGTGGACAACGAGAATCTGAAAAGAACGGTTACGCTGAGTTCAGTCAGTAAAAGGTTGACACATTGATTTAGATTATCAATAGCTAATGATAAAATCAATGGCTAAAAATTTTGAGATTGTAACATTTGTAATGGGTTGTCTACAAATAATGTCACACTTAGCGTGTGTGGGTCTTGTCTGGTATTTATGACACGCCTTGTAACCATTAATCCGTTATAATGAGAGTAGGTGGGTTTTTAAAGAGCAATAAATTTTTTGACGTCATTTATGGACGACCCCTTAAAAAACGTATGCTTCATAACATGCTGCATTGGCACATATGTCTTTTTTGCCTCCTTTTATAGTATTTTGAGAAAAATGGAGATAGTCATTTTTGCTTTTAGCCAAAAATGGTAATAGTCAGTTTCGCTTTTAGCACCAAAAGGAGATAGTCAGATTTGCCTCTTCGCTGACGATATGATTTGCAGTGAGCATAAAAAGGGATAATACTATTTCCCACACCGGACGATCAACTGAACAGTAACAGTGACCAAAAAAGTTGCTTATTCCGTTGATCAAATCAAATCTCCCTAGTAAGCTGGGGAAAGAGCAGGAGCCAGTAAATATTTTGATTTTGAAAGCGAGTATTATAATCAGGTTAGTGCCGAATTTCAGATGTTCGTCAATTTAAATTTTGCATTAGTTTTTACAGTTGTGTTTGACATTGATAAATCAAAATGTTATGAGAGTACTTAGAACTGTGATTCCCTTTAGTATCTAAAATATTTATTTAGGCCACAATTGCCCGGTCCGTGTAGCCGGCAGCAATTTCTTCACTGCTGCGATATTGTTGATTGTTGATTGTTGTATTATTGCTAAAATTTAAAGATTATTAAACAATCAATAGTAAACGGCTTTTTATTGTTTATACTGTAGGATATGAAAATATGTGTAAAATTTATTAAGAAACGTAGTTCATAGTTTCGCTTTAATGGTAGAATGTAATAATATTTAATTTATAACATTTATTCACAATTTTTTTCCTAGTTTACAGTGTGTGGTACATCGGAATACTACCGTAGCTATGGAAATTTCTAATTTTGTCGATAAGCCGTTGTTGGAGAAAATCCAGGATCTGTTGGAACGAAAACCTAGAGATTACGACGTGGCTTTCTGTGTGGGGAAGAAAAAGAAAATTGTGAGGGCACTGAAGGTCCTTTTGAAAGCATCGTCACCTTTTTTGGAGAAGGAATTCCAAGAGAAGTGGGAAGTTGCTGCAGTTAAGGAAGGCGACGGGATCGCACTTGCTCTTCCCCTTTCTTTTTGGGCCAGACTACTAGGGGTGACGATTCCTGACTCCACGTCAGCCAGACTTCCTATGTTAACCTCGTGCTCGGATAATTTCGAACGTTTACTTTTCTCAGGGTCCAGAATTGCCCGATATCCCTGTCTCGATATCTCGTTGGCACCTACGATAAGTTCATCTGAAAAATTAAATAATACTCTTTCATTTAGTTGTAAAGTGCAGCGTAAGTAACATTATAATACGCTTGACGGCCAAGAGTTGACAGTTGTGTAAAGAATCATTAGCACCGAAATAAGTAGGTAAATGCAAAGTACCACTAACTCTATAGTGAAATCCTGTTTTGTTTGTAGGGTGCGGCGCCTACGAATTCACAAGTTTTTAAGAGTTTTCAGAACCAAAATGTAGGTACATATTTTAAGAAGAAAGGTTTTAGAATAATAAAATTTGTGTCTTGTATCTACTACTGCGTTTCAAATTTTAAAACGTATAAATCCAGAATAAATACATGTGTGCGATAAATTTTTAAAGAATGAAATTATTTTTTCCTATTTTATTAAAATTATTATGTAAGTGGTAAGAAGAAAAGAGATTTTTGTACTTAACCTTGATCGACATATTTAATTGCAGATTATTATTTTGTTAAATCAAATGAAACTTAAACTATCGACAACCACACAATGAGCACCATGTGCGCCGATGTGCCACTGGCAATGATGCAACCCGAGTTTCACGAGTTAATACTAATTAAACGAAATCATAGAAAATCTTTTTATTGAGAGAGATAGTAAAATTTTATTTACAACTGGCGCACTATTACGCTTGCCATTAAGACACAGTAAAAACAAAACACATTATTTACAAGTAAATTATGATTTTTTTATAACAATCAATAACATTATTTTAAATGATCAAATTAAAATCAACTATGAGATAAATTCATATTATATAAATGATTATGGGCGATTCGGCATGATCCTCGAATTGTAGCAACTACGATTTCTTCAATCATTTTTGATGGAAGACGCAATTCTTTATGAAATGATTCAAATAATTCTGTTATAGTGCCCCTAGCTCCAACGAGAAGTCCAACCACTTCCAACTTCTTCAGTTTGTACTTGTCCAGAAAGTAAGGAATGCAAGGGTTATAATGCGCCTGCTTTTCTATATTAACTTTTTCCGCTTGACTACATGACTGCTCCATACGTATGGTGGGATCCAGAATGTACCCTGACAATAGATCTTTTCGCCAGCAGATGATGTCAACTCTTTTTGAAGCACCATCCGTCACTTCTTCATGCACTATCCAATCAAGCGTTTTCAAATGATTAGCAATAATAGTTCTAACTTCATGATGTCTAGTATTTCTCAGTAAGCTTCCCACATGGCATTTCCCTAGAACATGAGCGAGGGTTTCTTTCTCTTTGCAGTGCCTGCAAAGGGATGATTCTAGCGAACGACCTGGAATTGCTTTAACAGGATATACATTAGCAGACATTTTTGAAGTATTCAACCACTCTGATGACGTTAAGCCGCGTTTTTCAATTATAATTTGATTTCCATACGGACACTCCTTATACAATGCAACACCTTGTCCTCGGAGAGGAAAAGAACACCATTGATCATACTCTTGATTTCTCAAAATTTCCCTTAATATTTTGCCAGGTTTTGTTTTGGGACGTGAATCCTGCATAAGCTGCACTTCATCCCCATTAAGTTGCAAAGACGCAATGCAGCTTTCCATTTCGGACTTCAAATCTTTAACAAATGGGATATAAGGGTCATTGCAACTCAATAGGACCACACAAATGTTGTAGTGTTGGATAAATGCTTCCCAAGTAGATCTCATTATTTGAAGACCCCTACACTTTTTTGAGGTGTACAACAATGCATTAGGAGAATCATGAGGAATTGCAAGGATACTTTTAACAGCACTCCGAATTAACTTATCCAAATCTTCAAGAAATTTTTTAGGCAATTTATTTAACGGGGCTGTTTGTAAGGAGTAGGTTAGGCAAGGCCATAAATATTGATTAATAATGGCAATCTTTTGATTTGGAAATAACATAGGAGTCCCAACTAAATTTTGCAGATCTTTAGTAAAATTTTTGATTGAAGAAGCAGGATCAAAAGAAATTTCATTATTAAAATTAACACCCAGATACCTCACTGATTTTTCTTTCTTGATAGACTCTATAGTGTTATTATCATCAACAACCAGCGGATCTTCACATAACTTTCCTTTTACGATGTTAATGACTTTACATTTGTTGATGTTTATGTCATACCCAACCTTGTTAAAGTTTGAAATTGCGATCTTTGTTAATTCACGGGCGCCTTGGATAGAACTAGACACAAGAGCAACATCATCAGCAAATCCTCTTCCTGCTACATTAGGAACATCGTTGTGTAAGTGAAACCCATACACATCACTTACTTCACGCTCATTAAGTTCTCGTAGTACATGATCAATTGAAATATTGAACAACTGAGGGGACAAGGGTGAGCCTTGAAAAACACCTTTTTGTACGTATATGGGTTTAGACATTCCTTTATTTGTTTGGATTTGAGCTTCATTTTCAACCATTAAACACAAAATAAGGGATCTAAGAGTCGTAGGCATCAACTTGGCGTTTAACATGCTGAAGGTATGCAAATGGGAAGTTTCTTCAAATGCTTTACTCACATCCAAGAAAACAACACAGCAATCAATTTTCTCTTGCTTTGCCTTTTGTAGACAACCATTAACAATTGAGGTGTTAATAAAAGTACCAGGACACTTAGAAAACCCAACTTGATTTGCATTAATGTGCACATGTGCCTGAAGTCGACGGTCTAATATTCGCTCAATTATTCTTCTAAGTATAGAACAAATAGAAATTGGACGCCAATTACCCACATCAGTTTTATCTCCTTTTTTATGGATGAGAATAGTCCGAGCTTTACGAAAACTGTCAGGAACGATTGTCCACATCTCTATAATAGACCCAATCAGAGCAATAGTTTTAAAGCAACCAATATCTTTTATACTGCGAATTGCAACTCCATCCAAACCACTAGAAGAATCTGAATTTATACCTTGTACTGATTGCTTAACCTCACCTCCACTAATTCCAGAAACGTAAGACTTATCCAGTTGAACTTGCTCTTCCTTGGAGTATTCAGGGGTGTAGTCCTCCAGAATTGAGTTATTAGGAACGCCCCATCTAGCATTATAAGATTCATAAATAGAGTCCAAAGGAATAGTACAACTACTTGAAGCAAACGACGATTTCAGCAACATTCTGACAGCCTTTCGACGTGAATAGCGATATAGATGTTGAAGTAATTCAAAGTTATATTTTTCTTTCCTTTTTTCTTTGTCCCTCTTGGAGGATCGTTGAGGATTTGATGAGTTGGAGTAATCTTTTTGGGAATTAACAAACGTTTCTCTTCTCTTGCGAGCATCAAATTGTTTTCTTGCCGGATGTTTTGGGCCAGGAAGAACATCTTTGGATTCTTTTATTATAACCGCAAAGTTTGCAACAACATCTGAAAATTCAGTACTACTAGGCTGTACCTGCAACATTACCTTGAGTTTTTCATCGATTGCTAAAATTTTCTTCCTAATTTCTTTCATTTCGTCAGATTCCACAGCACTGACATCACCATCACCATCTTCACAATTAGGTTGATAAGACTCAACTAACGAATCCTGATATTCTTTAGGGTGAGCTTTACTCATGTGGATGTTGACGCTTATATACAATTTACTGCATACAGGACATGGTTCAAGCGTTTTATTCATAGTTTGCCCCAGGTTAGTTGTTGTGGTGGTAACTACTTTTGACCCAATAGACTTTTTCTTTTTTTTTAACTTTCCCATTTAAAACTTTAATTTTTTAAAAATTAAAGAATATGAAGATTGTAAGAAAATAAAAAGTATTACAATAAATCCAAAACTTAAATCTCTCATATAAATTGTAACAACTAAACTAGACTGAGTTCAATAAGAAACAATAAATTCAAAAATCACTACAAGCAATCCAAACGAAACTACACACAAAAAATCAAAATGTGGCGAAAGTTTCTGTCGCTGAGGAGCGAAAAAATAATACGTCCGTCTCCTACAAGGTCTCTGATCTATCAAATGATCTATCAAATCTACAGTTCTTGCCAAAATACGACTGAGGAATTAGCATGAATGAGAATTTAATTTTTATTTCTATTGGTTTTTAAATCCTTATTGTTACATATTTTTCAAAATTATTTACCACGATATTAAAAACTGAAAAAATTCATAGCATGTATGTATATATGACTTTAAAAATTTACATACCAATTAATTTACGGTTAATTCATTTTGTTTTAAATTTTAGGTTACGTTTGTTTTTCAATGATTTTTCATGCACAATTTTCAAAACCCGCATCCATTAATTCAGACGATATATTGCATAGGCAATTATAATACATGATAATTATTGTAGAATTAATTAATTACGTACTTAAATATTTATTTCATTTCGCTGGAATTGCTGATGTGAACTGGAGCTGTGGATTAATGTCCAATTCTTATCTGTTCACGGCAACACGGGAAATCGAGTTGATGAATTGCACCTTTACCTCTTGCATTTAAGGGACGGTCAACAAATAATTTCGCCCAACCTATTTCTCTTTGAGGGCTCACCCATCTTCATGTTATCCTTTTAAAAACGCATTAGCGTCTATACCTTTGTCAAACCTGTCATCTGTACCACAATTAACCCACTAACTTCATCGATGACATTATTTATGGACGACCCCTAACTTTGGAGTTCCAATTAACTTGTCACCTGGTCGCCTCATTCTCATTTTTCAGTACTCATTTACTTCCCACTTCACAACTTTACATTATCAATTTTGTGTTTGAACTTAAGAAATATTTTCAATAAATCAAAACCTAATTACTATAAAATATCAACTACAAGTCATAAAGTACCAAGTTGATTTTATAAAGTTTAATTTGCATTAAAATACAAAAATTAAAACTCATTAAAGAACAAAAACATTTTATTAGAATTTAACAAGTAATTTACCACGTACTTCAAGCAATAAACATTGCACGGCACTTTGAAATTAATTACTGATTTTCATTTCAAGATTTAGGAGACACTTTACAGGGGATGAATAGAATTACAGGTAAGACGTCATCTTTTTCTCTGGTAAAGTGCATTATGCATTAAATTAGGTGCAAATATTTACGTAAGACTTTATTATTCTGCTCAATTTAAGAATGACCAAGTTTCAGTAAATGAACATTGTTTTTGGTATCGCTACTTAGGGGTCGTCCATACACAATTGCATTGCTTTTTTTTATATAATTTTTATAGAACAGTATAACCCCCGCTAGCCAACACCTTACGCATTCCGTAAATGGCAATCTTTAACATGGGGTTGTCATCTGTATCAAAAGATTCCTAATCACTCCTCCATTGACTTCATTTGTGGACGACCCTTAACACATTACACGAATTGTGAAAATACTTGAGGGATTAAATATGCAGATTCAAGTGAATAAAATTGATTTTATTTATTGTTCCAATTCCTTTGAAAGGCCGAGGTGGAAATTGCTTATCAGAATTCGACTGAGATAAAAGGGAACATCTGCCGTGTGACTCGTGACACGATTGTGTTTTGAATGAAGCTTGTTGTACCATGTATGGCTTGCTGATTTATTTTGCCTAGAGATACGAACGCCTGACATCGACAGTGTAGGTAGTCTGTAGTCTATGTAATGACCAGCGGTCACGTTCAATTTATTTACTGCCACATTCTCTGTGAAGAATCTAAACCCCCCCCCCCCCCCATCCTAATATTTTCTAAACGATACCAAATACGCCCGCGCAATGCTGTACACTTTTAGTTGAGATTGTATTATTAGTTTTTCAGCAGTAAACAATTGAATGGAGCAACTTTTGGCATGCTTCCAATTTTTTTTCTCTTCTTCAAAAACCGCCGTTGTAAACACATTAGCGTACATACCTACCTGTATTTCCAAGTACCTAGGTACGTTGTCTTTGTCCGTTACGATAAAGTCGTTTAAAGGCCACACACAAATGACGTTAACCAAGTAGAGGGTGGGTCGTTCCGAGAAATCAAGACCTAAAAATAAATCAAATATGCTATTTACACAATTTTTAAAGAAGAAACCCGGTCAGTGAGTGGAACATACCGTTTCAAAAACTTTGGCGACAACATTCATAACGGGCTCCAACATCATTGACAGTGAATGTAAAAATGTGAAAAAAGTACATTACCTGTTCTTGGCATGTTGCTTTACCTTTCGTTTTCCTTGCTGATAGTAATTCAAGACGCAACTGGTGATTACTACCAAAAATACACACCTCGTAGATCAAAAAATGTCATTTTATTCCCACAACTTGGCTGCCGCACCTTGATTATTCTCACACCACCCGGTTGCACCACATAACAGTTAAGTTCATCAAGCTTTAGATCTACAGTTCATCCACAATAGACAGCAATCTGAGCTACAAGTCCTGTTTTCTGCAAACTGTAGTCAGGCGATTAATCTCTTGATCATCACATTTCCAGTTGTTACTATCATCTCTAGAACTCTTTTAACTCCGCAAAGTGAATGAAACGCGCACATGGGTCACCGAAACCAAGCCAGAACTAAATCTTTAGTTCAGAACAGGCTCCATAACCGCTTTCTTACATTAGAATTCACTAATTAGCTTATAATTATCTCCGGACCGCTCTCCAGACCGCTCAAAGATCTTCTTTTATCAGTTTTAACTGCTCTCAGATTCGTATCCATTGGTTTTAACTGCTCTCAGATCCGTTTCCACTAGTCTGACCCGCTCTCAGATCCGCTTCACCAGGTCAAGACCCCTCTTAGACCTGCATTCGGGTCAGAGCCGCTTTGCCTGCAGGCAGGCTCAGAATCAGACTTTCCTGCCAGATATATATCAGGTCTAGTCTACACCCAGAATCAGACTATGCTGCCAGAACCATATCAGGTCAATTCTACGTTTTAACCAGGTCCATTTCAGACCCGGTTTGTCGGTACCAAGCTCATATCGCTTCATCGTACCAGATCATCACGTCGGACCCGGAATACCGCTTACCTTATCTATAGTCCAGACCTTGTCTACAGCTTCATACTGCAATCTCGGTATACACATAGTAGGTATGTGTATGGTTATAATAATAATAATAATAATAATAATAATAATAATAATTTATTCATTAAGTCGATTTGGCCGCAGCCCATACAACATTGGAAATTTACATTTTGGTTGTGCAGGGATATTGGTCCTTGGTTAAATAATATATATTAATGGTAATATAGTCAGTATAGATATGTACGATAGTCTTTTCTTGGATTTTGTTTTTTAGCCTGTAGGGAAAGCATGGAGAAATAATAATAATTGCGTAGTATGAATTAATTAAGCCTTGAATTAGTTGAGGTATTCAAAATACAAAATGTTAGTCTAAGTATTAATCACAGTTAGCTTGGAAAAACATTAAAAGTAGTAATATGTTGTGTATATGTAGTTAAATTAATCCTTTTCGTATGCAGCATGAAAAGTAGAGAGGCAGGAGAGCTTTATTCTTCTTCAATAAATTTGTAGTAGAAATTCCTAGTCCTTAAGGCTTCGTCCTAAAAGTTGAAATGTTGTTTAAATCCTTTTGCATCTGGGTAGCAGTTGAAGATTTCCAGTATGAGGGTTTCTCTAGTCGGACTTGCTTCATTCAGCACTCTAAGAAATTTTGTTCTGGGTGATCTGTAATGCGGGCATTTGAGCATGATATGGAAAGTATCTTCTAATTATCTTCCACATAGCTCACAGTCATGGTTTTCAGCAAGCTTCCGTATCTTCTTCATACAGTTGAGGTTAGTTGTTTTTCCTCTGAGGATAATTCTAGGAAGACCTAATCTTAGGTTCAGTATAGTTTAACCGTGTTCCAGGCCAGGTTTATCTCAAAGTATTCTGATCTTAAGGCGTAAGTCTTTAGTTGGGAGTAGTGCTTTAACATCTTGCAGCTCTGCATTCGTTGTACATCCTTGTTAACGCAGTATAGTTGGTACTTTTCTAATATCTCTTTTCTATGCTTTGTGATGTAATTGCTTGTCAGGTTTTGGAAAGCTTCTTTTAGGGATGCATCGGCAAAGATCTTTTCAATTTGCAGCTTCCAGTTGTATCGGGGATCGGTGGCTTTGATCAGCATTGTCTCTTTATAACAGCTTCTACTAATACTTCCTTCCTTAGAAGTAATAATCTTTTCTAGAAATCTGATTATTGCTTTCAAAAGCTGCAGCTTTATGTTAAGTGCTCCAGTCTCTAGCCTGACGTAGTACCCAGGTGTTGAGTTAGATGAGCCAGTAAGTCGTCGTAAGAACATAGTCTGAAAAGTTTCTAGCTCCTCGATATATCGGATCCCCCACACAGACGCGGCGTACATTACGATTGAGCTTACAAGGTAATTGAACAGTCTTATATGTTTGTTGATATCTCTTAGCTTTGCTCGATAAAAAAGGTCAAAAAGTTTGATTTGTGCTGCTTTAGCTTTACTAAAAAAGTGATCCTTTGCTATATTAAATATACCGCCCTGTGAGAAGGGGGCACCTAAGTACACATACTTGTTGACTATTTCTAGCGGTCTACTTTCCCAGTTAAACTTCGTGTTTTTGCTGATTTTGTTCTCCTTCCGAAATATCATCACTTTGGTTTTGGAGCGATCAACTCTTAGGTCAGTCTGTTCAAAGAAGCTACTTAGCATGTCGATTAGTCTTTGTAAGTAGGTCCAGTTTATTTAATGCAAGGAGTATGATGTCTTTAGCATATAAAAGTATAAGTTTTTTGACGGTGAACATTTGTATGCCTCCTATGTTGCCTGCTCTGAGAATATCCGTTATTTTATCGATATAGACTGTGAAGAGTGTTGGTGAACGTTGTTCACCCTGCAGGACTCCCCCCATCACTTTAATCAATTCCGTGTATCCTTTCTTGCATCTCACTTTAGTTTTGGCTAGATCGTACAGCTCTATAATCTTTGCTATGAATAAATCACTTAAACCAGCTTCTTTTTGTCGTGTCCACAGTTTTTTTCTTTTGATTGAGTCAAACGCTTGGCTTAAATCAACAAATAGTGCAAACAGTTTTCCTCTTTTTTGAAGCGCTGGCCTGTTAACCTGCTTCAGAATGCAGGTGCAGAGTGCGAATATGTGGTCAGTGCACCCTTTTCCTTTTCTATATGCTGCTTGATTCTCTGATAAAGTGTCATTTGTACAGCAAAAAGAGTTAAGCCTATTTGACAGGATACAAGTATACAACTTAGTAATTGTATTTATCAGAGCAATGGCCCTGTAATTGCTGGGTTTTTCCGAGTCTCCTTTCTTGAAAATTGGTGCCGTTATAATTTCAGCCCAGCAGCTTGGGACCTGTTTGTTCTTTGCCTCGTTTAGTAGTTTAAGTAGGAAGTCATAGGTTATTTCGTCCAGATTTTTCTATACTTTATTTGGAATGCCGTCAGCTCCTAGTGATTTATTGTGAGCTAATTTGTTGATTGCTTTGAGGAGTTCAAATGAAGAAATTTCATCGTCCAGTAGGGCAGAGTCACATGTTAGGGCTGTCAAGGCTGTACTGTTTGTGTTTAGCACTAATTCAATCTCAGGTTCTGTTGTTTCGAAGATAGTACGGAAGTGGGCATCTTATTAGGCTTTGGTGATATCATTAGGTCTGAAGCTAAATTTTTTGTCTCTTAGCATGTTTACTGCCTGCCAGTAGCTAGCTGAGTCTTTGCTGTGATGAATTTCGTTTTGAAATAGGTTGAAAAAGGCCTTCTTCTTTTCTTGACAGAGTTTTTAATAGTTTGTCTTTGCTTGTATCAATTTGTCAAGACTGCCAGAGGTTGCTCGGTTATAGGCATAATGTTTTCTAAGTTTGTGCAGGAGGGACAGGGCTTTCCTTTTGGCGACACTGCACTCTTTGTCAAACCATTTTGGACCATGATTTTTTCTTGAGTCATTGTCAGTCTTAGTGCGCATTCCGGCTTTACTAGCTCCTTGGTATATTAGACTCTTAAGGGTATCAAAATCACAGCTGTCAAAGTTCAGTTCCTTGCTGCTCGCTTGCATATGTAGCTTAAAGTCTGCTCCTTTTTCCTTGCATCACTGTATTTTGTCCTTCGCCTCGATAGCAGAGATTTTCGATTTTTTCCTGTTTTGCGCCATTGTAGCTAGTATGGGGAAATGGTCCGATTCTATGCTTTTGATGGTTGTAAAGTCTTTAATATACTCTATTGTTTGGTCATTGCACATGCATAGGTCAATAAGGCTGCTTTCGTTACGCCCAATGTACGTGGGGTTGCCTTTTTGATTGGAGGGACTTCTTCTGTTCAGAATTACTAGCTCGTGCGCCTTGATTAGCTCTATTAGGTGCTTACCTCTTCTGTTAATTATTAGGTCTGTCGAATTTCTGATACGGTTAAAATTGTTATGTGTACAATTTGTGTAGTTCTAAAATTCGCCGGTTCTGCTATTAAAATCTCCCATTAAGATGCATTTTTGTGTGTTAATATTAGGGGTACCTCCGACAAGGTTGTCAATTTCTTTGTCAAATTGAGATGATGGTGGTATATAAACAAAACACATGAGTGTTGGTTTAGCTTGGCACATAAACTCAATGGTAGTTTTGTGCCGGTCCTAATGTACAAGTTTTCACAGCTAAGTGACGCTATTTCGCATTCCTACAATGAGTCCTTCACTTTTTCAGCCTCGTTCTCCGACTGCAGGAGTCAAAATTATTGTGTAGTTATTAAAAATTTTCTTTAAGTTGTTATTAGGTTTAGAAATCCAGGTTTTGAATAAACAAAAAATATTCACGTCATTTTGTACAATTATATTTGCCTTGTCTTGTTTGTTTTTAAAAAGTCAATTTACATAGGGAATTACAGTGGGAACATATAGAATTCTATTTACAGTGGGTATAATTTGTGTGTGTTTAATGTGTATCGGCCCGCCACTGTCCTATTCGGTGTTTGTATCTACTTCCATGTTTTTGCATTGAGGTTTTGCTGCATTTTTTGTTTTCGCTCCTCGTAATTGGCTTTGGCAATAACTGCTTGTTGATCAGGGTTGATGTAAAAGGCTGAGTCTTTTGCCTCCTTTAGCAGCTTTTTGGCCCTCATTACAGTGTTGCGATCTTTAAGGGAGCGGAAGGTGACACACACTTTGTCCAGTGGGACGCCTCCTTTGCCTTTAATTCTTCTTGCTGTGTCTGGTTTTAAGGTGTCTAACTTAAAAGTGTCGCGAATAAAGTTTAATACTTCAACTGACAGTGTTTCCTGGCTATCAGTTTCTTTGCATCCTGCACCAGTAAAAATTAGATTTAGCTTTCTTGCCTCTAGCCTAATTCTAAGTAGTCTCTTTTCAAGCTCATTGTTGGTTGTGGAGCTACTTATGTTTATTTTAAGCGTGACAATTCTTGCTTTAAGTTGCTCATTTTTCTCTTTTAGAATAAATATTCTAGAGGATAGTTCTTCCACTTTGTCTTTTGGTCCTTGTTCAATTGCGTCTAGTCGCTCTTGGATATTTTTTTCCGTTGAAGCTTTTTTTCGTGACATTGTGGTCGTAACCTCTAGGTTACCTTGTTGAATGGCTGCAAGCACGTCTGCAAAACTCATTTTATTGCTAGGTTCTTGGCTCTCCTCCTCAACTTCGTCTAACTCTAGCAGATCTTCAGCAGTCATGATTTGCGGTTTCGCTTTCCTGATTTCCTGGTTACTTTCGTCAAAGGACAGCTTGCGCTTTTTTGTGTCGTCTCTTTCAGTGATTTTCGGTGCTGTGGGTTTTTCAAAATGAGAAGGGGTCCTGTTTATTTAATTCCCGTCTTTAATTACGTTCGGCATAGGTCAAATTGGCAGCACTCATTAGCATCGCCAATGAGTAGTTGCTTGTTTGAGACTCGGCAATCACTGAATTAATCTTGTGCTTAGGTGTGCTTCGCATTACCGTTTGCTTGTTTCCTGTCGAATCAATACCTTATTCGTATCCGTTATACATGTGTCCTACTGTAGCGTACGAGTGTTTTGTGTCTACTTATGGTGGCCGTGTTATCAGGGTCTCACTGTAGTAGTTGTGATTTAAGGGTATCAATGTAGTTTTTGTTATCAGGGTTTCAATATATAAGTCCGCCCCATTCAAGTCCTTCTGTATACTAGTTGATAGTTGTTTGGGTAATTGTTGGAAGTTATTGATAAATCTGTCAAGTGGAGATAGGACGTTGCTTCCTACCGTCGTTACCTCAAAATCGAGACTTAAATAAATCAGTGCGGCTTACGAGTGAAAATAACTAGCTTGTAGGTTAGCGAGGATTGCTAGTAAGTAAATATTTATTTACAACTGGCGTAACTATTACGCTTGCCATTTAGACACAGTAAGAACAAAAAAAACGTCTTTCAAAATTAATTATGATTTTTCAATAGGAAGATATAAATCAACAATTTAACATTAGCTATGAGACAAATTCATATTATATAAATGATTATGAGTTATTCGGCAAGATCCTCTAATTGTAGCAACTACTATTTCTTCTATCATTCTTGAAGGAAAGCGCAGTTCTTTACGAAATGATTCAAAGAAAAGATAGGTTGTCTGTTGTCTGGGGAGCTTCTATTTTAGGTTAGTTTTAGGATCTTGAAAAATTTTGCTACGTAACATCTTACGGCTGTGCCAATTTACTATTTTATTTTATCACTTCTTAGCACTAAGCAGATGTTTTAAATATGATTTAATTAGTGTGGAGAATACAGTTAACAGTAATTTTTAGCATTTCATTACCAAAGGTTCTATTTTCCTGTGAGTTTGGTCCTTGTTGGTTTCATTTCGTTTGGATATTTCGTCAGTCGAGTCCAATCTTTTTGTTAATGTTTCTGTTTTTGGTTAATTTGATTTGTCAATTTTTTTGCAATTGTAATTGAGGAAATATAGAAGAAAATGAAGTAACTGTTATTTCCCTTCAGGTCTGGTAGTACTCTCTGCTTTAACGTTTGTTGGTTGGTCAAGTTGTATGTTGAGCTGTGGTTATGGGCTTGGCTGTGCTTTACAATTTTCAGAGTAGGTGGACTTGCTGTTGGAAATGTCTTCCTTGTTGTGTGTCCCGGTGGATGTTAAATTCTTATATTTTGTCACTTACTATTTCGGATAAAGACTTAAATTATTTTCCCACCTTCGGCTGATTTCGGATGCGGGAGATTTTGCCTAATCGGATAAGTGGGGATATGTTTTCAGTTTTTCACTTTTGCACGGGTTTTTATGAATTAAATTGCTGAATTGTTTGGAGCTCTACAGTATGTATTGCTGGTCCTTTGCCCGCCAAACCAAGGATGGTATGGTTATAGATTCATTCAAACTCCGAAAATTTACTACTCAGGCTCTTGCCACCTATTCATTTTCTACGTTAGTATTTCCAACCTGAAAATTATCTGCCTGGACATTTCCTACCCACGACTAACACTAGGACATTTTGCTACAGTAGTAAAGTAACTAAACACCACGCAAAAGGATATTCAAACTTATTGTATTTGATTGTAATGATCACCTAGCTTAAACATTATAAACTTGTTGGAAAAATAATATCGTTCTCATAATATCATGTCAGAGTATTATTCCTGGATTAGTCAAAGGTATCTCGTATAAATACAAATACAATAAATGAATTGATTGGCAATAAATTAAGATACTTTCAAAAGATAATAAAAGTCTCGATTTAGTTAGGTCGTATGGGGGGAGGGGTGCTTTCAGTACTTACATTCATACTACGGTATATGGACCCCCACGAAACGATTTTCCGCGGGCCCTTAAAGATCCAGTCCGTCTCTGCGGAGTGTAAAAAAGTAATTAGACCTAATTTTTGTTAATTTAAATTATTTTTGTTTTCGAAACAGGGAATGTTTGGGTTCTTTAAAATAAGAACTAAAATGATTTAATATGACCTATTTGTTTTGCACAGTTTGACGTCAATTAACATTGCTACCATTATATTCAACCTTGTATACGTGTCTAGGGATTGTACATAAATGACATCATAAGGAGGTTCAATGATTTGATATTTAGGCCATACGATGTTATGTTTATCGATTTTCGCAATGATAAAGCTGATGACTGGGAAGTTATGCGGTCCTGGAAAGTAGAAAATTGGAAAGTTTATATGACGTCATTTAGGAGCGACCCAACTGTCCCACCTTCACTAACATTTTCTACTGTTATTCCAACTGAATTTTCTTACTTTTTATTTTAAGAAAATTTCAAAAATTCAAGTTCGAATAAAATAGAGATAAGCCATTTTGCACCGGAATGACTATACTTGCAGTAGTAACTAGTCACAGTAGAAGACGATATGATAATAACAAATCATTTGAATCCATGTGTTCCAGCAGGGTAGGTTCCCATGTCGGTGATAAGAATACGTAGCTCTGATAATACAGAAAATCTTTCTTATTATATACCTACCCACCTTAGCCAGGAATACAATTTGACACCTGTAAATAGAGAACACATCTACACACGACACAGGTATGACACTTATACGTACTTCACGGGCATAGTGTTTTTTCTGTGCAACGGTATTTTTTTTATCAATTAAAGGAGTTGTGCACAACAGTGTAAGAAAAACGTTCATAATCGTTCGTTTCGCCTCGCATGAGCTTCGTTCAATTTTTGGGCGCAAAAAACGGACTCATGGAGCTTTCGGCGTTTTGAAACGGACTCAAGGCTCATGTGGGTCCCTGAAAGCTCATGAAAAAGCGTTTCCACCTCCCGGCCGTCTTGACGGACGGATAATATTTTGTCTACCTGTAGATTTTTTCCCTTTCCAACTTTCCACTCTAAAAGTACCTAAGTACCTACTACCTACTTACCCACCGCCTACCAGGGCCTAGGCTATATGCGAGGATATGAGTATGAAATGTTTGAATACTATAAATTATCAAATTGTGATGTTATGGAGTTTAATATGTTTAATTTATTTTATGACTGTGTGTGTAATTTACATGTGGTTTCCATGTTTGGTCAGATTTTGAAATAAAAAACCAATGCAGGTAGCTAAAAGTAATAATTAAAAATCATCGTGTTATTTATAATACACCGAAATGAGTAAATAAAAGTTGCTAACCAAACTAAGTAGCATAAATTAAGCAGTTAGAAAACTTGTTTTGGTGTTCGAACACAAACAATAACAATTTTAAAGTTATGCTAAAGATAAATATCATTTTCGAAACATAAATATATTATAAAATACAATTTTATAATTAATATGAACATGTGTTACCTGATCGATAAATAGTGAATAGATTAGATGACTGATGATCCTAGGAAGCTAGAAGCAGAAAAATATGCAAAACAATCTTGCTAAAGTGTTTTATTTTATGTATTGAGAAAAACTGCCACACACCCAGAACTCTTTGTTTTAGTTGTAATTGTAACTCTAATACTTTGAGTTTGCTGTGTTGCTGTGTAAGTAGTAAAAGCTTTTTTTCTTTTTTAGAAATTTTAGAAGTTATGACCTACTTTGTGATTGGTCGTCACTTGTCAGTTTGGCTTTGCTGTTGGTTTTGTATTTTAGTATTTTGGTTTAGGAATGCACACAGTTTAAGCAATGCAACTGCACCTTAGCAACTTTTAGTTTTACAGATTACACTCAATCACTCAACTAAAATACATAAATATTTTGAATCGGTCTGACAACTGCTTTTATTTTCATTTAATTAGCATTAATACTATGGGGGTTCTAAGATCATAACGTGATAAAGTTTGAGGGAGGTGGGGTCTGGAAAAAAATACACACTATCACTAACATTAGCTAGACAGAATTTGAGGAAGTTCGTATGACGTTATAGCTGTGAGACCCTTTATAGTATAGTACTTTCTATACTTAATCCTTCCTATACTGTGTTCACGATATACATACTGCCTACCTACCTGTGCCAGCAGAAATTGTCAACTCCACTCCCTAATGGTAAAACGCTCCACCACCCCAAAGCGCGAGGGCTCCTTCGGGGGGCAAAACGGACTCGAAAGCTCGGCCTTCGTGCTTTTCCAATCGAAAGCTCATGCCTTCGCAGGAAAATAGAACGGCGCCCCGTTCGCGTGGCATCGTTCAGCCGTTCGAACGAGAAAAGTCTTACACTGGTGCACAATCACTTTTGTATAATTGCGTTTTAGAACATTTTAAGCTAACACGGGATTAAGCTGATACAAGGCGTGTCAATGGGTCTTAAAAATGAAGACATTTAGATGATATCATTTATAGATGACCCGTAACATATGTGATGTAATTATATCTGCTGTGGTACTTTTTTATCTAAAACTGAATTGAAATGATAACCAATTGCAATAATGTATGTAACTATATGGGAGATGTGTATCTAGTATTAAGTTTAGTAGCTTCAGCTTCAAGTTTAAGTTTAGTAACTGTTTTTTCTCTCATCTCTTAACTACTTAATGTTTTGCTCGAAGTTAAATTACACGCATAGCAAAGACTGCGCTGTTGTGTTGAAAAAATAAATAAGGATTTTCAATAAACTATTTAATACTTAAAGTAAGCAGAGTCAAGTCCTAAATTATATCATACACGTAACTTTAATTACAACAAAACCTACTATCATTTCACAAAATAATTACTGTCTATGTATAAAATACACGTGGTCTAATTTATATAAAATCATGTAGATTTATAATTACAGGACAAGAGGCTTCAACAAGTAGTGCAATAGTTATGTCTGACGAAAAGATTCCTTCCATTCAGAAGACATCCGTTACTGGCATACGCGCTGGCCGAGACGTTATTGTCGGAGGAAATGTATTTTTTTTTCAAGATGAAACGGGCTCCAATCCAGTAATTAAAATGACAATATTCATTTACTAAGAGAATAGTTTAATTATTTAAATTCGACTTCACCTCCGCCCATACATCATTACATGGATTAAATTAACCTGTCCAAAAACTTATTAAATGTTCATAAAATATACTGCCCTAATAAAATGACTGCAGAAATACATAGCTATGATAATCTGATAGAGCCAATAATCTTGTGTGCATACACATCTTCTATTTATATTTTTTAATTTTGAATTTAATTTTTAAAAAATGGTTAATGACCTGACGCTTTTTAAAAACTAAATTAATCCAAAATTGGATAGAAACTGCAAAAGCTACATGGCTGCTAATTCTCAAAATTTGGATTTTTTAAAATTCGGCCGAGCAGTGTAACCAAACAACACTAAGGATTTACATGTCAAGTCTGACTTGAATATGTGATGTCACCTCTGTTTCGAAGAGCCTGGTTTCGTAGTGCGGCGTTTTGTAGTTTTTTTTTCAAAGTGCCCGTGTTCGTAGCAACATTTGTTTTGTAGACCATTGTTTCGTAGCCAATAATAACTTACGAATGTGGACCAATTCACATGTTTGACCTAATGTAGGAAACCCCAAACTTGTTCCACATATACACGTTTTCATTTTCAAAAAAATAAAAAAAGTATTTTTAAAATTCGCGAAATTCAAAAACTTTATTTTCTTATGGGATTTAAAGTGCCAATTTTCAAAAAACACGATACAAGGGTATGACAATTCTTCCATTTTTTTGAGAAATCAGGGTTTTTGAAATTTCCAATACTAATGTATACCCATATGATTTGGTCTATTGCAGAAAGTACTTTTAATGCAAACAGGGCTATTATTATTATTATTATTATTATCTACCAGGGGTCCGGTCCAAAAGGACCAACGCCGCCGAGGCCTTTATAATTATGACCTATTGCAGACCCCCCCTCAAACCCAAAATGCAGAAGAACACAGATTGAATTGATATCTACTTTCAATGAAGTAAATACGCTGATATTTTCCTTGATAATATAGGATGAGTATGAATTCAGTATATCTGTAAATTGTGATTAGAACTGGTTGAATTTCAGAATAGTCAAATCCTTATAAGATTTCACATCCATGTCCTGTCTTTTTATTCATTTTTTAAAAAATCTCAAAATAACAACAATATACCTGAAAAATTTGCAAAATATTTTAATTACTAGTTATAAGCAAAAACGCAAAAACAAGTGTTTGAGAAGTAAATTTTTCATTTATGCAAACGTTTTCAAGCATTCGACACAATTCGGTAAAATTGAAATTATCGAAATATTTTGTTATAAGGGCCGGACACAAATCGCGCCACACACTGTAGTGGGTGTACCCCAAAAAGCGCCCCATTTAACGCAATGTTAAAAACGTCTTGTAAAGGATTGGGTGGATCTCAAAACTTGATGATAATGGGTGGCACCATTTGTGTCTGGCCCCAAGACACACTTCGTACACACATCATTCATAGAGGGAACCTAAATGTATTTTTAATAAGACAGAGCTGATTTAAATGATACAGATTTGAAAAATTTGAATTACTGAAAGAATACCGATCGGGTACAATTAATACGATTACTTATTAGGTAAAATAATGTATCTAAAAAAATTAAGATAGTAAATCGTTATACGGATTACACACATTTTTGACCTCGACATTTCCTGCCCTGACTTTTCCTAGCCTGACATTTCTTACCCGTAAGTGATGTTGAAATAATTAATGCCTCGGTGTTAGGTAAAGAAAGATATTTATTCTCATCTTAGCGGGTCTACTTTATTTAAAGCAAATCCGCCGTATAATAAAAATGAATTTAATTTTAGGTCTAGGGTCAGTAGAAGACGTTTTGGTAATAATCAATTAAATCCCAGAGTTACATGTAAAATACTTCCCAAGCTAGTCTTACAAGGAATTGACGCGACGTGCTACACTCAGGTTTTTCAAAAACCCATTTCAACAAGTCGTGCTACATTTTAGTAGATACGATCCAAAGTAACTTGAGCACATTTTGCGTTTTTTTGTCACAATGGTCCGCCAAAGTTTAAAAAAATCCAATTTTTAAAACTTCGCCTCCCTATGATTAACTTTCACAGTCCTCATCCGATTTAAATAAAATTTAAGTTTTTCTTATCCTCAGTTTATTTCAGTTTACAGTTTCTTACAGTTTATTTCAGGATTTCATAAACTTTTAAAATTTTCATTTTTTTTGTAAACCTCAAAAATCTATGTTTGAAGCCAAAATGTTTAAGACCATTTTTTTAAAACAATGACAGTTTTAGAATTATTTAAAAGGTTGAAATTAATTCTTATGAACCATTCTAAATATCAGAAAAAAACAAATGTCATCAAAATCGGACGAGAACTGTAAGAGGTACAGGGCGGCAAAGTATGAAATTTTTTTTTTTTTTAATTTGGCGGAGCACTGTGAGTAAACTCCGCAAATTGCAGTCGAGTTTCTATAAATTTGTACTAGTTAAAATTTGCCTGACTTTTTGAATTGCATTTCTGTGAAATCTACGTGAACTACTTGGCATGGTTCCCTTTTAAGATCCGTTTACTGGTAGATGTTACTAGACCGTGTACATTACAGCCAGAATTAGAATGTATAATTTAATCACTAAGATACTTACTACTTTATTATTTTACGGTTTAGCAAAGTCAACATCAAGAGCTGGTGAATAGTCTAATCAGCATTGCTAAACAATGTTACCGCGAAGAAATGGATAAACATACAGCCACTGTTCTTCCAGTAGACACTGCATTACTATTTAATCATCACACACTTTCGGTTGCAGTTGCCAATAGACGAGTATCCGGAACTATGCAACTTCAACAAAATATCATGCATCAGATTTCATCAGTTTTACAAGATTTATATACCAACATTCAACTCATCAATATCAAAAAACGAAGAGCAGGGGCAGCCATTGGAATTGATTTCGGCACCACATTGTGCTGTGTTGCGGTTTGTAAGGAGCCACACAAACCAGAAATAATTCCAAACGACAACGACAACAATAAGACTCCAAGTTATGTTGCATTTCTGGATATTTCAAACAGCAAAAAGGACCCAGAAGTCGCGTGTGGCGAAACGGCTAAACAACAAGCGAGTAGCAACCCCAAAGGCACAATATTTGATGTAAAACGTATGCTAGGCCAAAAGGTTTCTAGCAGCTTGATTCAGCAATGCATTAGGTTTTGGCCATTCGATGTCGTTAGTGACCACGACCAAATACTTGTTAAGCCTGGAAGAACTACAAAGCAAACTTTCACTCCGGTTCAAATTACTGCCTACTTGTTAAGACATTTGGTGACATTGGCTGAGGAATTCCTGGAATCTCCAGTTGTTAACGCAGTCATTGCTGTGCCGGTTGAGTTTAGTGCTTATCAAGAAATGTTAATAAGAGATGCTTGTGAATTGGCCCATTTAAACCTCCTTAAAATAGTTCACGAGCCCACGGCGGCTTCTATTGCCTACCACAATGTACGAGATGAAAAAGTATCTGAACACAGTACGTACTGCGTTATCATTGATTTTGGGGGCGGCACATTTGACGTCGCTGTACTGAAAATTCACGATCATCGTGTTCACATTTTAGAAATTGGCGGTAGTAATTGCTTAGGCGGGAATTTAATCGATGCAAATATGGCTGAGTACTGCATAGCTAAATTTAAAGAACACCGCGGGGTTGATTTAAAGAAACAGCAGAATGCACAGGATCTTGCAACTGCTGAAACTGTTTCTAAATATTTGCGTCAACTGATTGTTAAGTGCGAAGACCACAAAAAATTTCTGTCACTCAGAAATAAAACGTTAATTTATATGGACGAAATCCTTGGAGCACATTCACTTTCTATTTCCATGACGAAGGAAAAATTTCACTCAATCAATGCTGAAATTTTTGAAACGGGCATCAGCATCATTAGTAAAGTACTAAAGGATTGTCATATAAATAAATTAGCTGTCGATGAAGTTGTTCTTGTAGGAGGTTCATCAAGGATTCCTGTGTTCAGGAACATGATCAAGGATTTTTTCCAAAAGGAACCCTTGTTGAAGTCTGTACGTGTGGACGAAGCTGTTGCTGCAGGGGCAGCAATATTAGCATCCGAAGCTTTTGATATGTCGGTGCGAAGTGTTCTTGTTCCAAAATTGGTAAGTTCTTTGCCGTTGATATATTAAAGCAGACGTTTCTGAGAGTTTGCTAAATACCTTACAAGAAAAGCACACGGTATCGTACAAACAAAGTTTAAAACTACTTTGTGTATTCATTTTATCCACCTCAGAGAACTATAAGTCTAAGGCAACTCGGTCGCATTTTGCGCCGGTTTTGGTTTTTTCCAAAAAAATATTAAAAGTAACCGTTTTTATAAGGACCTTAAAAATACCTACTTTTTTGAGAAAAATAAAAATTTTCAAATTTAAAAAAAAAATTAATTTAAACTATGTTCTGATGGAGATCTAAAAAATTCAAATTGTTTGAAAATCAGATGAAAATTGTGGGATCTAGGGGGTGGCAAAAAATCACAAAATCGACTTTTTTAAACTTTCGCGCGCAACTATTAGAGAACAGCGCGAAATGCGACCGAATTGCTTCAGGGGTGTAGTACACTGAGTTGGATGATTCATTGATAACACCAACTGGTTTCAAAAACTGGGTATACCATACGGTGTGCTTCCCTGGTTAGACCTTTTGAGGGTCCTTGTTAGTGTAAATATTGAAATGGTACAAAATTACAACTAACGTTGACATAGTTATATTGTTTTTAGGTGCTGAGCTTAAGCATCTACTGTAATAGTCATGTCCGTCTGTCTGTCTGTCTGTCTGTCTGTCTGTCTGTCTGTCTAGTTTTAAATCCCTCTATTTCCTACTGTAAACTTTTTTCAAACCTATTTGAACTACATGGCATAAACATACATATATACCTATGTAGGTCATAGATATTCATGAAAGATATTCAGGGATCGTCTATGATGACGTCTTTCAAATATAATAGTTTTCAGTACCCCCATTTCCAACTGGAATGTTTTTTCCAACCTATTTGAACTACATGTCATTAACACACATACCTAGATACGTTGTAGACATTTAGGGATCGTCCATAATGACGTCCTTCAAATATTGTAGTTTTTATTTCCCCTATTTCCAACTTTATTATTTTCTTCAACCTATTTAAACTACGCGTCCTAAACGTAAGTACCTATATAGGTCATAGAATTGATGTCAACAAAATTATGAACTATTAAGTACCACCGTTGTCCAGAGCTCAAGCTTGTATTAAAATGGGTAAGTCTATCTGTCCTTCAATCCGTAGTAAGCATGCTTCAATTCGCACTTATAAACTAATTTAACTCAAATAGAAAAGTTCATGGTAAAAATGTTGCAAAATTTAAATTCATGAGTAATTATCACTGTTTTAATCCAATACCTTTGCTTTTATATATCTTATATAAGTGTTGCTGAAGTTATATTGCTCCGATGTTGAAGCCAATGTTTGCTAAAGCTCAGCATCTACTTCGGGCCCACGGTCGCTAAATCCGGCGCTTTTATGTTCACATAGTTATATAAGTCCCCTTTAAAATTTGTTTTTGTTTTTTCATTGACCAAATTGTTGATTAAATTCCAAATTTAATTACACATTAGGTCCTAGAGATAAACCTAATTAACTATTTAAACAAGCACGCATTTTGTTAATTTGTTTAAATTATTATTAGAATCATCGTGTTATATGTAGTAGTAGATTTGTATATTAATCATTTTAAATAAGGAGTTTTCACATACAAAAATTTTTTAGTATTTTTTTTGTGTTGCCAAATCGGCAAAAGCGTATTTTAAAATCACAGGGGGCATCACATCATGTTTTCTGTTTCACGTAGTGAACACAACACAATGTTGAAAAAATGTTATTATTAGCAAATTTAAATTTTCTGCCAAATCCCTATCTTAAGTTTGCAGAAATTCCAGTATTTTATATTGGCAATAAATTACATTGAAAGGTTATTAGTAACTCATTAAGTACGATGATTCATATTCTGTTTTTCAGAAAAGTAGTACAACGTCAGATTTAACTAATATAATTCAAAATGCAATGATTGAACTAACTGCAGAAGATACTGAAATGGTTTCAAATCTGTCTACTAAACTTGACCCTCAACAAATTCAGACCAAACATTCCCTATTCGAGTCTCCTGCTCAGCCGCTGACGGCGACGGCACACAAATATGGTTGGACTACAGTAGGAAAAGCCATTGATGGTATGTACAATAATTAAAACAGGCCACATTCTAAAATTCATTTTAACAAGCGACAAGGGTATCAATAATAGCCTACAATGGTCACATTGTAGTTAAAAGCGATGTAATGATATCGTATTATGTAAGTTGATTTAAAGAAGCAGCAAAATGCGCAGGATCTTGCAACTGCTGAAACTGTTTCTAAATACTTGCGTCACGTACTTGTTAAATGCAATGACCACAAAAGAGTTCTATTCTTACAGAAATAAAAAGTAAATTTTTACCGACGAAATTACTAAAGCACATGGAATGACTATGGATTACTATGCCAAAGGAAGAATTTTACCTAATTACCTTACAAATGTTTGCAAAGGGCATCCACATTACACATGAAAAAAAACTCTATGAATATTGGCAAAATTATATGTTACGGCGAGTGATTTAAATCGTACTAAAATTCTTTATAATTTATGTGACAAATTATTACATATGGATGAACTTTAGTGCAAAATTTGGGAACAATTAATATAACCGTTTGCGTGCAAAAAAACTATATGTAAGAATTTTTAAAATGGCTTTAATAGCGAAACATGGTTTTTTCATGCTGATTGCAGATTGACAGTTTTCAATATGCAGGTGTAATACAAAATTTATTCTACTCAGAATTGAATGCGCTATTACATTTACATGCTTTCAAAATCTGTCGCTCGCGGAATTTCAAAAAATTTCATTAAAAATAAATTGATTTTTTGAATTTCTTCCTAAATCTTTGCCGCGCTGTAGCTCGTACAAATTTCATTAGAATTTAAAAAATAGTAAAGTTTTGTAATTTATAAAGCAATATCTAAAAAGCGATATCTGGGTTTATCGAAATTCAAAATAAAGTGTAGTTTAAAATATTAGGCATTTTTTAGAATTTTATAAAATTGGAATTTTCCAACATTTTTATTCAAAGACAACAATTTTTGAATTTTCAAAAACCCAGAAATCCCTTTTAAGATAATGCTTCAGGAATTACAAAACTTTAATCTTTTTGAAATTCTGTTATTTGTACGAGCTACAGCGCAGCAAAGATTTTGGAATACATTCAAAAAATCAATTTTTTATCAAATGAAGTTTTTTGAAATTTCGCGCGCCACAGATTAAAAAAAATTTACATTTGTTCGCATATAAATGCGAAAGCGCATTCAATTATAGGTAGAATAAATCTTATATTACACCTGTATATTGAAAACTTTCAATCTGCAATCAGCAGGAAAAAACCATGTTTCGCTATTAAAGCCATGATAAAAATTCTCACATATAGTTTTTTTGCATGCAAACGGTTATATCAATTGTTCCCAAATTTTGCACTAAAGTTCATCCATATGTATCAATTGGTCACAAAAATTATGATGAATTTTGGTACGTTTTAAATAACTGGCCTCAACATAAAGTTTGGCGGTATTCATAGAGATTTTCCCTATGTGCATTATTAGAAGAGTACCTCAAGTGCACATATGGGAAATATCCGTGAATAGTGGAAAAAATTATATGCTGGGACTTGTTATTTAAAATGCACCAAAATTCTTTATAATTTTTGTGTCAAATAGATACTTATAGATAAACTTTAGTGCAAAATTTGGGAACAATTGATATGAACGTCTGCATGCAAAAAATTATATGTAAAAATGTTTATCATAGCTTAATAGCAAAACATAGATTTTTCATGCTGATTGCAGGATATCTGTTTTCAACATGCAGGTGTGATGTAAGATTTATTCTTCTCATAATTAAATGCGCTTTCACCCTGGAGTGCAAACGAAGGCAAAAATTGGTCGCAAATTTCAAAAAACTGCATTTTTAAAATAATTGATTTTTATTATTTTTTCTTAAAGCTTTGCCGCGCTGCTTGTACAAATTCTGTACGATTTTTAAAAAAGTTAAAGTTTTCTGATTCCTAGAACAATATCTAAAAATAGATGTCTGGGTTTTTGATAATTTGAAAAAAATGTATATTAAAATGCATATCATTTTTTTAAATTTTATAAAATTGTAATGTTCTAACATTATCAATTTGAACATAACAATTTTCGAATTTTCAAAAACCCAGAAATCACTTTTAAGATATTGTTCTAGAGATTAGAAAACTTTAACTTTTTTGAAAATCGTACAGGATTTGTACAAGTTGCAGTGCGGCAAAGCTTGAAGAAGAAATAAAAAAAATCAATTTTTTTAAAAATGCAGTTTTTTGAAATTCGCGCGAGACAAAAAGTGTTACGATAAATTGACTGTTGATGATGTGGTTCTTGTAGGAGGTTTATCAAGGAAACCTGCAATTAGAAAAACGACCAAGGATGTCTTCCAAAAGGAAACCTTGTTACAATCCGTACGTGTGGAAGGAGCTATGGCTACGGAGGCGGCCATTTTAGCATCAGAAGCTTTTGATTTGTCAGTTTTAAGTGTTCGTGATTCAAAATTGGTAAGTCCCATACAGTAGGTTTGATAAACCAAACTGATTTATCATAAAAATGTGTTGTTAAAATTTTGTAGACCCCTTCAGGGTCCTTGTTGGTTGAAATATTAGGAAATTAGTTTCTGAAATACTACAATTAATTCTCATGATCCCAGAATTTCATTAGTAGCTTAAAAGCTGCACAAATGGAATGATTGAACTCATAACTATAGAGGCTTTTATCTGTAGTGTGGCGGTTAATTATTCGAAAGTCACGTGGTGGTATAGGTAGGAATTTCAGAATCCAAAACACACGCCCAAAGAATTACTCAATAATTAGTAACTGCAGTGTTTTGCGTTGCACCCTTTACGCTTGCTATTTCTGGACACATTTCGTTGTCGACTATGTTTCAGAGTAAAAGGCAGCTTTTCATGGGCACAAGTTTTGGGTGCCCAAGGATTTTCATTTAAGTGTATCTTACAAAATCCATTCAATAGGGAAGCCAAAATGATTTCTTGAGGTTTAAATTACGCAGTTAACTTTAATTGCAAGTAAGAATTGTGTGAGGTAAATGTAATTTGCGGGTTAAAACACACGCAAATGGTGAAAATATGAAAAATAAATAAATTATAGTGGGAACGAAACTGTTTTGCAGACGCAGTTTAGGCCACAGCCTTTGGAATCTGGTTTTTTCTCTTGAACTTCTCCCAGCAGCGATGCTGTCAAAAACGGTAAACGTATAAAAAATACAAAATACAAAACATAAAATTCATTCATTGAATAATTTACAGATTTGCTGGAAAAACAAAATTAATGGATTTCCGCCAGGACGTGAACATGCAGTAGTGGCAGTTGGTAACGAAATTTACTCTTTCGGTGGAGCTGATTCTTCTTTTAATCCAAGTTACTCACTTGATGTTCTGGATGTGCTCGTATTTTACGTCAATGAACGGGAAAAACAATTAAAAAAGTTGTCTATTGGAAACAGTGGAGTAAATCCAAATCAGAGACGCGGTCACTCAGCAGTGACTTACAAACAATTTGTGCTAATCTTCGGGGGTTGGGATAAAAATAAACGTAAATCTTCAAATTCCACCTATCGATTGAACACCGAGACTCTGAAATGGGACAAACCGAATGTCACTGGAAATGTCCCAGACGCTCGTTGCTATCATTCTGCTGTGGTGCTCAGAAATGAAATGTTCGTCTACGGTGGAGAAGGAAATGAAGTGACAAATGATTTACATTCTTTGCATTTGGAATCTTTTTGTTGGTCGACAATTACAACGAAAGTGAGAAATTTGTTTTCTTTTAAATTTATTTCACGCCTTAACGAAGATTATAATTTCCAAGAATTATTTTGATTTTGTTCTACAACTGTTTCCAGGGAATTCCTCCATCACTTCGTGAACGTCACTCAGCGACGGTCCACGACGACAGATTGATCCTCATTTTTGGTGGGTGGGATTGTAATGAGAATAAAACATTGAACACGATTTGGTCCTTTGACTTGAACAACAAAACGTGGACTGCAGTGGAAACATGTGGAACTCCGCCGTCGAGTCGAGAACATCATTGCGCCTGTAAAAACAAATTAAAAATTGTGTTGCACATTTGAAGTGTTTTTGTTTTGGAGCCAAAGTCTTGCTGGAATATTTTTATTCATTTTAATTAATTTGTCCACTTTTAGTTTTAACTGTCTTCCTTTTCTTTTGTTTCTTTAGTTGTACACAATGGACGGATGTACATCTTCGGAGGAAGAGATGAACAAGATACTTTTTCGAACGACGTGTTCAGCTTTGACGCAGGTTTATTATTTTGAATTTTGTTTTTATTTATATTTTCACAGAAAGGAATTCATTTTGCTTGATAAATAAGATTGTCTCTAATTTTCTTTTCGTGTTCTGCGAGCATTGCATGTGTGTGGAGTTGAAATTTAATTATTTAAAGCGCATAATTTGTGAATGTAATTAATTTATATTTGTTGGTCGATGTTGGAAACGTTAAAATAGCATAAAACTTGGAACAAAAGAAACACAAATCTTAAATAACTTCAATTAAAATTGAAAAAACGACAATTATTAAAAAGGGCAATTTGAGTTGAGGTCCAATTCATGCGAATGAACAATGTTCAGTTTGATCGTTTTGGAAATTGCAGAAATAGAGAAAAGGTTTTTTAATTTTTTTAATTTCAATTTGATTTCAATTTTGTGCAGAAACTTTTGAGTGGAAGGAAGTGACTCCAAAAGGAGAGGCTCCATCCCCACGTTCCCAAGCAGGATGCGTTGCCCTTAAGGACCAAGTTTTTATTTTCGGAGGATGGAATGGAAATATCTACTTAGACAGCACCCATGTCCTTCAAATGTAATTGCAACAAAATTAAATTAGTTGAGAGTTGATTCTGATTTAGAAAGGTGTTTCGAGTCATTTAATTTTACTACAATTAAATAACTATTTTTTCACATTAAAATATTAAACTTTGTTTCTTACAACAGTGTGTAACTTAATTAATTTAAAAAAGTGTTTAAAATAAACTTCACGTTATTTGATTTAATTAAAGACGTTAAACAGAAAATGTAGAAAAAACTTATCTAAATTATTGTGTGATTTGGTTCTGGTTCATGAAGACAAAAATTGTTTTTCCCAGATTTCTATCTGCTTGGCTTCAGATTTGGATTTTGAAAAGATTTATGTTTTATTTAAATCTTTTAAAAAAAACCGTCGTCCATTAGAATTGACTTGTATAATTTGTGCATGAAAATACGACTGGAGTTACAAATGTGCACTTTGTGAAAATTTTTTATGTTTTTCGCGTGTAATTAAGTATTTTCGCGTAAATCAATGGGATCCTTTGTTATAGTTTCCTTGGACTATAATTCAGTTTTTCCGGTTTTAATTAAACTGCTTAAATTGTAAAGCTGCTTTGTTTTAAGCATTTTAAAAATTCCCTCTCAAGACCTACCTAATTATGAAATTACATACGGAATACACGTGGATCTGCAATGCAGATTCTGCATCTAAAGAGCAGGAGCCACAACAACGATTAAGGCCTACTAACAATTACGATGACATCATTCATGGACCATCACCAACCAAATGCAATATTGGACCAAATAAATGCAATATCTGTTGAATATTTACCAATTTATCAACAAAATTAAAACTTAATCCAAATAAATCCACACTGACCTGTGAGAATATAGATCAATTGAATCTCATTGTATTACGTGACTCTTATCATTCCAACACGCAATAAACGAACGTGGAATAAATTGTAATCTAATGCTATCTTGAATATGTAGTGCCATTGAAAATACGGCACAAAACTAATATCTTTTAACATCAGCTTAAAAAAGTTTAGTGTCATGATATTAAAATTCTGCTGTAGCATCGAAAATCGCCAATGTCAAATTAATTGGTAGAACAGGAGCACTCACTTAAAATTAATGAAATTGCATCACGCACCTCGACAACAATGTATTCAATCAAATGAAAATGCAATAACTAATTATTTAAATGCGTAGAAAACTGCCGGGAATGTTCCCAGAAAGAAATATTTCTGTCTGCAAATTCTTCCACCCTTATGATAATTTCCACCCTGTCAACTTTTAACAATTGAGCAATTCTGCACCGCAAAACAGAAACATTTTCATAATTACTTGAAAAATAAATTCTTAAATTCACGAATTAAAATCTCCATGAGGTGTTGGCAATATTATTGGCTTAGTGAGAAAATATTCTATTTTATAATTTTGGTTTTAATTTCTATTTACATAGTTTAGAGAAATACAATCTTTTACTAATAAAAAAATTCACGAAATGCGCGATATTCGATTTTCTATCACTTAAAATTTGCAAGAGATGAAGGTCATTATGTACTAAAGAACTTCAAAAAGCCTTAAAGCGCCCCAAGTCCTCTAACTGTGATTAATCTGCTTTAATACATTTAAAGTTAATGGAAAAGTAGGATCTTAAATGTGACCGGCATACAAGAATTCAAAAAAGCATTCAAATCTTTTATGATTTTACAAAACCAGGATTTTTAAGGAAAGAAGCTGAAATCCGTAGTCAAGATCGTTAAGTGGCTGACAGGGAGTCCCCTAGGGTTCTAAAATGAGAATTTGTGGATAACGGTATTGGTAGACGATCCCTGAACATCTTTGAAACCAGAAATGTCATTAAATACAGTTTAAACTTTAAGTAATTGCTGACAGATTTATTTTGTCATTTATTTTCTTTCGCGCCCTTTAACACAGCATTAAACTAAACGAAGGAAAGAAACTTATTCTCGGGATAAAAAGTCGAGATACTTGGAAAGGTTTTCCCGTCGATTAGTAGCTCCCACCCATCGCATCCAATTTGAACTTGGTAAGCTCCGCCCACCAATGGTAAGGACCTCCTTTCCAAGTATCTCGACTTTTTATCCCAAGAATACTTCACTTTTACTTTACTTTCCTAAATTCCTAATTTTATTATTCGAACCGAAGGAGGAGCGTCAGGTGTCGCAAGAAAGCTGCGTGGCGCGTAATTTAAGTTTTGAAGGAGCAAATTTGTAAAAGTTAAAGTGTATTATTTGATAATTAATTTTTAAAAAATTAAATTAACTAATTGCACTAAAAGTGTGTAGGATTAATTGCATTAAATGGTTAAATAAAACCTAAGCTGTAGCTGGAGCAAGAGCCAATAGTAAATATTTAGATTTTGCAAGTACTAAAAACAGGTTAGTGTCTAATTTTGGATGTTAATCGAATGCTAAATTTCAACTTTTGCATTTGCTTTTACAGTTGTTGTTGTTGTTGAAATTCATAATTCACAGTGTAGTGTGAGTTATGAGTAAGGCTGTATGTCACCTGTTACCTTTCACCTTAATAGTTAAAATGTTTATTTATGTCACGATTGTCCATGTAGCGTAGAATTAATTTCCGTCCTACTGCGTTATTATTGATTGGTGTTTTCAAGCTAACAGTTACAGGTTAATACAAACATTAAAAACTCTATGGAAAATGGCTTTGTATTCTGTAGGAATCTTATTAATAAACAAAGTTACGCTTTAATTGTGAGATAAAATTTGATTTGTAATTCATAACATTTGTTCAATCACCTTCAAAGTTTACCGTGTGTGGTACATCACATCGGAACACTACTGACTGTAGCTATGGCAGACTCCAATTTTGTCGAAAAGCCGTTGTTGGAGAAAATTCAGGATTTTTTGCAAAGAAAACCAGCAACATACGACGTAGCATTTTGTGTGGGGAAGGAAAAGAAAATTGTGAGAGCACTGAAGGTCATTTTGAAAGCATCGTCGTCGTTTTTGGAGAAGGAATTCGAGGAAAAGTGGGAACTTTCTTCGGGTAAAGAAGGCGACGGTATTCCACTTCCAGACTTCAATCCTGTCGCTTTTAAACTGTTTGTCGAGGTAGCGATAATTTAATGGAGTTACAAATTTTCAATATTACTATTAACTTATTATATTAATCATATATATTATTCATGTCAAATTAAGATAATGCAAATATAGCTCTAACGTCGTTAAAATTCACAACTTCGAGTATTACATCTGTCACACTGAATCATGTCAGGCAATCGCTTCAGTCCCACCATAGTATTCAAGTTGGAATCCGAGTTCATGTGAGAGATGACAAAAATAAGAAATAATGCAAAGTTTCGTAGCAAGCTAATTTTTCCAACTAAGGCAAAATACGACTCATACGTGTTTGTCATTTTTTACTGGAAGTAAGGATTGTGGTATTACAAGAAAGCGGTTAGGTAATTAAAACTTGTGTGTAGTTCAAAAAAGTGGTAAATTTGACCTGTGTCATAACCAAAGAAAAAAAAATCATATATTAATAAAATTGTGAATCTGTGTTCCGAAATTACTACAACCACAAAGGTAACATCAACATTTTTACTTAATATCAGTATATTATTGTTATTTGTATTATTGGATGTGTAAAAGATGTAAATAATTAATACTGGTGTGTGTTAAGTGTGAACATTTGACATAGTACATAGTGTGTGTAAGAAGTATTATTATATTTATTTTTATTTATTATTACTTATTTATTTTTTATAAGGGTATGACGGAAGAGACTTCACATACAAGAAATTGCAGAAAGATTAGCACTATATTTTACGAGAAGCTCTATCGCTTTACATTCGTCTATGTGCGCTATTCGCTATATTTGCATTATCTTATTTTGACATGAATAAATATGTATGAATTATTATACTACGTTTCCATTAGAAGAAAATGAGAGAGAAACCTATTTGGATTGAAAATGTTTTGTTAATTTGACGTTGCATTATTAGGCTGCATCAGTTGTGCACGAATAATTTCACTATAACGTTGTTAAGTTTCTTTCCCTGGACTAGTCCAGAGGAAAAAAGGAGAGAGAGATGAAGCGGCTTATGGACTGACCTTGTGGACTAGGCCAGGAGATCTGAGCTTGTGGCCTAGTCCATTGGGCCAATGGACTAATCGGCTTCTGGACTACGACATATATAACTGAACGTTGACCTAAAAGCAATTTATTACGTCTATTTGTTTTTAATTCGTAGCTCACATCTCTTGATACGTGGTCGCTGGAGAGTCTGAAGGCATTAAATCTCCCACTAAATCAAATTTTGAATCTGCTTTCAATCTGCAGACGCTTTGAGATGAAAAATGTTGTGAAGTATTTAGAAAAATTAGCTACGACATTTTTGCAGTAAGTAATCAAACATTAATATTTTTAGAAACGGGATTGTTCACACTCAAGGTCAAGGTCAATCAAAAATCCCTACTTTCAATAAACCTTATGCCCCAGCATGTTATAGCTTCACTGCTGTGTGATAAACTAGTAAAAGATGTAGCCAAGTGATCATAGATTGATATTTTTAGTAACAAGATTATCCACACCTAAGTTCTATTTATTTTGTAATTTCCTCTGACCTGAATGTCATCAGTTTATCGGCTGTCTAAATTACTACGTTGAGTATAAGATGTATTTGAGTAGATCTATTGACCCTACTGATAACGCCATTTTTGGACGATCCCTCTTGTATTATATGTACATATCCTGCTGATTTGAAAAGCGTGTCAGCGACTAGAAATGAAAATAGGAGGAAAAGAATTGGATAACAGAAATCTTTGACCCCCAAATGCGGAGATAACTGAGTTTTCAGTTTTCTATAAACGAATTCTATTCTAGTAAATTGGCATTTTAACATTCTATAATTTAGAATCTAAAGACATTCGCGAGATATTTTATGCATTTTCAAATTTATCGTTTGATTAGACTTGTCTGCTTTCAGATCCTTTGACGAATACAAAGACACTGACGACTTCCTGCAACTCTCTCAGACGAACTTAAAATATGTTCTCGGCAGCAACGAAATTGGAATTATGGAACTTGACGTATTTCACGCTTCGATGAGGTGCTTTGTTGTTTAACTGCAGCCCAAATTAAAAATATATCTCAGTAATGGAATGTCCCATGTCTTGATCATAGCCACTGCTTAAGTGGAACTACTACTGTACTACTAACTGTGAGTCTAATAATTTTTTTTCGCACTGATTTAATTATTGTAGATGGGCAGAATTCCAGTGCAGGCAGATGAAGGTGAAGCCCACTGACGAACACATTCGAGAAGTTTTCGGTGACTGTTTATTTGAAATTCGATTTCCAATTATGTCATTTGCTGAGTTTACGAAAACGGCGGAATTAGTGCCGTAATATTGTAAAACTATTGTAAGAAAAATATTGTATTGTATTGTAAATTAATATTGTATTGTAATTGTAATTGTAAATTACAATACAATTACAATATACAATTACAATTCGAACTTTTGGAACCTTAATTTGACCCCTAATTAGGATTAAATTACTGACTTGATATTTACCATGAATACTATCATGTAGATACACGATTTCAGCGTGAAACAAAAGGCTCACAACACACTTCAGAAAATAAATTTGATATTGTATTGTATTGTAATTGTAATTGTATTTACAATTTACAATTCTAATTGTAAATGTAATTTTATAAAAATACAATTACAATTACAATTTACAATATTACGGCACTAGGCGGAATCAAACGATATTCTTACGGCAGAGGAAACAACAGGAATTTACAGATTTATCGGATTGGATGCCACCAAGAAGTAATTAAAAAATATAATCGTACAAGGAAATGCATATGCTCTAGTGGTACTGTGATTAGGTGGTTTGAAATTCGTAATTTATTGTTGCTATATATAAAGGTTAGGATTTGACACGAAGAAGCTTCCATTCAAAACTACGCGGAGAGAACAAGCGGAAACAGAGAATTCCAAAACGAATTTGGAGACTACAGTCCACTCTCTACATAGCGTAC
The DNA here is from genome assembly GCA_949802685.1 of Dicyrtomina minuta. Classification (NCBI taxonomy): domain Eukaryota; kingdom Metazoa; phylum Arthropoda; class Collembola; order Symphypleona; family Dicyrtomidae; genus Dicyrtomina; species Dicyrtomina minuta. Next base: position 7,633,296 of record OX461811.1, read on the forward strand.
TTCAGCGGACCAGCAATATTAGTACGTTATGAGGAGAGTTCGCTATGTAGAATTACAGATTAAAAAAAAAAATCAGTATTATAGATGAAAACAATAAAAATTCTACTGTTTAAAGTAAATATTAGTTCTACACAAATCAATCAAAAAAAAGCTTAATTTTGATTAAATAAGTTTGCAAAATCAGTTAAATCAAGAAAAAAAATAGTAACTTTTTTAACTGAGCGCTAAAATTTTTGATATTTCTGAAAGTACGCTATGTAGCGACGAAATTTACACATGATGAGTGTTTTGGGCCAGCAAAATTAGTACGTTATGTGGAGGTATACGCTATGTGGAGGTACACTATATAGAGGTATTATTGCATTAAAATCATAGGGATTTAGCCAGGGATGCGTGAAAAGTACGCTATGTGGAGGTATACGCTATGAGGAGGTACGCTATGTAGAGAGTGGACTGTAGTACTAGTGAAGCTCTGGTGCTACCGGGAATGTCAACGCTTTGTTGGACTCGGGGCTTGGAAATCTTCAAAAATCCTTCGATTGTCTGTGATGGCAGTCGCAAAGAAAACTTGTAAGTTTCCTTTTCAATTACAATACCTGTTCCAGTGGATAAATGTGTGTTCTATGGATTAGATATCAGTTAATAAATTTACTTTGAATCATTTCAATCTCAAACCATGAGGAACGTCTATTAATCTATTTAATATCATTGTGCTTTGTAAATATTTTAGCATTGCTTGTAAAAAGAAAATTCGAGTTTACGGACTTGGTTTCTTAGGCTCAATCGAAAATGACGGATTCTACGATGTAAAAGTGCAGCTGCAAGGCATCAGAGTTACATACGACAGTGGAATATTGAAGAAACGTATTTTTGCGGAAAAAGGGAAAACGTTTTATTTCTTCTTCGATGCCCCAATCGAACTTGAGACAGGCGATGTTAGTGGATGGAATACATTTTACTGCATTGAGTATTGGTTGAAGGTAGTGAATTACACATTTGGTCTCGATTTTGTATCATTATTTCTGAATTAAACTAAACAATCTTTTGACTCGGTGCTTTTGCTTTGGTTTACAGGGTGCAAACACTTTTGCGGGTAATAGATCAGTGTATACGGGCTTCATCCTGCAGGAAGGAGACACTAAATTTCTGTTGATCAGCCGTAGCAACCAAGTAGCGGAGATTCTATTTAAACGAAGCTAATTAGCTTAGTCCAAGATGATGACAAAAAAGCAACTTGCATTGGATAAAAGCATCTCAGAGAGTCTAAAATGTAAAAAAAAAGACATTTAAGTTTTATAGCGATTAGTGCATTATGTCATTAATTCATACCTAACTTATGTTTTGTTTGATCATAAAAATTCTAACAAGGAAAGTTCACGACATGGGCGCCGACTTTTAAGTTAAGTTTGTGTGCGTTAGACGTGTCTTTGGAAACTAGTAAACGTGTGCTAAATCATTTTTGTCTCAGGTCCAATATTCTCCCACAGTAGTCCGCCAAAGTTTAAAAAAATTGAATTTCTTGTTTTTTGCAACCCTGTAGCTCCTACAATTTCCATCCGATTTTCAAAAAAATTGAAGTTTTGTGATCTTTGATACATTGCCTAGAAAGTAATTTCTTGGTTTTTGAAAATTCCAAAATTTTAATTTTTTTCAAAAAATGAGGCTGATAAAAAGGCCTCTGAATAAATAGTTTTTACAATAAATTTTTAAAAAAAATTAAAATTTTGGAATTTTCAAAAACTAAGAAATTAATTTCTAGGCAATGTAACAGAGATCACAAAACTTCAATTTTTTTGAAAATCGGATGGAAATTGTAGGAGCTACAGGGTTGCAAAAAACAAGAAATTCAATTTTTTTAAACTTTGGCGGGCTACTGTGGGAGAATTTTGGACCTGAGACAAAAATGATTTAGCACACGTTTACTAGTTTCCAAAGACACGTCTAACGCGCACAAACTTAACTTAAAAGTCGGCGCCCATGTCGTGACCTTTCCTTGTAAGTAATTAAATAGCAGGTTGTTTTGCATTCAAAATATCTGTGTTTCTTGCTTAGGTATTGATTTTCCATATTCATTTTTGCTAGCCTCCACCTCCATTTTATTACCCCAATTTAGAAGGTAAAATGTCAAACTTTTCAAACAACAACCAACAGTCATTGAGCTATGATCACCGCACTAATCGTCAGTGAGTTGTGTAATACATTTTTTTTAATTCAAAAACTTGCGAAGCATTTTTGTAACCTTCGATTTGATGAGTTTTCAAAAGATAGCAAAGCAAATTTTAAGATTCATAAATCATGACCATCACGCAGCATTAGTCTGATTGTAGATTTAATTTGGAGATTAATTAATAATTACACGTAGCGCTACTATATTTATAAAATTAGGGCAGTACTATTGTTTTATCAAAAGAACGTAGGTACCTTTATGTAACACTTGACGAAACTCACATAGGCTGGAAGTATGTTTGAATTAATGGCAAAGTATTCATATCTTTTTCCCTCCAACTCTAAAGTAAAACAAAAATTTTAAACTTTAATACGTTGCGAGTGCTGTGAGGAGCTGTAACCATTTAAACACCACAAGAAAAATAAAAAATTTCATTTGCATGGTTGTAGCAACCAATTAGCTGAGATTTTACGTAAATTAAATTAATTACCCCACACCATGATGATTTATTGGACGTTTTGATAAAAACCAAAAAATGTATTGTATTTTGAAAAAAAAAGTAAATCACAGGTAGTAAAAATTAATACATGTAAATAAGTAACTATTAATATGCAAAGAATGTAATTGTATAGCAATAAATTATCAATTTGCAACTATGTACATGCGATTAAATGCAGACGTCATTGTTACACATAGATAAGCATGCATTTTATTATATCCACAACACCATCAACATATTTCTACAACAGTATTTAATACGCGTTTAGTGCTAATCAGAATTTATGAAGTAGAACTGAAACAGATGCTATATTTTGAATGAACTATGGACAACATTGTCGGGTATATAAAATACAATGAAAGTCAATAAGTACAAAGCTTTACTTAAAATTCATAAACGTAAAATAAATTTTAATCTCCTTTCTGAATGTGAAACTACAGCAACATTTTGGAGTAAATATTTACTCATCAATATGCACCATAACAACGTTGTCTCATGGTGCCCCCAAAAATTCAAGTACGGTGTTTCATGCAATATTAATTATTATTATTAGTAAGCGGACATGTAATAATAGGAGATTCTGATAGGTCAGATTTTGAGTAGTAAACGGACCCACTATTACAGCAGATAGTGTAATTTTATTACGTGTCACCTTTTTGTATTTTAGATAGTTAAGGTATTTTACAATTTCTTTAAAAATAGCATATCGTCTGTGAAGAACCAAAGTGACCCGAATCAAATTTAATGCACAAAAATCAAAATTTGATATGTTTCCGAAATTTGCAATATTTCAGGTTTTTCGACCTGCATATTGGATAACATAATTAATGCAATGTATGAAGCCTACAACATGTCAAAATAACTCTAAATAATGTAGATGCGTAACATGGTAATTCATAGTTTTTTAAAAGAGTAAATCGTTATATTTTATTGTTTTTTAAAAATGTAAAGTTTTCTATTTACAGGTTTTAAAAAGTGTGTAAAATGTTCTATTTATATGTTGTGAAAAGTATGTAAGTGGTTGCACTTACATGTTTTTGAAAATCGTAAAATGTTTGGGTGTTCTCCGGAAACTCATGCCTCAACATGCTCCACACGTCACAATTCTTATTGTGACGTGTGGAGCAGGGTTCATAGACGGATAGGCCAACATAACTATTAGCATCTAGGAATAACCACAAATACCACAACTAGACCAGTTGACCTGTTCGTCCAAAGAATCAATTTAATTATGTTCTCTTTCATTTTTTTTCTTACGTTTAATTACTATAATTTAGTTTTGGGATTATCCACAAATGACGTCATCGAATAATTTCGACATTAGTACCCTTTAAAATATGACCTCCTCGTCATAAGCTTAACAACCATAGCGGAAATTACTCTCTATAATTAATATGAGAACTCATTAGTATACACAATCATTCTACGAATGAAACCATTTGTGGACGATCCCTCTTGTAAAAAAAAAGCCATACTGCAATATATAACTTGAATTGTATTCTTGAAATTTTGTAATTTGTAATATCACTTTTTTTTGCCGTGTATAGATTAGAAGCTAGATACTGCATTATAGGTTTAAAAATAATTCTTAAACATCTTTGTAATTGACTTCTGAAATATGAAACTTAATAGATACCAGAAACATAGCAGATACCATATAGGAATTTAATTTTTACCATTTAATCTTTTGTGAAATAAAAATAAACTTTTGAAACAGAACTATTGTCTGGATTCTGGATACAAATTCGTGATAGCTGCGCAAGGTGTCCAAACCCTGCCGTGCCCATTTGATTGCATGGATATGAAACTGTTTGGACACCTTGCGCTGCTATCACGAATTTGTATCCAGACAATTGGTAGTGAATTATTAAAACCCTAGTCAAAAGGCTTCAGGAATTTTCACAAGTAACGTTAGATAAGTTTACCTTTAGGACCCATTGTCCCACCCGTCATAATATTAACAATAGGTTACCAGCTTAGGGGTAGGGCATAAATATTCTCGCGCAAATTTTCCATTGGAATCCACCAACTGATCTGTATTACAATAACATTAGACACACGGCTTAGTGTCAGGGCTTTAATAATTTCAGGTAAATTATACCTTTACTACCCACTTGTCATCACAATGTACTTTATTACGAATTGCAACATTTAACTACACAAGGATCTTTCAACACAAGCGCTACACTATTAAAACACATTTAATATTGAATGACTAATTTAGCATACATTTGCAGTGTGATACTTAAGCTTTAACATATAATTTATGCATTCACAGATTTACGGCTTTTGTAGTTAGCTTATTTTAAGCTTGTCAAAATTAACAACTAAACCTGTTATAACAGTACCGTAAGCTAATTACACTTACGCCATTTACGCAAATTCAACAAACACTCTGACACCAACTGCTTACCTACGATACTACACTTTCTAATTCATACTTTTAATTCTAGCAACGAAATATGTATCATTTACTCATACAACTGCGTAATTAATGTAGCGACTAGTCACTTACAACTAGCAAATCCACAGTCATCTCAACAATGAACTGAAACGCAGTGAGCAGCATGTGTTTGTCAATGTAGTAATAGGAGCCAATAGTTATTTTGAGTGGTCTTAGGGTTCTTAGCATTTTCTTTCCATACTTCGTCCAGGACGAGATCAAGTCTGACGAGAATTCAAAGACTCTGCCGTAGATTGTAAATGCAACAACTTGATAGAGCAAAAGGTCTACTAAACAGTTGAAGAATACAAATATTATAATTCCTTTCATTCTGATGGAACCAAAGATGCAGTACGTTGTTGTGATTATAAACAACCATTTTGTTACTAGTAGAGCTACCCGACAGTAAATAAACTGAAATTGTTCCTGAAGAAGTTGAAGCTCTTGATACTTGCGAACAAAGGCTTCTACTACTAAATTAACGTCATTTTCAATTTTAGTCCCAAGTCTGTAATCACTTTCAACTTGACTGCTGTTTTAAAAAAATAAAATCAAGGATATTACATTATATTTACTCATTAATAATGGCATGATATGCAATATTTTTATAATTTTATAACGTTAATAATAATAAGGTTCGAATAAAATATTTGTCACTTACATTAAATATTTGAGATGATCAATCAAATCAAAAACATACGGCATGACTGTAAACCCAAAAAGGTAAATGTTAGTGAAAAAACATGTCATAATGTAGTTGAATGAAATTATGTTGAAAGCAATTTTGCAACATATTTCAACGTTGAATTCATCTCGAAAAATTTTAAAATTTGGATCTAAAACAAATGCAAAAATTGGGAGTTGGGGAGTTAAAAAGCTCATGCAAACACTAAAGGCTTGGATTCCTAACGTAGAGTAGAAAATTAAAGCACAGCAGAATCGACCAGGAAAGTCATTTAATGCAAAAAATCTATTTTTCAGTTTAGCATTCAATTTTGTGCTTTTTTTATATTTTAAAGTTGATTCTCGAGTTTCTTTTGCGTCAAAGTATTTTACAAACGCGTCAACAAAAATTGGAGATTCATTTTTTCCCATAAAAATTGGAACAGCCATTCCAAAACAGAGAATATAGTAGAACATGTAGAAGGATAAAATTTGTTTCGTGAAATACGGGTACAAATTTGAAGTTTCACTGCTGTCGTTCAAGTTAGCTTTTAACGAGCGGCTAATAATTAAAAGCATACACAGAAAAAAAGCCAAAAGATGACACCACCAGCCAAAGATTCTCCATTTTGACTGAGTCACCTCAGGTTTAAAGAGCTGAGCATTCCATGTGTATGGACTACAGAAAAGGAAACTTCCCCAGATGAAACCTTTTGGAATGAATTGCTTTGCAATGGGTCCTACTAGGGAGGTTGTGCAAACGTAAAACCGGCACTTTAACTTTAGCAATTGCAAAAGAATCGCGACGCCATGTTTTTTCTATTTTCTGTTTAGTGCTGCATGCATATGTAAAAACATTACAAATCAAGCACGAGCTGGAGCGTATCGCTAAAGTACATGTGCAGTATGGGCAGGGATAATGCGAAAGTGGCGGATAGGTTTCTCAAAACAGAAAATAGTAAAAACATGGCGTCGATCTTCTGCGCACATTCTTTTGCAATTGCTAAAGTTAAAGTGCCAGTTTTGCGTTTGCACAACCTCCCTACTATCGTTCTTAGTACTAATTACTACTTTTGATTTAAATTCTAAACTACAGCAGTACACTTAATGATGGATAAGTGGCTATTTAGTATAAGTACAAAAATTGAAGAATGTTGGACTGTGTTCGTGTTGGCGTTTGAAAATAAACTGAGAGCAGAACTCGACCAAGAGTGAACAAGTTTCTTTATCGTTATAACTGCTGATTACTTATTTAGGCTTCTTTAAATTACTGTCAAGGCCAGAGAAAAATATTATAATATTAGGTAAATGTAATAGCACGAGCAACCTTCTATTGACTTTACTAACGCACAACCTTCGGCGCATATCACCTTGGAATATATGGCACGCAACACATACAATATCATGCAAGAAGCCAGGGGCCAGCACGTGTTATATAATATGTATGGACAAGGTTATAGCCTACAGTATTTTAAACCTCTTTAATAATTTTGTGAAGCAACCTATAAAATGCCTTTTGTGTTAGGTAGGTAGTCTTTGTTTATTCATGTTTCTTCCCGCACGAGGCACATACATATATATACATTTATTGATTCTTTTAGTGGGAAATTCTTTTAATACAATTGAATAGTATTGATAAAACCAGGTTTACCTTTCAGTTTAACTCATACGATTTTAACTTTATTGTACGAACTCTGCCAAGAAACTTACTTTGACATTTTGATAGAGATTTCGTTATTAGTATTGATTTATTTTGACTTCCAACATAATTTTAAAATATATGAAATAAATATCGATTGGGCTTTTACACACAAGCGGCTGAAACTTTTCGATTATTTTTCAAAATAAAACCACTGTCTTATTTTACACTGAAGCAACATTAAGGGAAATTTTTGATCAATAATTTTAATTGATTAAAACGAAACTCATTATTTCTTTTTAACTTGGAGGTTGAATCTGAAGTCTAAAGTTTGTGTCAGCTGTTGTGCTGTATCAATCTTACTACACTAAAATAAAGGCCAGCTCTCTAATAGAGGCCGGGTCTTTTCCATAGGCGGCAATGCTTTTACTTTCAGCTTAAACTTGGTATTTTCAATTTGGTGAGCTAAGGTTAACTCACACACAGTTGACAGTTAGTAATTAGTATAATTAAGTCATAATTTGTAAACTATAAGAAAAGAAAATACATTTACGGGAATATTCCCGGCGATATTTCCAATTTAATATAATTAATAATGCAAGTTCTATTCTAGTAATTCTAGTAACCACAAATACAACACCTTAAGCAGTCAAGTAAATCAGGTTGATTCTGTACTATTTTTTTTCTTACTTTTAATTAAATTTTTTTGTTCTGGGGTTATCTACAAATGACGTCATCAAATAATCCTTATAGTTTTACTACCCTCTGACCCCCTTGTTATCAGCTTAATCGTTAGGAAAATGACTCTCTCTCTCTCTAATTCTAACATGGGAAGTCATCGCAGTATACCCCTATCGACCCTACAAATAACATATCATCATTGATCGACGATCCCTCTTAATGCAAAAAAACAACACCATCTAAATTATTTTAATTCATGTTGATTACTGTGCTTAAAATTATCAAATAGTAATGGAAATAAAATATTAAGGACGAACTATAATTCTGTTACGCATCTCTGATTTTGCATTTTTCTTCGTCATTTTGCGACTTGGGGCGCCAAGGGGGCTTCCCCATTCCACTTATTTCAATAATTTAAAATTTTTGAAACGGGCGTTACTTCCCGTTGGGGCAGGACTTCCGTTTGGAGCATGACTTACCGTTTGGGGCAGGACTTCCCGTTTGGGGCAGGACTTACCGTTTGGGGCAGGACTTACCGTTTGGGGCAGGACTTTCCGCCCTGGGCAAGACTTACATATCAAACAACACCCAAAGTAATTTAGATAGCGTTGTTAATTATTTATATAAATAGATAGAAATAAAGGTCAGAAATTATAAATATTTAGCTTATTATGTAGTGTCCAGCGTTAGTAAGCTTCCACAATTTATTTCTACATTTTTGTTGACTGTTAAGACTACTTTTTCACTGTTGGCCACCGGCTCCGCTGCATGCGGGAGGGAAAAATATAACCTATCTGTTTTCAGGCTGCTTTAGGAGCCTGGGTCAGTGTTAATGTTGTTAAATTATAACAACATACAGTTTTGCAGCTTAATAATATCAAACAGTAACTGAAATAATATATTGATGACGAAGTATAATTTTCTTGATTTTAGTTGCATTTTTCTTTATTCATTTTGCGATTTGGGGCGTCGAGGAGGCTTCCCCATCCCACTTATTTAAAAAACTAAAATTTTTGAAACGGGCATGACTTCCCGTTTGGGGCAGGACTTACCGTTTGGGGAAGGACTTCCCAGCCTGGGCAAGACTTACCGAACTTTCCCCCGAAAAAATTGTGGAAAGTCTTACAACGGCCCAAAAGTGCCCTTAATGTGATCAATACATTCAACATTTAAAGTTCATCGTAAAGTAGGGTCTTAAATGTGACACATTCAAAAAAGTACTCAAAACTTTCATGATTTTACATAGTCAGAGTTTTTAAGAAAAGAAGCTGAAATTAGTAGTAAAGATAGTTGAGACTATATAGGCTGTATGAATATTAGTTGGACAGATTTTTAAAGGCGTAATATTTGAACGGCGGCCACTGATCACATTTAAGGGGTGATCACATTTACGCAAAGTACTAACTAGTACATTTTTTTGGTTGTTAGTTTCGTTTGGCTTTGGCTGTATACATCCCAATTTTAGGAGAATAGGTCTGAGGTCTGTGCCACTTTCGTAGCTATAACATTGTGTAATTATGTTTGCATTATTTTTCGATTTCTCTCCTGCTGCTTTATTAATTTATTTTGAGTACTAGCAGTTACACATTATTAAAAAACCATAGAAATGGCAATGCGCTCATTTGGATATTTTATTTGTAAATCATAATATAATACATAGGTACCCTTCAATATTGGGATCCAATACATTTAATTCATTTCATTTATTGTTTATTTACGCTCACCTTCCTAGTCTACAGCTGACAGTGTGTAGTACCTCGCAATACCACACATTACCATGGCAGATCCTAAATTCGTCGAAAAACCGTTGTTGGAGAAACTCCAGGATCTGTTGGGACGAACACCCGGAACCGGAACGTGAGACGCGGCCTTTTGTGTGGGGAAGGAGAAGAAAGTTGTGAGGGCTCTAAAAGTCATTTTGAAGGCATCGTCGTCCTTTCTGCTGGAGAATAAATTTGATGAAAAGTGGGATGTTGATGTGGTTAAGGAAGGCGACGGGATCCTTTTTCCCTATTTTGATTGGGTCGCATTTGAACTCTTTGTTAAAGTGAGTCATTCACTGCAGGTAAATTTTTACTAAAAATATTATTAACCGTAACTAAACATTATTTCGAAGCTAGATTTTTTTAAACCAGGCGCCTCGTTGATATAAAAGCGATATGATTACCACATGAATGTAATTTTCTAATATTTCTTTGTTAGTTATGTTTTACTTGTCAATTTGCAGCTCACATCTCTTGACACGTGTGGTCGCTAAATATTCTGAAGAAATTGACATGAAAACGTTGGAATTAAAAGATATTCTTACTGCAGAGGAAGCCCTTGGAATTTACAGATTTATCGAATTTGAGGCCACTACGAAGTAATTACAAAATATGAAAGTAAAATTGAAAGCGCGATCAACTGATATTGTACTTAGGTGTGTTGAGGATAGTACGCGGGTCTATTTAACACACTATTAAATGCCAGTGCGCGGGTCTCTTTTAATGCGCGGGTCTCTAATTATACGCGGGGGGTCGAGGCTCGAGTTTGAATAGTACGCGGGGCGTACAATCAGAGGAAATACGGTACTTCTGTAATTATGTGTTCCATGTGATTCCATTTATTTTACACAATTCTGTTTTCGCATTGCAAGGCACTTGCAAATTTAAACTCGAAGAAAGCATTTTAATTCGCAAAAAAAAACTGGTTTCTAAAACCGAACCTAATCGCGGTGAATTTGTGCCCCATGCCCAGAGATGTAAATACCAACATAAACACCGGCTTACTTTTTGACTGTCATAACATACAACAACATAACAAATTTCGTGTACATTCGAACACCACCCAGTTGGAGGAAATACTGTTTAACTTCAAATAATTAATTTGCTCAGTGATGATGTAGGACACGTACCTTTCGTACGTTTAAAAACCTGAAAATGTATCCAATAATAAAAATAAAAACAATGAGATATCTACAGGGTGACACAAATTACAAACTAAACTGCCATTAATTTACAACAAGAAATGTTTATCATGCAATTCGTTTTAATTATCTTGTTTTTATTATCAGTTTGAAATTAAGTAAATGCAACATAATAAACCCCACTTAAAATCTAGAAATCAAATGCAAATTATATTTTGTAAATTTTGATCACGATACTTTTGTCAATTCTTTACAACGCTTCTCAATTCCAGTAAGTTTTATACAACAGTAGAATCCTACAGTTAACACTAGTCATAGTGCATAAAAGTTGTAAGTTTAGTCTATCCGTGCATTGTATTTGTAAATATCTTTTCAGAGCTTTTGGAAAAAGGCAATTTTGAGCTTCTGTTCGTCAAATTAGAACAAAAATTAACGACAGGAATGTTGCCAATATACGTTTCACCAGCGTTACAAGTTGCATTGCACAACTTTTCGACGCAGATTCTTCCCATCCGCAGCACTGGAACCAGCACCATGTCCACCTGCAAATTTTTGCAAACTCTGGACGTATCTGGGCGTCCCTTAAATTAAACTCCCAGTCCAGGCCACCGTTTTGTTAATCGCCTGCGCGTGCATTCTCAACTCTAAGAATTACTTTTGTTTTCAAGGTCAGGAAAAACAGATTTAAGTCAAGTCGCCGATCCTGAGACCAGAGAGGGTGCAGGGGGTTTTAGCACACCACCGTACTGCAGCGTGGTTCATATATTTACTCATTAAAATCAAATATTTTTCTTGAAAAGTATGAATTTGAAGTAAATATAGTCACCACACAGAGTTTTGCACGGGGATAATGAGAAATTAGGTAAACCAGATAAGACTTTCTTTTCCTCTCTGGCCTAATGTGCGTATGTAAGAGATCGTCTACAAATGATGTCATCAGTATGGTCAATGGGTCTACAGGTCTACTTGATTACTGAGGACAATTCATGTTAAACATATTTGTTTACGCAATGGTTAAGCTGCTGACAGGGGAGTCACTTAGGGTTCTAAAAAAGAGAATTTTGGGATGACGTTACTCGTGGAAGATTCCTAAACATCTTTAAATCTAAAAATAACATAAAAAAGTACTCAATTTGAAGCCATTAAGCCTAAAATATATATTTTTGTAGTTTTTACAAGTGCACTTTCTCTACACCATTTTGAAAATATCAAAATACTCTATTTTACACCTATTTGGAAGTGCAAAATACGCCTATAGAATCAACAACTATTTCAAAGATACATTGAAATAGTTTACCAAAATATTTGATTTAAAATGTAAAGCTAATGCATCTTTTGTTTTAAGCACTCAAAGTCAAAGCGCAAAACATAAAGCATCTTCCAAAACTGAATTAATTAATTTAATGGAAACTAATTGTTATGATAAGATGGTAAACTGTGGGGATGATATAAAAATGTACAAAATACTCATCCAGGAAACCTTCCCCGTGAGTCACCAAAACATAAATTAAAAAATCGGCGGGACAAATTAAAAAATGCACCTTGGAGACGAGAGTCTGAATTGCACGAACATTTACTGGCAAATGAAAAGTATCCACTAAACAAAGGGAAAAGACAGGATCGAGAGACAAGAACTTTCTCTAAAAACAGGTATTTACTGAAGCTGTATTTTTTCTGGCTTCTTAATCGGCCAATTGTGTTCCGAAACCTTAAATGAGCCATGTAGAGATGTTTGAAAGTTTTGAATGAGTAGCATGAAAGGCGTAGGCGTAGAGAACAATGACAGAAATGGTCGGACTGAAGCCGTACATCGGTAGTTGGTAGTTCGTTGTTTGTTTTTTTGCAGTGTTTTCTGAATTTTGCATAATAAAATATCGTCAGGGAAGAGGCAAATCTGACTATCTCCTTTTGATGCTGAAAGCGAAACTGACTACTACCATTTTTTGCTAAAAGCGAAAATGACTATCTCCATTTTTCTCAAAATACCATTAATAGGAGGCAAAAAAACTACATGTGCCAATGCAGCATGTTATTAAGCATACGTTGTTGTTAAGGGGTCGTCCATAAATGACGTCACAAAAATTATTGCTCTTTGAGAACCCACCTACTCTCAAAAACTCTGGAGGAAAAAAAATTATGCTCCAATGCAGCATGTTATAAAGCATACGTTGTTGTAAAAGGGTTGTCCATAAATGACGCCACAAAAATTATTGCTCTTTAAGAACTATTTGAGATATTGACTAGCGTCTCAAATTAGACAGTTTTCATCGTTCAATTAAATTAATGGCATCAGCCAAATAAATCACAATCTTAGAGTACACATTTATTTATTATATTATTTATTAAATTAATATTAGTGATCTGGTTCATTCAAGTATAAATCTTCGTATTTTCGGATCTCTGCTCATTTCAGTACGTCAGACTGAAATGGCAGTCAAAATGGTACTAATCGGTAATCACTGTAATCATCTTTAACGTTAGTTTAGTTAAGCTTCTATTTTCACTAATATTCATTAATTTTATAATAATTTTATAAAATATTAAAATAATAATATTTTATATTTGGTCTCATATTTCCCCGTTAAAACCATAGCATTAAACACAATAAATCTCCAACAAGAACCAACCTGTTCCCAATATAACAGCTCAGCTGTAACAAGGCGTGTCATAAATACTATACAAAACCCACACACGCTAAGTGTGACATCATTTATAGACAACCCATTATAATTATTACAATCCTAAAATTTTTAGCTATTAATTGATTGTATCATTAGCTTTTGGTAATTTAAATCAATGTGTCAACCTTTTACTGGCTGAGCTAAGATTATCGTTTTCCACTTAACGAATGTTTATTGTTAATGCTGGTGGTTTTCTAGTGACTACTCCTTTCTTTATTCATTTATCAGTTTTCAGTGGGAATTGTAATAATGGACTATTACTTTTAGTTAAATGTTGTAGTAATTAAAAAACGAATGTAATAGAATTTTTAAATTAAACATGTAATTAAATTCCTGTCACGTGGAATATTTATTTGTTTATTCATGGTGCCTGTCACTAACAATGTGATCAATCCCGCTTCATTTTAATAAAAGCAACTGTGTAGTTAGTAAGCCTGCTTTCAGTCAGATGATAAATAGCTATAAACAAGTAAATGATTACGCTCCTGGATCTAGTATTAAAAATTCTCCCGATTTTTCGAGAGTAGGTGGGTTCTTGAAGAGCAATAATTTTTTTGACGTCATTTATAGACGACCCCTTTACAACAACGTATGCTTTATAACATGCTGCATTGGCAAATAGTTTTTTTTCCTCCGATTTTTCGCAAGTAGGTGGGTTCTTAAAGAGCAATAATTTTTGTGACGTCATTTATGGACGACCCCTTAACAACAGCGTATGCATAATAACATGCTGCATTGGCACATGTAGTTTTTTTGCCTCCTTTTAATGGTATTTCGAGAAAAATGGAGATAGTCATTTTCGCTTTTAGCAAAAAATGGTAATAGTCAGTTTCGCTTTTAGCACCAAAAGGAGATAGTCAGATTTGCCTCTTCCCTGACGATATGTGGCAAAGTAATGAATATTATAATTTATTTCATCACTTCGTTTCCTTCGCCTTTAACACAACATTGAACTAAACGAAGGGAAGACACTTTACTTCCCTTTTACTTTTCAGGAGGAACGTCACGTGTCGAAAGAAAGCTGCGTGGCGCGTAATTTAATTATTGTAAGAATCACATTTCTAAAAGTTAAAGTTGAAGCATAGTAGTTGAAGTATCATTAAATTCTAAATTAAATTAACCAATTACACTTAACGTGCATATGATTTGGAGTGAGCATTAGAAGGGCGAGTGACGAAGTACTATTACTCACACCGGATGATCAACTAAACAGTAACAGTGACTGGAAAAGTTCCTTTGTCCGTTAATTAAACCAAATCTCAAATCAAACTAGTAAGCTGGGCTGGAGGCCAGAGCAGGAGCCAGGAGCCAGTAAATATTTTGATTTTGGAAGCAAGAATTATAAACAGGTTAGTGCTGAATTTCAGATGTTCATCAATGTTAATTTTTGCATTACTTTTTACAGTTATTTTTGGCATTTATAATTTAGTGTTAGGAGAGTAGGACTGTGAATCACTTCAGTATCTAAAATGTTGATTAAGTGACGATTGTCCGTTCAGTGCAGCGTAGCAATGATTTCCTCACTAAGTCCTGCGCTATTGTTAATTGTTGCTTTCTTGCTAAAAGTTAAAGATTATTAACAAATCAGTAGCAAACGGCTGTAGGATATAATAATCTGTGTAAATCCTATCAAGAAACATAGTTAAACTTTAATGATGGGAAGTAATACTGTTTAATTCATAACACTTATTCACAATCCCCTTCCCAGTTTACAGTGTGTGATACATCAAATACTACCGTAGCTATGGAAGTGTCTGATTTTGTCGAAAAGCCGTTGCTGGAGAAAATCCAAGATCTGCTGGAACGAAAACCAGAAACATGCGACGTGGCTTTCTGTGTGGGGAAGGAGAAGAAAATAGTGAGGGCACTGAAGGTCATTTTGAAAGCATCGTCACCGTTTTTGGAGAATGAATTCGAGGAGAAGTGGGAAGTTGCTGTGGTTAAGGAAGGCGGAGGAATCCCACTTCCCGATTTCGATCCCATCGCATTTGAACTGTTTGTCAAAGTGAGTCACTCATTATAGCTAATATCTTGCTGAAACTATTATTAACCATAACTGAACATTACTTAATGTCATTGTTTCAAAAACAAGGCCTCTCGCTGACTTGAAGGGTGAATTTTACACTATACTAAATTTATTAAGTCTATTTTTGCTTTTAATTTGTAGCTCACATCTCTGGACACGTGGTCAGTACAGATTCTGAAGGCATTAAATTTGCCACTAACCCAAATTTTGAATTTGCTCTTAATCTGCACACGCTTTGAGATGAAAAAGGGTGTGGAGAATTTAGAAAAAATAGCTACGATATTTTTGCAGTAAGTGATCAATCATTAATATTTTGAGTAAGGCAATTGGCCCCACTTGAGGTCGCCCAAAAATCGACATTTTGTGATACCCTTTGATCCGTATGTCATCATTTTATCCGCTGTGTATATGACCACCTTGAGTATAGGATGTAACTAGCTTACTATTAATTTGATCTATTGACTCTACCCATAAACGTCTGGCCATTTGTGGACGATCCCTGAGGGTTTATATCCTGCTGACTTAAAAAGCAAGTCAGTGGTTGGAAATGAAAATAGAAGGAACAAAATTGGATAAGAGAAATCTGTGACCCCCCAAATGCGGAGATAACTAAAAGTTATAGTTTTTTCAATAAATGAATTATTTTTCCAGTGAATTGCTATTTAAAATTTCTAAATAATACGTGAGCAATGCTTTTCTAAATTTAAGCGCAAAAATGTGTTAGAAATGTTAAGAAATTAGATGGATGAGGTAAACGAAACGCATGAACAATAGCGAATGCCGAAATCAAACCTGTAATTTTAATTCGATGTAAAACTGGATTGCTTACAGCTTCTAATATTTCCCAGAGTGTGTTATGTCAACATTTGCTTTAGATCAGGGACTTATTAGAAGTTTAAGTGTAAAACATATTCCCCCATTTGATTAAGTTAGTAGGTACCCGGGAGTTTTTTGAAGCCTTTCCAAATGCATCGTTTGATTAGACTTGTCTGCTTTCAGATCCTTTGGCGAATACAAAGGCACTGACGAGTTCCTGCAACTCTCTCAGACAAACTTAAAATATGTTCTTGGCAGCGACGACATTGAAATCAACGAACTTGACGTGTTTCATGCTGCGATGAGGTGCTGTGTAATTTAACTAGAATCATTAAAAATATATCGTCATTAGTAATCGATTGTCATATTTTTTACCCTCACGATTGTATCAGTGGCCAGTGCGCAGTGATATCAGTAAATGTAAACATACATATTTTGGGATTGCGTTTTGTAGATGGGCGGAGTTTCAGTGCAGTCTGATGGAAGTGTCGCCAACTAAAGAACAACTGCGAGAAGTTCTCGGTGATTGTTTGTTCAAAATTCGTTTTCCCATCATGACCTGTGCTGAGTTCACGGAAGCACGGGAATCAACAGATATTTTGACAGCAGAAGAAAGTCTTGGAATTTACGGATTCATCAGATCGACTAGAAACAGAAAGTAAGCAGAACACAATATGTTGGCAAAATAAATGCAGACTCTACTGATGCGGTTGTCTGTAATTCAGTTATAACTTTCCTAAAGTTTCCTACTTTTATTGTTGCAGCAGAAAACAGTTGGAATTCGACGTGAAAAAGCTTCTATTTAAAACCACACCACGAAACAGAGTAGAAACGTTGGGGTCAAACCCGAGTCCAGAGACTAACAACAGCGAGAGCTCAATTCCCTCAGGAACTTCAGGACTTTGTTCAACTAGAGGATTGAAAAGCGCGAAAAATCCTTCGATTGTCAGTAATGACATTCGCAAAGTAAGTCGTATTTCTTTTGTTTTGAAGTTTCGATGTTAATATTTACATGGGCATGGGGCACAGATTCACAGCTTTTAAGTTCGGTTTCAGAAACTAGTTTTTTGGTGAACTTAAATGTCTCCTATGAGTTCAAATTATGAAAGTGCATTGCAATGCAAAAACAGAATTGTGTAAAATAAATGGTATCACATGGAAATACATACAGAAGTAAACAGTAGTGTACCACCCGATGTTTAGTAAATGCCGTGGTAACGTAGTAAAAAAGTAACTATAGTGGAAAATAACAGTGGAGGTCTAAAAAAAGTAAACTTGAATTTTACGAAAGTTACTACTTCGCAGCTATTTTCCACTATAGCTACTTTTTTACTACGTTACCACGGCATTTACTAAACATCGGGTGGTACACTAGTGAAAATAACTTTAAATAAAATGAATACTTAATTTCTTGCGAAATTGTTTTGCAGACGAAATTGAGGCCACAGTCTTTAGAATCAGCTCCTTCGGTTCAACTTCATGCAGTAGCGTCGCTGTCGAAAAGAATAAAGAATAAAAATACAGAATACTTAATACAAAAACTAAAATTCATTTTAAAATCTGAATTATTTGCAGATTCGCTGGGGAAAGAAAATCAACGGATTTCCGCCGAGAAGTGTACATGCAGCGGTGGCTGTTGGCAACTCAGTGTACTCCTTTGCTGGATGGAGTGTTCGTGATTCATTTGATGGTCTGGATGTGTGTGTGTTAAATACTGACGAACGGGTAAGGAAGTGGAAAATGTTGTCAATTGAAAAGAGTGAAGTGAATCCGAAACATAGAGTCGGTCACTCAGCTGTGGCCCACAAAGAATTTGTTCTCATCTTTGGTGGGTGGGATGTCAGTAAACAAAAAAGGTTAAACTCGACGTATAGATTGAACACACAAACGCTGAAGTGGGACAAACCGAAAGTCACTGGAAATGTTCCAGCCGCTCGTACTCTGCACAGTGCTGTTGTGCTCAGAAATAAAATGTTCGTATACGGGGGAATTGGAAATAAAGTGACGAGTGATTTGCATTCTTTGCATTTGGAATCTTTTTGTTGGTCAACAATTGAAACGAAAGTTAGAAATGTTTTTCTTTTATTTCTCGTCATAACGAAGAATTGTATACAATGAATTCGACTTTGTTCTAAAAATGTTTTCAGGGAATTCCTCCATCACCACGTTCTGGTCACTCAGCGACGGTACACAACGACAGATTCATTCTAATTTTTGGTGGATGGAAATCTGAGGAGAGGGAAAAAGTGAACTCAATTCATTCCTTTGACCATCACAACAAAACGTGGACTGCAGTGGAAACCCGTGGAACTCCGCCGTCAAGCCGGGAACATCATTGTGCCTGTAAAAACAAATTAAAGTTGTGTTGAACATTTGAAGCTTTTTTAGTTTGGCGCCAAAGTTTAGCTTAACTTGTTTAATTTATTTCGATTAATTTAGCTAATTTTAATTTTACTTTTCTTCTTTTTCTTTTGATTTGTTTAGTTGCGCACAATGGACGGATGTACATCTTCGGGGGATGCCATGACAACTATTTGAACGACGTATTTAGCTACGATCCAGGTGCAGTATTTTACATTTTGTTTTTGTTTCTATTTTCACAGAAAGCAACCTTTTTTTGCTTCACTAATCACTTTGCCTCCAATTTTCTCTTTGTGTTCTGAGCGCACTGATATGTGTGAAGTTGAAATACAAATATTTAAAGCGCCTACTTTATAGATTGAATTCCTTTAAAATTGTTGATTGATGTTGATAATGCTGCTAACATTGGAAGCGAAATTAAAATTCAAAAAACGAAAACAAATAAATAGGTTCAATTGGACTTTAGTTCAACTTCATGCAATTTGAACGATCTTCAGTTTCATTGATTTGGATATTGCAGAGAAGGAAAAGGTGTTTATGCTAATATAAATTCAACTTTTTATTTTGTGCAGGAACTTCTGAGTGGGAGGAAGTGACTCCAAATGGAGAGGCTCCGTCTCCACGTGAATCTGCAGGATGCGTTGCCCTCAACGACCAAGTTTTTATTTTTGGAGGAGAAGAATTCTTTTTGAAATTCTGTGGATACACCTATGTCCTTCACATGTAAATGCAACCAAGTGCAAGTAGCTGACAGCTGATGTTTATTTAGAAAAGTGTCTCCAGCCATTTATTATTATTACCATTAAATATTGTACATTAAAATAATACATTTTTACATTTGGTTTACATTCAATGTGTTACTTATGTACTTTAAGAAAGGATTTACAACAAATTCAAGTGCTGAGATTTCTTAGATAAAGAGTTCGATTGAAAATGTTAAGTAAAATGTACGAAACAAAAATCTATCTAAAATGTTGTGTGAATTGTTTCAAAATAAAAAAAAAAATTCGCGTCTCTGATATTCGTCTTTTTGGTTTTAGTTTCTGATTTTGAAAAGATTTATTTTTATTTAAATCCTTTACTTAAAAATGGAACAGTCGTCCATCAAAACTTGCTTGTTAAAGAATTCATGAAAAAACGACTGCAGTTACGAAGTTGTGCGATGTAAAGAATTCAGTTTTCTACTTTTACGTATTTTCGTGCGAGGCTTGTGGATCTCTTATTTTTGTTTCCTTTGACTGTAATTCAGTTGCCAGTATTTTAATTTCAACGCTTAAAACGTTAAGCTACTTTGTTTTTGTGTATTTCAACAACTCACCATTTTCAGGACATCTCGAGTCCACCTGAACCGCACGCGGCTGTGGAAGTCACTTTTTCCGGTGGCGGGGGCAGGTGTATTGCCAGTTTGAGTCTGACGTATTGCTTTCGGTTCGGGTTGCACAGTCTGTATTGTAGAGAAAATTAAATTACAAATAAATATCGAACAGCGCCTAATTTGTATACTGTACTTTTAATGGAATTTAGCAGAAAAATATTAAATTCTTATTACTAAATTAAATAAAAATTACACGTGGATCTGGATTCTGAACAGCAAAGACTCAACAACAAGATTCATCGAAGAAATCTTCATATTTTTCACGTTTTTCTCTTGAATGTCAAGGTCAACGTGCTTCTTAAGCAAAATTTGAAAATAAATGGAAAACAAATGCAAAAAGGTAAGGTTCGTTCGCAGGGTGTGAATTTGCACTCGCTTCATTGTATTATTTGTATCAATATGTAGATAGGTAGGAATAAAAGTACAGCTGCATAATGTAACCTTAGCGCGGATTTACAGTCACTTAGGGGTCGTCCATAAATGATTTCACGGGTAGGGTCAGCGGACTGATTTTGACGCTGATGACATTCCATGTTCAAAATATCCATCCCATCTATACAATCTCTATATTAAAGATTAAGAACGAAAAGAAAGAAAGTTAGTGACAAGGGGGTCACAGGGCTTAAGAAATGAGGATATTTTAATGACATCCTTTGCGGACGATTCCTTAGCAAGTATAAAACTTTTTTTTACTACGTGCAACTAGCAATTTGCGAGTACAAAATCTGTTCATAATGAGACTATCGGTATTTTTATTTGAAAACTGCAGCAGCGGCACTTGAACGACGTTGGCTACGGGCAAAGAACTAAACCACCAGTCAAGACTTACAAAGACCCTCTTCCGTTTTTAGCTAGAAACCAAATGCACTATCTACAAGAAACATGTATTGATCCTATGAGCATATTGTGCCAAAATAATACTTTGCACCTTTCAAAAACATGCAAGTAGAACATTTTGGAGTTTTTAGACAGCATGCAAACAGAAAATTTTACACTTTTTAAAAAGCATATTTGGTTGTACGGAAGTTCAAATTCAACTAAAAAAAATACCAGTCATAGTCATACAGCAAAATTAAAGTCCTAAACACTTGAGAGATGAACAAAAGCCACACGCGTGGCAATAATCAGTCATTTAACCGGTTTCTGTTTCTTCAACATCCGCCTCAAAATGACCTTATTTAAGTTTCGAGCCCTTTTTGTGTTGCTAAGCATTTTAACCGAATTTTACCGTATGTTAGTTGTTCCAAAATCTGAAAAACAAAATTAAAATCATATTTAGAAGTTGATTTAAATACCCCCGCGCATTCTTCTTGGAGTAGGATAAAATAATGTTAATGATCGCGTACTATTCTATATGGGACGCCTATCGGCCTATCCACCCACACTGTAATATCCGCGTAGTTTTAGCAAGAATACGGTACATATGATAGTAGCTTTAAATATTGATTGCGAGTTTTTGAAAAGTAAAATATGTTTTATTTGCATGCTTTTAAAATGTGCAAATTGTGCTATTTACATGTTTTTGGGATCTTGATATTTTAGTTTGTTTTGTAGATAGAGCAATTCGATTAATTAGATTTCAGCTAATTCATTGTAACGCCATATTATGGGAATTGTCGTAATTGATGTGTCCAGGTGCGCAGATTTTGATTCTGCAAAACAAAATCATAAAATAATATTTGCTTCTCGCCCTCCACATCCGACGAATTTCCTAACTCATCAACACCATAACATTAGCAACGGTAGTATTAAGTACCTGATGTGACTTATCCCACTCCATTTATAACTACGTTACAACCAGCTCTATTTTAACTACACTATATAATGTTTAATTTGCACGTCGTGCTTAATCAAAATTCAGCAGATGTGTGAATCAGGTCTTTTTACTAAATCATATAGTAGGTAATTGCAGAAAGTCAGTAAGAACTTACAAAGCTAAACTCAAGATTCAGTAGCATAAACTGAATTTTAATATTCGATCAAAATCAAAAAAAATATGTAAATTAAGGAATTTCAAGTCCACAGTAACTCCAGAATTTCCCACTTAAAAAATACCTCATTTCATTACACCCCTTTCAGTGATAGCAGACAGGCCTGTAATAATTTGCGGGGGTCCACTATTACAGGAAAAACGGTATGTGAAGTATAACTAAACTTGTTTTATTTCTCAATGTTTATTACGTTATGATTTAAAAATCTATTAGCAATGTAATTTATATGACAGTCAAGTAATGTTTGACATAAAAGAACAAAAACAAAATCTGTTATTGTAATGGTAATGAAGTATGAAGCGTATTGCGTTTACATACCATTTATATAATAGCTTTTATATATTCAAACTCATTTACCAGTTAAATACGTATGACCTACCAGCAACTAACGATAAAAAGTTAAGGTTAAGCAGCGCAGCGTCATTTAACTACATTATTTTTGTAGCGTACATTTCGACGCACGTACAATTGAAATCCTAAATACACATAATAAGGTAATGTGAGTTAAAATGCGTTTAAATTAGCATATTTTAAGTGTGAGTATTTTACCAGAGTATTCAAGTATTGTGAGAAATTAAATCATACCTGCTAACGGAGAAAACTTTCGCTTGCTCTTTGCTTTTATGCACGCAAACACTTTTGAACTTTGAAGCAGAAATCATAAGCAAAAGTCACACACTGTCTCGAGATCGTCCATAAATGCTGTGAGTTAGTGGATGTTGTCGGGTGTATTAATGAGCCATATATTATGCAATAGTGTATTAGGCTAATGATAGGGGAGAGTATTCTACAAATTGGGATTTTTCGGTTACAACATTTACGGACGACTCCATATTATGTAAGTAGAATTTATTTCGTCACTTTCTTTCTTTCTTCTTTAGGGGCCATACAAAAAAGGCGTCATACTTTACCATTATTTTATACCTACCCACCAACCTTTTCACTCTCCTAGGCATTGTAATTAAAAGCTAGCTTCATTATTGTAAGTCAATGGCCCACCCTCAATGTGGGTAGCGTCATTGTTGTGCAACCCCCTGAATCACTAGAACAAGCTAAATAAAAGAAGAAAAGGAACTTTCCTTATGTTTCTTAAACGGGTGGGGGAACGTCACATGACGAAAGAAAGTTAAATGGCTCGCAGTTCAATTTTTGAAAGGAGCAAAATGTTTAAAAGTTTGTATTGTTTAATAATTAATTTTGATTAAATATTAAATTGATTTTTTCCAACTTAAGTGCATATGTTTCGCAGTGAAAATAAGAAGTTCTAATTACGCAGTACTTACACAGAACAGCCAACCTAACAGTCAATGTTATTCCGTAATATTGGAATAGACAATGAGAACTCCCATAAACCACTGTGTGGAATTATGAGTGTTGAAAAATGATGGAAAAATATGGAAGAAATAAATTATGCTTCCTTCTCGTCCAAAGTATTTCTGAGTTCTGGTTCTTTATTTCACTTCAATGCACTGAGGCTAGTATTTGTTATTGGTTGAGATCAATGGTATAGTGATTGAATGTTAAAACAAAGAATTATAATGTATGTACTTGTATGTACTTGTGTGTGTGTGTGTTTTGTGTGGATTGTGTGGAGTGTACGTTTTATTGAGGTCAAAGCAATAAAACTCTCCTCCTCTCCGTTTGTGTGGAGTTAAATGGGAGAAGCTGTCCCAATGTTAAAGATAGGATGGTGTGATTTTAGTGAGCGACTAAAATCACTGCTGTGACAAATAATATTTAAGAATATTATTTGTAATGCTGAGGAAATATTCCTGTCTCAGCGTGTTAGTTTGTGTGTGTGTGTGTAGTATGCATTGTACTGCGTACATTAGTTGTGTACTATATATATATGTGTGTATGGGATGGTATGTGTGTATATATATAGGGAATAATAGTCAAAAGTGACCGCAGAAGTGTTTTAGTCAGTCATCTAATTCTAAACGGGAAACTGGGTTGTGGGTCAGTAAATATTTTGATTTTGCACGTTATAAATAGGTAAGTAAAGAATATTGAATATTCTTCATCGATCCAGAGAGTACATTAGTTTATTATTTTGAGCTGTATAGTTTACAATCTTACCAGAATAGGTTTGCGTCTATCTACAATCTAGCCAAAAAAGTTAATTTTAGTCTGTAGTCACGATTAACGATTCCAAGGCTAATATTTTGCTTCCCACTCGGAGTTATTGTTGTTTGTTGCGATCAGTTAAAAATTTATAAAAAATCATTATAAATGACAATGACTATGCTTGCAATATGTAGAATATACCTGTAAATGCCCGTGTGAATCGTATTATAAAATACCTTTACTTTCTAATAATGGAATCAATAACTGATAACTAAATCCGAACATTTTCATTTACAGTTTCCTTTATAGTTTACAGTTTACTGCGTCAGAATACCACAAGTAACTATGGCAGATTCCAATTTCTCCGAAAAACCGTTGTTGGAGAAGATCCAGGATCTGTTGGAACGAAAACCCGGAATGTGTGATGTGGCTTTCTGCGTGGGGAAGGAAAAGAAGATTGTGAGGGCACTGAAGGTCCTTTTGACAGCATCGTCGCCTTTTTTGGAGAAGGAATTCGAGAAGAAGTGGGAAGTTGCTGTGGTTAAGGAAGGCGACGGGATCGCACTTCCTGATTTCGACCCCATCGCATTTGAACTGTTTGTCAAAGTGGGTCATTCACTTGAATTACAATTTGCTAATAATATAATTAACCACATCGGAACATTAAATAAAAGCCAGAGTTGCAAAACCCTTGTTCCACGCTAATTTAATAGCTAAATATTTGTTAGACTAATATGCTAATCTTTTTGTTTATCATTTTTGTGAAAATCTGTAGCTCACATCTCTTGACACGTGGTCACTGGAAATTTTGAATACGTTAAGTTTGCCACCACATCAAACTTTGAATTTGCTCTCTATTTGCCGGCAATTTGAGATGGAAAAGCCTGTAGAGTATTTGGAAAAAATGGCTACAACGTTTCTACAGTAAGTGATCAAGCTTCTTTGCATGTTTAATTAAATATTACATAATCGTGCTGAGTTGAAAAGATTGTCAATAGCTTCAACTTTAAATGGGAGGAATAAAAATGGATGATAAAATTTGTTGAATTCCAAGCAAAGAAAAAGTTAAAGAAATAAGTTTGTAGAAGTACTCGTATTAGTCTTGTCTGCATTCAGATCCTTTGACGAATACAAAGACACTGAAGATTTTTTGCAGCTCTCGCAGACGAACTTAAAATCTGTTCTCGGCAGCGACGACATTGAAATCAAGGAACTTGACGTGTTTCACGCTGCAATGAGGTGATATCGTGATGTGTAGTTTAGCTAGAGTCACAATTTCAAATGTATCTTAACTAGTAATCGATTGTCATATTTTATACCTTCGCGATTGTATGAATAATTAATAGTGAAGTAGTCAATGTGAACACATGTATTTTGGGACTAATTTATGCAGGTGGGCGGACTTCCAGTGCAAGCAGATGAATGTAGAGCCAACGGAAGAACACATTCGGGAAGTTCTTGGCGATTGCTTATTTGAAATTCGTTTTCCAGTCATGACCTGTGCTGAGTTTACGACGGCAGCTGAGTCAAAAGATATTTTGACAGGAGAAGAAAACCTTGGAATTTACAGATTTATCGGATTAGGAAGAAAGGAAGAAGTAATTGCAAAATATATTGTTAAAAATAAAAGCATGATCTATTCATACTATGTAATTAGGCGTTTGAAATAAAGATATTCGTAATTTATTTTTGTAAAAAAAAAGGTTAGAATTTGATGCCAAAAAGCTTCTATTTAAAACTACACAAAGGAAACAATCAGTAATTCCGCCAGGAGTTTCTACACTTTGTTTGACTCAAGGCTCACAAATTCTGGATAATCCCCCTTTCGTCTGTGATGGCAGTCAAAAAATAAACTAGTAACTTTCTTTTCCAATTTTTATTGCGATAACTAATAATATTTAGTGAATTAAATATGAAACGCAGGCAAGCAGGGACAGGTTTTAACATTTCTGTTTTTTTGTGTGAATATTTAGCATTGCATGTGAGAAGAAAATCACAGTTCATGGAATTGGTTTCTTGGGTCCAATTGAAAGTGACGGATTCTATGATGTAACAGTACAACTACAAGGCCGGGGAATTGAATACGCCAGTGGAATGTGGAAAAAACGTATTTTTGCTAAAAGAGGCAAAACGTTTTATTTCTTTTTTGATGCACCGTTGGAGCTTGAGGCAGGCTCAGTTACGGAATGGACTACACGTTACATGATTGGCTATCGCTTAAAGGTGATGAATTTTAATTTTACGGTCTCACGTATTTTTTATTTCCTAAAGAATTGATCAGAAACTTTTAACTTGATGTTTTTGTTTTGGTCTTTAGGGAGCTGATACTTTCGCCTTTAATAGATCTAATTATACGAATTCGACCCAGCAGGAAACAGGCACTTTGTTTCGTATTCAGTGGCATAGCAACCAATTAGTGGAAATAATATTCAAATTAAGCTAAGTAATTTTCACTATGAGGGTGTAACAAAAATTCATTTTGCAATTGATAAAAATCCAACAGCTAATTGATATCATATGGTAATTAGAATTGTATCACTGTTCACATGTAATAATAACATTCATCATTAATACCTATAATTTAAATATTAGTAAATACTGTTTTATATTGTTCATAACATAATATGATTAAAAATCGAATCTGTTAAAGTGTAACTACATCAGGTCAAAATTAAATGAATAAATAAAAGTTGGTTTCGCATTCCAAAAATGTCATGTGTAGGGCGTAGTTTTGTCATTTACGTATTGACTTGAAAATTACTGATATTTAAAATAATAGCATCGAAACTTAATATTACTGCAGATTAAATTTATTTTTTGTTTGACACTGAAAGCTTTCTCTGAAGAATAAAGTAGATACTAGTTAAAGTTCTGAAGTAAAAAAATAGTTTCACTGAAAGGTTAAAGCCGAAAAAATTGTGTTTTCGATTGATAGAACTGAAGAAAAAATATTTACCTAGTTACTTTGTACTATGTACGCATTTACTACCTACCTACCAATAATAATAATTGTTCATATTTATTGCAACACGATTTTACTGCATTATTTTGGTAGGATACATGGCAATGCACATGAACTTGGAACCTCAAATTCGAACAATGCAATGTACTCAATGTCAATTAAAACTTTAAAATGGGAAATCTGCACATTACGAACACATACGTACTTTACATTGCTCGTCTTCTCTATTGTAAAAAGAAATCTGCACTGTCTGTAAAGAAAAAAGAAGCTGTCAGCTGGGACGCCAATACCCAAGAAGATCAACTTCAAGATTTCAGCAATTCATTACTGTAATTCTACGTAGGCACGAACTTACACAGCGTGAGTGAAGAATCAATTTGCAAAACCGCCTGACTTCCTGGTTCGTATGGTCCTAAACTCGGCCTGAGCCAAACTACAGCGGTTGCCAATTCGCGGACTTCAGCTCTGCCAGACTTCCTATGTTAACGCCGCTCTGGATAAATTCAAACGTCTTATTTTCCCCGGAGTCCAGCATTGCCCACATCCTTGTGTTTAATTTGACCATTGCCAAATACTTATGTGATTGATGGAAACACTTCGTTGTATCACGTTACTATTATTATTGCACAGTATGAACATGGAATAATTGGTAATTAAATGGCATCTTAAATAGTCGCATCGGAAATATGGCAAAAAATTATATCTTTTAAGGTCAGCTTAAAGTTCTGGTTTAATTTCGTGATATTTAATAACTGATGCTGCATGGAAAATCGTCAGTGTCCGATTACTACGTAGAACATGACACACATAAAATCAATAAAATTGTATTACGTAACTCGTTAACGATGTACGTAATTAAATGCAATAATTAAATTACAAGATGCATAGAAAACTGCTGGGAATGTTTCGGGAAAGAAATATTTCTGTCTGCGAATGTTTCTACTCCAACGATATTTTCACCCTGTCAGCCTTCGCCTTCACACCTTTATGATCTCTAACACTATGTGTATTGCGACAGAAATACAATAGGTTTAACACAACACGCAATTTGTATGTAATTTTAAAATAAACGTGTAAATTACCTGCTTTGTTGAGTCCATCAAATAGATTATTAAATAATAAATATGATTGTGAAATTAAATGCACATTATTTACTCTAATCAACTCGGACTCTGACTCTGCGCTGCGCCAGCTGAGATTCGTTGAATTATCTGTCACTTTTATCTCCGTCTGATAGCAGTGGAATTACCTTTGATTTAGTTACTATATTTAGCTTTGAACTTCCAATATATTTTCACCTAGACTCATCGTCTGCATTTAATTTCTCTCTGAGTAAATTTGCCTACAAAACTTCTGCACTGGAATGGAACTGAACTGAACTATTACATATTTCGAAATCTAGTTACTTACTCAACAACATTCATAATGAAAATTAAAATGTCGTATTTTAAGCCCCTTTTCTATTTCAAACTAAAATATAATTATTATTAAATTACTATTACATCTTGAAGATTTAACAATGATTTCCTTACAATTAAACAAGCTGTGTAAATTTATTCAAGAATCAAATATTGGAAGCCAGCTGGGACATAAGCAAAACTACTCATTTTTAATCTCTTTAGGAATTGACGGAATCGCAGGTAAATAAAATAAGAATTTTGTTGCATAACTTCGAACGATTTCATCTTGCTGTATTATTTCACGTTTCCCGTGATTTCACGTTCACATGAAGTGAAATTGCAAATTGCGCAGACAGCAAAGAAAACGCCCTTGTTTTGAAAACTTAAATTAGGAATTTGAATTAAATAATTAATACTTTTGCTTTTTTAAAACTTGAACAAAGCAAATTAAAGTACCATATAAAATCTTACGTGATTTCAATGAAATGAATTATTACCTATTATGGTTGAAAAAAATATTTACAATTTATGTATTAAATACACGTGGTCTAATTCATAACAAATCTTGCAGATTAGGAAATACAAGTCAAGAAGCTTCAAAACAAAGTGCAAGCAATGTCCGGGGACAAGAATATTTTCATTCAAAGGATATCTAATACTGGTATGCGCGCTGGTGGGGACATTACTGTAGGAGGAAGTGTAACTATTTTTCAAGATGGAACGGGCTCCAATCCAGTAATTACAAAGACAATATTCATTTACAAATTGTACGTTTTGTGTACTGCCAACTGTTACTGAGCTGTGTACATTACAAAAAAAATTAGAATTTATAAAATATTTACTAAAGATATTTCAATATTTCACATTTTAGCAACGCCAGCAACAACAGGTAGTGGATAGCCTTATAAGCATTGCTAAACAATGTTACCGCGAAGAAATGGATAAATATACAGCCACTGTTCATCCACTAGACGCAGCAATACTAATTAATCATCACAAATTTGCGGTTGCAGTTGCCACCAGGCGAGTATCAGGAACCATGCAACTTGATCAAAATATCAAGAGTCAGATTGATTTAGTTTTACAAGATTTATTTAACTCCATTCAAATTATCAACACAAAAAAACGAAGAGCAAGGGCAGCCATTGGCATTGATTTTGGCACAACATTGTGCTGCGTTGCGGTCTGTAAGGAGCCACACAAACCGGAAATAATCCCCAACGACAACGACAACAATAAGACTCCAAGTTATGTGGCGTTTCTGGGAATTTTAAAGAGCGAAAAGGACCCAGAAGTCGCGTGTGGCGAAACGGCTAAACAACAAGCGAGTAGCAACCCCAAAGGCACAATATTTGATGTAAAACGCATGCTAGGCCAAACATTTTCTAGCAGCTTGATCCAGCAATGCATGGAATATTGGCCATTTGATGTCGTTAGCGAAAACGACCAAATACTTGTTAAGACTGGAAGAACCGCAAAGCGCCACTTTACTCCAGTTCAAATTACTGCCTACTTGTTAAGGCATCTAGTGACACTGGCTGAGGATTTCCTAGAATCTCCAGTTGTTAACGCCGTTATTGCTGTACCAGTTGAGTTTAGTGCTTATCAGGAAATGCTCATAAGAGATGCTTGTGAGTTGGCTCATTTTTAAACATCCTTAAATTAGTTCACGAGCCCACGGCGGCTTCTATCGCCTACAACAACGTACGAGATAAAACCACCCCAGAAAGTACACACTGCATTATCATCGATTTTGGGGGTGGCACATTTGACGTCGCTGTACTGAAAATTCAAAATCATCGTGTTCACATTTTAGAAACTGGCGGTGATAATTGTCTGGGCGGGAATTTAATTGATTCAAATATGGCTGAGTACTGCATTGCTAAATTTAAAGAACTGCGCGGGGTCGATTTAAAGAAGCTCCAGACTGCACTAGATCTACAAACTGCAGAAGCAGTTTCTAAATACCTGCGCCAACTACTTGCTAAGTGCGAAGACCACAAAAAAGTTTTATCACAGAGAAATACGACGTTAATATTTATGGACGAAATCCATGGAGCACGCTCGCTGTCTATTCCAATGACAAAGGAAGAATTTCTTTCGATTAATGCAGACATTTTTGGAAAGGGCATCCGCATCATTTGTAAAGTACTAAAAGAATGCGGCTTAAATAAATTGGCTGTGGATGAAGTAGTTCTTGTAGGAGGTTCATCAAGGATTCCTGTGTTCAGAAAAATGATCAAGGATTTCTTTCAAAAGGAGCCCTTGCTGAAGTCCGTACGTGTGGACGAAGCTGTGGCTGCGGGTGCAGCAATATTAGCATCTGAAGCTTTTAATTTGTCTGTTCCGAGTGTTCTTGTTCCAAAAATGGTAAGTTGCACGCAGTTGGTATGTAATATCGAATTGACTTGAGATTTACCTGAATTTATATTCTGTTTTTCAGAAAAGTAGAACAACGTCAGATTAAACAAATCAGATCTAAAATGCAATGGTTGAACTAACTGTAGAAGATTTTAAAATGGTATCAAATCTGTCTACTGACCTTGACCCTCAACAAAAACTGCAGATCAAAAATTCCAAATTCGAGACCACTGGTCATCCGCTCACAGGACCAAATTTAGGAGGTTGGATTACAGTAGGTATGTACAATAATTAAAACAGGTCACATTCTAAAATTCCTACTTAATTCAACAAGCGACAGAGACATCCATAGAAGCCTTGAATCGTCAAATTGTAGTTAAAAGCGATCTAATATTAGTGTGTTATATAAGTCAATTAAAAGACGCAGCAAAATGTAGAGGATCCTGCAACCGCTCAAGCAGTTTCTAAATACTTGCGTCACCTAGTTGTTAAATGCGAAAAAGGAAACATTTTGCTCAAATAATGCGGAAATTTTTGATAAAGACATCCAAAACATCAGTAAATTATTTTAAGTATTAGATATAGATTAATCAACTATTCATCATCTGGTTATTGTAGGAGGTTCATCAAGGAAACCTCCAGTTAGAAAAACGATCAAGGATGTCTTCCAAAAGGAAACCTTGTTGAAAGCCGTAAATTTGGACGAAGCTGTGGATACGGGGGCAGCCGTTTTAGCATCTGCAGCTTTAGATTTGTCAGTGCCAAGTGTCCTTGTCCCAAAATTGGTGAGTTTCATTCAGTGGGTTTGATAAACCCAACTGATCTACTGATTTTCATTTACAGTGGACTCTCGTTTTAGTGGCTACCCCTATAGTGCCAACCTCGATGTAGTGGGGAATTTTAAAATTCCCGTCAAAATCCCTATGTAGGGCTTGCAAAAGTCTTAACTTTAAAACTCTTGTCAAGACCAAGACTCTTGAAATCAAGACTATGGCTGGTCTTGAAATTTTAAGACTCTTGAAATCAAGACTTACAAAAGTCTTTTTCATTCAAGACTCTCGAAATCAAGACTTTCAGAAGTCTTGAAAATTCAAGAGTCTTGAAAAAAAGACTTCCACAAGTCTTGAAACTTCAAGAGTCTTGAAATCAAGACATTCAAAAGTCTTGAGTCTTGAAATCAAGACTAACAAAAACATGTACACAATCATTTTTAAGCACAAATATTCAGTTTTTTCGTCATTATTTTAACTTCTGGAGGTACAAAAATTTCAAGACTCTTGAAATCAAGACTTTTAAAAGTCTTGAATTTTCAAGACTCTCGAAATCAAGACTTTTAAAAGTCTTGAAAATTCAAGACTACTGAAATCAAGACTTTTGAGAGTCTTGAAAATTAAAGAGTCCTGAAATCAAGACTTACAAAAGTCTTGAAAAATCAAAAATCTTGACAACAATTTTTCAACTTTGTCTGAGAAGTCATATTTCGAGTTAAGATGTTGGACTAATTGAATTTCAAGGTGGTCTTAAAATTTCAAGACTTTACAAGACTCTTGAATGGTCTTGAAAATGGCGAAAGTCTTGGTCTTGATTTTGCAAGCCCTATCCCTATGCTTTCTATGGTTAAATATGCCGATATAGTGGCTTTCGATGGAGTGGCAACCTCGATGTAGTGGTGGCTGAAAAACGTCCGCTAAGCCGCACTCCCAAGCATATCGTTCCCTTTATAGTGGCCATCGATTTTGAGGATCCATACACTCCACCTATGTCACTACACTGAAGGTACAAATTCCGCGGTACAAATATTTCTACTCGAGGCTGACGCAAAACTTATACGTTTTGTTTAGCCTGACATTACACGTGCAACTCAGTTGTAAAAATCAGCGTAAGTAAGTATTCATTGAAAGAAATTTTGTACTTCTAGTGGGTGTTTCACCTTACTGTTATACAAGTAGAGGCCATTTGCCAATATATGATAA
This sequence comes from Dicyrtomina minuta, assembly GCA_949802685.1. Lineage (NCBI taxonomy): Eukaryota > Metazoa > Arthropoda > Collembola > Symphypleona > Dicyrtomidae > Dicyrtomina > Dicyrtomina minuta. The sequence goes on from OX461811.1 coordinate 7,666,306, forward strand.
GTGGTCGCCAGCCATTGTACGAGTAGTGGCTTTTGGCCAATATATGATTCGTGACCTAACTTTATAGTGGCCAAAATGTGCAGGTCCTGTGAAAAGCCACTATATCGAGAATCCACTGTAAGTGTATCTTTCAAAAGCCATTCATTAGGGAAACTAAAATGATTTCTTGGGGTTTAAATTACGCAGAAAACTTCAATTGTCAATTAGAATTATGTAACGTAAATATAATTTGCGGGTTAAAAACCAGATGCAAATGGGGAGAATGGGAAATTAAAATAGATAATACGTGAGAACAAAGTCGTTTTGCAAACGAAGTTGAGGCTTTTGCAATCTGCTTCGTTTCTTCAAATTCCTGCAGCAGCGTTGCTGTCGAATACACTAAACGGATACAAACTTCGAAACACAAAACATGACATTCATTTAACAATGCAAATAATAAATAATTTGCAGTTTCAATGGGGAAACCAAATCAAAGGATTTCCCGGAAGATCTCAACATGCTACGGTGGCTGTTAGGAACCTGATTTACAGCTTCGGTGGGGAAGGTTATTCTTCTAATCCAATTTATGCACGTGATGTTCTTGATGTGTTCGTGTTGAATGTCAACGAAGTGGAAAAGAATTGGGAAAAGTTGGCAGTTGAAAACAGTGACGTTAGTCCCACTCAAAGACGCGGTCACTCAGCTGTGACGCATGAAGAATTTATTCTCATCTTCGGTGGTTACGATATAAAGAAAGGGAAATGGTCAAACTCCACCTATCGATTGAACACCGAGACTCTCAAGTGGGACCAACCGAAAGTCAATGGACAGATTCCAGGTGTCCGTCAATTTCACTCTGCTGTTGTGGTTCAAAATGAAATGCTCGTCTACGGTGGATATGGATATGAAGATGATGTGACGAGTGATTTGCATTCATTGCACTTGGAAACTTTTCGTTGGTCAACAATTGAAACAAAGGTCAGAAATTTGTTTTCTTTTACATTTATTTCTCGTATCAACGAAGAATTTCATTTTTAGATGCTGAGCTTAAGCATCTATTAAAACGGTCTTGTCTTTCTGTCTGTCTGTCGATGCCGTGTCTGTTTGTTGTTCATGCTCTACAGGTTGCAATTCCTAACTGATTTTGATCGAACAACTTTTAAATAATCAGAAATGCGCGGAGGAAGTAGCCTATTGTTTATGAGGTCGATCGGACTAACCAGTTTTTCACAATTACTGGTTATATGGACCAACTTTTTGAGCGATATAAATAATTTGTGACAAAAATGGGAGTCGGGTACTCTTTACATGCAAATACATACTTCATAAAAATAGGTAGGTAGGTACGTGCGCAGTACGTATACCGCTAGTTCCACCCTGTTGGAATACCGTGTAACTAAGCGGAATACAAAACAGAGTGCTGGAGAGGTTCACAAATGATGTCCTTATTACATTTTCTACCTCTAACCCACCCACCTTTCGTCAATAAAGCTAGATATAATGCAAATAGGGAATTTTGAAGTACACCTACTTGCCGAAATCATAACATCATTTGTAAATGCTTCCTTTGCCTAAACTTTCTAAGCATCATTGTTTACTCAAATGGACTATAGACTTCGCACTTCTCACTTTAGCTCATGCGTACGACCTTCAAATATCATAGTTTTATGTACCCGCATTTCCAACAATAAAATTTTTTTCAGCCTATTTTAACATACATGTAATAAGCAAGTTTTTATTGGTTCTAGATATTTAGGGATCGCCCATAATGACGTCCTTCAAATAAAGTCTTAAGTACTCCTATTCATAGCATTAAATTTTTTTCCAACCTGTTTTACCTATATGTTTGGAATTTCCCTATATTGGTTATAGATATTTAGGGATCGTCTATAAGCGACGTCCTTCAAGTATTACAGTTTTAAGTACCCCCATTTCCAACATTATAGTTTTTTCCAGCCTATTTTAACATATATGTAATGAGCTCTTTTCACTAGCAAAAACTTGTATTTAGCCAATTTTTACCCACGCTGACTAAGAGAGCTTCATGTTAGCCTTACCACAAAAGCATTGTTTACCAGCGACCAAGCCAATTTGCTGTAAGCTCAGCATCTACTTGGGGCCCACGGTCGCAAATTCGGCGCGAAGCCCCGAATTTTTAAGGATTATTTCGATTTTGTTCTAAAACTGTTTTCAGGGAATTCCTCCATCACTTCGTTGGGGTCACTCGGCGACAGTCCACGACGACAGATTTATCCTCATTTTTGGTGGATGGGATTATAGGGAGAATAAAATAGTGAACACATTTCATTCTTTGGACTTCCACAACAAAACCTGGACTGAAGTGGAAACACGCGGAACTCCGCCTTCAAGTCGAGAACATCATTGTGCCTGTAAACCTAAATTAAAGTTGTGTTGAACATTTAAAGTTTTTTAGTTTTGGCGCCAAACCCTTGCTGGAATATTTTTATTTATATGAATAGAATTATTAAATTGTAATTTTAATTTTCCTCCTTTCTTTTGTGTGTGTGTTTAGTTGTACACGGTGGACGAATGTACATCTTCAGGCGATCTCATAAACTCAAATCTTTTTTAAACGACGTATTTTACTATGATTCAGGTGGAGTATTTTAAATTTTGTTTTCATTTCTAATTAACTAATTTTACAGGAAGCAATGCATTTTGCTTCATGAATTAAATTGTCTTCAATTTTATCTTTGTGTTCCACGCGCATTGATTTATTTGGAGTTGAAAAAATATCTTAAGCACCTTATTTGCGTGAAATTAAATAATTTAAAATTGTTGCTTGATATTATAATCGTTGAAAAAAACATGAAATTAGGAACCAAAGAAACACAGATTCCTAAATGACTTAATTTAAACGAAAATAAATAGAAAGTGCAATCTGAGTTGAGGTCAACTTCATACAAATGAACGATGCTTAGTTTGATTGATTAAGAAATTAGAGAAAAAGAAAAACGGTTCATTTCAATTTTTAATTTCAATTTGATTTCAATTTTGTGTAGAAATTAGAAATGTTGAAGTGGAAGAAAGTGACTCCAACTGGTGAGGCTCCATCTTCACGTCGAAATGCAGGATGCGTTGTCCTCGAAGACCAGGTTTATATTTTTGGAGGAGACAATGAGTATGAACGGTATTTAGACGACACAAACGTACTTCAAATGTAAACGCAACAAAGTTTAATTCGTTGGCAGTTGATGTTTATTTAAAAATAATAATAATTTTGAGTCGATTCGGCGTCAGCCCATACAACGTTGTTAGTTTTTTCAAATGGGTTATTTACAGATTGATCAAAGATAAAAAGATCCTTAGTAGTTTAAATACATTATCAGTAAAGAATTCTAGTGTTGCTCTATTGGTTGTGCTGTGACACAAGATGCTAAAGCTAAATAAAGTGGATAAATAATGCAATATATGATGAGTGTGGTGGTTGTTGAGTTGTGTTGGGTGGGACAATGAGTTATTTCTCTTCAATACAGCTTAGGTAGAATTTTCGGATTCTTAGAGCCTCATTTCAGAAATTTCGTCTATAAAGGACCCTGATTTAATAATCCCTAAAGGGACAAATTTAAAATATTTGGTTGGCTGACCATGCTTAAATGACAATGCTAAAATTATCCGGATCTAAGGGACCCGAAGTAAGGGATAATCGGGTTTAAGGGACTGATTTTTACCACTTTTTTGGTATTTTTGGCCATTTATGAGGGATATTACAAACAAAAGTAGCAAAATGTAAAACCCGAGCCGTAAAATGAAAGTAAGTCATCGTATTTATAGATTACAAAGCTTTCTTAGTTATTCGTTACGCTACTGCTCCTTTAATATTCAGTTCCTATTGAGTTCTTGTCCAACAATGTTGGCTAAGAAAAAAAAGTGTAGACCGGGGGCTGGCCAAAAGTAGATGCTGAGCTTCAACAAAGGCGCGAGACAATTTATGTTTTGCTAAAAGATGGAAGCTCCCCCACAATCAATTAGACTTATACGAATCTGCGTAGCATGTAGGTCAATATAGGTGACCAATTTTTATAAACTCCACTATTCACATAATATGTCATATTATGACGTCATTTATGGAGGTTCCCCTACCATCAATAAGCCATATATAATAATAATTGAATAATTTATTCATTGAGTCAATTTGGCCGCAGCCCATACAACATTGGTTATTTACATGTTTAGCTTTACAGGGGTAATTGATCCTAGGTTTAATATAATAATAAATATGTTTGATTTAGTATATGTGATTATGGTTATTTCTTGGCTGAAAAAAAGAGCATGTTAGTAATTTTACTTACAAAGTATAAAATATTCATTCTTTGTCATGTTATAATTATAAGGATGTGAATGTGATATCGAGTACTTTTTTCCTCTCGGTGTCTTGATAGAAGAAGAGAGTCATTTGTAGTTTGATGACGGGGGGGGGGGGAAGGGGAAGTCAGGTCTCTCCGATGCATCCGTAGTAGAAGTTTCTAGTCCTTATGGCTGTATCCCAGAAATTAAAGAGTAGTTCAAATCCCTCGGCGTTGTGGTATTCGAAGAAGACTCGTTTCATGAAGCTCTTCCTAGTTGGTCTTGCGTGGCTTATTTTTCTAAGGAATTTAGTTCTTGGATATGCGTAGTGTGGACAGTTCAGCATTACATGGAAGGTGTCTTCCTCTTCCTTCCCACATAGGTCGCAGTCAGGTGTCTCTACTCGTTTCCATAGTCTGTTCATTCCGTTAAGATTAATAATAAGCCATATATGAAAGTACGTAGCAAGCAGTTAAACCATAAAGTGGAAAATTTTTTGAAGTTAGAAATGGGTGTCCTTAAAACAACGATATATGAATGACGGCATTATAGACAATCCCTAAATATCTATAACACATATAGGTAAGTCCGTGACATGTAGTTAAAATAGGATGGTAACAAATTTGAAGTTGGGACTGGGGATACTAGAAAATATAGTATTTGAAGGACGTCATTATGGACGCCCCATGAAAATCTATAACACATATAGAAAAGTCCGTGACATGTAGTCAAAATAGGATGGAAACAAATTTAAAGTTTGGACTGGGGGTACTAGAAATTATAGTATTTGAAGGACGTCATTATAGACGAGCCCTAAATGTATATAAAAAAACAGGTAAGTCCGTTACATGTAGTTAAAATAGGCTGGAAAAAAATTTATTGTGTGTGTTGGGGTACTAAAAACTATGATATTTGAAGGACGTCATTAAGGACGATCCCTGAATATATATAACATATATTTATAGAAATATCAGTGACATGTAGTTAAAATAGGTTGAAAAAATGTAATGTTGGGACTGCGGGTTCTAAAAACTATGATATTTGAAGGGCGTCATTATCGACGATCCCTGAGTATCTATGACACTGAAGGACGTCATTATGTGGGTTCGGGTAGTAGTTGGCCCCTCATCTCTTGGCCACACAATAGATGGCCCCTCAGTTCTTGGCCCCAAAAATTCTGGGCTCCGATATATATTCGGCCCCGTCATTACTGGGCCCCATTATATTTGTATTGGTCGCCGTCCAGAAATAATATGGAAATTGATCAGATATTTTATTTTACCTGTCAATTAGCTTTCGTCAATTTATTTAAGGTTTAAAAATGCAGTCAAAAAATGAAGTTTTAAACAAAACTACCGAAGTATGTACATTTAACTTGTTTCATTGTACATACTTCTGTAGTTTTGTTTTTCTAATTTTTTTAAAACTTCATTTTTTGACTGCATTTTTAAACCTTAAATAAATTGACGAAAGCTAATTGACAGGTAAAATAAAATATCTGATCAATTTCCATATTATTTCTGGACGGCGACCAATACAAATATAATGGAGCCCAGTAATGACGGGGCCGAATATATATCGGGGCCAAGAACTGAGGGGCCATCTATTGTGGGGACAAGAGATGAGGGGCCAACTTATCCCGGTACCCATTATGTGCTCAGCATCTGAAAATAGTTAAATAGTTAAAGGGGTAGGGGGGTACCTAAAATTATGATATTTTTGAAAGACGTCATGAACGAACGATCCCTCACAATGTATAAGGAAAAATTTTGTAGTTGCTCCATTCAACTACTAATTGTGGAAAAACGATAAGTGCGATCTCAATTAAAAAAAACACAACAAACGTCCATCGCATTTGCAAGTGTTTAAAATTTGTTCTAGTTCAATCAGTTTAGAAATGCAACGTCCAGCCTACGACTAACTGGCGGTAGGAGAAACAGACATTTTGTCGGTTTTTATACGTGACCGAAATTGAAAGTAAAAAATGTTGAGAGTTGGTCTAGTTAATTGCTAATTGCGAAAACCATATGATATGGTTGGTACCCAAAAACTACACAGCACACCTAAATCGCATTTCTGAGCGTTTAGAATTTGTTCGCTCAAGACTACTTAAAAAATACGACCTGTAGCGTAAAAGATACAAAAGGTGGACAGACAGACAGACAAAACCATTTCATTAGATGCTCAATGAGCTAAAGCTCAGCATCTAAAAAAGAAGAAAAAGAAAGAAACTATTTAAACCCTGAAACAAAATATCAAATATTGCAAAATTTAAAGACCTAGAGGAAGTATATACAGAAGAAGTATCGCTATCGTCAGTTCCAAGTATTTTTGGAGCTTCAGATATGATACAAAAACTTCATCAATTTTTTTTAGCTCAGATAAATATTGAAGAATCTGTGTTTTCGAATCTTCATAGTACTAATTTGTGTTCTTCAAAACCAAAATAAAACAAAGCAAACATCATTATATGACTTCTTTAAAGAATCCTAATATTTAGCTATCATTAAATCCTGCTGTAAATATCTTAATTTTATTTAATTTTGACATTGCTTTTACTGCAAATAAAATAATATTTTTCACTTGACAATTCTTTTACAAGGGAAATTCCTTACATTGTTAACTGGAAAATCAGTTAAACGGGACAAAAAAAGTCGGTCCCACGGCGTCCCTTATCTCTGGATTCTACAGTAGTTTTATACCGTCTGCATAGAGTAAAATGAGCAATTTAATACTAAACATTTCAATCCCTTGTATTCCGCTATTTCGGAGAATATCAGTTATTTTGTCGATAAGTATGCTAAACAGAGTTGGAGACAGATATTTAATCATGTTGATCAAGCCTTTTTTACATGGAACTTTGGTTTTGGCTTGGTCGTACAGTTCTTTGACTTTTGTCACAAAATAATAACTGAGTCCCACTTCTTATTTAACAAATATTGTTTATTAAAATAATAAATTTTATTTGATACAACAGTATGTTCCTTTATTACTTAAAAAAATGTGTTAAAAATAAAATGCGAGTGCTGCGATTGAATAGATGAAGATTTTAATTGGAAATGTGCAACAGAAAATGTCAAAACAAAATTTATTTAATCTACCGTGTGAATTGGTTCATAAAGACAGAAATTCTTGTTCACAGATTTACGTCTGCTTGGTTTTAGAATGCAACTAAGAAAAGATTTATTTTTTATTTAAATAATTTATAAAAAACTAAAACCGTCGTCCATCAGAATTTGCTTGTAAAATATTTTATAAAAATACGACTAGAGTTACAAATCTAGTTTTTTTCAAATTTTCACATTTTTATATTTTAATGTTAACGTCAACGTGCTTCTTAAGCAGCATTCTAAAATAAATGGTAAAAATTTAGCGCTTCGCGCAGAATTTGTCGACCAAGGGCTCGAAGTAAATGCTGAGCTTCTACAAAGAAACACGATAATTTAACTAACACTAACAGATGATATAGGATTCATTGAGGCTCCCCTACCACCAATAAGCCACATACAATTGTACGTCGCATATAGTTAAATATAGCTGGAAAAGTTTGTGACAATTGCACTAATAACAAATAATGTCATTTTTTGTTAAAGGGTGAAAATTAGACAGACTCACCCTAGTGGAAATCTGTATATGTGCTGATACGGGCCTGAAGGCCAAGACTCATTAACTCAGTTGGTTATGAACGAGGTAGGTTAAACAACAGTGTAAATATCGACGAATAGAAGTAAACACAAGCAGAAATGAAAATGAAAGGTGAAACAGATGGAAAATTATGACTTTGGGGTAAAGTAAAAATGCTGCAACCGTATGGAAGCTCTAAATATATTCAAGACGTCTCAAGTAATATTTTAGGCTTTTCGAGAGAGGCGGAAAAACACGACCTTTCATAAGCAGTACTTTTTATTCAATCTTCCTCTATCATCCAATTCAATCCCTGATTTCACATTCGATGTACAAATGATAATTTAATAAATAATCGAAGAATTTAGGTTGGTTTCGCAATGGCCACATAGTTGGTCACCGACATAAAATAGTTGATCTAATTTTAAGCGCGAATGAAATCTCTACATATTGGAAAATTTCGTAATGTGAAATATCAAGAATAATATAGAATATAAATACAGAATATAAATACTCTAGAATTAAATAACACTGGAAATATGTATGTATAAAGAATGACTAGTTGTATTGAGTGGCTTTATGCTCATCATGCAGTTTGCTGTTTACAAACAATCAGTGAACTAAATACTCATGCATCAAACAAAATATATACATAGGCATGCGGTGAAGGATAAATTCATATATCAAGAAATGTACATGCATCATCATTCTTCATGCTCATACTGGCATTTAAAAAACTTATGAAATTGTATACTATAATTTAAACTAAAATTATGTAATGCTTAACCTATGGGTGTACGTAGTGTGTAACGTTTGAGACATACTAATGAGTAATGCAGATGTGAAAAATACTCATATATGTATGTCTTAATATTTTTGGAGGTACGTTAACCAGCAAAGCCATATACAGATGTACGTGGCATGTAGTTTAAAAAGCTGCAAAATTGTTGAGAATTTCACCATTTACAAATGACGTTATTTATAGAGCTTCCCCTACAATAAAGAAGCGATAAACGAATGTACGTGGCATGCAGTTCAAAAATAGGTTGGTAAAAATGTTAAGTTGGAAATGTGGGAACTAAAATGTAAGATATTTTAAACGACGTCATTTATGGACGATCCCTAAGTATCTTTCACCTGTATAGGTATGTTAATGACATGTAGTTAAAAAAGGTTAGAGAAACTTTCAATTTTGGGAATAAGGGTGCTTAAAACTATATACATACCAATATGATGACATCATTACGAGCGATCTCTAGCCCCTTGCAATATTAGACCTGCCCAAAGAAATATCCGTAAATCACTCATCAATTCAACGACAAAATTAAAGCTAAATTCAAATACTATGAGGTACACTGAACTGTAATAATATTGATTAATGTGATTTTCATTGTATTACGTTTCTTATATTATTGCAACACGCAATGTACATGACATGAATACATTATAATTAAATGGTACCTTAAATAGTCCTATCGCAAATACAGAATAAAATTAATCTCTTTAACGTCAGCAAGAAGTTTAGTGTCATGATAATAAATTGTGGATGTTGCATCGAAAATTACTACGTAGAGCAGAAATACACACAAATTAATAAAATTGCATCACCTAACTCGATAACGATGCATTTAATCAAATGAAAAATTAAAATAGGTAAGTAAGTAGTTTTAAAATAATAACCCGCGCTAATATGAGCTCACCCGGACAAACCAATACAACGAGGGCTTCTCATAAAATTTGTTTTAAAAAGTCTTCTGAAACCGATATATTTTGAAAATGTAATAAACCGTGGCATGCTTTCCAAAAACAAATTGACGTACATTTTTTTCATGCGTTTTCTCGTTTAGCTAATGCTAAAATTGTAATGTCAAAGATTTATTAGCGCCAGCATTATGCAGACATTTTGAAACAGTTTCGCCGACGTTATTTTTGGATGATGTGTTGTTAGTTAGAAGTTTCAGACAAAAACAAATAACGCTGTTTCGCCAATGCTGGTTTTTAGATGAAATTTCTACTCGTGAGCAAAAAAAGGCAAAGGGAAACTCAATGCAGTGTCGTTTAAATTGTTATTCAATAAAATTCAGTATTTTTCTTTAGAAGTAGGAATTTGAAGTCCACAGCCACCACACAACAAACAAACTTGCTCCACTGGTACTGTTGTTATGTGATTTGAAATTAGAAAATTCGCAATTTATATTTGCAATAAATAAGGTTATCATTCAACACGAAGAAACTTCCATTTATATCTACTCAGAATGTGTTATTTTACGAAACAGATTCGATTGTTTTAAACCTGAAAACGATTTCATGTGACTTAATTTTAGTATTTTGTAACCACACACCCACCGCAGACCTTTTTTATTTATTATTTTTCCTTCGCTCTCGTGACTTAAGAGATGATCTTTAACAACTATAATTTCTGGAAGCCTGGACGGGGTTCTGTTTGACTAAGCAGTAGCCACTTGTCGAATTAGCGCTGTGTAGAAATTTATTGAAACAACAGTTAAACTTTGAATGTAATTAGCAATTAATTAATTTTATTTTCACCCTATTCCATACGACGAGAATAAACATGAAAAAAGTTTGTGTTGCTGACACATGTAAAAAATCAGTTATTTTAATTAAAAACACGTTAAATATCATATTAAAGTTAAACGCCTACTGAATTATTTTGTCAACATTTAATTTTGAGCATACAGTTCATACAGTCAATCTACTCGATAAGGGATCGTCCATAAATGATGTCATGGTTAACATAGCGTTTTCCTCATAAACGCACCCGCCCTAACAATAGAATGCATATGCTTTTAACGTTGCCCTAAATGAAGAGATTTTAAGACCTACCTACCAACTAAATGACATCATTTATGGACAAACCTAATGCAGTAATGAACGAGGGTAACGCAATATCAGTAAATCACTCAACAATTAACCAACAAAATTAAAACCTAATGCAAATAATATGATCCACACTGACCTGTGATAATATCGGTCAATGTGATCTTCATTGCATCACGCTACTCCTATTATTGCAACACGCAATGTAAGTACGGACATGAATAAAAATAGTAATGAGATGGTTTCTTCCATAGCCCTATTAGAAATACTCCAAAAAATCAATCTCTCCTTATGTCAGCTTCAAGTTCAGTGTCATGATATTCAACTACTAATGTTGCATCGAAAATCGCCAATGCCAAATTTACACGTGGAGCAGGAAACACACCTAAAATTAATAAAATTGCATCACTTAACTCGATAGCGATGCGTCTAATCAAATGCAACGATTACATTATTAAGTGCATAGAAAACTGCGGGAAATCTAACTACATTATTTCAAAAAGTGCAATGTTTTTTCATTTCAATTCTGGAAGTTAACGGATTTAATCCTTCGCCCACGGATTTTGTACAAAATATGCATTACAATTAAAGATACAAAATATTTAATGTTATGGCATCGCATTACGCACCTTTTTTCAAAACTTGATCGCTTGTTGAGTAATAGTATCGAATGATTATAAAAAAATAACCCACCATAATAAGTTCAACCCGTCAACCCAATGCTACGAGGACTTTTAATGATTGACATCCATCTTTTTATATGATTAGGAGGCGCTTTCTTATTTAGCTAATGCTAAAATTGTGATTTTTTTAGTGGCTCCACACTCCACAGTTATGTTCAAATTTTGAAATAGTTTCGCCTAAGCTATTTTCAGATCATTTGTTGTTAGACAAAAATAAATTACGCTGTTTCGCGAACGTTGGTTTCTATATGAAATTCCTGCTTGTGAACAAAAAATAGGCAAAGGGAATCACACTGAAGTGCCGTTTAAATATATTTAATCGTTAAAATTTAATATATTCATTTACAAGTGGGAATTTGAAGTCCATATCCCCCACACAACAAACTCGTTCATTCTTAACATTTAAACTAATAACTTACTGGTTACTACATACTTACCTCACCTACCTACTATCTACTAATAATTTTCCAAATCAAGCAACGTTATTTTAATGCATTGATTTAGTAACGTACTTTAAGATGCAGTGGCGATGAGACTTTGAAACTTTGAGATACGAACAATTTAATTAATATTGCTAATTATTATACTTTGTAATTAGTAATTATATTTAAGAAGGAATTTTATACGGGATGGGGATAGTAAGAAATAAAGTGAACCATATAGGAATTTTACTTCCTCTCGGGTCTGATATACATACGTAAGGGATCGTCCTTAAATACTGTCTTCGGCTGGGTCAATGGTTTACTTGCCTACAGATGAAATTTCTCTCATGTTAACGATATACGGTTACGCAATGGTTACGCAGGTGACAGAGGAGTCACTTAGGGTACTAAAATTGAAGAATGTTGAATGACGTTACTGGTGGACAATCCCTAAACATCTTTAAAACAAAACCAGAAATGACATAATATAAAGAACTCACAACATTGAACTAAACGAAAGAAAAGAAACTCGACGTCACTTTTACTTTCTTTTTTATAGGAACCGCAGAAGGAACGTCAAGTGTCGAAAGAAAGCGGCATGGCGCGAAATTTAATTTTTGCAAGGAGCAAAATATTTAAGTTGAATTGAAGTATTGTATTCAATATTCAATTAATAGTTATTAATTTCACCAAATGAATTAACTAATTGCAATTAAAGTGACAATAATTTACAGCATTAGAGGGACAAGTTACATAGACTGTTACTCACACCACACCCACACCGGACGAACAACCCAACAGTAACAGTGATCGAAAAAGTTGCTTTTAGTCCGTTGATTAAATCAAATTAACTAGTAAGCTGAAGGCTAGAGCAGGAGCCAGTAAACATTTTGATTTTGGAAGCGATTATTATAAACAGGTTAGGGCTGAATTTCGAATGTTTATTAATGTTGATTTTGGATTTGTTTTTACAGTTGTTTTTGACATATGTATATTTCATAATGTTAGGAGAGTGGAGCTGTGAATCACTTTAGTATCTAAATCTAAAATGTTGATTGAAGGCACGTCCAACGTCACACGTCACACGTAGCAATAATTTCTTGACTGAGTCATAAGTCATACCCTGAAACCTAAAAAATCCCAGGGGGGGTCAGGTGTAACCCTTTCTATGTTAATTTTTTTAAATTTTGGAGCGGGGGTCTCAGATTTTCCTATGCTTCATGCTTGTAATGCTAAACAAAAATGTCCAGGGGGGGTCAGCGAGTATTACAGGTGTCAAGGTTTCAGGCTATGTCATAAGTTGACCTATTGTTGCTTGCTTCCTAAAAATTAAAGTTCCATAAAGAATCTTTAGAAAATGGTTATGCCTTCAGTAGGATATGAAGGTCTGTTGCCTGTGTAAATCTGATTAAGAAACATAGTTATTTTAACTTTTTTAATAGTTGGATGTAAATTCTATTTAATTTATACCATTTATTCACAATCCCCTTCCAAGTTTACAACGTGTAGCATATCGTAATACTACTGTAGCTATGGAAGTTTCTGATTTTGTCGAAAAGCCGTTGTTGGAGAAAATCCAGGATTTTTTAGCAAGAAAACAAGAACATTATGACGTGGCTTTCTGTGTCGGGAAAGGCAAGAAAATTGTGAGGGCTCTGAAGGTCATTTTGAAAGCATCGTCGCCGTTTTTGGAAAAGAAATTTGAGGAAAACTGGGAAATTGCTCTAGTCAAAGGAGACGACGGCATCCCACTTCCCGAGTTCGATCCCATCGCATTTGAAATGTTTGTCAAAGTGAGTAATTCACTGTAGTTACAATTTTATAATATTCCAATTAGCCATAACCGATCGTGGACTTAAAGTCAGTGTATCAAAACCTGGCCCCTCGCTGAGCTAAAAGCAGAATGTTATGTTCTACTTAATTTATTAAGTTTGTTTTTGTTTTAAATTTGTAGTTCACATCCCTAGACACGTGGTCTCTGAAGAGTCTGAAGGCATTAAATATCCCACTAAATCAAATTTTGAATCTGCTCTCAATTTGTCGAAGTTTCGAGATGAAAAAGGCTGAGGAGAATTTAAAAATATTAGCTACGATCTTTTTGCAGTAAGTGATCAATCATTAATATTTTTTTAACGGGATTATTCACACCTGAGGTCGCCCAAAAATCTCTATTTTTTAAATCCCTATGACCTGCATGTCATCAGTTTATCCGATGTTTAAATGACTACGTTGAGTATAAGATGTAGCTAAGTAGAGCAGGGGGAGTGATGATAAATTTTGCTTTTATTCTAAGATTTATTAGTAGTTTCGAAAAAATAGTTTCCCCCTTTTAATTCAGTTATTTAAGACCCTGGGTGTTATTAAAAATATTTTTAAATGCATCGTTAAGATAGACTTGTCTGCTTTCAGATCCTTTGGCGAATACAAAGATACTGACGCCTTCCTGCAACTCTCTCAGACGAACCTGAAATTTGTTCTCGGCAGCGAAGACATTGAAAGCAAGGAACTTGACGTGTTTTACGCTGCAATGAGGTGCTTTGTTGTTTAACTGCAGTCTCAATTAAAAAATTGACCTTAGTTTTTATTAGAACGTCGTATTTTTTCGATTTCATCTTCATGAGCGTATGAAATGTTACTTTTCCAAAATGTGAGTATTTATTTCGGTACTGATTTTTGTAGATGGGCGAACTTCCAGTGCGAGCAAACGGAAGTGTTGCCAACTGAAGAAGAAATTCGAGAAGTTCTCGGCGATTGTTTGCTCGAAATTCGTTTTCCACTCATGACCTGTGCTGAGTTCACGGAAGCACGGGAATCAAAAGATATTTTGACAGCAGAAGAAAGCCTAGGAGTTTACGGATTAATCGGATTGACAGGAAATAGAATGTAATCAGAAAACTTGTTCACCTGATACAAGCAAACCCTACTGATCTTGTGATCGGTGATTAGGTTAATATTTTTCTTCTTTTGTTGTTGTAGCAGAAAAAGGATGAAATTCGACTCAAAGATGCTTCCATTTAAAACCACACCAAGGAACATAGTACAAACATCGGAGTCCAATCGGAATTCGGAGAATCACAACAGCGAGACCTTACTTCCCGAGGGAACTTCAAGACTTGGTTCGGCTCGGGGATTGGAAAGCGCGAAGAACCCTCTGATTGCCGGTGATGTCAGTCGAAAAGTAAGTCTCATATCTTTTGTGTTGATGTTGGTAGTGACATGGGCATTGGAAACAGATTCACAGCTTTTAAGTTAGGTTTTAGTCCGTTTTAGAAACCGGTTTTTCTGCGAAATGAAATGCTTTCTTTGAGTTTAAATTATGCAGGTGACTTATTAATGTAAGAACAGAATTGCGTGAAATAAATGGAATTAAATTTTCAACAAATACGGAAGTATAATGCGAAAGATGAGTTATATAAAATAAATATTTAATTATGAACGAATTTTTTTGCAGACGCAATTAAAGCTGCAGTCTTTGGAATCTGCTTCTTCTCTTCCACTTCCCGCAACACCGTCGCTGTTGAAAACGGTAAAAGGATAAAAAATACGAAATACAAAACTTGGAGCTTATTTAACAATCTGAAAAATTTGTAGATTCGCTGGGGGAAGAAAATTTATGGATTTCCCCGAAGAAGTAAGCATGCAGCGGTGGCTGTTGGCAACGCAATTTACTCCTTCGGTGGAGACGGTTCTCCTTCTGATCCCTGTTATTCACTCAAAGGTCCAATGAATGTGTTCGTGTTGAATGTCAACCAAAGGGAAAATGAGTGGAAAAAGTTGTCAATTGCAAACAGTGAAGTGAATCCAAATAAAAGATTCAGTCACTCAGCTGTGGCCCACAAAGAATTTGTTATCATCTTCGGTGGTTGGGATACAAAGAAAAATAAATTATCAAACTCAACGTATCGAATCAACACAGAAACACTCAAGTGGGACAAACCGAAAGTGACTGGAAATATTCCAGCCTCTCGTTGGTTTCACAGTGCTGTTGTACTCAGAAATAAAATGTTGATCTACGGTGGAGATGGAATTGGAACGACGAATGATTTACACTGTTTGCACTTGGACTCTTTTTGTTGGTCAACAATTGTAACGAAAGTCAGAAACTTTTCTTTTAAATTCATTTCACTTCTCAACGAAGAATTTTATTTCCAAGAATTAATTCGACTTATTTGTTCAAAAAATGTTTTCAGGGAATTCCTCCATCAATTCGTGAAGGTCACTCAGTGACAGTCATCAACGACAGATTTATCCTCATTTTTGGTGGATACGATTGGGAGGAGCATAAAATAGTGAACACAATTCATTCCTTTGATTTTAGTAACACAACGTGGACTGGAGTGGAAACACGTGGAACTCCGCCGTCGAGTCGAAGGGATCACTGTGCCTGTAAAAACCAATAAAAATTCTGTTGAACATTTCAAGTTTGCTATTTAGGCGCCAAAGTTTTGCTGGAATATTTCTATTTATTACAATTAAATTATTAATTTTTAATTTTATGAACTTTTTTCTTTTGATTTGCTCAGTTGTGCACAATGGACGGATGTGCATCTTTGGAGGATATGATAGAAATTATTTCAACGACTTATTCAGCTATGATCCAGGTGCAGCATTTTTATTTTGTTCTTAATTCTATTTTCACGAAAGACACGAATTTTGCTCCACGAATCAAAGGGTCTTTAATTTTCTTTTAAATTTTTAATTTCAATTCGATTAAAATTTTGTGCAGAAATTTTGGAATGGAAGGAGGTGACTCCAAATGGAGCGACTCCGTCTCCACGTAGAGATGCAGGATGCGTTGCCCTCAAGGACCAAGTGTTTATTTTTGGAGGAGCAGGAGGCTTTTTGGAATACTTGGGCGACACAAATGTTCTTCATCTGTAAATGTAACAAAGTTTGACTAGTTTACAGTCAATGTTGAATTAGAAAAATACTTTGAGTCTTTTAATTTTATTACCATTTAATATTGTTCATTAAATTATTACATTTTGCTTGTGACGTTCAATGTGTTTAACTAAATTACTTTGAGAAAAGCATTTACAGCAAAATTCAAGGGCTAGGATTGCGTGGATAAAGAGTTGGAATGAAAATGTTTAAAACAACGTACAAAACAAAAAAATTTTAAAAATAAAAACAGAAATTGAAATGAATTGATATGCTAATTATATCGATATAAGAAATGAAGACGATGAAGATAAACCTAAAATGTAGCTTGTGGCTCTGAGTATAATACGTCTACACTGGCTGACTGGCATGTCTTCAGTACATGAGCGTGTCATGCATTATTTCGTTTCCGAGGCCACTTTTCCTATAATATTAATGCTTTTTGAACATGATCACATCAGGGAACACGGTGATCACATTTAATGCATTTTTGTAATTTTTAAAATTATCGAGCTTTATTTTAAGAGTTTGATATTAGTTGCCAAATTTTCAGTCGTCCGTTTCGAAAATTTTATGTTGCATACGGAATTTACTGGCGCGTATTTTTGATGCATTGATCATTAATTTGGAGTGAGTACGAGTACGAAAGAAGTTAATACTTAGTTTCAAATTCGAAAAAAAATGAACTCGACCACCTTTACGCGCATTAGTTCTAAATAAATTTTTTTTAATTTTCAAAATTCTGCTGCGCGTCTATCTCATCATTGCGCATTGAAGTGTTTTTTTACATGTGGGTGATTTTAGTTCTATAGCCTAAATTGAGTATTCGTCATCTTGATTCTTCATTGACAAAATAATATCGAACATCAAAGCACTAAACGTAAGCATAATCTGATGTTTATTAAAAAATTCTGGAGTAGGTAGGTAAGTACTACTCACATGTCAGTGCAAGCACAAAAAACGTGGAAAAACGGAAGATGTGGAAGACAATAAGGGCATAGTATGTTATGTTCAATCAATGTCAATTTAATGTGACACTTCAAACAAACTTACCGGATATTTTAATTTGTTAGTGCGATAAATTGTTTTCCTTTGAAAAGTTGAATAACAGAATAATATACAATACTTGATGCTTCTCTCTCTAAACATTCTAAATCTTGTCCATGCTATTTATTTATATAATTATATCGTCTGTGAAAAACCAAAATGACCCAAGTCCAATTTTAGCTAAAAACAATATCAACTATCTCAAAAATATTCAAATATGTCTTGAGAACATTTAAGTAGAAAATTTTACACTTTTTAAACACATATAAATAAAACATTTTGCACCTTTTCGAAAACATGGAATTAAAACATTTTGAACCTTTTCAAAAAAATGTAAATAGGACATTTTACATTGTGGAAAAACATGAAAATAGAACATTTTATGTTTTTTAAAAACATTTAATTAGTATTTTATTTATGATTCTCATTTTGTTTCTATGACATAGCTAATTTTGATTGTTGGTTAAGTTGGATATGGGTTATTTTGGTTCTTTACAGACGATATTATATAAGTACCTACTCAGGTACCTATGTATGTACATATTGTACATCAATGGGCATTCAAAACCACGTGGCTGTATCAACAGGAATAAGTATAAGAATTAAAATTGTGTAGCAACTGAAATAATTTATAATTAGTACACTACAATACTAGTTGAGTGAACATATTCATATTAGTAGCTTCATGGTGTGGGGGCAACGTTCTAACCCTTCCAGTGAACGAAGGCGACGGGCGGCATAAATGCTATTTGCATACCACATAATCCCTTAGGAATCGTTCATAAATAATCTCATCGAAAAGTTTCCTTTCTTAGTACTCTATATGACCCTCGTGTCATTTGCATTACGTTAGTGGCTAGTACCAGTAGACCTAATATTGACTATACCCTACATGCATAATTATATAGGGCCCTTGGGGAGCGTGCAACAATTACGTGGTACGTCGAGGGGGGTAGGGGTTCAAGTTGCCTATCCTTTTACATGGGCGTACATACCAAAAAAGGGGTGGTAGGGGTTCAAAATTTCGGATTTTTGTACCACGTAATTGTTGCAAGCTCCCTTGTTGTTTAAAAATATAATGGAGGTATGTAATTTATATGTGAAATATTCTGAGCAGAAAAAAGCAAAAAGGAAAAATAAATTTCAAACTAAAACTGGGACGTTCTTCTACCCTTTCATTTCAGTCTTAGACGTACCCTTGCTCAGTCTTGTTAAAAACTTTCGTCGCACTAAAACTACTTGGGCCAGCAACGAAAGCAGATTTATTTCAATTTCATTCATTTTTCCAGATCATACTATTTGATCGGAATTTTTGATTGAACTTTAAGGCTTGGCAAAATTCCTTCAAGTACCGCGTACGCATCATTTTGCTTTCAATTTTCCGACACTTTGAGATGAAAATGGCTGCGGAGAATTTAAATATAACATCTACGATATTTTTGCAGTAAGTGATCATACATTAATAATTTTTAGCAACATGATTTTCCACACCTGATTTTGCCCCAAGATCTCTATTTTGAAATGTGTCGTTTGGTTAAACGTATCTGCTTTCAGATCCTTTGGCGAATACAAAGACACTGACGGTTTCCTGCAACTTTCTCAGACGAACTTAAAATCTGTTCTCGGCAGCGACGAAATTGGCGGAGCCGAGGAACTTGACGTGTTTTACGCTGCAATTAGGTGCTTTGCATTTTAACGGCAGTCGCAATTTAAAATAAATTTTTATTTTTATTAAAAAATTGCAAGTTTTCATCTTCATCAGCGTATGAAAAGTGATTATCCCAAAATGTCATTATTTATTTCGAGACTGATTCCTGTATAGATGGGCGGAGTTCCAGTGCAGGCAAATGGAAGTGTTGCCAACTGACGAACAACTTCGAGAAGTTCTCGGCGACTGTTTGTTCGAAATTCGTTTTCCACTCATGACCGGTGCTGAGTTTACGGAAGCACGGGAATCGCAAAATATTTTGACAGCAAAAGAAAGCATTGGAATTTACAAATTAATCGGATGGACCGAAAGCAAAAAGTAATCAGAAAACATGTTTAAAAAATAACTTAAACTCCACCGATGCTGTAATATATAATTAGTAATTAGGTTATTATTTTCCTACTTTTGTTGTAGCATAGAAAGGATGAAATCCGACTCGAAGAAGCTTCTATTTAAAACTACACCGAGAAACAAATTACAAACATTGGATTCTAGACCAAATTCGGAGGCTAACACCGGCGAAAGCTTAATTCCCCCGGGAATTTCAAGACTTGGTTCGACTCGGGGATTTGAAAGCGCGAAAAATCATCCGATGGTAATAATTATGTGATGACAGTCAAAAGATAAAAAATACTAAGTACAAAACTTGGATTTTATTTAAAAATCTGAATAATTTGTGTAGATTCGCTGGGGAAATGAAATTAATGGATTTCCCTGTAGAAGGAAACATGCGGCAGTGGCTGTTGGCAACACAATTTACTCCTTTGGTGGAGATAGTTATTCCGATCCAAGTTATTATTCACGTGGGGTGCTGGATGTGTTCGTGTTGAATGTGACCGAAGTGGAAAAGGAGTGGAAACCTTTGTCAGTTGAAAACAGTGAAGGGAATCCAAATAAAAGATTCAGTCACTCAGCTGTGGCACACAAAGAATGTGTCCTCATCTTCGGTGGTTGGGATACAAAGAAAAATAAATTATCAAACTCGACGTATCGATTCAACACAGAAACACTCAAGTGGGACAAACCAAAAGTGACTGGAAATATTCCAGCCTCTCGTTGGTTTCACGGTGCTGTTGTACTCAGAAATAAAATGTTGATCTACGGTGGAGATGGAATTGGAACGACGAATGATTTACACTGTTTGCACTTGGACTCTTTTTGTTGGTCAACAATTGTAACGAAAGTCAGAAACTTTTCCTTTAAATTCATTTCACTTCTCAACCAAGAATTTTATTTCCAAGAATTAATTCAACTTTGTTCAAAAAATGTGTTTTCAGGGAATTCTTCCATCAATTCGTGAAGGTCACTCAGCGACAGTCATCAACGACCGATTTATCCTCATTTTTGGTGGATACGATTCGGAGGAGCATAAAATAGTGAACACAATTCATTCCTTTGATCTCAGCAACACAACGTGGACTGCAGTCGAAACACGTGGAACTCCGCCGTCGAGTCGAAGGGATCACTGTGCCTGTAAAAACCAATACAAATTGTGTTGAACATTTGAAGTGTTTGCTATTTGGGCTCCAAAATTTTGCTGGAATATTTGTATTTATTACAATTAAATTATTAATTTTTAATTTTATGAACTTTTTTCTTTTGATTTGCTCAGTTGTGCACAATGGACGGATGTACATCTTTGGAGGATATGATAGAATAAACCATTTCAACGACGTATTCAGCTATGATCCAGGTGCAGCATTTTTATTTTGTTTTCAATTCTATTTTTACAAAAACGCAGCGCATTTTGCTCCACGAATCAAAAGTGTCTTTAATTTTCTTTTAAATTTTAAATTTCAATTTGATTTGAATTTTGTGCAGAAACTTTGGAATGGAAGGAGGTGACTCCAAATGGAGCGGCTCCGTCTCCACGTAGAGATGCAGGGTGCGTTGCCCTCAACGACCAAGTGTTTATTTTTGGAGGAGCAGGAGGATTTTTGGAATATTTGGGCGACACAAATGTTCTTCATATGTAAACGAAACAAATTTTGATTAGTTGACAGTCGATGTTGAATTAGACAAGTATTTTGAGTCTTTAAATTTTATTATGGAATTTAATATTGTTTAATAAATTATTAAATTTTGCTTGTGACGTTCAATATTATGTTACTAAATTACTTTGAGAAAAGCATTTACAACAAAATTCAAGTGCTATGATTGCGTGGATAAAGAGTTGGAATGAAAATGTTTAAAACAACGTACACTACAAAAAATGTTTCAAAATTTTGTGTAAATTGTTTCAAAATAAAGACCGGAATTTACTTTCTCGATGTTCATCTTTTTGGATTTAGTTTCTGATTTTAAGAAATATTATACGTTTTATTTTAAAATCATTTTTTCAAAAATGAAACCGTCGTCCGTCGAAATTAGCTCGTCGAACAATTTATGAAAAAACGACTGAATTACAAGATTGTGCGTTGCTAGGAATTAAGTTTTCCTCGTGTAGCAACGCTACATGTTTCCGTGTGAATCTTCGGGATCCTTTGTTTTTGTTTCCTTTCACTAGAATTTAGTTTCCGTTGTTTTTATTTCTACGGCTTAATCGTGAATCTGTTTTGTTTTTCAGTATTTTTCAAACTCAATACTTTTAAGACTTGTTCAATCCGTTTTGCACCTTTTAAAAACATGGAATTAGAACATTTTGTACCTTTTCGAAAACATGTAAATAGAACATTTTGCACCTTTTCGAAAACCATGTAAATAGAACATTTTGCACCTTTTCGAAAAACATGTAAATAGAACATTTTGCACCTTTTCGAAAAACATGTAAATAGAACATTTTGCACCTTTTCGAAAACATGTAAATAGCATTTTACCTATGTTTCTCATTTTGTTTTTATGACATAGCTAATTTTGATTGTTGCTCAAGTTGGATATGGGTCATTTTGGTTCTGGTGGGCGAAGCCCCTAAAAAGTATTTAGAAGCTACTAGCTACTATATTAAAACAGTAAGGTAGTTTATAAAATTCAGAGAAGGAGATTTAATTCTGCAATTTTGTCACTAAAAGCTAAATAGACCATTAAATTTTGGTAATGTTACTCCACAAGTTTATTAATCCTAGACATTGTCTCTGTCCTGTGTCTCCAGTATCATTTAAAGTTTTAAAATCCCAAATCAATCCCCTTACACATATTGCAGGCCGGTCTATTATAACGAGAAATGCGGTAGTATACATATATATTAGTTATTTTTTAAGGCGGTGGGAAATTCTCGAGTTACTGTGGACTTGAAATTGTTAAAACGAAATGACTTTTTTGATTTTAATTGAATATTAAAATTCAGTTTACGCTACTGAATCTTGCGAGTTAAGCCCTGTAAGTACTTATACTTACTTTCTGCAATAATTACCGTCTGTAATTTAGTAAAACATTTCCGCTTCACACTGCGCTGCTAGATTTTGATTAGTACGACGTGCAAATTAAACGCATTAGTGTGGTTAAAATAAAGATGGTAATGGATTCTGAAGATTCCCACAGAAATACGTAACATACACGGAAAGCTTAACTCTTAACAGCGCAAAAATTCGTAACTATGCAGTCGTTTTTTCATGAATTATGTTACAAGCAAATTTTGATGGACGACGGTTTTATTTTTTTTAAATGATTTAAATACAAAATAAATCTTCTCAAAATCGAAAACTAAAACCAACAAGACAAATTTTGGGGAAGTGAATTTCTGCCTTTATTTTGAAATATAACACAATATATAATGAATATATAGATGTTTATTTTTTTTTAATTTTGTTAACAACATTTACAATCGAACACTTTAATTATGTAATTTAAAGAACATAAGTTTTGTTGTGTAAATGCTTTTCTTAAAGTAATTTAAGTAACATATTAAATATCAAAAGCAAAATTTATGATTTTAATGTATGTACATATAACTTAATGCAAATAAAATTAATTGATTCGAAATACTTTTCCAATTTAACATCAACTGCAGCCAATTAATTAAACTTTGTTGCATTTACATTTGAAGGACATTTGTGTCGCCTAAATACCGTTCATCTTTATTATATCCTCCAAAAATAAAAACTTGATCGTTGAGGGCAACGCATCCTGCATTTGCACGTGGAGACGGAGCCTTTCCATTAGGAGTCACTTCCTTCCACTCAAAAGTTTCTGCACCCAAAATGAAATCGAATTAAGATTAAAAATCAAAAGAAACATTTTTTCTTTTTCTCCAATTTCCAAATCGATTACACTGAACAGCGTTCATTCACATGAAGTTGAACGTACGTAACTCAAACTAAACTTAATTATTGGACTTTGTTTTTTTTTAAATTTTAGGTAAATACAGTTTCCAACATCAATCAATAATTTTGAAGTAATAAGATGCACAAATTATGCCCTTTAAATATTTGAAGGCCAACTTCACACAAATCAATCAGCTAAGAGCACAAAAGAGAAATTAGAGACAATTTGATTTGCAGAGCAAAGCGCCTTGCTTCCTGTGAAAATAAAAATGAAAACAAAATGAAAAATACGGCACCTGGGTCGTAGCTGAACACGTCGTTGAAATACGATCCATGATAAGGGGATCCTCCGAAGATGTACATCCGTCCATTGTTCACAACTAAACAAAGCAAAAAAAATGAGAGCTAAGAAAAATTGATAATGTAATAATTGTAATAAATAGAAATAGTTCAACAAGAAATTGGCGCCCAAATAGCAAACTTGAAATTTTAAACACAATTTTACATGCACAATGATCTTTTCGACTCGATGGCGGAGTTCCACGTGTTTCCACTGCACTCCACATTTTGTTGTGGAGGTCCAAAGACCAAATTGTGTTCACTGGTTTCTTCTCATGGTAATCAAATCCACCAAAAATGAGAATGAATCTGTCGTTGTGGACTATTGCTGAGTGACCAGAACGTCCTTCATCATTATTATAAACTGATCGAGGAATCCCCTGAATATAGTTTTAGAACAAATATAAAATAATTTTTGGAAATAAAATTCTTCGTTGAGACGAATAATAAAATTAGAAAACAAATCTCTTGCCTTTAATTTAATTGTTGACCAACGAAAAGATTCCAAATTCAAAGAATGTAAATCATTCGTCACTTCATCTCCAATTCCACCGAAGATGAACATTTCATTTCGGAGCACAACAGCAGAATGATTGTTACGAGCGTTTGGAATATTTTTACCGTTTTTCGGTTTGTCCCACTCCAGCGTCTGCGTGTTCAATCGATACGTCGAGTTTGAATCTTCCCCTTTGTTTGTTTTGTAACCACCAAAAATGATAACAAATTGTTTGTAAACCACTGCTGAGTGACCGCGTCTTTGATTCGGATTCACTTCACTGTCTTCAATTGACAACTTTTTCCACTCCTTTTCCCGTTCGTTGACGTTGACATTCAACACAAACACATCCAGAACACCGTGTGAACGATAACGTCCTTCAGAATAACTATCTCCACCGAAGCTGTAAATTAAGTTCCCAACAGCCACTGCTGCAGGTGTATGTCTTTGGGGGAATCCGTTGAGTTTCTTTCCCCAGCGAATCTGCAAATAATTGGGATTGTTAAATCAATTCCAAGTTTTGTACTTTGTATTTTTATCCTTTTACCGTTTTTGACAGCGGTGCTGCTGCTGCTGTGGGAAGTTGAGCAGAAGAAGCAGATTCCAAAGACTTCGGCACCAACTGCGCCTGCAAAAGAATTCGTTCGAAATTAAATATTCATTTTATTTAACTTATCTTTCGCCTTTTACTTCGTTATTTGTTTACAATGTGATTTATTTTATTTCACACAATTCTGTTTTTACATTACAAGGCAACTGCTTAATTCAAACTCAAAGAAAACATTTTATTTCTCAGAAAAACTGGTTTTTAAAACCTGAACTTAAAAGATGCAAATCTCTGACATATGCAAATAACCACATCAACACAAATAAAATATTACGACTTTGTTGATTTGGTTCTAACAATAAATTACCTCCTCCAACAAAGTGACGACAGAAAGCGGAGCCCCATTTTCCTTGAAGACGTTGTGCGCGTTTACCGCGGCGCCGCATGCGACTGCTTTGTCTGCATTGATGGTTCTGCGAGTCTGCTTTCGCGCAAAATTTTTCTGGACAGTCTGCTGCACTTTCGAAATTCGACTGGAGCCGCCAATCAGAATCACGTCGTCGGTTTCTTCTATTTTGCGTCCAGATCTCTTGAGATCTGAGGATGTTGAAGCCATTTCTCTGTAAAAGGGAAACTAAATTTCATTAATTACTGGTCCTATGTATCTGGATTCTGGATAAAGCTAAAATGGCCAACTAAATCTGTAGATTGGGGCCTCCCAAAAGTGACGTCATACGAACGGTATGGGGGCATCACTGATATCCCTGGATATCACCGATAACACTTGTTCATAAAATATAAATTAATTAATTTTTGGCGTCATTTATGAACGAACCCTTATAAAACATCGCTGCGTATGAGAAGTACTGTGTGTGATTAAACTGCTCTCAAGTAACGAACTCACTAAAGGAACTTCAATGGCATCATTTCAGTTTTAATACCCAACAACATTTTTTTCAGGGTTATGCGAGCTTCATTCGTGCATGACCGCTACACTATTTGAAAGACTGTTACCCATCTGCAGAGGTTATTTGTGCACAGCCCCTGCACAGTTAATCATAAAGTAACGCTCCAGATAAAACGAAACAAACAACTTTCGTATGTCTTTACTGTCAATTGAATGTGAGCAAGATTCAATGGAAAGCTACAAATCGTGCGCAGAATCAAAATAAACCATTTCCAAATTAAAGCTGAAAATCAAATGTGCGCATCCCAAAAATAACTAAATGGAATAAATGGGTACGTAAAATTGTATATACGAGTTTTTGAAAATACTTTTTTGAAAGGTGCAAATGTTCTATGTACTTGTTTCTAAAATTTTAGAAATGGTTCTATTTCACTATTTTCAAAAAGTCAAATTTATTCTATTTACTCGTTTTTAAAATGTCCAAAATGTTTTATCTGAACTTTTTTGAAAAAAAGCAAATTGTTTTTATTACAATTTTTTAATAAGCTGCACTGAGTGAGCCTGCCTCAAGGTCAATCGGTGCATGAAAAACAAAACAAAACTTTTTACCTTTTTTCGCAAA
This sequence comes from Dicyrtomina minuta, assembly GCA_949802685.1. NCBI lineage: Eukaryota > Metazoa > Arthropoda > Collembola > Symphypleona > Dicyrtomidae > Dicyrtomina > Dicyrtomina minuta. The sequence continues at coordinate 7,692,906 of OX461811.1, forward strand.
AATGCGTTTCCCCAACTCACTAGTGTTGCTTCTAATTCTATATTGCCTTGCAGCAGCTTCTATTTAATTGCGATTCAAATGATTGACAGTATATTTAACAACTAACGTACACGTTGGTTCTTAATCTATAGAAAACACATTTAGTTATCGGCATAGAAATCGAAAAGGAAACTTACAAATTTGGTTTTCGACTGCCATCACTGACAATCGAAGGATTTTTCGCGCTTTCCAAACCCTGAGTCGTCGAACCAAGTATTGAAACTACCGGGGGAACTGCGGTCTCGCTGTTGTTAGTCTCCGAATTCGGATTGGACTTCAATGTTTGTACTGTGTTCCTTGGTATGGTTTTAAATGGAAGTATCTTCGAGTCGAATTTCATCCTTTTTCTGTTACAACAAAACAACAAAAGTAAAAAAATATTAACCTAATTACAGATCATAACATCAGTGAAGTGCACTGTTATTTTGCCAACATGTTTTCTAAATACTTTTTGTTTCCCGTCAATGTCAATTCGATTAATCTCTGAACTCCAAGACTTTCTTCTCTTGTCAAAATATCTTTTAATTCCTGTGCTTCCGTAAACTCAGCACAGGTCATGAGTGGAAAACGAATTTCGAACAAACAGTCGCCGAGAACTTCTCGAAGTTGTTCGTCAGTTGGCAACACTTCCATTTGCCTGCACTGGAACTCCGCCCATCTATAAAAATCAGTCTCGAAATAAATACTCACATTTAGGGACAATCACTTTGCATTGATTTGATTGATTGATTGAACTTTATTAACGTGTTATTGAAACCAATTTGGCGCAAAGCCATTCTTCCATCGGTAACACAATCCATAAATACAGTAAATCAACAGATACAAACATATGATTACTAACGTATTTAACAATTATAACATGAGAATACGGCTAAGATTAATATAGTTATATTATAATGAACAATTTTATACTACAAACTACTATAAAATTAGTTTACAACTAAACAAACCCATCTCAGGTAATGCAGTAATTAATTATTATTAACCTTAGCTTTAGTCAATGTCTCTCTCCCATAATTGTACCATGTATACTTAAACGAGGGGGGTTGCTAAACTAGTTATGTTATGTATATGTCATTCCGACCATTAAGACACCATTGGGATACACCATTTTTAAATAATTCTAATGTGACTTCCAAATTTCTTTTTTCAACCGGAATACTGTTCCAGATTTTTATATTAAAAAATAATGCAGATTTTTGAAAAAAGGACGTTTCCCTCTTTGGGCGGTCCACTAGTGTGACTAATTTGTTTCTAGTTGAGTCATCATACTTAAGTACGCTAAACAATTCAGGAATAGATCTATACTTCAAGATTTTGAACACAGAACACGAGGCATAGTACTTGATACGTTCATTAACAGTTAATATATTACACTTTTCATACAGAGATACAAAATCTATTTTTGATCGCTCTTTTTCCTGTTTACAATAATCCGTTTTAGATTTAAAATTTTGTTTATACAAATTAGGATAAAAATATGCTCCGAGGAGGCTGTCTATTTTGTGTTGAATTTGTTTTAGTTTAGTGCTACATACCGAGTTCCAAATAGTAACAGCGTAATCCACTACAGATAATACAAAACAATTTGTCAATAATGTAAATATACTTAAATTTATGTATCTTCGTAAAGATAAAATACAATGTACAGCCGAGGAAGTCTTTTTCATGACATTATCGAAGTGTGCAGAAAAATTTAAGGTTTCATCGAGGGTCACTCCCAAATATTTAAAAGTGCTAACACGTTTAATAATATTGTTATTACATTTTACAGCTAACAATTCACTAGGTATTATATCACGGGGCTTATGAAATATCATGTACTCTGTTTTACAAACATGCATGTTTGTATGTTTGCATGTTATGTTTACATGTTTGCGCAACCTGCGCAAACATGCATAAGCTGATGAAGATGAAAACATGCAAAGTTCTAATAAAAATATGATTTATTTTGAATCGGAAATGCAGTTAAACTACAAATCACCTAAATGCAGCGTAAAACACGTCAAGTTCCTTGATTCCAATATTGTCACTGCCGAGAACATATTTTAAGTTCGTCTGGGAGAGTTGCAGGAAGTCGTCAGTGTCTTTGTATTCGCGAAAGGATCTAAAGCAGACAAGTCTAATCAAACGATGCATCTGAAAAGGCTTCAAATAACTAGTCACGTGTAGATAATCCCGATACTAAAATATTAATGATTGATGATTACTTACTGCAAAAATGTCGTAACTAATATATTCAAATTCTCCTCAGCCTTTTTCATCTCGAAACTTCGGCAAATTGAAAGCAGGTTCAAAATCTGATTTAGTGGGAGATTTGATGCCTTCTTCAGGGTCTCCAGCGACCACGTATCCAGAGATGTGATCTACAAATTGAAAACAAATTGTCAACATAATAAATTGCTTTTAAGTCTGCGCGAGGTGCCAGGTTTTTGAAACACTGATTTTAAGTCAATGTGAGGTTATGGTTGAAATTTGTATTAACTGTGTAGTGAATGACATACCTTGACAAACTGTTCAAAAGCGATGGGATCAAAATCGGGGAGTGGGATCCCGCCGCATTTTTTAATCCAAGCACCTTTCCCCTTCTCCTCGAATTTCTTCTCTAAAAACGGTGATGATGCTTTCAAAAGGATCTTCACCGCTCCCACAATTTTCTTCTCCTTCCCAACACAAAAAGCCACGTCGTAATTTCCTTGTTCCCGTTCCAACAGATCCTGAATTTTCTCCAGCAACGGTTTTTCGGTGACATTGGAATCCGCCATAACTACTCGTAGGTAGTATTGTACTGTATTACACTCTGAACTGTAAACAATAAAGGCATTTGCTAATAAATGTTATGAATTGAATGTTGTTTGATCTCATAATTGCTATTTTTTATGATTCAAGCGAATATTTACATCCTATTGAATTCAATAAGACACTTTTCTTGACACAATAATAATCGTTAACTTTGAGCAATAAAAAAAAATCAGCAAAAGCAGTACGAAGAAAATTAAATTAATGCTACGCTACATCGTCAGCTGTTGATTTTGAGTCGTGACTAAAATTGAAAATAATACGCTAATAAGCTACGAATGACGAAAGTGAGAGACAGACCTGTTCTCCTATTCTCCTAACACTGGGAATTGACAGTGAAAAATGACTCAAAACTAATGCTGAATGCAACATAAACACTCAAAAACAAGTCCATCCATTTGAAAATTCAACCTGAGCCAGAGCGACGAGACGAGCCAGACAAGGGAAGACAAGACATGAAGAAGAGACACATTCAAGGGCCCAGGTACAAAATACCTTTCAGGATTTTCAGTACTCTGATATGTGTCTATACTGTCTATATCAACCTATATAGTCCTCTATACTATATTAATCCCTATATGGATATAGGGAACTGATGACTGATACAGTCAACTCCGAAGCCGAAGTGCACCATACACTTCACCACAGATACATGGAGATATACACCATGGGGTTAAACTCTCACTTGCCTTTACATTTCCATTTTTCAAATCCAAATCCAAAGCCTACCCTTCTTTCTGCCCTCTCAAACTTTGAACCATTACTTTACACTACCTATACCTATGCTGTATTTTTGTATCGTATCGTAAGCTATTATTGAATAAAAAGTGTTTTGTTTACGTTACTCTTAGATTTTTAGATTGAAGGGAGAGGAAGATGTTGAGCAGATACATACTGAGACCGAGACCTTCACGGTCCACACCTTAGAAACTTTACATATCGTCTGTGAAGAACTAAAATGACCTATTTTCAATTTACGCGCTATAGAATTAAAATGAGCTATGTCACAAAATGCTCACAATTGCTAATTACGAGTTTTTAAAATGAGCAAATTCGTCTATTTAATTACATGTTTTTGACAAGGTTAAAAAGTCCTATTTACGTGTGTTTTAAAAAATGCCAAAATGTTCTATTTAAGTGTTTTTTAAAAAGTAACATAAAGTCTTATTTACATTTTTTTTTTGAAAATTTCAACATGTTCTATTTACATGTTTTTGAAATTTTCAAAATATTCTATATTACATTTTAAAAGGTGTTTTTTACAAGGTCAAAATGTTCTATTCAAGTTTTTTTTAAGTGTCAAATTTCGTATTTACATGCTTTGAGAAAGGTGGAAAATATTCTATTTACTATTGCTGTTTGAAAAGTGCAAAATATTCTATTTACTATTGCTGTTTGAAAAGTTCAAAATATTCTATTCACATATGCTTCTTGAGAAGTGTAAAATATTTAATTTATTGTTTTTTTTTTTGAAAAATGCACAATAAGGTTCTATTTACATGCTTTTATGAACATTTTATTTTAATTTTGTCTGTACATAGTGCATTTTGTTTTTAAATAACAACGGATATGGGTAATTTTGGTTCTTCACAGACGACATTCTATAATTATAGCTATGCGCTCTGAACCTTATGAAATAAATTACTTATTGGCCCTCCACACCCTGCCCTTTGATAAATATACAAAAATAGAAAATAAAGAAGTTGGCTGGTCGCGTTGATGCTTTATGGAGAAAATGGGAAAAGGCCAAAAAGTGAAGTGAAATGAAAGAAATCGGGACCGAGACTCGAGACCGAGACAATGATAATGGAGTGTACATAGCTCTTTTTGTAATATTGCTATATATATGTATATGCGGCTATACTTATATATTCAATATACCGTTTTATTTACATTACAGATCCGTTTACTTTTATCTCTGTAGGTATCTTTCATTTTCCATAAGCTTATTTCTTTGCTCTCGCATCGAAAGTTTCCGGCTGAGTGAGACTGATTTATTTTCAGTTTGCTGCTTTTATATGATCCTATACGCGTCTGTCTCTGTATGTCTCGAATAAAAAAATATTCTGCCTATATAGCCTTTGGACATTCACTGGAATTTGGAACGTTGTGTAACTGTGCAGAGAGTGCAAAATGTGCTATGTGCACTTTTAAAAATTGTCCATTGAAATACAAAATAAAATTGTCCAAGGAACTGCTTAATAGCGAATAATACTTTTCCTGACAATTATGTAGCTCAGTCTCAGTCAGGGCCGGGGCCGGACGAAGGAATTGATTTTAGGCCCAACAATTTGTTTCCATAATACAAAAACCACAATTTTATTTTATTGATGGTTTTATCTGGTAAAGTAAAATGTTGTATTTACATGTTTTAGAAAGTGAAAAATATTCATTTTACTTGATTCAGAAAAGTGCTCAATGTTCTATTTACATGTTTTGAAAAAATTGAAAATGTTTTATTTTGCATGTTTTTAAAAAGTCAAAATATTCTATTTACATATTTTTGAAAAATGCAAAATGTTTTTGAAAATTCAGTGCCTGAATTTGATAGATTTGATAGCAGATTGTGCAAAATCTGCTGCATATAACGCTGGAACTTTGGAAACTGGGAGCAGTACAAAATGTGCAGGTGGTGCTCTGGTCTGAAACTTACGAAATGTACCGGTATTTACCTGCCTTTTTTCTACATCCCACAATTACACTGTATAATTATGTATGTATATACATATACAGGGCGACAGGCGATAGGAACTATGTATCTACATAAAATTCTAAAGGGAACCCCCAACACCAACACACAGGAGAGTGAACAGAATTAATAATAGTGTAATGTGCACACGGCATAGCAATCATCTGTGTAGCCAGATCAAAAGCAAAATCAGGACCATAATATAGCAATCCAATGCAAAGGTGGCCAGGCTAAAAAAATGTGTATGTAGTTATCAGCTCCAGCTGCTTTTTCCAATTTTACTTTTTGTTGTACATTTTCGTGTACTGGTCCTTGGTACTGGTCCTGTTAGTTCCGTGTCTATGATTCTGCTACGGCTCCCACTTCTACTTCTGGTCTTCGCACAAACAATACACGCCACCTATTTACAGTTTACACTTACACCTACAGAACCAGAACCAGGCAACAGCGTGGAGCATATTATCGTGAGTGAAGAATCAAAAAGAGCGATATCTTATTTAAGCTAGAATTAAAATTAGCCATGTCGAGATCGAGAGACCATTCAATGAGATTAATGCATATTACTACGTTAGTTAGAACTTTTGGAAAAAGTGCAAAATGCAAAATTAACACTTTTCCGAAAAGTGTGAAATATTTTATTTACACGTTTTTAATAAATTACAAAATTTTTTAATTACAATCTTTTGAAAAGTCTAAAATGTTCTATTTTTTCTACATTTTCGAAAAGTCCAATATTTTTTATTTACACGGTTTTTTTTTAAAAACTGCCAAATGTTTTAATTCCAATCTTTTAAAATACCCTAATTGTTCTATTTTTACACGCTTTTAAACATTGCAAAATGTTCTAGTTTCAGTCTTTTAAAAAACCTAAAATGTTCTATTTATACGTTTTCAAAAAGTCAAATATTTTATATTTACACGTTTTTTAAAAAACTGCCAAATATTTTAATTCCAATCTTTTTAAATACCCTAATTGTTCTATTTTTACACACTTTTAAACATTGCAAAATGTTCTAATTTCAGTCTTTTAAAAAACCTAAAATGTTCTATTTACACGTTTTCAAAAAGTCAAATATTTTCTATTTACACGTTTTTTCAAAACTGCCAAACGTATTAAAATTACGATCTTTTAAAAACCCTAAAATGTTCTATGTACACGTTTTTAAAAACTGCTAAATGTTCTAAATTATGATCTTTTGAAAAGCCTAAAATGTTCTATTTACACACTTTTAAAAAGTACCATGTGTTCTATTGCACTCCCTAAGGATTGTATTTCTTTCGTAGATGGTGCATTTTTTGACCTTAGTAAAAATGAAAATGAGCCATTTGGATTCTTCACAGACGATACAATAATTACTATTTGTAGGCACAAACTTTAGCGTTATAACGCATGATAGCATTAAAGCACACACTATAGAAGCTTACGACGTGCGTATACCATGTACAGGTAGATTAGATATTTAGGTAGAAACAAATTACTGTGCATACAGAGTGTGTGGGTGCCCTGTATTATTAACAAGCTATTTGAGTCTCCGTTTGATAGTTAATGTTGACGGTCTGGATGGTTCGTTAGACAGACGGAAAGCGATAGAGAGAAGTGAAGTGGAGTGAACCTGTGTGAGACAATCCAATTCATCTCTGTTCCTGTCCCGGACAGTTATCTTTAGTTTAGTGTGTAGAATTAGAATTAGAATTTGGAATGGAAATATAAATAGACCAGTATTCGTATTTGTTAAGTACATCGCTATAGGGCCGGACGAAGGAATTGCTTTTAGGCAGCAATTTGTTTCCATGCAAAAACCACCATTTTAATTTTTTTGATGGGTTTCTTTGCTAATGCAAAATGTTGTATTTACTTGTTTTAGAAAGGTGCAAAATGTTCGATTTACTTGATTCAGAAAAGTGTCAAATGTTCTATTTAATTGTTTTGAGAAAAGTGGAAAATGTTTTATTTCCATGTTTTTTAAATGTACAAAAAAATTATTTTGCATGTTTTTGAAAAGTCAAAATATTCTATTTACCTAAATCTTTTTTTTAAATTGCAAAATGTTCCATTTACATGTTTTTTGAAAATTCAAGCAGCGGGGGCTGCCTACAGAGACACTGAATGAAGCAGGAGGCAGAGACTTCGACTGGCATTGCATTGGCGTGTGAGAGGTACAAATGCGTTCTTGTGTAAACTTATTTTCTGCATTACTACTTTACGTTTACGTTCAAGAGGTGTTCATTTCATTAATGGGATTGATGGAAAAAAACAGCGGGTATTTTTTAGTACAATGTTATTGACTGGCCGTGTCAGTCTTGACTTGCGGTCTTTGACAGCACGTGCTATTAATATAGGTGACAGATAGGTGTGTTAAAAATAAATTGTACAAAATTTTATGTAGATTTGTAGCTTTTGTTTCTATAATTATATATTGTTAGTGAAGAACCAAAATGAGATTTATATCCATTTTTAACTAAATACAAAATGCGCAATCTACAAAGCGGTTAAAATATTTTAATCTTAAAAGCATGTAAATAGAACATTTTCTACACTTTTTAGAAACGTGCAAATAGAATATTTTACACTTTTTAGGAACGTGTAAATAGAACGTTTTAAAATTTTTTAAACATGTATATTGAACATTTTTATACTTTTTGAAAACATGTAAATAGAACATTTTACACTTTTCAAAACCAAGTAGAAAGAACATTTCTCAAAGTTTACAAAAAGTTGAAACATTGTAATATTTGCTATTTTGGAATTTACACATGAATCTCAATTAGTGTTTGTTTTTAACATAGCTCATTTTGATTCTATAGTTAAAATTAGAAATAAGGCATTTTGATTCTTTACAAAATGGAGTTTTAAAAAATTGCAGAGAAAATTTCATAAGTTAGTAAATATAGCTTGAAAATCGAAGCCTGCAAAATATTATATTATAAATTAAATCCCATTCAAAAATAATTTATTTGCTGTAATAAATTGTAAGTTTTGGAAGGAAACAGACAAAAATTGTGATACTGAATAATTTTGGATTTACAGTTAAACGGGCGGTGGGCGCTGTAACAGAACAGGTTAATTACATGCTTTTGAAAATTGTAAAATGTTCTTCTTACATGTTTTCAAAAGTTCAAAAGTTCATAATTTACACGTTTCTGGAAAGTTCAAAATGTTCCATGTACACATTTTCAAAAAAAAGCAAAAATGTTCTATATTTACTAGTTTTTGAAAAATATCCGATTTAAACAACCTTTTAGGATCATGTTTTTATATGTTCGTAGGTATAGATGCTACATTTTTATTCTAGCTAAAAATGGAAATGGGTTATTTTGAGTCTTTAATATCGCTATGGTACAGACGTACAAAAAGATACCCAAAATTCGTATATATGTATGTATATGTATATGTACTGAAGATTAAATTAAGTATTATTGCATTTAGCATGCGTTCTCTTCCTGTGTAAATCTGAACAGTGCCTCAAGTGGGAATAATGTCAATTAACTTGCGAATACTTTAAAAAACTAATTACCATTTTAATGAATTTAAATGTAACGTTTTTGTAAACACCTTCTCCAACTGTAAAAGCTGACAGGTTGGAAAACATCACGAGAGGAGAAACATTCGCAGGCAGAAATATTTCTTTCCGGGAACATTCCCAACAGTTTTCTATGCACTTAATTTTTGAATTATTGCATTTGGATTTGAATTTAAATAAATAAAATTACATCACCGGGATACATGATGCAATTTTATTAATTTTAAGTGTGTTTACTCCTGCTCTACGTTTTAATTTGACATTGGCAATTTTCGATGCAACTTCAGTAGTTATTAATATCGTGCAAGCAGCGTGCGATTCAGACGGACTCGACAAGTCTTAAAAATGGGTTGTTTTAAAAATACTAAAAACAAAACAGATTTAAGATTAAAGCAGTGTAAAATTAAAACAGCGGAAACTGAATTTTGGTAAAAATAAACAAAACAAAATGGACACCCAAGACTCACAAAAATATGCAATTTTTTTTACATCACACAACTTTGTAACAACTCCAGTCGTTTTTTCATCAATTATTCTTTAACTAGCAAATTTTGATGGACAACGTTTTTATTTTTGAAAAATGATTCAAATCAAATCAAATCTTTTCAAAATCGGAAACTAAAACCAAAAAGATGAATACTAGGGAAGTAAATCTCCATCTCTTCAGACTAAGAAAGTTTTAGAACCAAATCGAAATAATTATTGGAAATAAAATTCTTCCTTGAGACGAGAAATGAATTTAAAAGAAAAATTTCTGAATTTCATTTCGCAATTTTCGTTTCAATTTACAAACAAAAAGATTCCAAATGCAAAGAATGTAAATCATTCGTGACTGCTCTTCCTCTTTCACTGTAGATGAACATTTCATTGTTGAGTACAACAGCAGTCTGATAATATCGAGGTGATGGAACATTTCCACTGACTTTACACTTCATTGTCTGCGTGGTAAATTGAGTCGAGTTTGATCCGTCGACTTTCGTAATAAAGAAGCCCGATTTTTTGAAATTGGTCTCTCTGAAAAGGTGTTGCATGTCGCGTCATTCCCTTGTAAGTTATTTATAAAATTAGGACAACATTATTTGTTTTATCAAGCGAGCGTACCTTTACGTTCAACAACAATTAATATTTGACCCTAAAAGAATGTGAATAGAACATTTTGCACTTTTTACAACCATTTAAATGAAGCATTCGGCAGTTTTTTAAAACATGTATGTAAATAGAACGTTTTTTCCCTTTCAAAAAAACATGTTGATAAAACATTTTAGAAATTTCAGAAACATGTAAGCAGAATATTTTGGACTTTTTAAAAACCATGTAAATGAAGCATTATGTAGTTTTCAAAAACAGTAAATTTTGCACTTTTAAAGAATACTGTTAATGAAACATTTTGCACCTTAACAAAAAACATGTAAGTAAAGCATTTTCCACTTTCAGATAATGTGTAAAGGGAACATTTTACATTTTATTAAAGCATAATGCAAATAAAACAGTTTGCACGCTTCAAAAACCATTCAGAATGGAAAATTATACATTCTTTTACTCATACAATAGAAAACTTGTCAACTTTGTGTAACCCCATATAATTAACATAACAAATCTACTTTATTTTTAGTTTTTTTTGATATGGCGAGTTTGAATTCTACCTTGGAAATTAAATTGGAAATAAGAAATATTGCTTCTTCGCTCAAGCTATGCAATATAATAATAACCACTCTAAATGAGACAGATGCGTAAAATTGTAAAATGTTAAATACGGGTTTTTGAAAAAGCCTAACATGTTGTGTTTCCATGCTTTTGAAAAGTGCAAAATTCACTATTTACATGTTTTTGAAAAGTGCAAAATTCTCTATTTACATGTTTTTGAAAAGTGCAAAATTCTCTATTTACATGTTTTTGAAAAGTGCAAAATTCTCTATTACATGTTTTTGAAAAGTGCAAAATTCTCTATTTACATGTTTTTGAAAAGTGCAAAATGATTTATTTACATGTTTTTTAAAAGTGCAAAATTCTCTATTAACATATTTTTTAAAACAGCGAAAGCCAACTATTCTAGTTGTGTGATTTTGAAAACTTTAAAATATTCTAATTACCATATGTACAGGTAAGGTAGTACCAGGTTACATGTTTTTTGAAAAGCGCACCATGTTCTATTTGCTGCGTGTGTTTTGAAAAGTTGAGCATTTTCTACATTTTCCATGTTTTTAAAACATAAAAAATAAAATGTGTTATTTACATGATTTCAAAAGGAGCAAAGTGTCCTTTCAGTGGGGATTTGAAATCTAAATTGGGAACAATCACACTTATGACAATGGTTATACTTATGGAAAAATATTGGAATTTGGACTAAAGGTGTGAGACTATTTGAAAAAATAAATAAGAAACATCAAAAACATTAAAAATACACATGTTAAATGCAAGTGCTAACATCTTCGAATGTCGACTAGGATCTGTAATTATTCCATTTAATAATATTATTATTATAACGTGAGAATATTTTCTTTTTTCATAGCTTTAATTGTAGAACATAAAAATATTTACTGGCACTAAACTTTCAATATGTCATATTGATTTGATTTTTTAACCAAGACCAAACCATATTATGAGAATATATCGTCTGTGATGAACCAAAATGACCCATATCCATTTTTAGCTACAACCAATAACCACTAACTAACTTCACTTTCAAAAATATGTGAATAGAACATTTTACACTGTTCAAAAACATGGAATTAGAACATTTTACACTGTTCAAAACCATGCAAATAAATTTTTTCGAACGTTTCAAAAACATAAATAAAAAGTTTTCCACTTTTTCCAAACATGTAAATAGAATATTTTGCACCTTTCTAAAAACATGTAAATAGAACCATTTAACCTTTTCAAAAACATTTAAACAGAACATTTTAAATAGAACTTTTCAAAAACTCTTAGTTAACATTCTTTTTTAACATAACTCTTTTTAACATGTTTCTGATTTTGCTATTATGACATAGCTCATTTTGATTCTAGCATAAATTGGAAATGGGTCATTTTGGTTCTTCGCAGACGATATGTTAGTTTATTTCTTTATTTAATACTATATAATTAAAAGGTGTGACATCAGAATCATATGTCCTGTCTGTACATTCCCTAATCCATGGTGATTTTTCCTCCGCTATAGAAATTAAGAATGTTTTTACTATTATTATGTATCATCATAGTGCTAATCATAATAATGCAGTTATATCTGTAGCCATAGGTATATGCATTATGTAATCCACTTGGCTTACAAGTTATAAAGGTACAATGACAAAATCTGTGATTTATAAATACATAAAAGTAACGTTTATTGTCGAAATATGTATTACACCATTATTTAAATCCTGGACATGAGATGAAGTTTTGTATTTCCTCGTATCTACTAACCTGTATTTATTAAACTAGATGATAATATTAAAAAACGTATACACAACTTTAAATTATGAACTAAAACTAAAGGATAATTAATCGAAAGTTTAGAACGGATACGATATGGAAAACCGGAATTTGAACTTGAATAAGAAGTCTATAAATGAATATAAATTCACATGTAATCACTTATAAATTTGAAAGACACAAATACTGATACAAGTTATTGTTTGAACTGTCATAAAACTGAGCGAATGAATATCGTTAGTGAAGAACCCAAATAACCCATATCCATTTTTAGCTAAAAAACAATATCCACTATCTACAAAAATATTCAAATATGACTTGAGAGCATTTAAATACAACATTGAGCACTTTTCAAAAATATGTAAATAGAACAATTTACACTTTTCAAATACATGCAAATAGAACATTTTGAGCTTTTTAAAAACATGGTATTAGAAAATTTTACACCTTTTCAAAAACATGTAAATAGAACATTTTACGCTTTTTAAAAACAAGTAATTACCATTTGACGCATGTTTTGCATTTTGTTTTTATGACATAGCTCATTTTAATTGTAGCTTAAATTGGTTATGAGTCATTTTGGTTTTGGTTCTTCACTGACGATATATAAGTTATGTATTGTCGTCTTGTAAAAAGTAAATAAACATAATGTTGTCTACTTACAACCGCCAGTGTAATAGTTTCTGTAATAACTTGTGAAATGAAGTCAGTTTTGAATAGAATGATGTGTATTGTATATTCAGTAGGTCAATTGATCAGTCAACAAATAATTTCTAATTGAAGTGATGAGTGATGAGGCTGTGGTGTAAAGTTTGATTTGCTCTGTTCTAAAAATATAAATATCACTATACAAGGCACAAGGTAGAGAAGCTCATTTATGTCTTAAATGCAATTAAGCTAATTTAGAATTAAACAGCCAAATTGTACGATTTTACTCCACTTCATAACACACTGGAGTCTGGAGCCTGGAGCGAAATACTCGTATCGATACGCCATATACGCACTATTAGTATTACTATTATACTAGGTACATACTAGTAGTTATACACATCCAAAAAATACATTATTACACAGTACTTACAAGTCGTCACTAACGAATAATCAGAAATTTTGGGATTAGCTACAAACAAAAGGAAGCAGAAGAAGCGAGACACGAAACACAAACGTAGTTAACCATAATATAGGAATGTTCCGATGCGGTTTATTAAAATTGAAAGTTTGAATGTTAATAATTGATTTTGGTTTATAATCAAATACCAGAACTTATTAAAAAACATCACTATAAAGATGAACGCGTGTAAGCGCAGTAAAAAACGGACAAGAATTATTACCCAAGGACGGTACTTTGAAATTTTTCATCCGCACAAACTTTACAATACTTAACTGTACAGATTTTTGCATATTTGGAATAACTACACGAGCTTAATTACGATAAGATAAATAATAATTTAGTACAATTAATGAAATGCATCACTTTGAACAATATTTGTGATGCTGCTACGTAAGACTTAAAATGTGTAATCAAGATATAAACATTTTTACAAGGCATGTACAAGGCAGGTGGGATACATGCTATACAGCTATAATTATATTATAGTGGTCCAACATATAAAAGTCCATCACTATTTCTATAATTGTTTATATTATTATTTTGTGATGTAGTCTATAGCGATTTGTATTTATATCCTACACTATACACTATAATTAATAACCATTACATATAGTTAATTTTAAAGCAATTTAAAAAATTTCATTGTTTTGATAGTAGTTTTTGATGGCAATAAAAATACAAGGTAATAAAGTAAAGTATACGGCTGAGTTATGTATGTTGAACTCTTATTAGGTATATTATGTAATAATATTGTCGATTCACAGAACATTTCGATTGCTTAGCTCACAGTTTAGGATTGTCTTCTAGTTTTTTCCACACCACCTAAAGGCAGTAAAAAAATCGTTTAGAAAAGCGTCCTTTACAAAGAATAAATTGACCTGGTTATATATATTATTTAATTTTTGAAGCAGTTTTATAATGAAACTATTCAAACGCGACGTGAGCATTTTCTGTTTGATTATTAGCTCTATAAAAAAACTAAAATGAAATAAAATTCGCTTACATTGCACATTTGACGAACAAGTGCTTTTTCTGGATCCCCGATATCATGGTCATCCAGTCCTTGGCACACTTGTAGGACTTGAAGTGCATTCAGTACAGATTCGGGGCAGGCGATTGAGTCCTGTTTTTCCAGCTCATTCACTCTTCTCTCGAGTCGTTTCACATACTCGAATATTTTACCTGGAAAAGTTAAAGTTAAATTAAATAAATTCGAGAACGAGTTTGTATTCGTGACGTGACTGTCAGTTGACATGTTACATTTAATATGATAATATCGTCTTGTGAAGAACCAAAATTACCTATTTCCAATTTAAACTCGAATTAAAATGAACTATGTATGTCATAAAAAAACAGAGAAACATGCGTAAAATGTCAATTAGAAGTTTTCGAAAAACGTAAAATGTTCAATTTTCATGATTTTCAACAATGTAAAATTTTCTAATTACACATTTTTTTAAAAGTGCGAAAATATCTAATTCCATATTATTACAAAGGAGCAAAAATGTCTAATTCCATGTTTTCGAGAAGGTGCTCAATGTTGTATTTAAATGCTCTCAAGACATATTTTAATATTTTTGTAGATGGTTGATATTGTTGTTAGCTTAAATTGAATATGGGTCATTTTGGCTCTTCACAGGCGATATTATGATAGTATGTACTTACAGTACGAGAACTGCGAATATGACATAATTAAATTCATGAATAATTAATAATGACTACCGTTGAGAACTCCATGACCCCCATCCTCTCTGTCCGAAAGATTGTCTTGAGAGTTATTAGAATTAAGATTTGAACTTGCGTGGGTCTCGAGTACATCCGAGTCTGGAGGAATATTGGGTGCATACTCTTCTCCAGGATTTGTGCTTGAGCTACTTCCGTCCCCATCATCCCGACGCGCTGGAGCCCCACACTGGCTGCATGAATTTTGATTTCTTTCTTCGTCTAAGTATAGACAGAGCTCCTATACATGTAATTACAACAAAACCATATTAGAGCATTATTTCAACGAACATACAGATAATTACAATGTCAGAGGTGTAGTCTAGTACACATAAAAGGGTCTTAACATTGTAAATAAAATATTATATTTCTTGACAAAAGAAAAAAAGTGTGAACAAGTCAGCATAAGTACTGTAGCATACACATGTTTACCGGTTTCACTCCCGTACTCAAACCGGCAACCGGCTAAAATCGATACTTTGTTTTTGCTGACTACTGAGTAGTACTCTAAATTCCCGGATTTCTTATTAGAAATTATTTAGCATGCTTCAACTACTTAGGGTTAGTTTACTACCAGTTTTTCGTACAAAAGAAAAATATACAGGAAACAAAGGGGAATAGTTAAGAGCTCTATACGCTTTTGCTACACAATTAGAGATTTAAGTAAAAATAACAGATCTTAAGTCAACTAAACTTGACACGGCACACAATACACTTACTGATTACTGATAGTCTGTTATGTCAAAGTCAAAGGGATATAATTGTTTCAGATTCTGAATGAGCATAATATGAGGAAACAAATAATATATAGATGTGTAGTTCCATGTGTGTGGTTAGTTGATAGAACAATATTATTAAACTCACTTTTAATTCCATGTTGTCTGAAACTAGCTGCTGCTGTCGCGTGTCTAAGCCTCGGAGTTTGGACTGATAAGCCGCTACTTCTTGTCGCATGACGGAAGCTGTGTATCGACCGAATCGTTGCCATTCTCGGGCAAGTTTTCGACCTTTTTGCCTGTTGAGAAAAAATCAGGGAAGAAAATACACATTATTATGTGGAATATTATGTATTATGTAACGTGTAAAATCTACACACACTCCCTCCTACAGTAGTCCATGGTCGAAAAGGTGTAATCACTATAATTAATTTAGTCAACGAAATAAACAAATATGAAACTCCTCGCAATTCGTAAAAACATACAAGTGCTTTCAACCTTCAAATTTAAGTTCATCACAGTAATGATTGCATACCATAAATACACAAAAATGGACATGCACAAAATTCTTAATATTTTTTGAAGTCTTAATAGTTAGCGCAGCTTAATTACATTCATTTAGAAATTTTAATAATCCATAACACATAATTCCAATAATTTAGTAATATTATTTTTATATAATGTTTTATTCGTATAACCTGTCATCATCTAGAAAGCAGCATAAGTCGCGAAGCTCGGTATTGTCTTCTTCCAGTCTCTTTATACTCCCTTGTAATGTTGACATCTCTGAGCTTTGGGCCTGAAAAAGAAAAAGAAATAACTTTCTATCATCTTGAAACATTATGTGTACGATAATAAAACTCATGTGAGAAAAAACGACAAGCGTCACGCATACCGATACCAATTAATAATACCCATTCAAAACTCTGCTAACTGACTATCTAATGAGTCACTATCAGAAATTAGAGAAATGCTGAATGAAAATTCGTCTGACGAATATTATTCACCTTCCTTTAACTTTTGACTTTAATCAATGGCACTACTAAACATTACATTCTAAACAGTACAATCATCAACGCATCGCATCGCATCGCATCGTCGAGACAGGGTGGATCAAGAAGCAGCTTAACGGAACTAACAACTAACTGACGTCGGCCCGCTCGGCATCGTCATCCTCACTTCATTAATAAAAATTGAGCAAATAAGCCGCATCGTTAAATTATCAGTGATGAATCAATGACGGAACCGGTACCGGACGTTGCAGCTGACCAAACAAACAAGCAACAATTTAATAGCATTATTAACATAATCTTCGTAACCTTTAATATTACATACCTACTGAAAGAACAACCAAATCAGTCACATTGATTGTAAATGCAATTGTGATTTCATTACAGTACAGTGTACTGTGAGCAGTTATTCGTCATTAATATTAAAGTTAATATAAAATCATTTCAATTTAGTTTGACCGATTCCAAACTTTTATAATAAGCACAAAGATGTGAATAGATACTAGAAATACACCATCAACTGTTACAGCATTTAATATAGAAATAAATGTACATACAACAGGAAACATTAACATATAATTTTATCACCTATACCTATACATTAACATTTCCGTTAACAATTTTACTTTACAAAGGAAAGAGAAACACTGACTATTAAAAAGAAAACTAACTTAAACATACGAACGGGATTATAAAATTAAATATGATTTGTTCTACTGATAAGGCTATACTGTGACTGTATAAATAAAGTATCAGAAATCAGAACTAATTACCTAGTTTTCAGTCTTAATGTATGTATTGAAAGAAAACCAAGTTCAGGGTTTAACATAATGCATAAAGAGCTAATAAAAAGTAAAATAGATTCGTTTCGAAAGTTAATAATTAAGTACTCACAGACAGTGAGTTGACTTTTGCAGCTTTAAACTAATGCAATGTTTTGAATACCATTTCTAATAATATAAGCATAAGCATACATATTTTAAGTAAATACGATCGTAATTTTGATATTATAATATTATTAAAGGTATGACTAGACGTTAATGATTAAACTCACCTGAATACGATGGTTAGCTTCTCGAATCATATGATTATGATCCGATGCAAGTTTAATTAAATCCACTTCTAATTTTCTAACTCTTTGAACTAATTCAGGATGTGATAGTCGGGAAATATCAGGAAGACCACCTCCTTGACCTTGACTTTGACCTGGGCCCGGAGGAGGACCAGGTGGTGGTCCTATCTGTCCTTGTGCAGTCTGGCCCGCTCCGGCTCCCATGAGTCCGTGTCCATGTCCATGTGGATTAAGTCCACCTCCACCGCCACCACCAGAACCACCAGCAGTATTCCCATGTCCATGTCTCACTATCTTACCACCACCACTACCAGCGTGACCCTGCCCACCGCCGGCACCACCACCGTGTCCCAGCATGATTGGTACATTATTATTACTATTAGAATTAGAACCACTTGTTGGGTTGTTCTTGTTGAGATTTAGATTATTGAGATCACGGTCGTCTAAATTATTATTTCCCCTGTAATCATTACCACCAGTCTGCCCGGACATTTTTGAATAGTGATTTCATATTTTTATTAAGTTTGGTGGTATCAAAGTATACCTAACGCCATACAGCTGTATGGCTGTTTCAATGAACTTTTAACTTTAATGTTCAACATTTAAACACTTTCATTTGCTATTTATACTAACAACGAAACACAATCCGCAATCCGTAATCCAGGACGATGACTATTAGTGATTAGTAAGTTCACAAACACGAGTGACGAATAACGAATCCCACGTCTTTAAGTATTTTCAATTTTCACTCAAATTTAACATTCTAACTTTAGCCTCCCATTGTCAGTCAGCAACGTCGTGTGTTGTATAAAAAGTAAGTTCAAATCACGAAAATAAAATATCACGCGAACTACAACGAGGTACTTCAACAAGTGGCAAGTTGATCGATATTGATGTAACTGATGTAAGATTTAGTTGTGTTGTAGGACCCTTTCTTTTACGATTCCGAACAAGTCTTGAGAGATGTGAGGTTGGGTATGTAATTAAATTATGAGCTCTTGGTCATCAGTCAACAACAATCGATAGACAGTCACAATCGAATGGATAATAAAATAATGTAAGTAAGTCAGTAAGTTGAGTCCACAACACATTAACACGAATATTTTTCTGAAAGGAATGTTGAATGTGGTCTACCTGACCAGGACCATAGACCAGCACCAGAGTTATTATAAATAAGAATTTGTCTACTACTTAAACTTACTCTTCAACCTACACTCTACACCTCACAATAAATATGAGTCAGATGAGGATGAGGAGAAGTATCGCCATCGCCATGCAGATCAAAGAATGCAGTCTCCGATCCTCTCGTTCTCGTCTACTGACTGATACTGCTGGTGTCCTGTTCGTCAATAAAGGAAAAGGAGCATATTAAACAGCGTCGGCAAGGAGGCTTAGGGAAGCAGCAGGAGACACAAAACAACAACAAGACACCTCAAGAAATATATAAGACGGTAGACTGAATTTAAGAATGCCGATGTCGAATGGGAATTGAAATCGGAATCATATCGTCGGTCGTCTATTAGTCGTCTACTCACTGTCTTATTATTATTCCTTTTCCTTTTAAGTTTTCTTTTTGGTTTTCTTCGAAGACGACTTGGACTTGGGTTGGAAGTCTTGGAAGTTGGAAGGAGCCTCTAGTAAGACTTTTAAGCTCTCTACTTACACCTGCAATAAAGAAATAAAGTCAGTCTAGAAGTTTAGTCTCCTCGATCTCGATCGTCTCTGTCTCTCTCGTGTCTTGTATTGGCTTTGACTTTGGTTTTGGTTTCAAAAGATTTTACTACAGAAGAAGTTGCTTTGCTTTGGTTGGATTTTCCTTTCTTTTCCCCTCCTGGATATAAATACGTATAGATGGATTGCTTGGAGTTGGATTTGGATTTGGAATTTAGATGTATTTACCTTTAGGTATGTAGGTACCTACTTTACTTTGAGTTAGTTACCGTCGTGTAACCTGAGGAAAAAGTTACAGACTTGAGAGAGTGAATATAATAAAACTTTTAAAAAGTAGTATATACCTTGTCGCCGCCTTTCTATACCTCCCAAAAATAGGCTATTATATTCTACACGTACAAAACAGACTATCTTCATTGTTTAAACCTAAGTCGACTTAATGAACTATACAAAAAGTTATGCTTAAACAGCTGTTACATATTATATACGTTCTGTGAAGAAACAAAATGACCCATATCCATTTGTAGCTAAAAACAATATCCACTATTTACAAACATATTGAAACATGTCTTAAAAACATGGAATTAGAACATTTTGCACTTTTTATAAACATGTAAATTGAACATTTTGCACTTTTCAAAAAAATGCAAATAGAACATTTTGCACTTTTCAAAAACATGCAAATAGAACATTTTACACTTTTCAAAAACGTGCAAATAGAACATTTTACACTTTTTAAAAACATGTAAATAGAACATTTTGCACTTTTCAAAAACATGTACAGTTGAGTCTCGATTTACCGGCCTTCCCAACACCGGCAATCTCGATGTACCGGATAATTTTATAGTCCCCGTCAAAAGCCCTATACTTTATACAGTAATTTACTCCGATATACCGGCATTCGATTTAACGGAAATCCGGTAGACAACACGGTCCCCACATTGTATGTAACATGCATATCACCCCTTTTATACCGGCCAAACTTTTCTATTACTCTACTACTTTTAGAAATCATGACTTGTCATTAAGCAATTCTGCTCTTCCAATTGCGGGTTTTTCAAAAATTCAATGTAAAACAACGATAATTGTAAATTGTACGCAATCATATGAGCACAAAAGTCAAGTCGTATATTTACTCTGTTACTGCATTTTTATTATGTCCATAACATTACGGGCGTGGTCAGGAATTATCGGTTCATCAGACAAGAGTCTGAATTGTTGCTTTTTATTGTGATCATTTTTAAACTGGGCAGTAGTCACGGCAAAAGCTTATTGTACAAGAAATGTGCTAAAATTAAAAGATTAAGTAATTATCATTAAGGAAGTTGATAATGGCAAAGCGGCAAAGCCCAAGTTTAAACCGTTCAGGGAATTTCGCATTTACAAAACAAATTGGCATTCTAGCTTTTGCAGCTCTTAATCAATTAAGTTGAGGCAATTTACAATTACAGAATTTTAAATATCAAATTCAGGACGATTGGAATTGCAATGAAATGTTTGTCCATGAAAATTTTAACAAAAAATAAACTGTTTTAAATTTTCAAATAAAATAATCGTATAACGGCCAGAGGCCGGTATATCGGATTAACGGCCTACTTTTATACCGGCCAAAATATGTGAGGCCCCTCAGAAGCCGGTAAATCGAGACTCCACTGTAAACGGAATATTTTACGCTTTTCTAAAAACATGTAAATAGAACATTTTGCACTTTCTAAAAAACATGTAAACAGAACATTTTACACTTTTCAAAAACTCCTAATTAACACTGTACGCATGTTTTTCATTTTGTTTTTATGACTTAGCCTATTTGGATTCTAACTTAAATTGGATATGGGTCATTTTGGTTCTTCACAGACGATATCATGGGAGTTATATTGTAGATGTACGTGCGTACATCCAAGGTCCAAGTTATAGACCTATACCAAAGCCAAAGCCAATAAAAGAGCAGGGACCCCATAGCCTCATAGACATAATATGTAAAAAAACAAGGCATTTTCGTTTCCTTTTGTTTTCTTTACACCCGATTGTTTTATATACAGAACAGAAGTCTTCTTCATGTGGATCTTGGATCTTTTTTGAGGGAGCAAAAAATATTCCCTCTTCGATCAGCTAGCGGCCAGAATCAGAGCCAGAACCATAGGCCCAGGCCAGAAGCATATAGCAGCATACACAACAGTCAAAACAATACACAATAAAAAATAATACATATAAATAATTGTCTGCAGTTGTACAACGGTTATATAATACTCCACAGTAACAGAACAGAGCCCGCAAGATCAACAGTAAAGTAGTAGCCATCATGCAATGTTAATCGTAGTAATCGTACAGCTATAAGTCAAGATATTATATAATGGGTTACATAATATACAGATGTATAATACAATATTTCTGTTAGTCTACAGTCAACTCAAAAGTCAGTCATATCTGTTGTCTGTATTATTTCCAGGACCTGTGCTGTGCCAGTTGCCAGTACCAGTTGATTGGGTTATTACTAATATCATATTGTAATATAAGCACAAAGAACAAAATGGTTCGGTTTTGGTTTGGTTAGGGATCATTTGGTCCTTTTGTGTGTTTCTGTGTGAGAATCGTGGTTCACAGGTTTTTCTTGTATGGCTCTTTTTTCAGTTTTTTCTTTCCTTGTTTTTTATTGTGGTTTTCTTATGATGTGATTTGATATGATATGAACTTCTTCTTGGCCTTTATGCATATCGGTCTGCCATATAATGCTTTTATCCAATGATGAAAAAGCATATCTGACTCATGTGTTTTTTGTGAAAATTACAAATCGGAATTGTTAAATAGTACTTAACCATTGCATTCACAGTACTTCTCAGATAGTGAATTTTGCACGCTATAGGGATATCAGTATTAAAGAAATTAAAGTGGGGGGAAATAATTATTTTATCTGTACGTAGCCCTAGCACTTATATCGTGAACGTGGACTGTGGATTGTGGGCATGGGGAATTTAAATACAGGTTTAAATAACCTATACCTACAGATATGTACGTCGCAGAATTAAAGAATCCCCATTCACAGTATGATTTACATATAATTGATATAGTATTACCACAGGCCGTTGCCGTTGTACAAACATCAAGAGAGATATACTCGGTTTTGGTGTTAGGTTTTACATGTTTCATGCAGGTAAGTATAGGCAGTATGTACGTACGGAACGGACATTAAATACCGTGTGTGAAGAATCAAAATAAGGCATTTACAATTTAATAAGCTAGCATTAAAATGAGCTACATCAAATAAATTGTAAATAGGAGAGCTGTATAAAATGTTTTATGTATACAAGTTTTAAAAAAATGCAAAATGTGATATATCTGTTTACATGTTTTCAAAAATTACAGAATATTATTTTTACATGTTTTTGAAAAGTGCAAAATGCATTTTTGCACGTTTTAAAAAAGACTAAAATCCTCAATTTACATGTGGTTTTGAGAAGTGTAAAATAATCTGTTTGAATGGCGAAATTTATTAGACTTGAATTGTTCCTTAAGAAATTGCAAGTATTGTAGTACCTATATGCAATTTTTCTGAAAAGTACAGAATGTTCTATTTCCATGTTTTTGAAGCGCGCGAAATGTTTTTTTATAAGTTTTTTTTCAGACGTGCAAATTAATATATTTACACCATTTAAAAAAGTGCAAACCATTCTAATTACATGTTTTTGAAGCGTGCAAAATATTGCACATTTACTGTTGGAATTATCCACAGAGATAGTTTACCAATTAGGCCCACAGGTGAGTTGGCCGCGCATGCGCCCTCCATCTTAAACCAGTATACAAAACCAACCATTGCAGCATCTTACTATTTCGCTATCTCCTTGTTACAACAGCCGAATTTAAATCTTCGTTTGCGGGAAATTATTTAAGGTAGGATTTTTATATAATTAAATATAGAAAATGGTTTTATGAGTTGCGGGTTTTAACCAAGGAGATAGCGAAATAATAGAGATGCTGCAATGGTTGGTTTTGTATACTGGTTTAAGATGGAGGGCGCATGCGCGGCCAACTCACCTGTAGGCCTAATTGGTAAACAATCTCTGTGGATAATTCCAACAGTACATGTTTTTGAAAAGTGCCAAATGCATTTTTTACAGGTTTTTTTCTGAAGTCCAAATTAATATATTTACACGTTTTAAAAAAGTTCAAACCGTTCTATTTACATGTTTTTGAAGCGTGCAAAATATTGCACATTTACATGTTTTTGAAAAGTGCCAAATGCATTTTTTACAGATTTTTTTCTGAAGTCCAAATTATTATATTTACCCGTTTTTGAAAATTACAAAATATTAAATTTCCATGCTTTCAGTATTATGGTTTATTTTGTAGGTAGTACATTTTGATTTAAGGTGAACAATGGACATGTTCCGTTTTGCTTCTTCACTCAGCAGGATATGTAAATTAGTAGCTGTGCATTCGTTTCACTTCACTTTTCATGTCTGACGACTGATACTGAACTGACGTCTTCACATTCCATCTCCTTGTTCTTCCTATTCTCCTACCCCGTCACTGAAAATGATATAATAAAGTAGATACACTCACCATTACACTATTCTTTATTCACTATAATGATATGTACTGACTAGTGAGGGTGCTGTTTTGTTGGCTGTGGATGGAATGGAGACATGGCCGAGGAAATCCAGTCTGAAAAAATGAGAGCCTTATGGGCATCCTTTTAGGGGAAGTTTATGTAGATGCAGAGATTATTATAAAGTACTCACTCACTCACTTACTCAGTCTCGTGCACTCGTCGTGAGATTTTTTGTAGAGATAGAGATTTGTTTGTGGTTTCCTTTTAGCTGGTCGTGTTCTTCTTTGGCTCTTTCCTCATTTCCTATCCATTTCCATTGCAATAGGGCAACAATTCCAGGTAGAACTTCATCCATGGAGATGAATCATCTGAGCCCCATCCAAATAGTTTCCCTTTGAATTTGAATTTTATGAGAGATCCCATTGTCCTGCACGACTCTCTTCAAAAAAGATCGGTCTTGATTACAGGTGTAAGTACGTAGGTGCGCACGGCCCGTCAACATATTGTCTGTCAAAAAGCAAAATGAGCCATATCCATTTTTGGCAAAAAAATAAAATTCATTATTTTTAAACACAAATTTAAATAATAATGACATTAAAAGTGTGTTAATAGAACATTTTTTACACTTTTTAAAAACATGTAAATCGAATATTTTCTAATTTTTAAATCCATCTGAATAAAAAAGTTTACACCTTTGAAAAACAGACAAATAGAGAACAATTTTCAGTTTCTAAAAATATGTCAAAACAGAACATTTTACACTTTTTAAAAACATGTAAATCGAATATTTTACAATTTAAAAAAACCTGTAAATTGAAAAATTTGCACTTTTTTAAAATTAGCAAATAAAACGATTTGTAATTTCCGAAAATATATCAATAGGAAATTTTGCAATTTTTAAAAACATGTGTAAATCGAATATAGTTTACAATTTTAAAAAACCTGTAAGTTAAAAAATTTACAGTTTTTTAAAAATAGCATATAGAACGATTTGTAATTTCCGAAAATATGTAAATAGGAAATTTTGCACTTTTCAAAATTATGCGTAAATCGAATTTTTTACAATTTTTAAAAACTTGTAAATGGAAAAATTTACACTTTGTTAAAATAGGCAAATAGAACGATTTCTAGTTTCCAAAAATATGTAAATAGAGCATTTTACGTTTTTTAAAAACATATTTGAGTAAATCGAATGTTTTACTTTTTTAAAACATGTAAGTAGAAAAATGCAGACTTTTAAACCAGGCAAATAGAACAATTTGCAGTTTCCATAAATATGTAGGTACTTAAACAAAAATTTTTAACATTTTAAACATATTTATCTCATTTTATGTTTTATGAACTAAGCTTCTTGTAATTCTAGCTGTATACTTGGAAATGGGCCATTTTGTTTCTTCACTGGCGAGTTCTGAACCTATTAACCGATACCATCGCCATTATACGGATTATAGGGTCTGCTTCAAAATTTAAATTCAAAATATTTTAAATTCTGTTGTTGCTCTTGGGCTGCATTATTGTAGGTATGTACAATGCACCATGATGGAGGCTGGAGGTGAGAACCCACCTATCTCAACAGTAACAAGAAAAGTTGAGTCCAGATTTTCAGTTGCAAGAGAATCCCTGTTATTATACAGCTGATCTGACGGGGACGGGGGATGGGAGCCAAACAGCTAAAAAACAATAATAGTGGATGATCCGAGACTGCATGGAGTGTTCCATAAATAATGTCGTGGGTCTAGTTTGGAATTATGGAATTGATGACATGCCATGTTAAAGGTAGCTGTTCAGGCTTGAAGATAGTGGCCAAATAGAATATTTTGCCCTTTTCAACAAGGTGTAAATGGAACATTTTGTGCTTTTCAAAAACATGTAAAAGGAATATTTTGCACTTTTGAAAAAACCTGCAAATAGAACAATTTACACTTTTAAAAACACATAAATATAATATTTAAACTTTTCAAAAAACATGCATGCATATAGAACATTTTACACTTTTCAAAATACAAGTAAATAGAGCATTTTTCACTTTTCAAAAACATGTAATTAGAATATTTTGCACTTTAGAAAAAACCTGCATATAGAACAATTTACACTTTTAAAAACACAAAAATATAATATTTACACTTTTCAAAAAATCTGCATATAGAACATTTTACACTTTTCAAACAACAAGTAAATAGAACATTTTGCACTTTTCAAAAACATGTAAATGGAATATTTTGCACTTTTCAAAAGCATGTGGGCACGTAATCTTATAGTAATGACATGGAGGTGGATCTGCTCTAAAAGAGTGTTAATTCGAGTGACGTCATATATGGACCGCCCCTCAATAATACTATAGATGTACCTACAAATGCTCCTGGAAACGAATTTATAAACTTGTACTGCTTCTTCATGTTGACGTTCAGATGTTCACATGTTAAACGTGCCTCATCTCAAGTCTGTGTCTGCTATTAATGTTTACTTTTTACTTAAAGTCCAATGAGTGGATATACGTGCAACTACTAATAGACTGCTGTACAGTATACTTAGGTACTTACGTAACAAAGAACATATAAACAACAGAGACTGAAGCTTTTATTCAGGATTAAGTAGCTGGTTTGTAGTTTATAGGACGAATAATTATGTAAAACAAAAATGGAAGGACAGGTTCGCCTGTTGTTCTGTGTGATTTCCTTTTTTTGTACAAGTTTAGCATAGTAAATATCCTAGATATATATAATATATCCAGTAGACTATATTATACTCTGGTTCAATTCAAGTATATTTGTATATTGTATGGTAATAGCCACAGCTAGTTTAATAGAGACAGAGACGGCGTGAATAAAAGTACATTTTCCCGCTGTATCTGAAATAAAGCGTGTGTCAAGAATCAAAAACATCCCTTTTCATGTTCAGTCCATACAAAAATGCACTATCTACACTATAATTCAAATATCATTATCTTTGAATTATGTAAATGGAACATTTTACACTTTTCAAAAACATGTCAATTGAACATTTTGCACTTTTCAAAAATATGCAAATAAAACATTTTGCACTTTTCAAAAATATGCAAATAGAACATTTTTCACTTTTCAAAAATATGTAAATAGGTAACAAATGTGAGAGTACGCATACCAATTTTCACATTTTTGCGTTGACTTAGCCAGGAGATATTGCTTTTTGAATTTAAAAAACCGTGAAGTGAGTTTAACGTTTTGAGACACCCCATTTTTGGTTTTTAATTATTTACATGAGAACTACTTGACCCCTGGGGGTCAATCAAAGTTAAATCCTACTTACTAGTGAGTTGTCATCTAAAAATAAATATGTCGCCGGAAAATTCTTTCTTAGAGGGAAGTAAACCCCATAAACGGGGGTGAGTTTAACGTTTCGAGACACACTGTAATTACATATATGTTTTTGAAAAGTACGAAATACTCTATCTACACGCTTGCAATAGCATATGTTACCTTACTTGTCTTTATTTAGTATTGCATGTTTTTTATGGCATGGTTGTTTTAAAAATCCTCTGCTTAGGTTTCTAATTTTTTTTTACCAATAATCATGACGTACTTAGGTAATAAGTAAAAACTGTACTGTCCAGTGGATACATGAAAGAAAAAGCGCATAAAGTTCTTTTAAATTAAAGTGGACTGATTAACTATGTACATCCTATAGTTTTACCTACGTACGTAAATTCCTCGTTGACTGTTTATTTTCGCACTGCCGAATGTCCTTGAAAATGGGATCTGGTTTTCTGTAGTTTTATTTCTATAGTTATAATTATTCTGTCGTTCAGTGTGTAGCTTAAGTAGTGGAGCCTGATCCTAATGATGGTACTACATACATTGTTAGTCTCCTGCATCTACTACATACACGCTTAGATAAATATAAGCAAATTAACCACATAAGTGTTAATTTGTAACTTATTTTTGTGTCACTCCAACATCGACCCCAGAAGGTGTTATAGTGGTCAACCCAAATTTTAGTTAGGGATTTACACTGTAATGTGTTAGACTGAGTTTACTAGTTTCTGTGTTGCATATTAAACCAATAATGTAGTTACGTGAATATCTAATTAAAAAAGAATGCTAAAACTCAGACGCGCGAACCCGCGACCTTCTGTAAGGGTACCAGTCTCTGTAGTCACTGACCTGAGACGACTTATTTAGGTTAGTAACATTAATTTAGCATAATATACGGTGGTATAGATTCTTAACACGATTTTCGGTCAACTGTAACATTATTTGGTGTAGGTATATTAACACACAGCGGTCTTTCACGTAGCTAACATATTTCCTCACCTTCAAAAATCTTGAAATTAACTAGTAATCGTGTTGAAGTTAACACCCAAAACTGTTAGTTCGACCTAACTAGAAGCTAGTTAAGATCTTTTCTAAGGTAATTGAAACTATTAACCTGATCCTCCCATTGAATTGATGCCCCTGGAAGTGAGCGTATGAAAAATTATATTATGTGGCTTGTTAGCTCCTGGTGGTCCGGTGTAGAGATGGGTTTCCTAGACGCAAATTTTGGGTATCACCGAAGCATTCCAAAAAGATCAAAATCCAAAGAAAATTAATTTGGGTGCGGGGACTTACCGGGATGATAATGGGAAGCCTTACGCACTTCCATCTGCGAGGCAGGTATGAACATATCGATGCTCGGTATAGTTACAAGGAAAAAATAATAAAAATATCACTCTAAATATTGAGGGCCAGACGAAAAAATTAATTTTAAAAAGCAGTTTGATTCCCTATACAAAAACCACTATGTTGATTTTGTTAATGGGTTTCCTTGGCGAACTAAATTATTGTATTACATGTTTCAGAAAAGTTTAAAATGATCTTTTCATTTTCAATTTTTAAAATTTCAAAATGTACTATTTACATGTTTTCGAGGAAAATGGAAATTGCTTTATTTTTGCCTCTTTTTTTTTGAAGAGCCAAAATATTTTAATTACAATTTTTGAAAAGTGCACAGTGGTCCATTTACATATTTTTAAAATTGCAAAATTTTACATTTACATGTTTTTTGAAAAGTTCAAAATGTTCCATTTAATAATAATAATTTATTCATTGGTTCGATTCAACCGACGTTCATACAACCAGACTCAACCAGTCACTGTGGGTGAGGAAATAGGAGGCTACCGCGTTAGATCGCCTCGGTCTTTGTACCCTTTCACCTATCCCCGTCCCCTCCTCCACAGTAAAGGAGTCTCATTCCCTAGGCCCCTACAGTAAGTAGAGGTCACTAAGGAGCACCAAAGGAGATTGGGTTTTAATCAACCATCCAGTGACGTTTACCGTACAACACCGAGCCGTAAACGATTAGCAGTGGCCGAGGATTGAAGCCGGGTCAGAAGCTGTAAATTTCGTTACAGTCTGCAGTCCTAACCGCTCACCCAAGCACGCCTGCTAAAATTTTCCATTTATATATTTCTGAAAAGTGCAAAATGTTCTATTTACATATTTTTAAAAGTGCAAAATTTTCCATTTGCATGTTTTTTAAAAAGTTCAAAATGTTCCATTTACATATTTTTTAAAAGTGAAAAATGTTCTATTCACATATTTTTGAAAAGTGCAAAATGTTCTATCTACACGTTTGTGAAAAGTGCTTAGTATTCTATTTAAATGCTTTCTTAAGGACATGTTTCAATATTTAAGTTTATATTGGATATTGCTTGTAGCTACAAATGGATATGGGTCATTTTGGATCTTCGATTCTACGACATTTCGAAGTACGACATTGCGTAGGCGACATTGAGTACCCACGACAGTACGTCGTTGGACAATTCGAAGTGTACTGTTCGGCGAAGACATCTCGTTGAAAGACATTGCGTAGAATGTGGTCCGACGACGGACAATGCGTTGAAAAAAATTACGTCGATAACCATTATCGATGACACGTTATTTGAGTATCTAGACTAGTCTTGAATATTTTAGATTTTAAAACTATGAATGCTTTGCAACACTGGCACAGCTACGTGTAAATGATACTAAAAGGCTATGATAATAGTGTAAATATGAATATAAAAACAAGGGCTAAAGCCCTTGTTTAATGGCAGCCTTAACAGCGAGATTAAAAATTTTGAATTTGCCGCCAAATTTTAGTTGTCAATTAACAGGTTGTAAATTTAAGGGAAGAAGCCGTAAACGGGTTAGCTGTGACGATTTACGCACAGCCATTTTTATATTCTTAATAAATCCAAAAATTTAATATTGAAATTTTTTAATTTCCCGACAAAACATTAAATATTGTGTTAAATGAAGATTTCGACCGGTCACTCAGTAAACTTACGCAAACATGATATACCATTCGAACGGTAACAATTTGGCAAATCTAAATAACTTAGTGTGCACGCACGGTAGTTATTAGTTTTTAAATGGTTTTTAAATAACATAATTGCAAATTAAAAAAGTTAACAGATTGTGTCGAGTGATATATCATTTGAAAGATCTTCAAAAATAAGCAGACACCATTTTTTTTGTTTTTTGATTGTGACCCATAAAACATAATTTTGGCGGCATTTTCAAATTAAAAGACCGTTATTTTGAAAACGTTTTGTTATAATGGAGGCGCATTCTGTTATTTGAATTCTACTAGTGATTACCTTTCGAATGATATATGGCTCGATGAAATTGGTCCAGTATTCTAGTTTTGCATATTTCCATCATATTCTACAAACTGATAGTAAAAATTTACCTTACGATTATTGTCAGCCGCTATTATTACTTTTATATATATTGAGAAGGGGACTGAGAGGTTGTGATAGCAACCACTCACCAACAGAAGTTGATAATAATAATAACAAATATTATTATGTGCCGAGTCATCGTCCCATTCAATCCAATACATTAAAATCGAAATGTAAAATTAATATCTTACTAGCTATTGAACCGTACGCATCTCACATATATTTCTCTGAAAATAAATTGAAGTTTTACACTACACTACCTACCTAATCCTATACTACTTATACTTTTATTTATTTATCATACTTGGAGGTGGAGGAGATAACCTAAATCTCGTTACAATATTCAGGCTTCGGCATAACAGCCTTATTGTGTAACACAATACTGACAATACCTAAAACTCTAATCAGTTGTGCCCTAGTATGTCATGCATGAAGTCATAAATGGCATAAAAGAGTTTTTTAAAATTGTTTTTTTTATTTCTTTACTATTTTGTACAAACGAATGTTTTTATTCCGATAGTAAGATAACTAAAGTTTTCGTGGAAACACTAATATGCGGTTGGCAAGCAGATTTTTCATATCAATTATTGTGTATGTCAAACAGTTACTGCGTACCTATTGTAATATGAGCTCCTGATGTCAGCTGGTTTATGTCTAATTGTTTTTTTTTAATTTTATTTAAATACTGAGAGTGAAGGGTCAGAGGTGGTCACGCCGAATTCGTCCTATATGTTGTCTTCTGAAAAGAGCATGTGAAAAAAACATGGTTTGCTTAAGAACATAATGCGAATGGGCATATTTTGACTCGCTAAGTCAAATTTTTGAAAGTATAAATTTTCTAATGGTAATCAAACGGGCCGGGCCCCGTATTTACTTGACCAGAAAATAAATTTTTGATTCTTTGGCACCCTGTAGCTCCTAAAATTTTCGTCCGATTTTAAACTAAAGAAGTGTAGTTTTGTAATTCGCAGAACATTTTCTAAAAAGTGAGTTTTGGGTTTTAAATTTTATTTTTTAAACTTCAATATTTGTTAAAAACTGTAAATTCATATCTAAGGCAAACAAAACAGCAGCTTCTTTTTTTTTCTTAAATTAAATTTTTGAAATTTTAAAAACCCAGAAATCACAATTTAAAAAACTTTTAGCGAATTACAAAACTACACTTTTTTAAAAAAAATCAGATGAAAATTGTAAGAGCTGCAGAGTGCCGAAGAATTAAAAATTAATTTTCTGAAAATAAATATATGGCTCTAGTTACACTTTCAAAAATCTGACTTAGCGAGTCAAAATCCCCATTCGCACCATGTTCTTAAGCAAATCAAGTTCTTTTCATATGTTCTTTTAAAAAAAATATATATAAGACAAATTTGGCGTGACCACCTCTGACTCTTCCCTCGAGTATGGGAAACATAATTGTGTTGTTTTTGGTTTGTATCTGGCAAAAATAACTATGCGCTTTAGTATTCGCTTAGTTTGGTATTGCCTTATATATTAGTATCGTTATGAATTGAAAAAAATAAAATGCACATCATCCTACTATGTCTGTGTCTGTATCAGTAGACATAGTGGACGGGTTCGGGAGGTCAGAATTTAGTCACTCCACCAAGTCAAACGGTCAACGGTCGGTATTATTAAATATTTGATCTTTTTTGTAAAATGTGTAGTGACGTTGACGTAAGTAGGTAATACTGGCCATTTGCCATATAAAATATTATTAAACTGATTACTATACAATGTTAATGTATAACTTTAATACAAAAAAGAGATATACTTATAACTAACGAATTAGTTGTAGATATATAATATGGTGTTAATTACTTATTTAAATTTTTATTTTGTTTTGTTACTTTTGCTCCAATCAAAATTTATTAATGTTCCTAAATAATATAAAAATCCCCATCAGTTTCCAGTTCCAGTCGTTGTTAACTGTGTACGATTTTTGAAAATTTGTTTTTTTGTCTTTATAAATTATTCAAGAATATTTTACTTTTTTTTCTCGTTTTGACTACATTGAATTATTTTGCACCTTTTTTATTTATTTATTGACAAGAACCACGTGTATAAAATTAGAAATAAGTTATTTAATTAGGTACAAAAATTAATAATTAATTTATTATTCTTCCAAATATTCTTATTGATAAATTTTGCGACGCTGACGAATTAAACTTGACATTGATTGTTACAATTATAACGAATTTTGATCTTAATGATGAGTTTAGAATAGTTGTAAGTACAGTGGTAAAGTGTAATATAATGTAAGTAGTTGTAATTTGTTTGAAAATATTTGACATTTACTGGCAATTAGATGATTCTCATTCTGTATGAAGCAATTCGATATTTACTACCGCTATGTATCAAGCACGCACTTCTGTATAAAAAAAAATAAAAAGCAAAAAATGTTTCCTATATGTATAAACTTTGTGAAACAGAGGCACATTCTCATATTTCTTAACATGTAGGATGTATATTGACTTGCTGTATTATTCCTAGTATAGCAATTCGTATGACTTATACCATTTACTATGATGTTGGGCATTTTTCCACATTGGCTCGAGTCATTTATTATAAACACTCATATGTAAACCTATACTAAAATTCATTGAACTCACATGACAAATTCAAAGACAATTGAAGCTGAAACTTGAGCGTCAACGGACGTGTAACTACCAGATTTTTATTCTTTATTCATTTTTTCGATTAACTGTAAAGTTTATAAGATTTTCATAAGTCATCAGTTTTTCAACTTTGCAATTTAATCCTCTAGTTTTTCTTTTTGCAAGTTGGACAGTCAGTCGATATTTCAGTAGGCACTCAACAAGACCAGATTTTTTGGTTTTGCAAAAATTAATTGAATTTCAAATTCAAAGCTACTACTTTGTAGGTAGTACAAGTATTTCGCACTTGAACACATTTTCTAGCATAATATAGCGACTTATTATAAATTGCAGAAATTAATTTAACAATTATTGCGAAATAAATTAAAGTTGACTTTTTATTTGCAATATAGTGCAATTTCCGCGAAAAACTTTTCAAGTGACATTTGGGCATTTTTCTCCTTGAGATAAATAAAACGGATAATTACTAAGCAATCACATTTAGACTAAACAGAGCATTACAGTTATTCTTGTAAAACGCTGAGAAGAATAAAACGTAAGTAATAATTGTTATTAATTAATTATTTATTTCCACTATATAATTATTATAGAATTCCAGTTCGCAGGGACAAACTTAAATACACGCTTCTTCATAAAACATTTATTTTGAGCATTATTATACCTTTTGTTATTTCAAATTTGGGTAACATTATTATAACGAAGAATTTCATAGAATTCTTTATACGAATGGAGGGCAATAGTTTGATTAACCTGCTTTTTGATTTAACTGCCACTGAAAATAAATTAATTGGTCAAAATTAACAACTTTATTCTCCAGATTACAGCAAAATGACTTCGTCGTCTTCACCTTTCGCAATCGGCATCGATTTGGGCACCACTTATTGCTGCGTCGCCGTCCTCCGTCACCACACTCAAAAGCCGGAAGTCATTCAAAGCAACGTGGGAATAAGCAAGACTCCCAGTTTCGTCTTTTATGACATTGACACAGATGACGAGGATCAGGAGGGAAACTGTGAAGGAGATGTCAATGTTTTTGCGGGACAAGTGGCCAAAGATCTCGCAACTGAAAATCCAGAAAATATACCATCTTCGACATCAAGCGTCTGATTGAACGCCTTTATTATGACGAAAAAAATGACAAAGTCATTTTGATCGGCGGCTCCACTCGAATTCCCAAAGTGCAGCAGATGGTCGAGGAATATTTCGAAGGAAGGCGCCTTCTCAGATCAGTTGACGTGGACGCGGCTGTCGCATGCGGCGCAGCCATTCATGCGCACAATATTTTCAAGGACAACGGCGCTCCGCTTTCTATTGTCACACTGAAGGAACAGGTTATTTATTTATTTCTTTATACTTTTTAATCTCATTATGGACCCATCGTCAAAACCCATGTTTAGATCACCTTAATGAAAAAAACAAATTATTGGAAAACGTGTGCACTGATAACCAAACATTTTGTTACTTTAATTTATGGCAGACTTTAGTGGAGACAGGATCTGTGTCAAAAGTTCATCGTGAAGAAGCTGTGGCTTCAAATGTTCTTCCAAAAAAGGTAACAATCAAAAACTACACGATAAATAATTAAGTTTTGAATCAACGACGTATTTATTTATGCAGATGCGGTGGTCGAATCAAGTCTGTGAGTTTCCTCCAAGATTTGGTCATGCAGCGGTAGTGGCTGTTGGAAATCGAGTTTATTCCTTCTGTGGAGATAACGAAAGTTGTCATCCAACGTATTTAGGTGACGGTTCTCTTGACGTCTTTGTTTTGAATGGCAACGAAACCGAAAAGGGGTGGAAATTGTTATCAATTGAAAATAATAAATCAAATCCGAGTCAAAGATTTTTTCACTCAGCTGTGGCCTACAAAGAATTTGTGTTCATCTTCGGTGGTCGAGAGGCAAAATCATTTGGAGGATCAAACGCAACTTTCCGCTTCAACACAGAGACCCTCAAGTGGGACAAACCGAAAGTGACTGGAAAGATTCCGGATGCTCGCTGTGAGCACTCAGCTGTTGTTGTAAGAAATCAGATGCTCGTCTTTGGGGGAGAAAACTATGAAATGAAAGTACTGAATGATTTGCATTCTCTGGACCTGGACACATTTCATTGGTCAACAGTTGCAGCAAAAGTAAATCACATTTTTCAAGAATAAATTTGGTGCAGAATGAACTTTCAACTGTTTTTTTTTGCGTCTTTAATTTT
Source organism: Dicyrtomina minuta (assembly GCA_949802685.1). Taxonomy (NCBI): domain Eukaryota; kingdom Metazoa; phylum Arthropoda; class Collembola; order Symphypleona; family Dicyrtomidae; genus Dicyrtomina; species Dicyrtomina minuta. The sequence continues at coordinate 7,728,717 of OX461811.1, forward strand.
GTGTCGTCTTTGTTTCACATTGCTTTGCAGGGCACTGCTCCGTCACTTCGTTCGCGTCATTCCGCGACAGTCCACAAAGACTTGCCGCTTGTCGTTTTAGTAAAACATTAATTTCCTTGTTTTCTAGTAAGTTTAAATTTGATTTTTTTATTTTGTGAAATTAAAAATATGTTCCAAGTTACATTATGCACATTTCAAGATATCAAACTTGTGTACTTTTTAGTTTTGTGCATTTTCAGTTGTAGCTTGTGAACTTGATGACTGAAACTTTGTTGTTTTTGTTTTCAGAATAAAAACATCGTTGAAGAACCTGTAAAACAAAGAAGAAGCAGAGAAGACGTATTGTGTACAGGCACATGCTCAAAGTTGGTGAGATTATCTTGATTTATCTCAGAAAAAAAAATCTAAAGTGAGCAAGAATGGAACCCAGGACCAATTTCTACATTGTAACTCACTCAGCTCAAAATTCAAAATCTATGTTTACCTGACGCCACTATATGGACCACTGAGGCTACATATACAAAGCTCTCTTATTTGGTATACATAATTCCTCAACTACGTGATGATTGAATATTGTTAATTATCTGGCAGTTAGTTTAAATTCAGTGATTACAAACTTACTTATCTACTTCTAATACGTGAGCATGAGCCCAAAATAAAGTCTATGTATTGTGTAACACACTTTATAGATTCAATGTTTTTAGTTCACGAACAAAAAACTTGGTTTATTCCATTAATTGATATAACACAATAAGCATATAGGGAACACAATCATCACTAATAATAAGTTAAGTGTCTAATACATAATAAGCATATTATGCAATTAAAATTGTAAAAGCTATTTATGGATCAATTTATTTTTAGTAGAGACTTGGCCCGAAGATTGACGGACGCGCTGTATATTGTTATCTACAGTCACGCAACCAGATTAAATAATTATTGTAAATTCAATTCCTCAAAATTAGCCATGAAGATTCAATTCCATCTTAGATTTCTAACACGCCTCACAGTACCCGCTTCTCCTCACATTCTACACAAGTGAGAGGGATGAAGTTAAAACTAATTTTATGATATCATGGAAGTAATTATGATTAATTGAAATAATCCGGCATTAAATCCCTTACTAATCAATGTACCACATTAAGTTTCAATTAAAATGTGTAATTTGGCATGCCGGTGTAGTAACTGTGAAAGACTCGGGAATTTTTGAGCAGTTATGAAATAAGTTGAAATAAATATAACTACATTAGGCAAAATTATATGCTACATTCAATTCAATTAATTTTATTTTATCTCATTTTGTTCAAAAACCAAGAAATATTCCATAATATGCATACGTTAATAGGTAATTTATTATTGTTTCATTGTGTTTAAACAGTTAATCAACGCAATTCTGTTAACTATATTCATGTATTACTCTTGTTTAAATTCAGATTATAGGTAGACTGCTACTTTAGTCAGTTATTGTTACAGCGATCCGTGTTACAATAACATATTTTGAGGGCTTCTTCATTCTGATCAGTAGTGTAGGGGACGCAACCATCTGGGAATTTGAGAGGACTGCAACCGGTATCATCTGTGATACCTGCTACGTTTTCCCAACCCATTTCAATGTGACTTTTTTTAAAGGTTGTTTGGTGGGTCTGGAAGCAGGATCCATTATTGCAAGGGATTTCAATCGCTTTGGTCGCAATTACTATCGGTTGTCCCATTCCGGTAGTAGTAGATTCTGCACAAATTAAAGCACTTGAGACACTCTGTCCAAATAAAAAAATAATTACAGCATCATATTTTACGTCAATTTACGTTCAAACTTTTCAAAATTATTAGCCAATGAATAAAAATATTACAATTGATAATTCTCAAAATGTGTGACATACCTCCTGCAGTGAATAAAGTGCACGTAATTAGCACCATGAGCGTCAAGCCACTGGGAATGTTCATCTTTTCGGATTTTCTGGAGCTGAGCCCTTACAACAATATATAATAATATAATTTATTCATGAAGTTGATTTGACCATTGGTCCATACAACTCTTTAGTTTGTTGTTTTACAAAGTCGTTCTTAATTTGTTATTCACCCCTTACAACAATATGATATCACTTGCAGAATTCTAGACTGCTACTCAACTACAGGGTAATTGCGATACACGATCCGTAATTATAATTAATTATTTGAAGCAAAAACAAAATAGGAAAGAAATGTAATTTCAATAATATAATATCCTCTGTTAAAAACCAAAATAAACCATATTCAATTAAAACTGGAATTGAAATGAGCTATCTCATGAAAACAAAATGAGAAACATGTGAAAAATGATAATTAAGAGTTTTTGAAAAGTGTAAAATGTTCTATTTACATGTTTTTGAAAAGTGTAAAATGTGCTATTTACATGTTTTTAAAAAGTGTAAAATTTTCTATTTACATGTTTTTGAAAAGTGTAAAATGTGCTATTTATATGTTTTTGAAAAGTGTAAAATGTTCTATTTACATGTTTTTGAAAAGTCTAAAATGTTCTATTTACATGTTTTTGAAAAGTTTAAAATGTGCTATTTACATGTTTTTGAAAAGTGTAAAATGTTCTATTTACATGTTTTTGAAAAGTTTAAAATGTGCTATTTACATGTTTTTGAAAAGTGTAAAATGTTCTATTCACATGTTTTTGAACAGTGTAAAATGTTCTATTTACATGTTTTTGAACAGTGTAAAATGTGCCATTTACATGTTTTTGAAAAGTGTAAAATGTTCTATTTACATGTTTTTGAAAAGTGTAAAATGTTCTATTTACATTTTTTTGAAAAATGTAAAATGTTTTATTTACTTGTTTTTGAAAAGTGTAAAATGTTCTATTTACATGTTTTTGAAAAGTCTAAAATGTTCTATTTACATGTTTTTGAAAAGTTTAAAATGTGCTATTTACATGTTTTTGAAAAGTGTAAAATGTTCTATTTACATGTTTTTGAACAGTGTAAAATGTGCCATTTACATGTTTTTGAAAAGTCTAAAATGTTCTATTCACATGTTTTTGAAAAGTGTAAAACGTGCTATTTAAATTCTGTCAAGACATATTTGAATATCTTTGTAGATAGTACATACACAGTCGAATCTCGATATACCGGCTGCTCAAGGGACCCAGTGATTTTGGCCGGTTTAAAGTTGGGCCATTATACAGACACCGTCCGATGGCCATTATACAGATACTGGCCGATGACCATCATATTATGTAGATGCTAGTCAGTGACCAATATACAGATACTAACAAAATGCCATTTTATAAATGAATGAATGAATAAATGAATTTATTCAAAGTCAATAAAATCTTATAATCTATGTAAAGATTTATATACCATAACAGTAAGTACAAAGCATATCCAAATGCTACTATAAATCTAAAAAAATAAAACAAAAATAAAAATTGCTTTAAAAAACAGTCACTTTCGTGTTGGTTGGATCAAATTAATAGAGTTTACGTATTGCTTAAAGTAAAGTACTGTGGAATTGTGGCCCCGGATTGGAGTTTCAGCCCCGATATTTTAAGATATAAAAGATATTGTTCTAAACATAAAATTAAATTTAATGCCTTCCTATCTTCAATTTCTTGAGACAAAATGCTAATATCTAATTAGCAAAATTACTTTTAATATCTAACAAATTTTTGTAACGTATACTGATCGTGAGTCTGTTGGGCTTTTCTCGGTGGAGGTCAGTTTTTAAGTTTGTTCTATTCAGTAAAGTTATCTTTTCTTCTTACATTAAATCAATGGCCGGTACAAACGTGTAAATGCACATTGTAAAGTAGCTCTGAGGCCTAGTTTTTTTGGCCGGTTTAGCGAGCTTCCCATTATATCGAGAGCCGGTTTATAGGCGTATTTTAGCATTACAAGCATAGGCATTTTGACGGGGATTTTTAAATTGGCCGGTAAATCGAGCTGGCCGGTGTTGGGAAGGCTGGTATTCAGAGATTCGACTGTACTGCGTTTAGCTTCAAATGGATATGGCTCATTTTAGTTCTTCACACATAATAATTGTGAAGAGTTATTCAACTTATCTACCAGACCCGTCCTTGACGAGCTCTCAGAAGTAGAAATCGTTTCGAAATATGGCTTTGAAATTCTGCCAAACATTCGTGTTTCAAACAAAGCTTTCGCCGACGACACAGGTTTGGTTGGAAACTCGAGAAAATCAGCCGTCACACTAGTGAATATGGCAATTAGTAAGTTTGCAGATATGGGAATGGAAATCAACGTCGAAAAATCTGCCGCAATAATAATAGAGAAAGGGAAGTTATCATCAGAAGATCTGGTATTGGGCAACTCTAATAAAATTAGGGCGATCAAGTCTGATGAAACCATCCGCTATTTAGGAGTGACATTTGCAGATGAGATTCAGTTTAACGAAGCCCTGGTCATTCAAAATCTGCAGTCCCAACTCGGAAACATCGTATCCACTTCCACTTTACGTGCTGACCAGAAGCTACAAATAATTAATCAGTATATCTTCCCAACATTGGCATATCCTTTTCAAACTGCACCATTAAACAAATTAAAGAAAAAATTCCTACAAGATGTGGACAAAATAATCCGTCATTCTGTCAAGGAAATACTCCAAATCCCCGATGACACCCCAAACAACATGCTCTACTCCTGCATTGGAGTCAAAGGCCTCTCCCTCATAAAAGCAGAATGGGAAGCATATATACAGAATATTAACGCATGCTATGTCCTAATCTCTGCTAATGACGGCACTGTCAACAAAATTAGAAATTTGGACAATGAAATCGAACTTTGCCTCCAACAGTTAAATCTCGACAGCAATATCCTCCAAAATCTGAAAAAAGCCAAGCCATCAAAAATCCTGTGATCAGAACTTCGAGAAAAGGAATACCAATCGTGGTGCGGTTTAAACCAGAAAGGAAGAGGTGTGGTTCTCTTTCAAGAGTGCCCCGCAGTAAACAAATTAATTCACTCAAAAATCGGACTCTCTTGCTCAGAATGGATTACGTCAATGAAAATGGTAGGCAATGTCACCTCAGTAAGAATTCACCCAGGTCGAACTTCCGGGAACAGCCGTTGCAGAATTTTAGGCTGCGACGAGTTTGAAACGCTCCCTCACGTTCTAGGATCATGTAGACACGGCGAATTATTAAGGAATGACAGACACAACAAGATTGTAAACTTAATTGCCGAAGCATTAAAAGAGAAACCAAACATGGAAGTTCATGTAGAGTTGCCCTGTACATCCAGCGATGGGATCCAAGCGGATCGGCGAGTAGATATTTTGGCCTTCGAGAAAAAAAGCCGTAAGGGATATATAATTGACCCAACCATCCGTTTTGAAGGCGACCATACGCAAGCCGAAGACGTCAACAGCGAAAAAAAACGAATATACGAACCCTGTATTCCCGACCTAGCTAAAAGATTCAAACTAAAAGAAGTCAAAGTGATCGGACTATTAATCGGGGCCAGGGGCACGATCACCAAATTCTTCGAAGATTTCAGAACCCAACTCGGACTTCCCGTTTCCCTACGAGATGATGTTGTAATAGAAGCCCTAAGAGGAAGCCACAGAATATATCACCACCATGTCTACGACCCAGGCTCTAAACCCAATACATTCAAACCAGGGTCAATACCTACTAATAAAAAATAAACTATATTTTAAATCATATTAGAATCACATAACCCTATCAAATATTCTATAAACATTTTGTATAAGTATACTGTGTCCTACAGGGCAAGCATAATTGTATGCCAGTGATTTATTTGTGAAATAAATTCTTTCTTCTTCTTCTTCATCATGTAAATTCGATTTAATTGAAACTTTTGATGAATGTGTGATTGGGAAGTAAGCAAAGCAAACATATCACAACTCCCATTCACTCCTCAATTTTAGATGAAACAACAAATGTGAACAATATGTGATCAGAATTTAATTTGCGACAATCGCCATTGAGTGTGATATTTAAATTAGATTAAAATACAATCAATGGGTGATCAGCTCAATCTGAATTCTTAGCAATGCTGCTATTGAATTCAATATTTGAATACGATTAAAATGTAATTAATGGGTGATTAGAAATCATTGCTTAAGAACCGGAATTCTTGGCGTAGTAAACCTGGCTTCATTTAACATCTCACTAAATCTTCGTAGGGAATTTTAATCTTCGTGTTGATGTAATTACGGGCATTTCAAATTAAATTAAATTAAGCAATGTATAATCCATAGAGTGAACGTATGATTATTAATAACAGGGTAAATATGCGTAAGCCTATTTGTGAATTACATGTATTTAATGATGCACCCACGTTTAATGCAAATAAAGTAATCAATTCTTAATTTCATTATCTTGTATGGTGTTATTACTTTTTAAGTAAATGATATTATCACAGAAACCACCCTTTTTGTGTCTATAAGATTCCCGTGTCATCCATAGTAAGACAGTCGGTCACTTTTGCTTGTGAATATACTTGTGAACGGTAGTCACTTATTTAAAAAAAAACTAAAAATTTTGAGCCTTGAGTGAGCCCGATGAAAAAAGTGCCGTTCGAGTTCGTTCGTTTTTTAAGTCCATAAAGAGCCCATGGGCCTCAAAGTGAGTCCTACGAAAAATTTCCACCTCTTTCCCTCAGAAATGAGCCGACCCCTCAGATACTAAAAGTAATTTGTACCTACTACTACCTACCTATAAAAAATGTATAATAAAATAAAATAGTATTAATATTCCATTGTGTGAACGGAATCAACACCAAAACTGAATGATAAATTACAAATTGAACATTTTGATTTATTTTATTTTTTTATTTAGTACAATTAATTAAATTATATTAGATAATATGAATAACAAAAAACATTTAAATGTAATAAAATGTCAAGCAAATAAGTAAAATCGTGACTTTTAATGAAATACAATTAATTGTAAAATGTAAATATAAATAATTATATTATAAAATATATTACACAAAATACATAACTCGAAAATATTTACAAGTAGTGCAGATACATTTATTAATTGTAAATATAAATAATTATAGTACAAAATATATTACACAAAATACATAACTCGAAAATATTTACAAGTAGTGCAGACACATTTATAACTATATACAGTACTAAATCAGTCCAGAATTAATTTTTTCTGTGACAAATGCTTTTTCAAGCCTCCCTGTGCCCGTCTTTGTTTTAACCTCTCATTACTTTCAGTTTCAGCTCTCTGGTAGGACTGGTATGACTCTGAGTCATCTGAGTCTAAGTCTAAATCAGACCCAAAACTTAAATCTAAATCATTATTATAACTGTCCCTGGAATTATTGTGGCTGTGCAAGCCAGTCTTAGTCTTAGTGTGCGTGGTGTTTACACTAGTGTAGCTATCTAAGCCATCGCCATCGTCAAAAATGTCAGAATTCATGTCGTCGTCTTCCTCTTGAAGCACATGAGTAAACCAGTGTCGACGCAGAGACTGTGCGTGCTTAACAGCACACATACAACCTTCAACTTTACACAAATAAAAACCTTGTTTCGTATAATCAAACTGTTTTCGGATAATTTGCATTGGTATTTTTTTATTTTTAGTTGCGTATTTTCTGACTAAATCAGAATATTTTTTTAATTTAATTGCTATAAATATATTCGGCTTCATTATCAATATTGTCAAACCCCCGAATCCCGCCAGGTATAATATCTGAACTGCTAGATAGATCTAAATCTAGCCCTGTGATTGCAGAAACGTTAAAAATATCTGAACTGTCTAAAGTATTGTTAAAAATGTAATCCTGATCAGACATTTAATTAGTAGTTAAAATTTACCTAAAATAACACAATTATTTTTATTTTAAAATAGTTAATTGTCACGGTCTCACGGTTCACATCAGCTCAAGTTTCAACACCATTTGCCATTTGCTACTTGACACTGACACTCCTTACGCTGCTTACACACCAAAAGTCACATCACAAGCCACTGCTTCAATTAAAATATTACTAGCAGTACAGTAACCGTCACCAGTGCCAGTGCCAGTGCCAGTACCAATTGCAGTTTTCAGTTTGCAGTACTCGATATTTTTTTGGAAGACAGTACTGAGTCCAAAATGAGCCAGACGGTCACTTTTGAATGAGTCGGACTCAATACCCCACTACGGAAACGAAAAACCCATGAGCCCTCAATATGGGCTCATGGCATGCGTCCAAATGAGTCCAGAGGAAAATTGAGTGAGCCTGGGTAGAGCCCAACATTTTTTGGTTTTGTCGACCGGGAGGCCGGTCGTGAACGAAAACAGCCAGGTCACTTGTGTTTTGTCTTACTATGGTGTCATCAGATTGAACATTTCGTTAGTTGAGCCTTTACCATATACAACACAGTAACGAATCTAGTTGAATTTACTTGAAAAAATGTAAATAGAACTTTTTACACTGTGGAAAAACATGTAAATGAAACATTTTGCGCTTTTCAGAAAACATGTAAATAGAACTTTTTACACTGTGGAAAAACATGTAAATGAAACATTTTGCGCTTTTCAGAAAACATGTAAATAGAACTTTTTACACTGTGGAAAAACATGTAAATGAAACATTTTGCGCTTTTCAGAAAACATGTAAATAGAACTTTTTACACTGTGGAAAAACATGTAAATGAAACATTTTGCGCTTTTCAGAAAACATGTAAATAGAACTTTTTACACTGTGGAAAAACATGTAAATGAAACATTTTGTATTTTTCAAAAACATGTAAATAGAAATTTTTACATTTTTTCAAAAGTTAGAAAAGTGAAAATGTTCTATTTACATGTTTTTAAAAAGCAAAAAATGTTCTGGAAATGAAATATTTGTTACATGTTTTGTGGACGACCAGGACGACCCCTAAGTGCACGTCATGAGCACAACACAGTTAGCAGCGTCTCCTCTCCCCCCACCCCTACCTAATGCATAGGACGATGCGAATGCGACCACAGCGGCAGCTACCAATTGAATGGTCTTGAGACAAAATGAATTTTTACCGACGATATACAGTTAATTAACTCACCTGAGTCTCACGAAATTCATGACGGATCTAATGAATACAAAAAGTTTCTATCCTTAATTTTAATCGCTATAATTCTATGTATAAAAAAGTGTTTTATTATCGATTTACTCACATTTTAAAGAAGTATCGACTGTGAACTCACGGATTTAGGGGCCTGACGAAGATTATTAATAAAATCAAAACAGGTCGTCCCATTTCTATATAAAACGAAAGACGTTTTTCCATCGCTATTATTTTTTCAATTTCATCATTGGTGGTCAGAAAGTCTGCTAATTCTTTAGCAACACTCAAGTGGAATTACTATATACGACTCTGAAATGTGTGCAAAATAATCTACTTACACGCTTTAAAAATGATTAAAAGTTTTAATTCACATATCTTGTACGAAATGTAAAAATATTCTACCTGATATGTACATACATGCTTTCAGAATTATAATATTTTTTGAAATTCATCATTGAATTTAGTTTTTAGCTGAAAACGGATGTGGGTCATTTTGATTCTTCACAGACGATTGGTTACATTTTTATAGTAGTGTTATTTACACGTAAACCATTTGAACGCAAAAACAGCTCACATTCCCAAGAGCAGTAATCATAGAGAGCCCTAAATATAAATAGAATTACATAGTTAAATGCAGATGAGCCCATGCATAGAAATGCTAAAGATAAGAAATATGTATTGATTTTGATTAGGGCTGCAATGACATTGCAGTAGCCATGACCTTATAAACATGACCCACACGGACGCACAACTATAAAAATGTTTTCCTACTACTTTACGTAGTGTATACTGCATATTTAACGGATTCATTCCTGTTGTAAATTGCGAATACTAATTACTTGTGTAAGCCTCCGGGTTGTTTACAATGTTAACAATTACAGTATGTCCCTAAAGGTTAGACTCACCCCACTTTATGCGGTTTACTCCCCCCCAAGCGGGAACCGTAAGCCGATATATTTATTTTTGGATGACAACCGACTAATTAGTAGGATTTGGCTTTGATTGACCTCCAGGGGTCAAGTCGTTCTCACGTAAATAATTAAAAACTGAAAATCAGGTGTCCCAAAAGGTTAGACTCACTTCATGGTTTTCAAAATTCAAACATCAATATCTCCTGACTTAACGCATGAAAAATTACGAAATTTCGTCTGCGTGTGCTTACATATACTACTTATGACAAGATGTATGCACTTTGGATATTGGGTCACTATAGCACCAGTAGCGGAGGAGAAGATGGGTCACCCTCATTTTAAATTTTTTCCCCGTTTGATAACATGGGAAAATCGCGACTTACTTCACTAACTTCTTACGTACACATGAAAATGCCAACCGATTGTAATTAAAAGAAGTCAGGCATGACCACAATTAAATTGCCCACAAAACAGTATAACACTTAACACTCAGGTCACTCGGGGTCACGAGACGCCCGGGCTTGAACATTACGAAAAGTTGATGAAACGCACAAAACACATAATGAGCTTAAAATGTTCAATTTGCATGTTTTTTAAAAGTGTAAAATGTTGTATTTACATGTTTTTAAAATTGTTAAAATGTTCTATTTGAATGTTTTTTAAAAGTGTAAAATGTTCTATTTCCATGTTTGTGAAACGTACAGAATGCTGTATTTACATGTTTTTGAAAAGTGCAAAATGTTGTATTTACATGTTTTTAAAATTGTAAAAATGTTCTATTTGAATGTTTTTTAAAAGTGTAAAATGTTCTATTTCCATGTTTGTGAAACGTACAGAATGCTGTATTTACATGTTTTTGAAAAGTGCAAAATGTTGTATTTACATGTTTTTAAAATTGTAAAAATGTTCTATTTGAATGTTTTTTAAAAGTGTAAAATGTTCTATTTCCATGTTTGTGAAACGTACAGAATGCTGTATTTACATGTTTTTGAAAAGTGCAAAATGTTGTATTTACATGTTTTTAAAAGTGTAAAATGTTCTATTCCCATGTTTGTGAATAGTACAAAATGTTCTATTTACAAATTCTTGCAGGATGAAGACTTTTTAAATTTGTATGTGGATATAGTTATGATTCTGTATTTAGCTAAAACTGAAAATGGGTCATGTGGAGTCTTCGCAGACTATATATTTTGTTGTATATTATTGGTGATAATCTGCTACTGTTATTAGATACGTGAGTATGATGCTTAGGATAAAAAGGCATTGCCAGCCCCGCAAATTAAACGACTATATCTGATGGAAGACTCCAAGTACAGTTTCATATTTTGTACTATGTCACTGATAACGATAAAAGTGGAAAAAATTCAGTCCATTAATCCATATTCGATTTTACCATTTAAAGAATTTTAATTTATGTGAGCTCCATATGAGTTCGACATACTTAGGGGTCGTCAGTAAATGATGTCATCTAAATTTTTACATTTCTGGTGAGACCTTACGACTCCTAAATTATAAAGAGCTTTTCTATCTAACACTTTATGGTATCTGTCTAATTTAAATTTTTTTTTAACATAGCTCATTCTAATTCTAATTAAACCTGAAACTGAATATGAGCCACTTTAGACATTTTTAAACGTGTAATCTATTCTTTAAATAGCACCAAGTTGGTCTACTTGAGTAAAAAATATTCTATTTAAAATCTATATTTAATGCTTTTGAAAAAGGCGAAAGGATTTTTTTAGGTACATATTTTTTCAATGTGCAAAATTGTCTATTTACATATTTTTAAAAACTGCAAAATGCTTTATTATTTGGATGTTTTTGAACAGTTTAAAATATTCACTTTACGCGTTTTTAAAAATTGCAAAATGTACTAATTGAATGATTTTGAAAAGCGCAAAATGCTATATTTTGAATATTAAAGATATTAATATTAATCTATGTTCTATAACTTACTGATTCTTGCTTGATTATTATTGTGCTCAAGCAATGGAATGTTCTACGGTATTTGGGGTTGACCCGGCATTGGGTCTAAATTCGAACCTTAAATTTAAAAAATCAAACATTGAATTTAGTATGTACTTAGGTACTTTTATTTCGTAGCACATAATTAATAGTCAGTAAAGACTCAAAACCACCTATCTAAGTACCTATCCCCTTTCTTTTGTAGCTAAAACTAAAATGCAATTTCTGCAAAAAAATATCTTCCTAAAAGCTAATATAACACATTATTTTGCAACGTTCCAAAACATGTGAAAAAAGCATTTTACACTTTTCAAAACATGTAAATAAAACATTTTGCACTTTTCCAAAACATGCAAACTCAATATTTTTTACTTTCCAAAACATGTGAATAAAACATTTTGCACTTTTCCAAAACGTGTGAATAAAAAAATTTGTACTTTTCCAAAACGTGTGAATAAAACATTTTGCACTTTTCTAAAACGTGTGAATAAAAAATTTTGCACTTTTCCAAAGCATGTAAAAAGAACATTTTTCACTTTTCCAAAACGTGTAAATAAAACATTTTGCACTTTTCCAAAACATGCAAACTCAATATATTTTACTTTCCAAAACATGTGAATAAAACATTTTGCACTTTTCCAAAACGTGTGAATAAAAAAATTTGTACTTTTCCAAAACGTGTGAATAAAACATTTTGCACTTTTCTAAAACGTGTGAATAAAAAATTTTGCACTTTTCCAAAGCATGTAAAAAGAACATTTTGCACTTTTCCAAAACGTGTAAATAAAACATTTTGCACTTTTCCAAAACATGCAAACTCAATATTTTTTACTTTCCAAAACATGTGAATAAAACATTTTGCACTTTTCCAAAACGTGTGAATAAAAAATTTTGCACTTTTCCAAAACATGTAAAAAGAACATTTTGCACTTTTCCAAAACGTGTAAATAAAACATTTTGCACTTTCCAAAAACATGCAAACTCAATATTTTTTACTTTCCAAAACATGTGAATAAAACATTTTGCACTTTTCCAAAACGTGTGAATAAAACATTTTGCACTTTTCTAAAACGTGTGAATAAAAAATTTTGCACTTTTCCAAAGCATGTAAAAAGAACATTTTGCACTTTTCCAAAACGTGTAAATAAAACATTTTGCACTTTTCCAAAACATGCAAACTCAATATTTTTTACTTTCCAAAACATGTGAATAAAACATTTTGCACTTTTCCAAAACGTGTGAATAAAAAATTTTGCACTTTTCCAAAACATGTAAAAAGAACATTTTGCACTTTTCCAAAACGTGCTAATAAAACATTTTGCACTTTCCAAAAACATGCAAATTCAATATTTTTCAATTTTCAAAAAACATACAAGAAGAACATTTTGCACTTTCCAAAACATGTAATTAAAACACTTTGGACTGTTTTTCAAAAACATTTTAAAAGAACATTTTGGAAATTTCAAGAACATGCCAAAAATGAGTATTTTCCAAAACTTTTCCAAAACTCGTAATTTAACATTTTACGCATCTATCTCAAGTAGTTTGTTGGATGTAGCTCATTTCGTATTTCTAGCTTAAATTAAATATGGGCTATTTTGATTCTTTATGGTCAACATTCTTATCCAACAAACCGGACGTATAACATTAAAGCATTTTGGCATCTGGAATTTTAGAAGGTACAAAAACTGTGATTTTTTTCCAATAAGCAAAACATTCAGTTCCAGTAAAGGCATATATAGGCGCTGTTGTTCATATTCCTTGTAAACATTTTGTCAAGTGCCTAAAAGTAAAGCAGTTCCTTACAATTGCAATTACAAAGTCATGGTCTCGTAGCATCACTATTGTAACTTTAAATACGATACAGTGTACAGTTCTCTCTGCAAAATATTTGCATGTTTTCAAACACTGCACAATGCAATATTAGCATGTTTTTAAAAACTGCAAAATTTAAAATATTTGCATGTTTTCAAACACTGCAAAATGCTTTATTTGGATGTTTTTGAAAAGTATAAAATGCTATATTTGCATGTTTTCAGAAACTGGAAAATGCAAAATATTTGCATGTTTTCAAACACTGCAAAATGCTTTATTTAGATGTTTTTGAAAAGTATAAAATGCTATATTTGCATGTTTTCAGAAACTGGAAAATGCAAAATATTTGCATGTTTTCAAACACTGCAAAATGGTTTATTTGGATGTTTTTGAAAAGTATAAAATGCTATATTTGCATGTTTTCAAAAACTGGAAAATGCAAAATATGTGCATGTTTTTAAACATTGCAGAATGCAATCTTTGCATGTTTTTAAAAACTGCAAAATTTAAGATATTTGCAGCTAACTCTACACACTGTCAAACTATTTCGCTGCTTAATCTAATTACCCACTTGATTTCCCAAGACAAAAAATAACAGAATTAAAAGCATTCGTCGTGTTCCGTGTTTTTTTAAGATACTAAAAGAGTCGACCGTCGCGTACAGGGTACAGACTACAGACTAAAAGTTAAAGTTAATCAAATGGAATAAAAAGTTCAGTTTTTGGACCTTTCTAAAAAAAAGAAGCAACTGAAAAAAAGGAAGATAAAAGAACTCGATCCGGCTGCTATATGCATACTAAACAACTAAACTAAACGGAACTTCACCAGTACCAGTACCACCATAGGGCATGGCCGGACGAAGGAATTGCTTTTAGGCAGCAATTTAATTCCATACAAAAATCACTATTTTGATATGATTCAAGATTTTGTTTAATACACCAAATTGTTGTATTTACATGTTTTTAAAAAGTGTTAACTATTTTATTTTCATGTTTTTGAAAAGATTCAAAATGTTGTAATTCCATGCTTTTGAAAAAGTGTGAAATGTTTTATTTATATGTTTTAAAAAGTGCAAAATGTTCTATTTACATGTTTTTGAAACATACAAAATGTTCTATTTACATGTTTTTGAAAAGATTCAAAATGTTGTAATTCCATGCTTTTGAGGAAAGGTGTAAAATGTTTTATTTACATATTTTTGAAACATACAAAATGTTTTATTTACATATCTTTGAAACATACAAAATGTTTTATTTACAAGCTTTTGAAAAGTGTAAAATGTTCTATTTACACACGTTTAAAAAGTGAAAAATATTCTATTTAAATGCTTTCAAGACATGTTTCAATATTTTTGTAGATAGTGGAAATTGTTTTTAGCTAAAACTGGATGTAGGCCGTTTTGGTTTTTCACAGACAAAATCGTTTTTTGTACAACATCTGCAGGCAAGTCTCTGTTATAACTTTCGATTATCCAGAATCCAGGAACCGTCACCGCCGTGCTACCGTCACCGTCACCAGTACCGGTATCGTACGGGTTTCAGACGTTGTCTTTCCAACAAGAAAATGTGGCCTTAATAAAGGCAGATAATTTATATTAGTATTTAAAATTTTGTACTGAGTTTCCCCATTTACCTATAAAGATATGACATTTGATCCAATATTTTTCGAAATAATAATTGAAATTGTATTTTCTCCGGCACTGGCTTTTGCGGTTTGGTTTTGCTTCTGTGTTCAATGGAAATTCAAATAAAGTTGATCGGCGGGTTTTATGTAAGTTCATTACTGTCAACTGTAGTCCGTTTGATATTGTTAATAAACTTCATCTCTGAGACTTCAAACTTCTATCGTCAGTGAAAAACCAAAATACCAGACAAATATTTTGTGAATTTTGTAAATGGATACGTGTTATTTTAGAAAATTTTGAATTTTCAGTTTTCAAAAATAATGTAAATAATACATTTTGCACTTTTAAAAAACATGTAAATAGAGCATTCTGCACTTTTTAAAAACTTGTAAAAAGAGAATTTTTGGAATTTTCAAAAACTTCCTAATAGAGCATTTTGCACTTTGGAAAAACATATAAATAGAACAGTTTGGAATTTTTAAAAACATGTAAATAGAACATTATGATATTTTCCAAAAAACATGTAATTAAAATATTTGCAACTTTTGAAAAGCATGTAATATCAAACATTTTGCACATTTCAAAAAATGTGGTTAGAACATTTTGCAATTTTTAATTAAACCACATGCAAGTAATACATCTAGAACAGGTGTTTTAAAACTTGTAATAAAATTAAAACTTGGCACATCCACCACACTATATTGCCAACATAACTCGTTTTAATTCTAGAATAAATTAGACACGTGACATTTTGATTCTTCACCCGCGGTATACAGAATATAGCTCATGGTGCTGCGTGTGTGGTTTGTGTTTTATAATAACTGCCAAAAGGCCCGCAGAACAAAACTGGAAACTTTTGAAGTACCTATATAGAACCCACCTACCTACCTATGTTTTGGGGTTAGGCCCTCGCAAAAGTTAATGTATCCTAAACTTATATGTGGACCCGGTAGACCCGGTCCCGGTCGTAGATCGTAGTTTCTAACCTACGGCTTTGTTGTGTCTAATTTTCTGAATTTCTGAAATCTAAAATTGACATGACGAAAACCTCCGAGAGGCAAATTCATGCATATATAATAAATACATGGAAACTACTTACAAAAAAAACTTAGATAACATTTGCATAAGGGATCATCCATAAATGACGTAGAGTGTACTGTGAATCTGACTACTACTACTACAATATTCGGATATATATTGATGACATGCCATGCTAAAGATATATCAGTTTTTTTTGTTTGCGTAAATGCGGCAGGTGCATACACAATGTTTATTACGAATATTTGAACAAAATGTGAAAAATGTTTAGTTTATTAAATGATATGATTCAGGAAAGTTTCAGTGTTCTATTTGCATGTCTTTTAAAAGTCCAAAATGTTCTATTTAAATATTTTGCAGAGGTACAAAATGTCCTATTTACATGTGTTATAAAAGTGCAAAATGTTCCATTCACATTTTTTTGAAAATTCCGTATTGATCTATTTACATGTTTATGAAAAGTATAAAATGTCCTATCTACATTTTTTTTTTAAAGTGTAAAATGTTCTATTTACATGGTTTTGAAAAGTAAAATTTGTCCTATCTACATGCTTTTGAAAAAGTGTAAAATGTTCTATTTACATAGTTTTGAAAAGTGCAAAATGTTCCATTTAGATGTTTTTAAAAATTCCAAAATGTTCTGTTATCATGTTTTCGAAAAGTGCAAAAATTTCTTTTCACAGGTTTTGCAAAGTGCACAATTTCGCATATTTTACCAATTTAAAAAACCTAAAAATTGATCCCTGTCGCAGGGTGAATAGTTAGGACTAGGATAATTACTTGTCTTTTGAAGCTGTAGATAGTGCATATTACACTTTTAGCTAAAAGTCGATATGGAATTTATGGAATTTTGAAACTTCACTGACGAATTGTCGTAAGTCGTCGTAAGTTTTGATTGCTAAAATTCTAAAAACCTATAATAATACACTTGAACCATTTCCGCCAAATTTCATGTAATAATGTTTATTCCTTTTTTCATATGCAAATAAAAGTTATTAATTATTTAATTTTTAATTATTATTTTTTTATTATAATATTCTAAACATTGCAGAATTTAAACTGGGCCTCAACTAATGTAGGTACTAAATTACTTTTACATCAAAAATGCACATTTTACGGGTGCAAATAAACAAAAGTTCAATTTTAATGTTTACGTAAGTACGGTTTTTTTAATGTCTTTTTTCTTTTCTCATGTCTCTATGTGATTCGTAATTTCTAGTAAATCGTCTGTGAAGAACCAAAATGACCCATATCCATTTGAAGCTAAAAACAATAGCCACAAATGTTTAAATGTGTTTTAAGAGCATTTGAGTAGAATATTTTGCACTTTTAAAAAACAAGGAATTAGAACATTTTGCACCTATTCAAAAACATGGAATTAGAACATTTTGCACTTTTAAAAAACAAGAAATTAGAACATTTTGCACCTATTCAAACACATGGAATTAGAACATTTTGCACTTTTAAAAAACAAGAAATTAGAACATTTTGCACCTATTCAAAAACATGGAATTAGAATATTTTGCACTTTTAACAAACAAGGAATTAAAACATTTTGCACCTATTCAAAAACATGGAATTCGAACATTTTGCACTTTTAAAAAACAAGGAATTAGAACATTTTGCACCTATTCAAAAACATGGAATTAGAATATTTTGCACTTTTAAAAAACAAGGAATTAGAACATTTTGCACCTATTCAAAAACATAGAATTAGAACATTTTGCAACTTTTCAAAAACATGTAAATAGACCATTTTGCAGTTTTTCAAAGACGTGTAATTAGAACATTTTACACTTTTCAAAAACATGTAATTCAAACATTTTGCAGTTTTCAAAACCATCTAAGTTGAACATTTTTACAATTTACACTTTTCAAAAACTCGTAATAAACATTTTACGCACGTTTCTCATTTTGTTTTGATGACATAGCTTATTTTGATTCCAGATAAAATTGGAAATGGGTAATTTTGGTTCTTTACCGACGATATGTAATTTGTAATATATGATTAATGATTGTGACTTCCACTGTGGCTTTTAAGCTCTCTTTCATTTGATAAGTTTATATTGATATGTGACACGTATTTTCATATTCAGGCATTTAATAACTAGTGCCACACGTGTGAATAAGCCTGAGTAAATAAGATTACGTAATAACTAGGTAATGTGGGCCGGGGACGGGTAACTATCTCAAAGCTGTCGAACAAGGCAACATTTTTGCCAAGGTACATACATATATATAATTGAATTGACCATAATGCTACAAGTGGCTATATGCGCAATGAATAAGTTATCACTGTTTTGTGTTATCAACTATCGTCTAATTCTCTATAGAAAAGTTGACACAATTAGAACGGAACACTTCTGAGCCGTTTAAGAGCAATGCATATTTTGGGACCCAATAATGCGAGTGAATGAGTACATGTTATGCCATCATTAAGGGTTGGACTGCACATCCAGCGGTAAATTATTAGGCTTTGCCTGGACATATAGGTATACATTTAATTTTTTTACAGTAACTAAAAGGTAATATCTAACTACTGTCGAAGAGAAAACTGGAAAAACGTTTTTCAATGTGAAACTAAAGATTTTTGAAATATGAAACTTTTAACCTTGTTTTATATGTAGACATCCCGACGTCTCATCTTCGACGCCCAAATAAAATACCTTCCATATCGAAATCTGACAAAAACTCTTCGACAGTCGCTAGACAATTGTTCAAGCTATCTATAGTAAAATTTATTTTGAATGCACCTGCTACAAAATTTTCTAATAATTTACACAAAATTTCAAGTCCTATGTTCTCCATGAGGCAGTGATAAAAACTGCGTGCGCAATTGGGAAATGGTCTCTGATCTTAAACACCAAATATTAGTAATATTTCGTAGTCGGCGTTGGACTTAAACATACATTTAGTTCCTCATTAAATGCAAACATGGACAATCGGATATACGCTGTCAAGACAAATTTCGGAGGGGGGAAATGATAGCACCAGTATTTAACATCAAAGTAATTAACCCTAAAACGCCCCAAACTACTGTTTACAATAAATATGAGATTTTATTAGGTATAAAAATAATGATTTATTTCGACGCCGCCTGGTTATTTAACATTGCTTGGTGTTTATACATTGTCGTGGTAATGTGTTATGTTGCATGTTTTATAAGTTACCAAACAAAGTGTTACTGTGTATAACAAAAAAAACTTTGTGGAACTACTGCAGACAGAGTTCTACAGGTATAAAAAAGTTTTATCAAAACCGACGAATAAAATAGATAGTATAATTAGGGTCTGCAAAGCTCAAAACAGGAAAGTTCGAGCCCCTATGGTAGTGCTGGTAGTTTGCAGCTGGGAGAAAATACTGGGTAAGTGATTGGGACATTTAAAGGGTGTGTGCGACTTGCAATTTCACACAGTTCCGGGTACACTGTACTGATACGACATAATGTTAGATCATTCTGGTACAACTGCCTGGTACATAGGAGGGAAATTCAAATTTTCTAGTACAGTTCTGGCTCCTAGAGATCGTACCGTAAAACCTTGGTATGCACACACAATCACACAATAGATTTCCATTTTCACTGATGTGGTATGTGCAGTGTGCAGCAGCAATATGAAATAAAATATGTAGACACCGGCTCTACAGTCTACACACACTGGCCCCTTTGCATTAATTATCTACTGCAATAAGGTTAAAACTGCCAAGAGCCATGAGGGGCTATCCATAACAACTGTCTTGCAAAATGTTAAAAATTTCAGCCCCATACCCACCGTCCATCAATTTATCAATGAATAAATTAGGAATTTCTAGAATTAATACCATGCCTTAAAAAAAGCTAGTGCCCCTGTACAGTGCAATAAATTGTTTATGCGTCACCCCCTAAGTAAGTACTGTCTAAAATTTAAAACGTACTGTGCTAGTGGTTTTTTTGGCTCTTTGGTATGTAATTTTTTACATTCTGTAATTCACCTCACCCACCCGTTCCTTCGTTCGTTTCCTTTTCATCTTTTTCGCAAGATCCACACAATCCACATCCACCAGTTCAGTCAGTGTGTTCTTGAGCATTCCCAATTTTGAGAGTAAAGAGCAAACAAGAGAAGTGAGTGCTGCTGTGTTGAGTGTAGCTCAGGAATTCAAGTCTCACAATCAGAAATCAGACGGAAACTCTGCTGGAAAACTGGAACTAACTACGGACTGGTACTGGATACTGGATACTGGAAAACTGCTGGAAAACCTACTGGAAATTTTTGTCCTCCAGTGTTTTTCGTACATTCGTAAATACATATACGTACATATCCCGTACGCTTTCGTGTTTTGCAACTATTCTTCACTTCTATTCTCATCTATATCAAGTCACGAGTTTTCCCAAAAATATCCCATTATTCCCATATTCGGAACATACCCAACAAACAAGCTGTGTAAGAAAACCGGAGTGTGCGGATGAATACGGCATACGGGCAACGGGCACGGTATACAGTCTACAGGGGAGTGGATATTTTCTCTTTCTCTATTTGGCATTTGGCTGCTGCGGGAGTCAGCAGTATATTTGATATTGGAGTGCCTCTACTCATGGTTAGTTCAATTTCAGTTTGGATAGAATACCAACAACGGTCCGTGTCCGTGAACGGATTCTGACTCGGATTCGGATTCTGTGTATAGCAAAATCCGTATAAGCTCCAAACTAGGCATCCGTTTCGGTCCGTTTTCTCTTCTTCTTCTGTGAAAGGTTCGACATTCGATGTGGATTTTGTTGTATGTGCGTGTATAGCTTTTACCTTCGTCATCTAAATCCTATGGTCTCACCTTAAAACCGTTCACTGTTGGCTGCTAACTGAAATATACAGAAATCTGAAAGGTTCTTTTGGAACAAGACACACGAAGAAAGAAGAAACCGAACCAAACCCGTATTGAGCTATTCTGCTATTACTGTTCCATATTCTCTCTGTTCACTGTTGTCTGTGCTTCGGTTTCGGTATCGGTATCGGTCTCCGGGTAAGTTTTGCAACGGATGACGGTCGGTCTCCTCATCTCCTCCTCACTAGTAGTCAGTCAGTGCAGAATAATATCGCTGGAGACTGGAAATTCTGAGGACTGGAACTACTCTCGGCCTCGGCTCTCTGGCTGGTATTGAATATATAAAGTGTGAGATAGAAGACTACGTAGAAAATCAAATTTTCCTCGTCAGTTCTCCGACTAACGTCGCTCTGTTCTGTTCATAGTTGATCACAACAATCTTTAGTAAATATTTATTGCAGCTGCAGCATCACCAGTAACAATAGTCAGTCAGCAGTCAGTGTTTGCATAGTGCAAATTGCAATAATTGTTGATATTTAATAATATTTTCGTCCGCATTTGTGCTGCATGTGCGTCCTGACACCTGAAAACTCTTTGAAATTTAAAGATTGCAGATTATTTTATTTTTAATGCCAAAATATCAATTTTTAACTTTTAACAGCTTACAGTGCCATTGTTAATAATACCTGATTAATTCAATATTTAACCAGTGACCAGCACTAATAAAAAACGAAGGACGTTCAACGTTAAGTCCTTGACAATACTCAATAGTGCCGTTTTCTATTCTTTTAGTTAAATTTGTGGTTCACGGAGACCGTCAACTGTTAACTATTTTGTGTAGTACTACATTCAATACTCCATTCGGTTTTATCAGTTTAAGTAATTAGTTTGGTCAGTGTTGCTTTAGTTTGCAGAGATTTGGGATTTGGTGTAAAGCCAAGAGAGCGATTTTAATCTTTTAAAAGTAATTTATTAACTTTTAAAAACTTCGGGTCCATGGTATTAGTACAGTCGACAGTTATTTATGAAAATTAAAATAGACTTTGATAAAAAAGAAACTACTGAACTTTAAGATTTTGGCGTTGTTGGGTGCGTCCAGCAGCCACTTCGTGTTTTAGTCAGCACCATTATCAAAAATAGCTAGCACGAGTCAGTGGTTCACCTTCCCACTTCCCGCATTGTGGGCTGTTGTCCGGTTTTAATCGATTTTCATTTAAACTCTTGGTCTCCCTCATTCCTGGAACATACATTTATAAGCAGTCAGTGTAAGTAAAGGAAACGTGATGAGATTTATTTTACTCTACCTTTAATCTCAAGGCTTTCAAACTCAACCAAATATTCGAAACATCAAAGGAAGCTAAAGAATGAAAATTGAAAATTCAAAGTTTCTTCAGTCGTTTTAATTAAGTGATTTTAGTATTCTGGAATAACACACAAGATACACGTTACGGTTTTCTTCATCAAAAAATATTTATTGTAAAACACTTGTAAAGTATTTTAGTTTTAAAACTTGTTCATCGATTTACTCGTCATTCCTCCTAATCGGATTTTAAATCGTACTTTTTTGGCGAAATTGGAGGATCATTTTAACTCTTAATAATGTAAGTAAAAGCTATAAACTAATTCATTGTACTGTTTTTAATTCGTTAATAGTTTTTGCATGTGTTGTCTGTATTTAAGAGTGTTATAGTTAGTAGGTAAATTTTATTTTGTTTTCAACTCCATTTGAAATAATGCGAAACAAAAAGTCAAACATCAAGCTTGATCAAAACATAAAACATTATTCTTATTTTTTATCATGGGTGATTATCCGTATTTCACATCGCCTAATCGGCCTCAGTAGTCAGTAATGATGTCGATTAAATCGACTACCTACCCACAAGTCAGCTGTTATATTTTTTATACTTTGTTTGTATTATTTTGTATCCTAATTTCGATTTCGAAGCGACGCACATCATACATCGAATAAAATGAAAGAAATATCATCCACAATTTACAATATGATGAGATTGTTTATTGTTTTGCATCAAGTTTACAAGGATAATAACGCAAATTGTAGGTAATTTAATACATCAAGCTGCTGGTTGAGGCTGATATTGGTGTCACAACACAATAACATTCACACAGCTTTACTTATTAACAGTTAAGTTAGTATCATTGAGCTTTAGTACAGTTCATGTACGTATTGGATTGAATATTGGATTAAATTCATTGGGAGATCACAATATTTGTACTCCCTACAATAATTATTGATATTATGATATTTCAATAACTCCATTGATATCGAAATGTCTCGTTTATTTATTTAACCAAAATACATATTTGCCTTTGCTTGAGTCGTCTCCTCGTCTCTTTTTCCAACTAGTAAAAAAAATGCGTATTACCAATCATTCAGGAAAACACTCGAGTCTGCAAATTTTTTTTGCCGAGTTCAAAACAGAAATCAAATGATCGTAGTATTTAATAATATGTAAACAGTCCATACATTTCCATATTGTTTTCATTTCCTCTCCGTCTCCTCCGTCCAAACAGGTTTTTAAATATGTAGAGAAATAAACATATATACACGTCCTGATACATTCTTCTTAAGCGCTATATTTGCAGAAACAGAACAGATGTATGTGCCGTATTTTTTAATGCTTAATAATCTATGTGGTGTAGTGTGGTAGTATGTTTCGATCTCGATTCGATCTCGATTTCAATTAATGACTACCAAACCAAATGGCACTGCATAGTGAGTGCAGTGACTATAGTGGTGAGTGGTGAGGCGGTGATCCGACTTGGATTTTGTTCTACACAAGTAATAGTACCAGTAAATACTAATGTAAATGCACACTGCAAAAAAAAACTGAAATAAAATTACACACATTATAGATTGAAATTGTACGTTTGAATTATTAGCACAGTAGCTAAAGCGGTAGTGCATTCTCTGCAGTATATAATATGCGGTAAATTACCGTAACCGAAAAATGCAAAATACACACATTAAAAAATATATCCATTGAATTTCGGTTAGTGAATTAGCAATATTTATTGATGTATGAAATTATTACTCGTAATATGCATAAGAAAATAGCCCGTAAAAATTACATATGTAGCTGCAGTTGGATCCATAGCCGGATAATGCGGCCAGCGCAGGCAGCCAGGCAGCTACTTGAATTTTCTCAAAACATGTAGGTAAATGGAACATTTTGCACTTTTCAAAAATATGTAAAAAGAATATTTTGACTTTTTTTAAACATGCAAATACAAATTTTTTGTACATTTCAAAAACATGGAAATAAAACATTTTCCACTTTTCTCAAAACATGGAAATAGAACATTTTGTACTTTTCTGAATCAAGTAAAAAGAACATTTTGCACTTTTCTAAAACATGTAAATACATCATTTTGCTTTACCAAAGAAAACCATCAATAAAATTAAAATGGTGGTTTTTGTATATAGAAACAAATTGCTCCCCCAAATCAATTCTTTCGTTCGGCCCTGGTTGAATCGATGTAGGAAATTGTAATATCTAAATCTAAATTATTTGCCCATTAAAAATTAATTTACAGCGTGTGTCGTAATTGGCAATTAATACACGTGAATTAATTTTATTTTTACATAAATAAACACTTATCGTTAGCGAGTATGAAATATTTTCTTGTGCTCTAGAGACACAGCGGTACTTAGCAAGGAGTATGAGTGTAATATGGCGACGATATGTTTACGATTAAGATTCGATTAACTTCTTCCTTCCAGCATTTAGCATTTTATAAATATTGCTAAATAAAATTTGCATACTGATTGTGTATTGTGTAGGTGAAAGGTACCTACGTAAGTAACTTAAGTACCTATATACTTAATGCATTTAGAAGCATTCTACGCCTTATACTGTTGACTGTTAAATTGCCTCCAACTTATAATACCACTATTGCGGCTTTTCATTTCTTTTGCTAAAAAACTGTAGGACAGGTTAATTGGCTTAAAATGTGTCAGATGTGGACGGCGACGGCGGACAGACTCACTTTTTTCTGTCTGACTCACAATATTTGTGTTGTGCAGTGATGCAGTAAGTATGTATTAATCATCGCCAAGTTTTATTGTCTAGTCAGTAGTGCAGTGTGCAGTCACAGATTACTCATATTTTCTGTCATAATTATTGTTTTGTCATAGTGGACAGTCAGAGTTACAGATGTAGATGTAGATATCGTGGGTAAAGACTCAAAATGACCCAAAACCATTTTTGACTCAAAATTAAATCCACTATCTACAAAAAATTAAAACATGTTGAGTTGAAAAAAACTTGTCAAAAGGTTATTTTAACGCGCATTTTTAAAACATGTAAATAGAACATTTTGCACACTTTCAAAGCATGTAAATAAAACATTTTGCACTTTTTAAAAACATGCAATATATAAAAACTTGTTGAACTTTTCAAAACTCACTTGAATATAACATTCTGCGCTTTTCAAAAAGACGTAATTAGAATATTTTGAACTTTTCGAAATGACGTAAGTAGAATATTTTACACTTTTCAAAAACGTGTAATTAGAATATTTTGAACTTTTCAAAATGAAGTAAGTAGAATATTTTACACTTTACAAAAACATGTCATTAGAGGAATTTGCACTTTTCAAGATCATGTAACTAGAATATTTTGCCCTTTGCAAAAACATGTAATAAGAAGAATTTGCAGTTTTCAAGATCATGTAACTAGAATATTTTGCCCTTTGCAAAAAAAAATGTAATTAGAGGAATTTGCACTTTTCAAAATCTTGTATTTTAACTTAATTTTGTTGATATGGCTATCGTTTTTAGTATAAGTATAGCTTTAAATTTCAATTGGACCGTTCTGCTTCTTCACTCACGATGATATACGGTTACGGTACTTTTAGAGGTTTAGGTAGGTAAGTAATTTACTTAGTTTTCAATATTTTGTTTACAAAATATACATTGCTGTAGGTGTGTATTAAATACATGTTCAAATTGAAATTGTTTTCGCTCATTATTCCCACTCCACCTTCGTCGCCGTCGCCGTCACCGTCACTATCGTCATTATTAACATCACCAGTCACCAGTGTCAGTGACAACGAATGTAGAACAGAATGAAAGCAAAATATAGTCATGACATCATATCTGAGCGTTCATTTAAATCTTGCAGAATAATTTGGGGAAATAGTGTAGTGTGCAGTGTACAGCATAGTACAAAAAAGTTGTGTGTGATCGTGTGCAAGCTTGTTGACTGTATCTATAGCTGTCTGGTGCTGGTCTGAACTTAATTGTAGCATTACAATACATTGGATATTTGCAAAATAAAAATAAATAGATTCAGCAGAATGTAATTAAGCACCTATGTATACACGAGCGTTGAGTTCAATTATATTGCCGTGTCGTGATCGTGAGAGCGCGTTTTGTGTTGTGGAAAATGGTAGGTACATATTTATAGTTTTGTGTGACTTCTGACTTGTTGGATCTCTGTGGCCCGTGGGCTGACTGTCCTTGACTGTGTGGGCGACGTAGGAGATGATTTAATTCTGTGAGGTATTATTCAGCAGCAGTTTGTTTCATCATTTTTTAGTTAGTTAGTTGTTGTGTTTATTGCATAGCTTAAAAGAGCGAAGAATCAATATGGTCTATTTCCATGCAATTTAAGCTAGAATTCAAATGAGCTATGTATGTCAAAAACACAAAATACATGTAAAGTAGACGGGTTTTTCGAAAAGTGCAAACTATTTTATTTGCATGTATTAAACAAATTAAAAATACAAAATGTTCCGCTTACAAAGTTTCCAAGAGTGCAAAATGTTTTATTTATATGTTTTTTGAAAAGTGCAAAATGTTTCATTTACATGTTTTTTGAAAAGTGCAAAATACTTTATTTATATGTTTTTTGAAAAGTGCAAAATGTTTCATTTACATGTTTTTTGAAAGTGCAAAATGCTTCATTTACATGTTTTTTTAAAAGCTCAAAATGTTTTATTTACATGTTTTGAGAAAAGTGCAAAATGTTCTATTTAAATGTTTTTGAAAGCTGCCTAATGCTTCATTTACATGGTTGTAAAAAGTGCAAAATGTTCTATTCACATTCTTTTAGGGTCAAATTTTAATTAGTGCATTTTGGTTTTAACTAAAAATGGATTTGGACTATTTTGACACTTCATAGAAGATGTAGTATACCGCCTTGTATCAATATCAATAGTAGCTTGAGCTATTAG
Source organism: Dicyrtomina minuta (assembly GCA_949802685.1). Lineage (NCBI taxonomy): Eukaryota > Metazoa > Arthropoda > Collembola > Symphypleona > Dicyrtomidae > Dicyrtomina > Dicyrtomina minuta. The sequence goes on from OX461811.1 coordinate 7,756,078, forward strand.
ACAAATATAACTATTCTAAATAACATTTATGTGTACTGAAATATCTGTATCAGTAGTGATCAGCGTATGTTGCCGTTTGCCGTGGCTATTGGAACATCAGCTGTGTGTCAATACTCAATGTTTACGATAAATAATTGAATATTGTTTATTTATGTAAGCAAAATTCTGAAGTTTCACAATTATTTATGGTTATTGGTGAATTTAAATGCTGAATTTGTTTTTTCTTCATCGTCAGTAAACATTATGAATGCTGATATATGGAGGAATGGAGATTGTATTAAAAAAACTGTATTGATAGAAGAAACTCAAATAGGTAGATTGGAATGTGACTGTGACATTCACACGTCACAAATACCTACAGAAACGGAATTTAGAAACAGATTCTTTTTCGTATAGATTCTAAATGTTTGTAATTTCGATAACACGTCGATCAGATTTCAATGCCAACTTTCAACACAGCGCGTCAGTCCATAAGTCAACTTCAAAAACTAATTTAAATCGAATTTATTCAAGAAAGTACAATCTATATCTACATCAGAAATAAAATTTTGGGAAGAACTGCTGCAGACAGGTAGATTTGTATTTCGTAGATTGTGATAATATATTTTGAAGGAAGGAATTGAATCAAATTATCTGAATGTTTCAAAGTCAAAAACATGTAACTAAATGGAATATTTTGCACTTAAAAAAACATATAAATGAAGCATTTTGTAATTTTCAAAATCATGTACCTAAATAGTATGTTTTGGGCTTTTGTCAAACATGTAAATCAGATTTAAATTTTGAAAATATTCTTGTTCGTACGAATATTTTGCACTGTTTAATAACATCTAAATGGAACACTTTGTACCTTTTCAATACAAAATTATTTTACACTTTTAAAAAATATGTAAATAGAACATTTTGCAATTTTCAAAAACGTGTAAATACATCATTTCTGGCTTTTAATAAGCATGTCAAAAAGAAATATTTTGCACTTTTAAATAAATTTAAAAGTAAGATTTTGCAATTTTCAAAAACTCCTAATTAACATTTGACACATGAAACACATTATGTAGCATTATTTCACAATTTCACATACCTGGATCATTTTAATTCTGGCTTAATTTTGACTTGTATCATTTTGATCCTTCGCCGACGACCCGACGATATGTAGTTCTTTGTATGTTTAAGTGCGCAAGTCAATACTATTAAATGGTTTGAATAAATGTCTTGAATTAATAAAATCATCAGCATAACAACTTATATAATAATAGTAAAATTCCCGTAAATTATGTAGATAGGTAGGAATAATGTCTGCACTAAATCCAGTTGTTATTGCTGCTGTGTCTTTGTGGCAGTGTTATGTCTAATTTTGTGGTTGTGACTTTTTCGTCATTTTTCCTTTGTGGTCACTGGTCAGCTATAGAAGAAAAACTTGGTAAATTTGAATTTAATGACTATTAGTTTGTTGACCTGGACCGGTATGGTACCAGGATATAGCACCGGTACCGGTACTACTGGTCATTGGTTTGAGACCTTTAGTCTAAACGTAGTTTTTTTCTCCGTGTGGTGGTGGGGGTGGTCGTGGTGTTCTAAATCTAAAGGGAAAAGGTCTCGACTTCTCGATTTTTCCCGTTGACGGTTTCTGTCTTGCGGTTCTTTGTTATCGTTACATTTAAATCCAAAAAAAATCCTATTTAATATTAAATCTATGTAAATCCTCGCGTCTTTCTGGCTTTCTTAGGATTCTACGTGATTTCTGTATAAAACCGGGTGCATTTATTTATTTTTCGTATTATGCTGTCTGCTGTGCCTGTGCTAGACTCTTGACTTCTTCGTAGAATTCTCCCTTATCTTTCTTATCCTTTTTAAAATCCCATGTGATAAAGGGCCACGCATAAATGATGTCATCAAAATATCTCCATTTCTAGGACCCTGTGACCCCCCTGTTATTAGCGTAACCATTGCACAAAAACTAGCTGTCTTTAACATGGAGTGTCATCAGTATATCGGTCCAAGCAGCCCCATTGACCGTGCCTGTGTGACATCATTTATGTACGATCCCTAATCTGATCTGAGCTTAGGCTTCTAACGAAGCCTTTTGTGTTTAATGGTGGCGGAATGGCGAATGGCAATTTAAATTTTACACTGACTGTGCGGGTGTGTGGGTGTAAGCGCCAGGCCAGGAGAGCCACGGTCAAAACTTTTGTCCTTTTAAGTCGCTTTAAAATAATTCCTCATATTTCACACAATACTGTACACAGAATAGACAGTGCAATCTAAGTACAATGTAATAAAATACTAAAATCCCTTCCTACGCAGTTTTTTTTTGTGTGTTTTTGTTTTTTGTTGTCTGCCTTTTTCTCCATTATTTTTGTTTTTTTTTTAACTTTGTTTAGATTATCTTATGGAAGGTTTGAAGTCAACAATGTGGAGTGTTGAGTGCTTTTTAGCTCCGCGCTTCTTCTTCTTTTGAGATAATAAAGGATATAGAGGCTTATTTTTAATGTTTCATTTCAGAGTTAAATAAGGCATGTGTAATTATTTTTTATTATGAATTTTCTACCTACTGTATCATCATTATATTATCGTCACCAGTACCCAGGCCAGGGCCGGACGAAGGAATTGCTTTTAGGCAGGAATTAGTTTCCATACAAAAGCCACGATTTTGATTTCATTGATTGTTTTCTTTGGTAAAGCAAAATTTTGTATTTTCATGTTTTAGAAAAGTGCAAAATTTTCTTTTTACTTGATTCAGAAAAGTTCAAAATGTTCTATTTACACGTTTTGAGAAAAGTGGAAAATGTTTTATTTTCATGTTTTTGGAATGTACAAAAAACATTTATTTGCATGTTTTTGAAAAGTCAAAATATTCTATTTACATATTTTTGAAAACTGCAAAATGTTTCATTTACACATGTTTTTTGAAAATTATGGGAGCGGGGGCTGCCTGCGCAGGCCACATTATCAGGCCCTGCCAGCCTGCCAGTACCAGTACCAGCCAGCTTTGTGTGATTTTGGTTGAGTTTGCCTTCATATTTATTTACTTTTAGATTATCCGTAATGTTTAAGGTTTAAGTTGATGACAAGGGGTTCATTTATAAAGGGCTCTAAAAATAATGATTTTTTATAATGACGTAATTTGTGGATTATCCCCTACTAAGGTTAACGCCCATCAGTATTGCATTGTGATTGTACTGTGCTGCTCTGTGTTTCCATATTTGATCTGTATCTCAATCCCCTCCACTTTCATTTCCCATAATTATCACTTCCACTTTTACTTTTTTCATCTCCAGCAGCTTCCAGCGTCTAACACAGTTCAAATTGCAATGCTATCATATTACACATGGAGCTGTTGGACTCAATCAATTTTAATGAAACTAATGCACTTTGAGGTGTTTACTTGTTACTATTCCTGTTGTAATACTGCACTGTGTAGGGCTACGGTTAGAAGGTGTGATACTAATACTATTTATTTTACGCTAATAAAGCTGATCATATGCGACGTATGAAATGTCATCCCTGGACATGTGACATGACACACAGGGTGTGGAGCTATGGAGTGGAGTGCTATCCATTTGTTAACATGATCCGCTTATATTCCAACCCCACAGCTATTTACATGTTAAATTATGGACTTTTCATTCAGTTCAGTTAATTATTATGTTGCTTTTAATTTCATTTTGTTCCATGTGCATCTCTTTTTAATAATTCATATAAGTTGTCCACGTGCCAATTTTACAATCATCTAGCCAAAATTATTTGTTTAAATAAGACTTAATTACTTACTATTCAAGTGCTACGTTTTGACACGTGTAAAATTATTTAAAGTGGGTATAGTAAATATTAAGAGCCAAAATGATATTTAAAAATGGAGTGTTTGTTTTAAATGGCTAAATAACCTAAATTAAAAAAAATATTATGAAGATATTTGTATAAATTAAGAATATAATATATAGCCTGCAGGGCAGGTCAAAGGGAGTTTCAGCATTGCAAAATACATAAATAAAAATTGTCAAAGCGGAAAACGTAAAATAATTTTGCTTATACACGAATTGACAACTCAAAATTAGAAATTACTTAACCAATGAACGTTGACGGCGACGTAAAACGTAATTTTAGTTGGTAAGTCAGTCGCGCGCCTCCTCCATTTTCCGTTTACCATTAAAAAAAAAGACTAAAATTTACAATTTAAATACAAAATAAAAACAGAGGCGAATATTTCCATGTCGATAATACAGGTAAAAAGACAAATACTGTACTTAATAGTTTTGTTTATTTAATTTAATTACGTACAGGAAAATGGGACAAAGTGTAGTAAGACCATTAGTACAATAGGAGATTCCAGACGTCATAATAATTACGGAAATGCTGATATTGTTCCAGTTGCTGTAGAATTCTCTTGAATTACATTTTTTCACGCAGGTGGTCGTAGCAGTGCTGTAGACATGCTGCAAGTGCAATCAGCCAAATATGAAACAAGGTTGGGATTTTGGAATATATAGAAAGTAAATAGAGAACAATGTAATTAGTTAATATTTAAATAAGCTTCTCCACGCGAATGCTTCCCAGTGCTAGAACTGGTACCGGTACCGGTACCTTTCTAACGCTAACGTTGAGCCACGTACATAATTGTAATCAGCACTTGTGCTCAAACTAAAATGAGGAAAACATCTTTGCAGTATAGGCATAGGATAATGTGGGGCCTTGAGTTCCCTACTCGTGTGACTCTATTTTATAAATGCATTTTATTTTTGTTTAGTAAAATGTTCAAGATTTTAGCGTAATAAGCGTGTCACAGTGACCTAATTTCTATTCCAAACTTTTTCCGTTTCACTGGTGACCCCGTAAAAAACGGTAAAAATGGCTTTAGTTTCGGATTCGGATTCGGATCAAGATCAGATAATGTGTAAGAGAGAGCGGTAACGGTAACTCTCGAAAATGAATTTGAAATACATTTGTGATGTATGCATTGTATACTTTTCTCTATTTGTATTTGGAAGCACGTAGATTCTACGTCATTAATTATTAGCGGGTCCGGATTGTAAACCGAAACCGGTTTTAGTCCTAGACTTTGGAAAGTCGCATTTTCTTTATTGTAGTAAGGGCGCAGGGCCGGATAATGTGGCAAGCGCAGGCAGCCTAAATTTTAAAAAAATGTGTAAATTGGAACGTTTTGCATTTTTTGAAAACATGCAAATACAAAATTTTGCAATTTTGAAAAACATGTAAATACAAAATTTGGCACTTTTTAAAAACATGTAAATACATAATTTTGCACTTTTCAAAAACATGTAAATACAAAATTTGGCACTTTTCAAAAACATGCCAATACAAAATTTTGCAATTTTCAAAAAACATGTAAATAAAAAAGTTTGCACTTTTCAAAAACATGTAAACGGAACATTTTACACATTTCAAAAAACATGGTAACAGCGAATACACTTTAAACTATCCAAAAGTTGTAACTAGAATTTACTTACGGATATCATTCTCCTTTTCCATCTTATTTAATGTTTTGTAATATAAATAGATCATTTTAATTCTATCGGATATTTAATTGGATATGCGTCATTTTGATTCTTCCCTCACAATGTAAGCACATACTGTTTGTCTGCTTGTCTCAAATCTAAAAAGAGTGGAGTACTGTACCTCCGGCATTGCATGTGTAGATAAGCCATATAAATATAACAGTATTTACGTATGTATATATTATGTTGGATTTACGTAGATGAATGAGGATGTACTTATGTAGTAGGCGAGTAGGCGTACACTGCCTTAAATAATAATGATCTCAACAATTCAACAATCTGTAAAAATGAGACATACGAGCACCTCACCCATCAGTACGTACAGTCCTAAAGAAGCACTTTTAGTCTTTAGTTATTATCTCATGTATTTCTAACTAAACGTAGTGGTAGTATTATAAATAATTGTAAAAATTTAAAATTAAAAGCCACATCCCAAAGTGTTGTTTTACAGGGACAATGCTTCTTACTGTAAAATGGTGTGTTCTGTACCGATAAAAATACTACAGCTAAAACCATTACTATTGCTAATACATACTAATTATTGCAATGACATAATAATTACTTATGTATTCCTATTCCTATTGTGGGAATATTCTAATATGTTGTATTTAAGTCTTATCTTGGTCTTCTTTCATGTCAATGATTTCGTGTAGGATGATACCTATAGAAGTTGCATTTTCTTTTCTTAATGACTTGTTTTTATTTTACTTGTTGCAATAATTAGTTTTGAACCGTATCATCTGTTTGTGACCCTTATTTTAAAATTTAAATAGAAATCAGTACATGTGTCAGTTATCACTATTAGCATATTGTTAACTGTTGCATTGTTAATTATCTAACATCCTCATATTTCATATTATGTAGATCACATTTTGCAATATCATATGCAATGTATTGCACTAAATTTAAAAATCCCAGCGCCATAGCTAATCCATGTTTCAATTTTTAACGTTATGCACACGTTATTTTAAATGTGTATACAGTCAACAGTAGACATTATTAAAGTTAAAGTGTAAAAAATATTTTATAAAATTTGGCCCGTTTATATAGTGTTTTCCCCTTCAACCCTCTTGAATTTTTTTCGACATCATAATATCTGACAAAGATACCTTTTGGAAAGTGTAGAAGGGGGAAAATGGAATCGATATAGTGGGGCTTGTAAGGATTCGTTCATAAATGATGTTATTCAGTACCAGTACCAAATGAACCCCTCTCCCTCAGTTACCAGTACCAGCATAAAAATTGCGGAAATGGCTATATCTTTAACATAGAATTCACCCTATAACCATGCCATCATTTATGGGCGACGCATAAAATAGAAGCAGTTGCTTCTGAATTCTGACTTGTGATGTTCTTCATGTTTTTTTCCTAATTTGTTGTAAAAGTTTTGTTTTGGTTGTTGACTTGATTTCATGAGACTTTTCTCGAGTCAAACAGTCAAACACAGTTAACACTGTGAAATAAAAGCTCCCAGGTATTTTGTGCTAGGCTAAAAGTTTTGAATGGGAAAACATAATGTAAATTAATAAGTAAGTAGATACATTAATTTATTATTGGATGCTACTGAACTGCAGAAGTGTAGAGCATAGGTTGGTAGCTTTTCACTCAAACTAAATGTGCCTGCGTAATAATGTTAACCGAAGCGTCTGTATTTATTGTGCATTTGTTTTTCTTTTGTGCTTTTATAACAGCATTTTGAGTTTCCACTAGACAGACGAGCTTCTGGCTTTTCTGTGCAAATTGTATTATAAATCTCTGTGCTTCGTTCTGCTACTCTAATTTTTAGGGTAGGTTGTTGTAGACTTGTAGTAGGTAGTTGTAATAAATTGTTGTTGTGAGAGAGTGGTCAAGTTCACAATGCCAATAAATCAAACGTTTCACTTTTGTTTAAATTAATCTAGTTTATTGTATATTTTGCCTTGTTTAATTTCCATGTCAGTGATAAATATAGAGATTGCGGTGTAGATAGATGGGATTGAAAGAGTTTAATTTTCCCCTTTAATTAATGTGCTCATAATAAATCGTCCGTAATTAATAAAAGTTACCTGCGCGTTTTAAAAATGTGCGAAATAGTAAATGGTCCTATTTGATGGTTTGGAATAATGTATAATGTCCTATAATGCTGTGTTTCTAAAATACAAAATTTACTATAAAATTAAGTATTTTCAATGTTGCAAAATGTCCTTAATCGAGTGTTTTAAACAATTCAAAAATGACCTCATGTATTAATTTAATTATTAAATGTAACAAAAATTATAAGTGTCCTATTACCTTGTTTTTCAGAATGGGAAATTTCCTAATTTACACGTTTCGAAAAATGCGAAATTTACTCTAATCAAGTCTTGTAGAAGGTGCAAAAAATGTCGTTTACGTGTTATAAACAATGCAAATTTTCCTAATTGAAGCGTTTTCAAAAATGCAAAACATATTAATGTATTTTTTCAAAGATGCAAAATGTCCTATTAAAAAATTCTAAACAATGGAAATTTTCATAGTTTAGGCTGTTTTGAAAAATTCAAAATTTACTAATAAAGTCTTTTTTAAAATGATAAAAAATATCGTATTGAAGTGTTACAAACAATGCAAATTTTCCTAATTTACGCACGTTTCAAAAAATGCAAAAATTACTAATAAAGTCTATATTAAAAGTTGCAAAATGCCCTTAAAAATGTTTTTGCAAAATACGAAACCTAATTGCCTATATTATAACTAAAGAATAAAAAAAACTGTGCTAATTTTTTTTTTAAATGTAAAATATCCTAGGTAATCACAAATTTAAAAAATTAAAAACCAAATTAAAAGGCTTTATTTTACAATAGGTTTTTTTTAAATTCCAAAATTTCGAAGTTACTGAGGCGTGCTAAAAGGGCACAAAAATTATCTTGATAAAATTGTTGGTTATTAAAACACTCAATTTCCAAGAACATTTTCTGAAAAAAATTTCCACAAGATTAACAATTTCGCAGCTTACAGAAGAAAAGGAAAAGAAATGCCATAGGAACTGCATAATCTGCAATCCCGCAGTCCGCATTGCAATCTTTGAAATCAAATGAATCAAATTCCAATCTAATCGAGCATCTAGCTGGAAATCATTTAAATTGTAAATTGGCAAACCTCGACAGAAATGTAAACTGTCAACCGTAAAAAAATACCAAACTGACGATGAAAAAAGAAAACTAAAAAAGTCGAGCATAATTAGTATATCTAAAATACATTTGATGGAAATTGCGAAATAAAGCTCATGGAATTTGAATAGTTTCAGTTGTATCTCTTTTTTTTATTTTCACAGCTGACACACATGTAGATTGATAAAAGACAAAGTTTCATTCCCCATTTCCAAGTCAGTTTCATATTTTTATTTGGTGCTTTTGTGTAGATAGGAGAAGTAGGTACATAGTGTCTATGTTGTTAGTATTAGAAAATGGCAAAAATAAAGCCGGTTTGACTCACGCCTGCCTGCCGCTCCCTCCGCCAAACTTTTGCAAATTTTCAAAAATAAATGGAGGGTAAGGAAAGACAAGAGGACAAGCTGTAAGCTGAAAGGCTTATATATACTTAAAGAAAGGGATGTATGTAGCTTACTGTGTTGAGGTTTAAGTTATAAGATCCATAGGGAAGCGTCCACAGATTACCTCTTTCAAAAAGCAGAGATTTTGTATCCCTTTCACCACTGGTTTTGGTCTGGGTAACTTTCAAAAACATACAAATAAAATATTTTGCACTTTTAAAAACATGAACATTTATACATGTATTATTTTGCACTTTTCAAAAATATGTACATAAAACATTTTGGACTTTTCAAAATCATGTAAATAGAATATTTTGCAACTTTCAAAAACATGCGAATAAAATATTTTGCAACTTTCAAAAACATTTAAATACCTAAATCATTTTGCACTTTTCAAAAACTTGCAAATAGAATATTTTGCACATTTCAAAATTGTGCAAGTTGTTTTTTTTTCACTTTTTAAAAACTCCTCAACAATATTTTGACGTCTATATTGGTTGTTTTGACCCAGCTCACTTTAATTTTCTGCTTATGAAAATATGTCATTTTGATTTCCCACTTACGATATTACCTACCTATGTATTTAGTATTTCCCAATTCAGAAAACATTTCTAGATGGCCCTATGGCCTACGGCATGGCACCCTTCCTCAGAATTACAGGACGTAAGTTGTGGACAGTCCTTTATATCGCAAGCTGTCTCCATCGGTCCAAGTACAGTACAGAAAGCTGTGAGAGAAAAGTGATAGAAGTGGACAAAGGGGAAGTGAAGTCTGGGAGAGATAAGTTTAAAAGTTGACAGAAACATTTGTCTCATCTCATTTCCAATTCAATCCTTGTCTTCTTTTCGGCTTATATGTAGAAGCCCGTCCTCGCGGCCTTCGCTTTTATTGCGACTTTCCTACATACATATTGTTAACTGAGTTGCACGTGATATTTGTTTGTATATATCACACTGGCTCTGCCTGTTTTTGGCATGTAAGCCTAGTGATATAGCGATGACGGGTAAAGTTCTATTATATATCAGCATTGTCTTTTTAGTTTGTTGATTGCTATAGAATAAATATACGAGAGAACAATCTCAATTTGGTTGGAGGCTCAAAAACTGGAGATGGAGGGAGAGACAGTCTAATGAGATTAAATGGAAAATGATAGGACTTTGGATTTATATCTTTGACCTTGCCAATATTTTCATGTTTCTCGAGTGAAACTGTTTCGCAGAGTCGTCACTTTGCAATTTGTGTGCAAAGAAGCATTTATAGCGTAGTCAAATTAAGATTCAAAAAACAGATGTAGGTACATACGCCACGTACGACGTATATAAAACTGTGATTGAATTATATAATAAATTGTGCACAACGGAAACGAGGCAGAAAATACAGTTGTATGTGTATAGATTTAATTAGGATACATAGACGATTTTGTTCAGCTCTATTCGGTTTTCGGTTTCGCCCTGGGTGTTGTAGTTTGTGTTGTGTTATAGGTCAATTGTAGGCAGGCAGGGACTCTGCTCTGTTGTTGTGCTGTCAGCCATTTTTACTGTGGATCTCGTTCCCTTCTTGTTCCACTGACTTACTGCCATTTCTGTAGCATGTATCATAAATTTATTATAAAGAAATCCCTTCTTCAAAATTCTATATAGCCACAGTAGTGCATTTGTATTAATGTTCAAGCCGTTCAAGGACTGAATAAATTGACCGTTACAAGATGCACTTTCAGTCTTAGATAAACGATTTAGTGCAGACTACACAGATATGTAATGGTGTATTTTTTGTATTATTTTATAACGGTACGGTACGTAGTGCTTGTAAATTACTGTATATAGATTCCTAGTAATTTGAGATTTTATTATTACGATGATTGCAGGAATTTATGGATATGAAGCAGTGGTATAGCGCTATATACTATGTCGTCTGTGAAGAGCCAAAATGACTCATATCCAATTTAAGCAACAATCAAAATGAGCTTTGCCATAAAAACAAAATGAGAAACATGCGTAAAATGTTAATTAGGAGTTTTTAAAAAATGCCCTATTTACATGTTTTTTAAAAGGATCAAAATGTTCTATTTACATATGTTTTAAAAAAGGTGCAAAATGTTCTATTTACATATGTTTTAAAAAAGGTGCAAAATGTTCTATTTACATATTTTTCAAAAGGTGCAAAATGTTCTATTTGCATGTTTTTGAAAAGTGTAAAATGTTCTATTTGCATGTTTTTGAAAAGTGTGAAATGTTTTATTTGCACTTTTTTTGAATAGTTCAAAATTGTGTATTTACATGTTTACATACATTTAACCATTACTTTACAAGGTGATTGGTGGGAATACATTTTATAATGGTGGTACGCAGTATTAGAATAGTTCACGATTGCTGTTGGATTAAAATTCAATTTCGAATTTGCAACTTTGAATTTAAACTTTTTAGAGTACTACATAATAATATGTGTGTCGTGTGTGAAGTTGTGGGGATGGTTCGGTTTCCATTTCCATGGTGATCCACTAAATAAAATTTTCAAAAGGTTCTCAATTTCTAGTGTAGAGTGAAAACATCTAAACCGTCTGCCACCAATGTGCAATAGTGATATAGTTGTAGTTGTAGTGTGGAGTATATGGTAACGGTAACACGGTATTGTCTAGTTGTTCAAAATGTAAAGGTAGGTACTTACCTACTTGGAAATGTGGGATGTTAAACTTGACCCTGAGAATCTATATTCCTAAATCTATACTGCATGCATAAATAATCCCTATCCCATGTCTAAAAGTTCAAATGTATTAAGTTCAAAATATTTTTAGATTTGAACAAGTGTCCAAATCGCTGTGCTAAAATCCTGTGTTTTCAAAATTTTTGAAGGAGATCAATTTGAACAGTAAGAAATTTGGAACTTGTGGCATTCCATGTGTAAGCACAAGACGGAATTAATGCATAGTTGTGATCCTGAAGATATTGCCTTTGTGTATACATATAAATCCGAGTGTATCTAATATAATGATATAGATCTCTCATCTTTCCTTATAATTACTTGTGTAAGACGTGTAAAACAGAAGAACGAGAGAGATATAGAGATGCGGATATGAGTGCGGATCCTGAGTCGCAGTCACAGGGGGTTTGTTTGAGAGATAAGAATGATAATTTTATAAAGTATGCAAGGCGCGCTCGGTTGGATTGGTCGATCGAACATCTCTCAAAATTCACAAAGTGCTCATCTTCATACTTCATATTACGCCAACATCACCCTCACTCCATGCATAATGTAGCGAGTAAATCCCAATATAATGGAGTATCTATATACGGCTACAGGATCTTATAATTATAGATATCCTATATCGTCGGTAAAGAACTAAAATGACCTATATCCATTTTTAGCTAAAAACAATATCCACTATCTACAAAAATACTAAAATATGTCTTGCAAGCAATTATATAGAACATTTTACACTTTTCAAAAACCATGTAAATAGAATATTTTGAACCTTTCAAAAACTTGTATATAGAATATTTTACACCTTTCAAAAACATGTAAATAGAATATTTTGAACCTTTCAAAAACTTGTATATAGAATATTTTGAACCTTTCAAAAACATGTAAATAGAATATTTTGAACCTTTCAAAAACTTGTATATAGAATATTTTGAACCTTTCAAAAACATGTAAATAGAATATTTTGAGAACCTATCTTCCTATGCTTAAGTACGTAAATAAGTCTCAGTTGTTAACCCATCTCCTTCTCCAGTCAGATGATGACATATTCTTAAATTCTCAAGTTTCAAAGGATGCGTCCTTCATTTTTGAATTCAAACCGTAGGCAAGAAAAACATGCTGATATTTACATAATATGGCTATGTACATCATATAAAAGATTACATTCTTTGTACTGTAATGCATAGTAAACAAACGGTTTTAAACTCAAAACCCGCATTTTCAAAATGGAAAATCTGTATCTACAACTTCAACCTGCTGCAAACTTAAACAAAAATGACGAACCGTTCTTATCTCTACATCTTTGTAAGACGTAAAGTCAATTTGTAATGATAATTATTTGTTTTTGTCCCTGTCACTCATTTTTGTGAGATACAGAAAAATGGAGAAATAAAAATAAAATTTTCGATACTTATCGCATTTATCGTATTGTACTGTCTATAGTCTAAAGTATATATACATATTATAGTGTTAAGTTTTCCTTCCATTTTCTATAATGTTTGGCGCGTTTATTACCAGTCGTAGTCCCTGTCACTTTCTGTCTCGTGTCTTTCCCTAATGATTTATAAATAAATAAATGTTTTTGGCCCTCCGCAATTAAGGCGATGGTGACTGTGTCTGGCTATATAGTTTGCCTGGTGGTGTGTCTGTTTGCCAAATATTTTTTTGGGAGTAAATATAAGTGGAAGTCCAAGTCAACATGGAGATAGAAATAATAATTCGCAGCCGCAGTGTCAGAGCCAAAGCTGGAACAAACCCGCTACTGGAACTCCATACTCCATCGTAACACGATAAGAGGCCAAAAACACGACGAGGACGAAAAATAATTAAGGATAAAAAATTAATAGAAATGGGAAAAGTCAACATCTGTTTCCCATAATTTCAAAGGTTGTGTGTATTTATTTTGGTAGCTTTGTTGGTTTGTTTGCTCTTTGCTGTTCTGTGTGGATTAGTTTCTACTTTGTTTTGGCAGTTTCTGTTCCCATTTGTTGACCCTGCCTCTTGGTGATGGTGATGGTACGTTGGTACTGCTACATATTTCTTTGTTTGGGGTGGCACAGCGAATAATCATGGTTAATTGTGACACGGCAACTTCACACGCCATCAAATGCGTCCGTCGCCTTCCTTGTTAATCACAGTATAGTAAAAGGGGGTTAAGAAATAATTACAGATTACAGTCAGTATTTTATTTAATATGCATTTTAGCTCTTTTCAGCTGTTACAGGAAGATTCTCTATAGATATTTTACTTGCATTTATTTATTGTACCTTAAAGTACCTTTATCAATATTCGAACAATTTTTCCATTCGACTTTAAGCAATTTAAAAATTGGAATATAGCAATACCAAGAGACCAAGACCAATTCACAGTTTTTATGGATTTTCAGGTAGGAATTTAACTGCTTGTATTCCTGTATTGAAATTCCTACAGTTTATACCCATTTTGGTTGTTCACTTGTTGTAATAAAGAAAAGTACCCAGGGCCGGACGAAGGAATTGATTTTAGGCAGCAATTTGTTTCCATAGAAAAACCACTATTTTTATTTTATTAATGGTTTTCTTTGGTAAAGCAAAATGTTGTACTTACACGTTTTTGAAAAGTGCAAAATATTCTATTTGCATGTTTTTGAAAAGTGCAAAATTTCCTATGCGCATTGTTTGAGTAAATTGGAAAATGTTCTATTTCCATGTTTTTGAAAAGTGTTAAATATTTTATTTCAATGTATTTTAAATGTACAAAAATTTATTTTGCATGTTTTTTGAAAAGTCAAAATATTCCTTTTACATATTTTTGTAAAGTACAAAATGTTACATTTACATGATTTTTTAAAATTCAAGCAGCGGGGGCTGCCTGCGCTGGCCACATTATCCGGCCCTAGAAGTACCTGGACTTGGGTACGTTGCACGCTTGAACATTCCATATTTTAAATTGTTGAGATCCGTGTTTGGACGGGTCATCTCACATGTAGGTGGGTAGTAGTAGTAAGTACGAAATACACAGATCTGCAGTTCTGCTATGGCCCCACGAATGTAACTCTCGTTGTGAATGAGTGTGTGTAATAAGTTTGCACTATTATCTCCATGTTAAATGTTAATGTTGATATGATAAGGTGGGAAGCGATATGTGATGGACATGTTATTGTTATTTGTTATCACTTTTGGCTCCTTCGCTCATTACAATCTCCCCTAGGGGTCGTCCACAAATGATGTCATCGAAATATTCTCCTTTCTAGGACCCTGAACAATTGAGCAAATGCATATCTTTAACACGGGCTGTCGTTACCATTGTTCAAGCAGACAGACCCATTGACACTACTCGTGACACCATTTATGGACGATCCCCTTTGGCTTCTAGACCTTTCAGTGGTAGTGGCATTGGCACTGGTGACTGGTCTTGTTTACACTGCTGAGCGTCCATAGTCCAGCAGTCCAGTCCAGACTACGTGATAATTGAGTAGCAAAATATGTACATAGTGGACAGGATATAAACCGTGAGAAATTGAGATAGGCTTGATTATTATGGGATCATTATTATTTAGATTTAATGCCCTTTGTGCACATTCTTCATGAATTCTCGTGGGCTCTACTACTACTACTACTTCGTTCATTAGGACATTAGACGAGGGTCTATTATTATATTATTTTGTAATTCCTATGCCTATACCGGATACACTTGTTACCTTATTCTATGCTATGGAATGGCGTGGTCATTTGTCTGTGTTATTTTTATTTCTGGGACTGGGTCCCATACTCTGCTTCTGCTTATGGTTGTACAGTTTACACTTCCCCTTCGTCCTTCGTCATGCCATGAATTTGGATTTGAATTTTGTTTTGGAGATTTCAAGGTCTTTTTATATCCCATCTTGTTCTTGCCTCTCTACCTGTGTGAGAAGTCTACCTGTGCTACACTCTATGCGTCTGACTGTCTGAACATATTTCCCTTCATTCTTAATTTTCAATTTCTCGTATTAGTTTTCGTGTCGTTTTCTTAGAAGGGTAGGAATATGACGGACGATGTAACTACCTTCCTACATATTATGTGATAAAGCCGATAAAGGTTCTGTTACTGTTGTATGCATTTAAACTTGGTGGCCAGGGGATCGTATGTGCGTTTCTGTAGTAGACCCTAAGGTAGCAGGTAAACTTACAAAAAAAGTTTAAAGGACTCCTCGGGATCACAGGATTGTGTATGAGGGTAGGCTTGTTATGTTCTCTATGCTGCCTCATGTTATTCCACGCTTCCAGGTTTTCCAGAGCGTGTGAATGAAAAGCTGGTGTTTCGTTTTCGTAGTCATAGTGTTGCTTTTGTGTTTGTTTTGTTTTGTTTTGTAGAGAAGTTATAAGTTTCGAATTTAAGAACAATGGAAATTGAAGGGCTGGCAGCAGAGGGACTGCCTTAAGCGGATTTTTAAGGACTCGCAAAATGTGTAATTTCTACACAGTAAAAATGATTTCGAATATAAAAGTTTTTGTAAAAATTACAATAATTTTGCATGAATTTTCGAAATCTTCTATGTATTTTTAAAGGTACGGCGGGCTCCTACCTACTTGGGCATTTCTATTTTGTTTTGTTGATTTGTGTGTGTACACAAATGTTTTATAAGGTGTTTGAATTCAAGTTCAATGTAACATTGAATTGAGTGAGAGTGGGTATACAGGCACACATAGGATAGGAGAGGTAGGAACTGGTAGACGTTGAATGGATAATATGGTTTTGTTCGTTGCAAGATATCGCCTGTGAAGAACCTAAATGATCCATATACATCTGTAGCTAAAAACAATATCCTCTATCTACAAAAATATTGAAACATGTCTTGAAAGAATTTAAATAAAATATTTTGCACTTTTCAAAAACATCAACTCACATATCGTCAGTGAAGAACCAAAATGACCCAAATCCATTTTTAGCTAAAAAAAATATCAGCTATCTACAAAAATACTGAAATATGTCTTAAAAGCATTTAGAAAGAATATTTAACACTTTTCTTAAACATATGTAAGTAGCACATTTTACACTTTTAAAAAAATATGTAAATAGAACATTTTACGCTTTTCAAAAACATGTAAACAGAACATTTTGTACTTTTCAAAAACATGTAAATGCAACATTTTAGGCTTTTCAAAAACATGTAAATGGAACATTTTAGGCTTTTCAAAAACATGTAAATTGAACATTTTACGCTTTTCAAAAACATGTATATAGAACATTTTACTTATTTCAAAAACTCTTAATTAACATTTGACGCATGTTTCTCATGTTGCTTTCATGACATAGCTCATTTTGATTCTAGCTTAAATTCCAAATGGGTCATTTTGGTTCTTCACAGATGATATATATGGGCATATGGGAAGCTCTCGTACATAATATAGTTTTAATTCTTAATTAAATACGTCTTGTGAGACTACCCGACTACCCACGTGACCCATGTACATTTAATGCATTGCTACCTTTCTACATTTCCACATGATTTTTTAGCACATTTTTCCATGTGCAGTGTTCAGTTTCATTTTTTAACTGGGGAACAACGTGAGTTCCACGAAACGAACTGATAGGTCTATAAAAATGAATAATGGAATCAAGAATCAACGTTACCTATATGCTATCCTTAGCACAACGAACAAGCGGCGTACATAGATACAGCAGAGCTAAAAGTCAAAACGTGTACATAAATAAATACGCCGCTCTATTATGTAAGTACATAAATAATAGTTGCCCATATGTTTCTACTTTTCTACTTTGTCTATGTATCCATAATAAACCTTGGGCATTGGCAATGGAAATAATCGTCTTTTGTAAAGTTTCTATACTTCAGTTTTTACAAAGCTGTAAGCTGCGAAAGCTGGAGCTGAAGCTGAAAGGCTTTTGGAAACTTGAAAAGTTTGCGTTCAATGCTTTAGTTTGTAAGGCTTCTTTTCTGATTTAATTATTTGTACTGTGTGAGACGACAGGGAGAATTTAAAAGAATAATATCCAATGTTCCTGAATTCGAACGAATGCAGTGTCATGAATGACGGTTTCCACTTCCCGTATAAATAAATATTGCGCAAATATTTTATTTTGATGTATCTTTTGGGATTTGGATTTTTCGGGAAATTGTTGTTGTTATTTTTGTAAAGATTACATGGAGAGACCTGTAGAACTGGGGGATTGTGTGGGGTGTGTAGTAGACAGGGTGCTTTGCTATTTGTGGAGAGAAGTCCGTCTATTTCTGTAGGAAATCGGTGAAGTTCATTTTTTTTAAGTCCTTAATTACATGTATTTGTCTACCTGTATTTATCTGGTGTATTTTTGTACGTAGGTATGTATTATTTGCATATGTGTGAGGGGCTAACTAGTAAACTTTGTCGTTAGTATAGCGAACCAGTCTGTGTTTATATCATAAAGTGGTTTGTACAAACTTCGAGGCAAACTTGTATAACTATAAACAGTGCGTATTTTTAATTTTTGTTTTGAAAACATGCAAAGTGCTTTAATTTAATGTTTTTTTTAATTGTATTTTCTAATAATTATATTACGCTTTTTAAAAATATGCAACATAGGTACCTACTTTAATTCCATATTTTTAAAAATTATTGTAAAATTTTCTAATTACACTTTTTAGAAAAATTCGAAATTTTTTACTTTCATATTTTCAAAAAGTACTACAAAAACATTCTAGTTACGCTTTTTTAAAACATGTAATATGCTTTTAAATTACGTATTTTTTAAAAATGTAAAATTTTCCAATTATTGCAAGTATTTAAAAAGTGCATAATTTCCAAATTGAATGTGTTAAACAAGTGCAGACATGATATATTATGAAACATTTTTATGCGGTTTACAAAATTACCTACATTTTTTACTACGTAAGTACGTGCCAAACAAAATTAAAAATATGACAATCACATATTCAAAGAAATTGACGTCCTGACAAATGTGTTATATCCATTTTAATATTTTTTTAAAAGTCTGAAATATCTGAACAATTTTCTTGTATATTATATTCTGAAAGAAATTAAATTAATTAATTCACTTCCAAGTACTTAAATCTTTAGGTAAGTATGTAGGAACTTTACATACTACTAACGCCGCAGATTTGAAGTAAAAGCTTTGAAAATGATGGATTTAAAAGGATTATACATTGGAATGCAAAGGAAGGATGGAATTATATTTATTCTTAACCGCTCCGGAACCGGGAACCGGTACCGGTACCGGTACTGTCACCATAGCCCATAGCACTAACACCCGTATTTAAAATTCAGCTCGGCCTGTTTCGCCGCTCATCTGTATGGTATACCTATACTGGGGGTTCCTATTTGAATTTTAGATTACATGCAAATTTGAAAGGTATGAATGTTTTGTAGAAAAAAAACAAGTTAGGAAGGACCC
This sequence comes from Dicyrtomina minuta, assembly GCA_949802685.1. NCBI lineage: Eukaryota > Metazoa > Arthropoda > Collembola > Symphypleona > Dicyrtomidae > Dicyrtomina > Dicyrtomina minuta. The sequence goes on from OX461811.1 coordinate 7,775,164, forward strand.
TATGCCCATACGCCCATACCTACCTACCTTACCTACATGATATGCGTAGGTTGAATATAACCATGTGATTCTATTTGATATGCAGATGTTGCTTTTGAAGGAAATTTTCGGGTGAAAATATTCTCGAGAATATTTGCATGTATGTATCTCTCTCTCAAGTCTCAAGTTTATGGTCTGTTCACATTCCAGGTTTAAATCAATAAATTTAGCTGGATAAAGCGCATGGACTACGTAACGGACTCCTAGTGCTGGCTCCTCACTCCTGGTCCGTGTCCTGGAGTTCTGGCTGGTTCCATACGTTATGTTACTACTGGTATATGAGACTGTAGTTCTGAGGTTTTGGTTCCAGTTCTAGTGCGACAGCTGCTGCAATGCTCGCAGTCAGGGTCGGACGAAGGAATTGCTTTTAGGCAGCAATTTGTTTCCATACAAAAACCACTATTTCGATTTTATTTAAGGCTTTCTTTGGTATAGCAAAAAGTTGTATTTACATGTTTTTGAAAAGTGTAAAATGTTCTATTTACCTACATGTTTTTGAAATGAGCAAAATGTTTTATTTACATGTTTTTAGTGCAAAATGTTCTTTTTACTTGATTCAAAAAAGTGCTCAATTTTCTATTTCCATGTTTTTGAAAAGTGTAAAATGTTTTATTCACATGTTTTTAGTGCAAAACGTTTTATTTACATGTTTTTGAAATGAGCAAAATGTTTTTTTACATGCTTTTAGAAAACTGCAAAATGTTTTATTTCCATGTTTTTGAAATGAGCAAAATGTTTTTTTACATGCTTTTAGAAAACTGCAAAATGTTTTATTTCCATGTTTTTAAAAAGTGGAAAATGTTTTATTTCCATGTTTTTACAAAGTGTAAAATGTTCCATTTACATGTTTTTGAAATGTACAAAAAACTTTATTTACATATTTTTGAAAACTGTAAAATGTTCCATTTACATGTTTTTTCAAAATTCAAATAGCGGGGGCTGCCTGCGCTGTCCGCATTATCCGGCCCTGCTCGCAGGCAGATCAGAATCCAAAAACCCGAAAATCCGGCGAATCCCTTTTTCACTTTATTTTACAAGAGGTATAATGTAGATGCTATACCCCTATATCTGTACTGTAGGTCATAGGCACTGACTACTGACTGATATGCTATCAGAATTTTATGTGCTTAGTAATTGATGTAATATTTTCATGGGTATCATAGATCCAGAACGAGTTGCTAATAGTACCTAATGCGGCCTCTTTTATCTGTATCTGTCTCTATATTATGGTTCGATTTCATTTATATTTCATAGCACAGAATTTTTATAAAGGGGAACGCACACAATTTTTTAATAGGTTTATTACTGCCATGAGTGCCATGCAATATTATATGGAGTTAGTATTTTGTACATTATTTACACTGTGCTTTGGCCTTGGCTAATATTGTACGCGTGTACCCTTTGAAATCAACTCATAGTACTTATCGGACTTACGCCATTCTCCAATGATGATACCGCTTCAAAAGGGTGATGATTTAGAATTAAAATGTTGGGGGGGAGGGGGGTTGTATGAGAGACATTAAAACTGTCTGCGCTTAAATGGGAAATAAATGACGATTTACAGTATTCAAAAAATTATATTAAGTAGTATAGAGGTCCATATCTCGTTTTTATTAGAATTCAGAATTTCCAGCCAGCAGACAAGTTCAAATTCGCCCGTCAGTGCCAGTGTGTCAGTGTCAGCTACACGTATTCCATCTTTTATTTTTGAGTTTGGTTCCTATATAGTTTTTTTGGCACTGACTGACACTTTCTGTTGATGTAGAACTTTGAGTTTGAATTTGATTGTGATTTTGATTCGTTCTCCAAGTCCACTCCACGTCCTTTAATTTTTAATCGCCACCGCCGAGATCGTTGTAGCACGGTATGTAGTACTTGGGATTACAAGTAGTTTCGTACCTTTCAAAAACAGCTAATTAGAATATTTTATTAATTAGAACACTTTATTCAAGCAAGTAATTGTTAGTTTTTAACCTTTTCAAAAAGCAGGTAATTAGAACTTTTCATACTTTTCAAAAAGAAGGTAATTAGATCATTTTGCAGTTTAAAAAATATGCCCACCTAATTATCATCGTTTAAAAAAACGCTTGTAAAACTAAAAGGTATTTAATGTTGAACTGATGTCGTGCTTGTTTCGTACTGCTTCAGTAGCATCACTTGGATGTAGGTAGGTTCGCTCATGTATATCCGTCACATACATTATACTTATACTTTATATACACAAGTCTATACCTTCAATTATAGACACGGAGCCAAACCGACCGACCGACAGACTATATACCTGCTTTATGTATATTTGATTCCATTTTACATCATTCATAATATTTGCGTCGTAAAAAAGTCAGAAGAAATTGGCGGTGTCGGTGTTGAGTCTCATCGGTATGGCGGTCACGGTATGTGATCAAACAGAAAAAAACTCCTAGTCTTTTTTTTTGGCTCGGCTCAATATGCGTTCATATTTTTTGTTTTTCGTATTTTACATAAATTACGCATGGATAAAAGGCGGAAACGAGCTTCCAAGTTCAACGTTCAACTTCAACTTTATGTTAAAAGGTTTGCCTGGCACTGAAGCCAGAGCTGGAAGTCTGGAATCTGAAAGTGAATTATGTAACGAACCGTAGAATTGGAATTCAACTTCCCGTGACACCGAGACCGACTACAGTACTGCAGTCTGGCTGTGTGTTCCTTAATTTCATTCCATGTCGATATCAGTCATGTTTGTGTAATTGGTTAAATCTTCAGTGTTGACCATTTCATAGGACTATATCGTTTGTGAAGAACCAAAATGAACTAATTCCGTTTGTAGCTAAAAACAATATCCACTATCTACAAAAATATTAAAACATACCTTGAAAGCATGTAAATAAAATATTTTGCACTTTTCAAAACTAAGAAAAAAGAACATTTCACACTTTTCAAAAATCATGTAAATCGAACATTTGACACTTTTCATAAACATGTAAATAGGACATTTTACACTTTTCAAAAACATGTAAATAGAACCTATTACACTTTTCAGAAACTCTTAATTAACATTTTACGCATGTTTCCTGTTTTGTTTTTATGACATCACTCATTTTGATTCTAGCTTAAATTGGATATGGGTCATTTTGGTTCTTCACAGACGATATAGCTGGGCATATAACGTTAGGTACCGCGTCCACAAATGACGTCATCGGTAGGGTCAATAAGTTCAATTTTAAAGATATTAGCTATTTACACAATAGTCAAGCTGGTGTAATTTATGGGGTCCTAAAAATGTTGATTTTTCTGTGACGTTATTTGTGGATGACCCGGGGACCTCTTCTAACATAAGAAATACTGTACTACTTTCTCCTCCTGATTTTTGCCTGCTGTTTTTACCAGTGCAGCTACTTCGTCTTTGTGTTCTTCCTTTGAAGCTCGCTATTGATTTCAAATTACCCAAAAGCGGGAATTTGTTCCGTGCACGATGGTCATTAGCGAAGGAAGCAAGCACAACCAAAAAACAGACTGATTTTTTTCTCTGTATTTTTTGTTTGTTTGGTCCTTTCTGTTCTACAAACAATAACAATAAAAAACGAGCAAGAAAAAAAATTGTAATTATGATTTCTTTCGAATTGCACTTTTAACGGGAACTGGACTGGGAATGCTCGCTTTGAAATATATAGGCAAATGAGACTAGTGATAAGTATGGTTTCTTCTTTGACTTGTTTTATTCTTTTATTTCGACTTTTTTTAAAGGTATAGATATAGGTGATTATACTATTGAGCATTGCATTGTACGGATACGGATACGGATTTACGGATAGTGGCATTACGTCTTCCTTCAGAAGTCAGGCGGAAAAGAAAGGCTTGAAACTATTGTGATTTCCCATTGTATCGCAGCAGCATTCATCTGGTTCTGGCTTCTGGCCATAATATGCTGCTAGTCTTGGTCTATTAGAGACAGAGATTCTGTATTCTCCAGCAGACTGCTGATTGAAATCCTTGAGTCTGTTAGGGGCCGTACATAAATGATGTCATTTAAGTATCTTCACTTCTGGATTTAAAATGCTTAGAATTTTTTTGCCTGACTAATTTATAAGATGTTCAAATGTAGAATACTTCGTGTGTGAAGAACCAAAATGACCCATCTCCATTTTTAGCTAAAACCAATATCTACTATTTACAAATCTATTCAGATATATCTTGAGACCGATAAAAATACAACATTTTACGCTTTTCAAACACATAATATTAGAACATTTTTTTCCTTTTTAAAAATATGGAATTAGAACATTTTGCACTTTTTAAACACGTGGAATTAGACATTTTTGCACCTTTTCGAAAACATGTAATTAGAACATTTTCCCCCTTTTTGAAAACATGTAACTAACACATTTTGCACCTTTTGTAAAACATGAAATAAAAACATTTTGCGCCTTTTTAAAAACATGTAAATAGGGCATTTTACGGTTTTTAAAAACTCCTTATTAACATTTTACGCATGTTTCCCATTTTGTTTATATGATAAATAGCTCATTTTGATTCTAGCTTAAGCTTCAATTGGATATGGATAGCTTTAGTTCATCACAGACGATATGTGTGTGTGTGGACGGACATAAAAATAAAATTGCGGTGGTAGTAGCGTTCATTCCGATTCTCAAAAAAAAAAAAACTTTAAGTTTTCTCAGAAATTGTAAATCTATTAATATGGATGGATGGGCTGGCGTGGGAGGTATATAAATTGTAATTTATTCCCAAAAGTATGTTGGCGAGTCGGATAGTTGAAAACTTTCCGCACTGTGCAAATATCGTTACATGGCGTTTGCCATTTTAATTAGAAAGGTTAAACTTATCATATAAAGGAGGAATTCGGATGCCGTGCCGATGCCGATGCCGATGCGGAATGCTTTGCAACATGAAATGTATAATGGATCCTGACATTTTACACTCACCGTATGTATACCATGTATGTACATACAATTTTGTTGTACTACTAATGCAATTTGCAATTTCCACCGAATTGAATGTGTGCAGATTTAATTTCGCCATTTTGACGGAGAAAATAAGAAAGTTGCGATTGCGAATTCTGCGACCATGAAAGCGAAAACGAGTTCATCTCATTAAAAATGTCATTAACATTGTATATTTGTGTGCTTCAGTTATGTGTGAGTCGATCGTGTGAGTGAGTAGGTAGGATGGTATAAAGTTAATAACAATTTTGCAAAGTACCTTTAAATTGAAACCGTAGCAACCTTCACCTTATGCATATGCGTAATATAACGGCAGCAAGCCAAAAAGTGTGGGGGGTATGTTTTTAAGTAGAACACGTTTACAGTTCATTACAAATGAATCATAGGAGAAGCCTACTGGAAACGAAACTGTTCACGGCCCGTTCGTTTGGCAATAGGGATGGTCCATAAAAACTTCGTCAATAATATTATCACTCTTGTTAAAACCCCTTTTGTCAACCTACCAAAACCGATGACATCATTTATGGGTGATTCCCAAGTATGGTTGTAGGCATTACCATGATGGAGAATGTGCTAAATTCCATATTCCGAAATTTTATTAGCAGCCTTATTTAGATTAAAGCTTTAAATGTATTATTATTTCCTAATTTCAAATTTAAATTTAGAATTTTAAGGAATGTTCCATAAATGATGTCACCAAAATTAACACTGTTTTAGGACCCATCCACCCGCTACCCTCATGTCATCACATTAACATCACGTTACCGCTAGCTTCATCGACGCATCCGACTAGACCCACTGACCCTATACCGATGACATCATTTATGGGCTATCCCTTACTAATAGAATCGAAATTTGTCGTGAATCAATTTTCTTCTCTTACAATCAGCACATCCTGATTGCAATTTGCTAAAAAGACTGGCGGGATTTTGATATTTAAATTTTGCAATATGTTGTACGTGTATAGAATGTATTGAAGTTTGTCCTTGAATGTACTAAGCACGTCATTAGGTTGAGATTAAATTCTCAACGGAAGTAAATGAGTTTCTTTGTGTCATTATTTGAGATCGGTCTTATGTGAAATTTCAATTATGTAACACGTGTGTTTGTATGACAACGACAACGACGAAAATTTTGGTATGCTGGTGGACAAAAGGATTTTGTTATAATTTTACATTGATTGACATACGTTGCAGAGGAAAATACTAAAAAGTGAAATCTTAATTCCTCACATCTTCCCACTCGCAAAAATTTACGATTGCAATATAGATGACGATGCTTTCAGGTTTTTGGTTGTTAACTTTTGACGTGGTTTAAATTACTTAACAGCTTGTGACTTGGAGCGCTTTGTAACTACATAATATGTCAAACACTTTCCACATCTACAGAATATTTTGTAAATTAACCTTCAAGGATACACGCGGAGTTTAATAATTTTAAATTTACAAAAGTAGAAAATAGAAATTTTGGGAATTTTGAAAAACTTGCATAATCCTAATAGTTTGTAAACTGGAATTAATTACAGTACATTACATATTTTGAAAATTTAAAAACAATGCAAATTAGTAGGGATTTTGAAAATAAAATTCTAGGAAAATTTTGGTACTAATGAAAAACGCACATAACCTCTAAGTGTACAAACAGGAAGGGAAATTTAAATTAATTCCATTGAATTTTCTATATTGAATGAATGCTTAATTAATGATTAGCTGTCGGTCTCCTGGTAACGTGTCAACGCTCAACGCTCTGAAGTGTCTCAAGTACGTGTCTGTGTAATGTGATAATTGGAAGAAGTGTTGGAAATTACCCAAATTCGGATTCTGCGAATAGTGCCTAATTATTTAATAGGATTACATTACTTTCATTCCATTTCCAAAATTTCCAAGTGACAGAATGACAATTAGGGTAGTTAGGTGAAAGTACTTGAAAATTCATTCAAGACGCCCTCAACTCTCGTAACTCTTAGCAGATCAGACAAAGTTTGATATAGGCGAGGAAATTACTATACTGGTCTATAGTCTATAGCACCAGTAAGCACATATCTATAGCGATACTATACTTTAGGACTTAGGACTTCATTATTGATTCTTGATTCAAACCAACGGGGGAAATTGAAGCGCCAATTGATTAGCATAACCTTTTCCGAATTCAGTCGCAGCAAAACCAATCAAATCTTCTTTATTCATTTAATTGGCACCGTTCCTGTGTTATGTGATACTGCGCTCTCCTTCTTGATCACGTTAAATCATATCTCGACATAATTAAACATGGTACATCTTTAACATGCAATACTGATTTAATGTGGTATTTATTTAATACGAATTAAGTCAAGTTTTGGTATGTCATCTTGATTGGTTGAAGTTAAAAGTTCTAACTTATGGATCGTTCACAAATGACGTCATCAAAAAACTACTCTTGCTGTACATGTTTCCACTGTTTGTAAATTTCCTTTTGCTTTGACTTCTGCTGTGTATTTGATACCGTGTGCATCGTTATCCTGTCATTTCTTTGTATTGCTCCCACGCCCGCTGTCTCACCTAAGACGAACAAAAGACAAATAAATGGACAGGCCACTAGACAGACTACGAGGAAAGTGACAGTGGGAAATGGAGAAAGTAAATTGAAATCAGTATAGAATTTCGATATTGTTGGTTTTTGTTGGTTTAAGGGTAAAGGCGAAAGGGTTAAATTCTAGAACCGCATTCAAGCCATTGATTTCTCCATTTTCTCTTATTTAAAAATGGAAAGCAAATTTCCCGCGAATTTGAATGCCTACACCGTACAGTTATATATGCTATACTATTCTGAACAATAGAAAATATATAGGGAGTATAGGAGTGGAAACTACATATGGGAAGGGAAAGATAATAAAATGCAATTGCACTTGTTGTTTTGTTCAAGTTGAGCAAGTTATATGTAACATCAGTGAAGGATCAAAATGAGCCATTTATATAATTTTTAAGCCAGGCCAGAATTAAAATGCGCTATCTCAAAAAATATATATGTACTATGAAGGAGATATATGCGTAGTAAAATGTTTATACGAGCTGTTTTGGAAAGATTCGAAAATTTCTATTTGCATGTTTCTAAAAAGTACAAAATGTTTTATTGACATACTTTGAAAATGTCTAAAATGTTTTATTTGCATATTTTTAAAATTTGCAAAATATTCTGTTTGTATGTTTCTAAAAAGGGCTAAATATTCCATTTAAATGCTTTTAAAAAGTGCAAAATGTTCTTTTTTCGCATGTTTTTAAAAGGGCAAAATACTCTATTTACAGGTTTTTAAAACGTGCAAAAATGTTTTATTTACACGCTTTTGAAAATGAAAAATGTTTCATTTACACGCTTTTGAAAATTCAATTCAACCAATTTGCATAGTTTTAAAAACTACAAAATGTTTTATTTACATTTGCCTTGGAAAATCACGGAATGTTGATTGTATTGAATTGAATGAACCTGGCACACTGGAATAATGATCTCTCAAACTCATGTTCTATTTGCATGTTTCTGAAAGCTACAAAACATTCTATTCGTATATGTTTTTAGAATCAAAATATTTAAATAATTTTCTAGATAAATAGCATGCTTTTATTTTTAGCAATAAAGCTTTTGGAAATGGGTCATTTTGTGTCTTTACCAGCAAAATACAAAGTCAAGTCTCTAGATAAGGCGAGACTTGCCTCTGGGATGCGGTTTGTGATCGTTGACGTTGACATGGGGTGTGTTGGTCGTGGTGGGTGGTAGTCTTCTATTATCTCCTAAAAAGTAATTAAAAGTCCAACGATAAGTCTCTCTTCGTTTTAGTTACGTTTCGCTTTGGGAATTTCCCGGCCGCGAAATATTTTTTGTAGAGAATGTTTTTTTCTAAGTCCGACCGCAAAAGGAGAAAAGGACCAAAAGATACTTGCAAGAAATAGAAAACATCTGATAAGTAATTGAGCATTCGAATTACCCTTGTATCTCCATTCATTAGTGTACATAAGTGCAGCTGAGACTGAGGCAATGTCTGTCTGTCTTTGTGGTATGTTTTTGAAGAGGACATTTGCGAACACACAGAAATGGGTTGCAGAATACTAAGAACACAGAATACCTTAGCCGAAAACCGAAACCGAGTGGGAGGCTTAGGATTAGAATCTAGATAAACGACGGGAGTCTCTGAGTGTGGGTAAAATAAATATCTCACTGTCAACGACAACGACAACGACCCCCACTGCACTGCCCGACTTTCTTTTTATTTTGCCAGGAATGTAAAAGAATCGTAACCAAATCCATGTTATTATTTTCCCCTGCATGTTTTGAGAGCTGCAGGTTCATTCATTCTGTAATAACGCAGGAACAGGAGTAGCCTGCTCTGACTGTGTTACAAATATAAAACACGCCATAGAGTTTTACAGTACCTTTTATTGTTGAAGGGTACTACTTATTGTTTGCTTAAGGGAAAGTCTCGTGGTGTTACGGAATAGTTCACAAATGATGTCATCCAAATTTTCTCTATTACCCACACACCTTACGTTCAAATCAATGCCATTAGCTCAACATTACGTGCACGGTGCACGGCTATATTCAACATGGCATGTCATCAATACCATTCTAAAGACCCACTATATGATAACTGACCCTAATCCATGACGTCATTTATGGACGATCCCTAGTTTGAGCCACATTGTTGGTTTGTAAGTCTCAATCCTCCAAGGAGCATTCCAAATCTCAACATATTTTTATAGTCGAAATTTCGGTATTGTCTATTTTCCTTTTTTGTAAATTTGTATAGTTTTAGTATATTTTGTGGATTCAATAATGTGCAGATTAAATACTTTTTGCATTTTTTTCAAGAAAAGCACAAAAATCGTTTTTGAATTTTCTAAAAAGCGCATAATTATTATAGAGTATTTCGTAGCTGCAAAAGCGCGCCTAAAAAATATTTTGCACTTTTTAAAAAGCATGTAAATCATTTTAGGAATTTTCAAACTGTAACTGTAGGGAATTTAATAGTTTCCAAAACGTGTAAATAAAATATTTTGCCCTTTCTTTAAGATACACGAAAATTATTTTGTGCACTACCCAGACGTATCCGTAAATACAAAGAATTCTTTAGATTTCAAAACGTCCACATAAAACATTTAGTACTTACGAAATAATGCGGGGAAAATCGTTTTGGGCAGTTTTACATGTAGGGCGGACGGTGAATTTTACAAATTCAAAAGCATACAAATAAAATATTATGCGTTTTAAAAAAGCGAAAAAATTGCTTGGCACACTTTCAGAATGTGCATACACCGCACCTGCATTTTTCACAAACGGTTAGAAACGGGTGCGTACGGTTTTCTTAAAATAATGTGTAAAAAATGGGTTAACGTATAAATCATTTAACGTTATTATTTTATTAGGCTCATTGGCTCATAGATACTTCCTACCTTATACAAAAAGGAAACCTTTTAAAAGTTATTAGTTCCAGCAATCCCTACAATGTATGTAGGTAATTAGGTAACGTGTTCAAACTACATACCAACATTATGAAGCTTATTTTGTTGACGTTAAAAGTTGCACTTTATGTAAAATACACCCTAAAAAACGGAAGTAATAACCTGCCCTTCTTCTACATGATGGACACTTTAAAAAAAACGTACGAAGAATAAAAGTTTACATGTATTCTAACATCTACCAAAAATGTACTGTAGTTCACTCCACGTCTGTTGGTAGTTTGTGTTGGTGAGTGCATTGAAAATAAAAAGGAAAAGAAGAAGCAGGTGCTTCTGGCCTTAAGTAAAAATTCTATGAATATTGGATGTTGTTTCGTTCGTTGAGTTGTTTTTTGGAGAATTTAGAGGATTTGAGCGTTTTCCGTTTTCCAATTTATATCATTGAGACACTCGGCTGGTTTTTCTCGTTCAAAGTTTTCCTTTTACATAGGCACATAGACTTTTGTAAAAAACATACCTTTTTACTGAATAATTACACAAAACCTACTACATAAATTGGCAAGTGCTTAAAGACTTGGCTTTTGGATTGGCTTATGGCCTATGGCCTTATTCCTTCCCTTGAGGTATACACGTACAATGAATGGCGGTCTTTCCATTTAGCGCGTTCGCGTTTATTGGTAGAGCATCTGCCCAGGCTCAACTTTGACATTTCCTCCACATTATATATGAAGGATTGAGTGGGATTTTATCTTTGTCGAGTTTTTGCAAATTCCTGGGTGGTGCTTAGTGGTGCAGAGAGCGAGAGGAAATGTCGGCACAGAGTCTCTTCATTGTCATCTTTAATCTCACTAATACGCTGTATAACCTACCTTTGAGTTTTACAAGTGCATTCCACTTCCTTCACATCACATTTCACGTTATATTGCACATACTGTATTGGGATTTTGGGATAGATAACTATATCACATGTTGCCTAACATTGCCTATTTATGCATATATATCTGTATGAGCCTCATCGGTTTCGGTGTCGGTAGCATTACTGGTGAAGTTGCAAAATTGGATATCCGATACTTGTTTTGTTATAAAAACTATGAAGTACCGACCTACGCAAGATGTATGCCAGCCGTTATTCCGTTATTTGTAGGCCGTATTTTTATAACGTTGTTTGCTTGGATTTTTAAAAGTGAAGAATTGTTTATTTGGCATTTTTTAAATGTGCTAAATATTGAAATAACGCGGGTTTTTTAAAAAAAAGTACAGAACTTTTTATTTTGGCGTTTTTTAAATTTTCTAAATATTGAAATAACGCGGATTTTTGTTTAAAGCGACACAAGTTTTTATTTTGTCATTTTTGAATTGTACTAAATATTTAATCATGTAGGTTTTCAAAAGTGCAGAATTTTTGTACTTTGACATTTTAGAATACGTTCTCTAAATATTTAAATCACGCGGGTTTTCAAAAGAAAGAAATTGTGTATTTTAATGTTTTTTAAATGTGCTATGTAGTAAATCGCCTGGGTTTTTGAAGAACACAAAACTATTTATCCCAACTTTTTTGAAGTGTACTAAATACTGTAATCACGCGGATTTTTAAAAACTACAGAATTTTGTAATTTATCCGTTTTTTAACCAACAGAGCGTGCTAAATGTTAGAACATGTGACGCTTTTGAAAAGTATATTCATAACTCCAGTTCTAGCTTGCAACAATTATCTAAATGACGTAGTCATAATCGTAAAGCTTTTAATAATGCTGTTTGTAATATGTGTGAGAAAACGGGGATTTTGATTCTTTCCCAGTTGCTATCTCTTGGTAATTTGTTTGTTTTTTGGCTTGTTTTCAAAGAAGGTCAATAGAACTTTTTGAAGTTGTGCTTGAGAGAGCACCAGAACCAGTCTCACAAACTTTGCATTTTCTGCACCATATAGCAGTTAATATATCAGTCAACATTACATAGGCTGGAGCATATACCGTAACTGTAGCCCTGCTGCCTTAGTAAACCAAAACCAATGTTCTGCAAAATGGGGGATGGGGAAGGAATGTTCTCTTTGATGTCTCTGGTTAATTTACTGTGTCACATTGACAACAAGAAGAAAGTACGGAGAAAGTTCTTGTCATGCAGATCCTCGTCTGCCGTGTGTAAACTTTCATTTTTATTCCACACTCCCACATCCTCCCAAATCCGAATCTTTACCAAATAAATGACAAAGCAAATAGTTTGCGAAACTCCGGAAATTATAGAAAGGCTCATCCTTAGTGTTTCATTCCTGTCCCGGTACCGGTCCCGGTTCCACTGTTGAGACTTAAACCGGAATTTATGAGGCTCTTATAAATTGTCAAGGAAATGTCTCGTCCTGGATTGCAACACAATCCACAAATTGAATCCTTGTACTTCAACTTCTTGTCCATACCAATCGATAGTTCCAGGGTTTTACATATATCATGCATTACTTAATTATTCAATTTTGTGGGAATTTAGGAATTTTCATCTGTTGATTTAATTTCGTTTAATTGAGCGCTTAATTTAGACTTAGGAATGACAGGTAAAATAAAGCCGTTGCCGTTGAGAACTATATTTTGTACTCTCTAAGAAAGTGTGTAAGAAATATTGTAATTTTGGCTATTTGAAAAAAGGTGAACGACCTAGTAATCTCCTTTAGTATGTATGTAGTAGCTTTTGGAAATTAGAGGTCAGACATTATTTATTGTCCACACATGTTTATTATTACAGTGCTATTGGTATTGTGGTATACGGACAGAAATATAACGTGACTTACATTATTTCTTTGAAGTGGACAAATTGACAAATGGGCTGCCCTAGAATCTGATTGGCATTTTTTGACCGTTGCGATTTGCACATTGCACGTGCCTACGGCTTAAAATAGAACCACTGTAGCTATACCTATGTAGGTACATACTTGATAAAATTATGAGTGAAAATACGTAAATGGAAAGTCGATTTTGATTTGGGTTTTGAATTGCGATCCGAATTTTCTCCAAGCTATAATGCGGGAAACGACCAAGAAAAAGAAAAGAAAAGTACTACAGTACAGGTGAAAACATTAATCGTAAAATAAAATAAAGTTCGCTTCGACGACTCTTTCATTCCCACGGAGCACCACAGGATATTTGCGTGTTCGCTGCATTGTTCTGCAATTCTACCTCCACAATGTGTAATTACTATATGGTACAATTCCATATTTGAGATCGTTCACAAATGACGTCATCGACATGACTAATGATCAACCTTGGCGACTGGTGCTGGTGAGACCCTATGTTAAACGTTGAGCATAGCCATTATCGCAATGGTTACGCTGATGACAAGGGGGTTTCTTCCTTGGGCCCTAAAAATGTAAACGTTTTCATTAAGTCATGTATGTACGGTCCCTAGATTATATTATATTCGAAAGTTCGATATCCAAATATTCAAGATGGTGTGCAGTCTGAACGGAATAGTTGAGGCAACATTATTAGTAAAGTCGTTGTTGCTGTTATTGTTTGTATTCTGTATTTTCGAACGTCATTATTTTGTAATTCTGTATGCGATGTTGGTTATGGGATCAGTTCGAAGTTTCCAAGTTCCAGATTTGTATGTGCAATATATTAGGAGGTGGTAGATGGTAGATTGCTTTATTAGAATTAACTTGCATCTAACGATAAGATTGACTAGAAATGTAGAAATGTAGAAATGAAAAGGAAGAATAACGTCGCGGACGTCAGACGTGACTTGATTTTGGTTAGTTGAAATCTTGAGTGAAGACTCAGAATGAACCATATCCAATTTACACTCGAATTATATAAAGCAAGTTATGTCAATACCCAACTGTATATGTAAATTTATGAGGTAGAATGTAATGCTTATTGCAACATGATGAATACGAGTTTTTTAAAATTTAAAAATTTTTTATTTACATGTTTTTGCAAAGTATACAATGTTCTATATACTTAAATTTTTCAGAAAAGTGCAACATACTGCATAAATGTGTTTTTAAAAAGAACAAAATATTCCATTTACTTATGTTTTAAAAAAGTCCAACACGTTTTATTAACGTGTTTTTGAAAAGTGAAAAACGATTTATTTACATGATTTTGGAAAGGTTCAAAATGTTTCATTTGCAAGTTTTTCAAAAGGGCAAAATGTTTCAATTACATGGTTTCGGAAAGCGTGCAAAATGTTGAATTTACGTAGTTTGCAAAAAGTCTAACATTTGCACATTTTAAAGGAGTGTATATTATGCTTTTTTAAAATTCTTTTTCGATTGAAGTAACTGGGTATTTTTATTTCATTTGTGTAGGTAGTGCATTTTGCGGTCAGCTGAAAATATAGAATGGGTCATTTTGAGCTTTCTCCGGCGATCTGTATTTACGCATGCAATAACCATGAAGAAAGTAACGACGGTAACGTTAGACGAGCGAGAAGTACGAGGGCTGAATGGCCAATTCCAAATTCTAATCCTGGCAGCATACTTTTTGGTCGATCTTAATCTACCTACCTCACTTTGTCGTCAGTCGTTGTCGTTAGTAGTATGTATGTCCCTGTTTTCCTGTTGTCACGGTGACGTCAGCATCTCAACATTTTGTCAACTGGCCTCTCCTCATGTTCAATTAGGCAGCTCGTAAGCATCACTGGAGAATGTCTCCCAGGTTTCATGTCCGTTTCCAATTCACTCTTTATTTTCATCTCACAGACAATCAGCCATCATCTTGGTCGGTTCTTTCTTTTGGTTTCCTTCTTAGAAATTTCATCTCCCGGAAAAAAATTTGCTTTGATGGACTTGGCCCGTTTTGGAATAAAACTCTTCACAAGCAGATATATGTAGGTGTGTGCTACCTCCTGCATAAAAAAAGAAACGGTGCTCGGAATAAATTCATGTTTTTTTTTTGTAAATGACATTTTTTCTTCTCCCTCCATTGTTTCTCCATCCGTCACATGTCAGTGTCAATATTGATCAATTTTGGGAATGTCATGGGGAATTCAATAACTTCAACTACTTCAAAAGGGAGGGAGTGTAGAGAACTGTAAGAAAGAAATAAGGTGGGCGTGTGTGGGACATTAATCAACTATGTTGATAGAATGCAAATCTGCCTATCTGCAGTATCTCCCTTATTCACACACATTCATACGCTAATACCATTGTGCCGCAGTCAAAAGGGCAGTGGCAGTATTGATATCAGGTGACTTAAATTTGCCATTGAAAAGAGCATATAGCGGCTTGTTAGCTGACTACAAAAATAAAAAAATACGTGTTGTTTCAAGGGTTTTTCTTTGTGTTTTTATAAAATGTATATTGATAAGGATTGATTACGATCAAACACATTCACTGATTCAATCTTCGTTGTTATCCAAAATTCGATCGATATTGTTCTCAACTAATATGAATGAGCCAATGAGGTTTAAACAGGGCCATGGTCGGCTCGGCGTCGGCATACAAAAGACTTGTCGTTTGCATTTTAGTATAATTTTTCTTGCACTTGAAAAATATGGCAATGGGGGGAGGGGTCGCAGGAAGTGGGGCTGAAAAAATACAATCTCCTTCGAATCACTAATGTGTGGGAGGGTACGGGTGCGACAATACAAAATACGTAACTAAATCCCATGCAGCATACCGTAGTTAATTAAGCGTTTAGATTTGGTAGGCGTAAAAATGGTAAATGCTAAACGTATATTAGCTGGAGAATCCACGCTTAGAATCGATTGTGTTAAGAGTGAATTCTAGTGTGTGGAAACTTACTATAGTTTTGCGTAGAAACAGCGTTTATGACAAATTATTCCCACACGTAAAGATTTAAAATGGACAAGTTATCATTATTGGCATAGCAACGGTAAAGATATTGGTGCCTACACACCAGAATATTGGCTTAATATTAGTTGCATACTATTTAAATTGCATTACAATATTATACCAAGAATCATAATGATAAGATAAAGGCGCCATGGCAACGAATTGTGAATTGCTTTATATTTACTCTTTTCTGCCGGTGCGGTGCTATGATGAAACATCACATATCACATATGGACTATCGACCGTCGACATCCACCGGCAGCAGTTCATAATGTTCACATTGTTTGAAAACATTGATTCTTTTTCCTATTGTTGTGGCTGTGGCTGGCTGGCATTTCATTTATTATTTTTAGTTATTAGCCAGAGTCGCAGGCATGTAGACAGACAGGACATTATTGTAAATAGTAAATACACTAACTATTTTCTATCATCCACTATGTTGTTGTAAATGTCCAGTGCTGAAGTTAAAAAACACTACAGATACTAATTACAGGTTCAACAATTAAATACGTTTAATTAATAGTGCTATGCTGCAATAATTACTACTGTTCCCAATTCCAAAATACAACCAAGTTGGTTACCAGCCTCGTTATTTTGCTAGTGCTACGGACGAATCACGGTCCAAGTCTACAGTAGGTACCTACTTAAGTTACCGGTTTTACTTTTTACAAACTAACAGTTGACTGTGAGTGGAAGTACTTGGAAAATAATTGAATTTAGAATTTGGAATTGAACCAAAGCAGAAAGAAAGAACCATTGCGTTTATTGGTACGTTTGCTGCATAATAATTTTTTCCATTACAACAACAGAAGTTAAAGTTTAGTAACTAGTTAATCATTTCAAAACTATTTTTTAATTTTCCATGTAACGCTGCAGCACGGTTAGAGATAAGATGAAGAGACGGAAAACGGACTAGATCGGTCTGCTTTTTAGACATTCATCATCGTCCGTCGAGAATTTCCGTATAGGATGCAGTTAACTCATGCTTAAACTAAATACCTATTTTTAGTTTTACCCAAACTACAGTTAATTTTAATTTAGAAAAATTTAATTTTGCTATTTTTCTGTGACTTGTTTCGTTGTAAAATAAAGTAAAATAACTGGTTGTAGGACATTTGCTACCCGGACATTTGCTACCCGGACATTTGCTACCCGGACATTTGCTACCCGGACATTTGCTACCCGGACATTTGCTACCCAAACCCCAACCTAGGACATTTACTACCCAAAACCTAGGACATTTGCTACCCATGGCTAATGTAGAAATAAATTGCATTGACAATATTTATGAGTGCACAACATGGCATCGTTGAAATATTTTATTAATTATATTATTGTTAATCATAAAAGATCGTGTAATTGTAAATAAATAGTCGTTGAAAAATAATATTTTAAAATAATATGAATAATATCTTTACAATTAATGGTTCTAAAGTTCTAATTAATATATCCTGCAGTTAAAAACTGATTGCTGTATAAATGTTAGAACCAGACAATAACAAGCCATTGCAGAATTGCAGACACGCTACAATAATAATTACTAAAAGACGAAAAACGGTAAAAAATATAATTATAACATAATCTTAGACCTAATAAAATAAATAAACCTCCATAGAGGAGAACTAACTATTATCGTCCAAAGAGACCCGGTCGAAATTTTTTTTCATTTTACATGTCAACGAAATATTTTTTTTCTATCGCCCCATACTACTAGTAGTAAGAATCCTCGGTTTTAGTGGAATACATGCATATGGTATCCTGTGATACCCGGGTGAACCTGAAACCTTTTTTAATTTTTAAAACAATGTTATGGTTAAAATATGAACATTTTTGTTATTACATATTTTTTTGTGGGCTGTTCGGCATACACCTGATTTTTTTGAAATTTAAACTCCTAAAAAATCGTATTATTTTTTAATTACCCGGGTTTTGGCAATGCTATTGGGTTGTAGCTTGTTCATTTTTTTTCTCCGGACGCCACCCTAACTCTACTATAATTATTTTTTTAAAAAATAGGCAAAAAAATTAGCTATATTGCTGTGTTGAAATTTTGGCAGAGCGGGGGTGGCGTCAAACATTACAACCGATTAAACTTTAATTATTAATTAGGATTAAAGTTGTCGCCGTTGCCACGTTCCCCATTAGTTTTAACTTCCCGCATGTGAAAGTTTAAACTCAAGCAACGGAACGGCAACAACGACGGCAGAACCATAGAAATCAACTGCCACAGTGGGCTAAGTGTTAAACATGCGGACGGTTTTTCCGGTGCTCAGAGTTCGAATCCTATTGGTGGAAAATAGTTTACGCACTTTTTATCATTTCTTATGCGACTAGACTACATAATATCATGATAGATGAAAAGCTCTGTCCAAACTCTATCGTTTAAGCTATACATTATATTTTTTTTCCACAATTTTGGTGCGGCATTGCGCTGGACGATAATAGTTAGTTTTAGACCATATGAGTCTAAACGTAGGTACGTAACCTAAGAAGTAAATATAATTTTAAAACTAAAAACTGTCATTTTACCAAAAATATGTCAGAAAAACAATTCTTACACCTACATATGTTGTAAATTTACAAAAATATCAAATTAAAGGGCTAGGTATCGAATCGAATTGCACTACCTACATTACGAAGAAATGACTCAATGGTCATTGAATTTTTATTATATTCAGTGCAAATATGTTTTAACCTGTTTTGTAAATTTTCATACACTTGCTGAGTCCGTTTTCGAAGGGGCCTGCGAGCACTGGTTTGTATTATGGCAGTCCTTGTCTCCGCTTCTAACGCGCGGAAACCATCAATCATTCTCTATATAGAAGGGTGATGGGATTATTATATTAATTATATTTACTTCTTAGGTTACGTACCTACGTTTAGACTCATATGGAGGTTTATTTATTTTATTAGGTCTAAGATTATGTTATAATTATATTTTTTACCGTTTTTCGTCTTTTAGTAATTATTATTGTAGCATGTCTGCAATTCTGCAATGGCTTGTTATTGTCTGGTTCTAAAATTTATACAGCAATCAGTTTTTAACTGCAGGATATATTAATTAGAACTTTAGAACCATTAATTGTAAAGATATTATTCATATTATTTTAAAATATTATTTTTGAACGACTATTTATTTACAATTACACGATCTTTTATGATTCACAATAATATAATTAATAAAATATTTCAACGATGCCATGTTGTGCACTCATAAATATTGTCAATGCAATTTATTTCTACATTAGCCATGGGTAGCAAATGTCCTAGGTTTGGCCATGGGTAGCAAATGTCCTAGGTTTGGCCATGGGTAGCAAATGTCCTAGGTTTTGGGTAGCAAATGTCCTAGGTTGGGGTTTGGGTAGCAAATGTCCGGGTAGCAAATGTCCGGGTAGCAAATGTCCGGGTAGCAAATGCCCGGGTAGCAAATGTCCGGGTAGCAAATGTCCGTTTACCAAAATAACTAACGACGAAATGCAGATTCTTCTTATTTTACTGACTTTACTATTGATTATTAACTTCCAATATTTTGATTGGAAGATTGCACCAAGAATTTCAAAACATTCGCATTACTGTTGACTGTAGTTTCGAAATCGTAGATTCAGTAATTACTTACTTACTATTAACATTAACTACCACTTCTGTGTCTCACAAAAGGCGCTACATATTTACTTAAGGAAGGTTATTAATTATTTCAATATACTTCTAATACATTTTCACCCTTAAATGGAATATTAATGAGTTAATGTTGTTTCAGAAATGTCATAACTAAATGATATTTATAGTGGGCGATCTAGCGATGAAAACGGTTCAAATTTGGTTTATAATAAACGCTGAAGATAGTATAAAATAAGTTTACCATGAACGTTGAAATATGGTTCATCCTAAACCTAGTAGTAAAAATTAAGTTGATCATAAACGTTGAATTCGTGGTAACTAATAAACGTTATTTTGCCCGGACATTTTAACTCGATTTCAACTGACACTAAACCCGATTTCTACTATATTTAGTCGTTCTATAAACGTTTGCATTAACGTGTTTCAACGTATTTAACACGTTTACTTAACTACACTATGCTGCATGGGATATAACTCAAATATTGTAATTTCTTTCTTTTTTATTCCTTTTAAATATTTTAATTTGTAATTTTGTAATTTTTTAAATTTGTTGTCATATTTCAAATATGAGATTTTGTATATAGTTTTACTTACAGTAAGTTATTTATAGGTTTTTTATATAAGAAGAAAGAAAATGAATTAGAAATAAAAAATGTGTAGAAAGTGAGAAGTGTAGTATATTTTGTTTGACTTTGGACATTTATTTAGCGACTCACTTATTGACTCGGCTTCCTTTGATCAGGAACGATAAACCAATAAGTCTGTTTTGTAATCAGAATTATGATTAGAATCAATATTATGATTATGATTACTACTGTAGAGTCCAGACACGAAAAAGACAGTAAATATTAGGAGAAAAGCTAAAGCTTATATGGCATGAGGGAAGAATCTAAATTGGCCATATCCAATTTAAGCTACAATGATAAAGGAAAACGAGCTTTGTGAAAGAAACACAGTAAAAGTGATAGATGTGTAAAATACTAATTTATTACTTGCTTTTGGAAAATAGAGAATGTTTTACATATTTATTTTTATTAGAAAAATGCAAAATATTCTATTTGCATGTTTTTGAAAGGTACAATATATTCTGTTAATATGTTTCTTGAATCTTGAAAAGAGCAAAATGTTTTAATTCCACTGTTTTTGTAAAGCGCCAAATCTTTCACTTACATGTTTTTAAAAAGTTTGAAATAATCTATTTACACGTTTTTTTTTAAAAATTCGGAAGTGTTTAATTTACTTGTTTTTTGAACAGTGCAAAATTTTCAATTTACATGTTTCTGAAAAGTACAAAAGGCTGTATAATTACGAGGTTTTTAAAAGTGCAAAATCTTTTATGTGTACAATCTTTTGAAAAAAGCATTAAAATGTTCTATTTACACTTTATTTTGAAAACTGCAAAATATTCTATCTACACGTTGTTTTAAAATGTTCAAATTGTCCTAATTTTAGTATTTTTACATGGTTTTTAGTTTTTTAGAACCTTGATATTTAAATTGTGTCTTGTAATAAGTAGACAGTGTATTTTGTTTCAAAGAAAATTTGGAAATGAGTCATTTTGATTCTTCACTTACAATATGTAACTAGGTAGTAACTGTATACTATAAATAAGGCGACGCTAGATTACATTTCCATTATAGATATATAACATATATAGTCTTACCACTTTACTTGCACACGAATATAGCATCATAGCATGTAATGTTTATTTGTTTCTAATTTGTTCAGCCATGCCATGTAGTTATGGGATGTTTGTCCGTTGTACTTGGTATGTAGTGTCTGGACTGATGGACACTGACGGTGTTGTTGGTTGGTGAGCGTGATGCGCTGATTTGATTTTAGGCTGCAAATCGATTTCCCCTTGCAAAAGAAGAATGGCATGACATATGCATGAGCAAATAAATGGCCAATGTCATGACTGGGATGGGAAGCGGGAGAAAATTGGGAAATTGAGAATGAGGAATGCACGATATATTAGTCCAGTCATTCAGCCCGAGTCTATCATCTATATTCTTTACTCATGTGGAAAATATACACAGTTTGGCAGTGTATTCCCACTGGACCATCAAAAGGGAAAGAATGCAGGCTTGTAATTCATATCCACTCCTCATGTCGTCAGTGAAGAACCAAAATAACCCATATCCAATTTAGGCTAGGATCAAAATGAGCTATTTCATAAAAACAACATGCGAAACATGCGTAAAGTGTTAATTAAGAGTTTTTGAAAAGTGCAAAATGTTCTATTTACATATTTTTGAAAAGTGCAAAAAAGTACTATTTACATGTTTTTAAAAAGTGTAAAATGTTCTATTTACATATTTTTGAAAAGTGCAAAAAAGTACTATTTACATATTTTTGAAAAGTGTAAAATGTTCTATTTACATATTTTTGAAAAGTGCAAAAAAGTACTATTTACATGGTTTTGAAAAGTGTAAAATGTTCTATTTACATGTTTTTGATAAGTGCAAAATATTCTTTTTACATGTTTTTAAAAATTGCAAAATGTTCTATTTACATATTTTTGAAAAGTGCAAAAAAGTACAATTTACATGTTTTTGAAAAGTGTAAAATGTTCTATTTACATATTTTTGAAAAGTGCAAAAAAGTACTATTTACATGTTTTTGAAAAGTGTAAAATGTTGTATTTACATATTTTTGAAAAATGTAAAATGTTGTATTTACATATTTTTGAAAAATGTAAAATGTTCTATTTACATATTTTTGTAAAGTGCAAAAAAGTACTATTTACATGTTTTTGAAAAGTGTAAAATGTTCTATTTACATGTTTTTGATAAGTGCAAAATATTCTTTTTACATGTTTTTAAAAATTGCAAAATTTTCTTTTTACATGTTTTTAAAAATTGCAAAATTTTCTTTTTACATGTTTTTGAATCGTATGAAATATTCTATTTACATGCTTTCAAGACATGTTCTTATATTTTTGTAGATAGTTGATATTGCTTTTAGCTACAAATGGATATGGGTCACTTTTGGTTCTTCACAGACGATATATTGATGGGCCTGTAAAGAAAGGCCGACGCCGAAGCCAGCTGGAAAAAAATCCGTGTGGTGTATGTACATACATAGTGAAATATTTACTAACTTACAAGAACTGTTCTTTTACTTTTATGGGATGCTGCGATGTGACGGGCTGTGGATAAACTTTGTTCAGATTAAAAAGGATTTGCGGAAGAGGCCTCATTTGTCATTGGCTATGCTCTTTAATGGGGGAACATCCTCTGTATAGTTTATGTATAGAAAATGTCTATACCTAAGTATAGCTAGTTTTTTCTTTTTTCTGCATGGCGGCCGCCGGTTAATAAACTGTGTCTACCAGCAGTAAAGCAAATACTGTGTGTACATAGTACTACTCCAATCTACAATTATTACTGCAGTGTAGCACATAATAAAAATGAATAAATGTCAGAATCGGTAGCGTAGCGTATTAAAATCTTAAAGTCATGTCATAATATACTGCATCGGCAACCACTCAGATTTAATTCATATATTTTCAAAAGTTTGTAGATATCTTTCTGCTTTTATTAAAAATTGGAATATGTATTTGCTCAATGCTTGTGTAAATAATTTCATTTATGTTAAGCGGTTAGCTTATATAAACATAGAACGCTTTGCAGGAGTAAGAGGCAGTTAAGTCTGTGAAGAATCAAAATGATCGATTTATTTGTTTTTGGCTAAAATACAAAATGTCCCATCTACAAAAAAAATATCATGATCCTGTTCTAAAGCCTCAAAGAATGTAAATATAACATTTTGCAAATGTCAAAACCATTTAAAAGGAATATTTTTGCACTTTTCAAAAACCGTAAATAAATCATTTTTTGCACTTTTCAAAAACCGTAAATAAATCATTTTTTGCACTTTTCAAAAACCGTAAATAAATCATTTTTTGCACTTTTCAAAAACCGTAAATAAATCATTTTTTGCACTTTTCAAAAACCGTAAATAAATCATTTTTTGCACTTTTCAAAAACCGTAAATAAATCATTTTTTGCACTTTTCAAAAACATATTTATAAATATGTTAATTTGGAATTTTCGAGAAGAAGTAAATATAGTATATTTAGCACTTTTCAAAATGATGTAAATGGAATATTTTGCACTTTTAAAACATTAAATTTATAGAAGGTTTTGCACTTTTTAAAAATATGTAAATAAAACATTTTACACATTTTTAAAATCCGCTTTATAAACAATGTACGCCTTTGCCTCATTTAGTGTATTATGGACCTGGGAGTTAGTTTTTTTTTAAATTTCAGCTTAAATCGGAGAGGGTGCATTTTGATTCGATAAATATACATAAAAAAACTCAGGGCAGTAAATATAGATCGTGACTTAAATTCCTATTAACTTATTTAATGCACTTGTGTTATTGTTACTGAGTGCATAGGGGAATTATTGAACATGTTTGTTTAATTTAAATTGAATGCACTTTTTTTCTCAGTCCGTTGTAAGTAGTGGGGAAGTTCTAGTTCCAGGTTCCAGTATGATTATTGATCACAGTGTATAGTCAAGATCCTTGGAGATCTATTTGATGGATATTGATGAGAGCGGATGTCAAGCCTAAAAAAGTAAAAGCCTTTTTTTGAATGTGTAGAAAACAAACTTATTGGCAAAATTGTCACAAAAAAATGGGAAAATCAATGCATGCCCTTCCCATTGCCTTTTGAAGGTACCGCGTAAAGTGTACTTTTGAGAGGTTGTTGGAGATTTTTGATAATAATGGCAATTTGGCATGTTGTTGTAAGAATTTGGAAAAATGTGAAAGCCCAAATTTACAATGGCCCACTTACTTGTATTTCTAGTGGCAGTTAGTTTTGTAAGTAGCTACTGGATTTTTTGGCAGTGACTAATAAGGCTAAGTGTACATAGTATCCGGATGTCGATTCGATGTAGATGGGCTACTGTTATTGATTGATATTGATTTGCGAGGGACCGTTGATTCAGGAATTCAGGACCAGAATGGGACTTTCTATAGACACCAGTAGCTATATAGACTAACAATCAGATATATTTCCATGGGAATAGGTGAGCAAAAACAAATCGTCAAAAAAAGTACTGGCTACGGACACACTGGCTTTTTCCGCATCGGCAAAAGTTTGTGCTGAGTGAGAAGGTTTAACTTTTAGGGTGAGAAATTCCTTCTTTTTCTTGAAAATTGTTGAAACTTTGACAAGGTTAGACGTTTCAGAATTGTCCTTGTCCTCAGTGTCAATTTCAAAATTCAAGACGTGCGTCCGTCCACCCGGTTTCCGTTTTCTTTCGTTTTACTCCAATAGTGCACTGCACTTGGCACTGACTGTAGTCTTTACCTATACATCGTAGCCATATAAGTGAAGTATCAAAATGACCCATATTAATTTTTAGCGCAAATCCAAATTAGCTACAAAAAATTTGAAAAATCATGACCTTAAAATAAGAATGAATATAGCACATATTGTGCTTTTCAAAAATACGTTAATCATATATGCCATTTGGAATTTTCAAAAACTACTCAAGAAAATAAAAACACATTTTGCAATTTCAAAAAAATATGCTAATAGAACATTTTGCACTTTTAAAAAATTAAGGAAATACAATCGTTTTGCTTTTATTAAAGATGTACCTAGGTAAATATAATGTTTTCCACTTTTAAAAAACACGTACCTACGTAGAACATTCTTTAACCTTTTTTAAATACTAAAATAGAGCATATCTTTTGCACTTTTAAGAAGCGTGAAAATGTAACATTTAACACATTTTAAAAACCTTGTAAAATGAAATATTTTACACTTTTCAAAAGCATGTAAATATTACGCATTTTGAAATTTTGAAAAACATGCAAATAAAATATTTTGGAAGGTTTAATAAGCTCGCAATAATTAATATTTCACTTACCTTTCGTCTATCACATTGAACGTTTTTCCATATATTTGTCTGAAGCAGATAGTTCATTTTGATTCTATCTTACCTACATTGGATTTATAGATTATTTTGATTCTTCACCCACCAAGTGAAAATTACTGATATAAAATAAATATATAAACACGGACAATATTTTCGAATATTTCGTATATAATTATATAAAAATGTGGTGATTTGTGATCTTTGAACTTGGCTATAATAGACATATGTACTTCTGTTTCTGTCGTAACAAGTACGTTTTCAAAAAGTGTCCAAAATGTTATATACTACGTTTTAAAAACTTGTAACTAGACGTTTTTGTACCTTAAAAAAATTCTCACGATCGTATTTTATATAGGTGATTAAATTTTTTGAAAATTTTGCAACGTAAAATTTAAGTAGGTAGTACCTACCTATAGGTAAAGCAGTAATATGAAATGTAAGGTAATAATATAAGTTCCGAAGTACTGCCTCTGAATGCTTAAATTCCTATTACACAAGGAACGTTCCGTTTGAACTTGAATTCTGGAGTTTATGTCATTTAAATTATTTTAAAGAAAATTCTTTAATAAAAATAGTTCGTTTCGCCCGTTGAGACTTAGAGTAGAAATTTAAAATTAAATTGCTAAGACCTTGATTTCACTAGAAAAGTTAACCATGGTTAGCCTTAAGAAACACGCTTTCAGAGTTAACCATTGTTAAATCTGAAAGCGAGTTTCTTAAGGCTAACAATGGTTAACTTTTCTAGTGAAATCAAGGTCTAAGACAGGCGTATTCTATGTATGTAGAATAGAACCAGTCAGTACCAGTTACAAGTACCAATACAAACAAAGAACACCTGTACCTTCACTACAGCGACTATACATACTCACTAAAAAAATAACGAATTAAATTACTATTACAAAATTGGATCACTTTCCTATTTCCATCCGAATTATGACTGGTGACAGCGACAGTGGGAAAGAAATTACTTTCTCTTGAATTTGAATCATATGTACCTACCAATACCAATGGTTTACAAAGGGGACATAAAGCGGATTACACATATATATTTTCATGACAGGAGCGCGTAGCGTAGTCTTCACCTCTCAACATTAATTGACAGTAAAAGCTTAAGAAATGAAAGGCTGTCGGTAAAATACACTAAAATTCTAATAAATACGGACTTATAGCGTAAGATCTCCTTTTCATACACATACAACTCAGCATTACAAGAAGAACAAGGGGACACAGCGTCGTCGGGGTCGTCGTCGTCTTTAGCCAGTCTGTCAACAATTAATTGTCAGCAATAGAAACATCGACTTCCTTGGTATTTCTTTGATGATTTATAATACAGAAATGTTTTTTACAGTTTCCACTCACATGTCAGTCAGCTTCATTCGCTATATGGCCATTATAGCTTTCACAAAAAATATAATGTGACAGAAATAATATCATCTGTGAAGAACCAATATCACCCATATCCAATTTAAATGAGAATCAAAATAAGCTATGTCATAAAAACAAAATGAAAAACATTCGTAAAATGTTAATTAAGAGTTTTTGAAAAGTGTAAACTGTTCTATTTACATGTCTTTGAAAAGTGTAAAATGTTCTATTTTAACATGTTTTTTAAAAGCGTAAAATATTCTATTTACAAGTTTTTAAAAGTGTAAAATTTTACATTCACAAGTTTCTGAAAAGTGTAAAATGTTCTATTTGCATGTTTTTAGGAAGTGCAAAATATTCTATTTAAATGCTTTCAAGAAGACCTATTTCAATATTTTTGTAGATAGTGGATATTGTGTTTAGCTACAAATGGATATGGGTCATTTTGATTTTTGTTTCTTCACAAACGTTATGTGATAAGATACATAGCTTTGATTCAGAAACCTAATAGAATTTACACTGCTGCTGTGAATAAGACAACGTCATTTATCGACGAAACTTGTCTTGCTTTGTTAAAAATGTATAAAATTCGCCGAGGCAATGTGTGCGCGAATTTTATACTGTGTATTTAGCAATCGCAAATATTTGCAGAATTAATTAATTAGGAAGCAACTGTGGTTTCTGCGGGCATAACTCTTCGTGTTTAGTATAGCATTAATTTATTGACTGTTAATGAAGCTGATTATTGAAAGAGTTTGTATGCGATTACATTAACTGCTGCCCAGTCATTAATAGAAATGATGTGGTGGTAGTTAATTCGATTGAGTGAATTTTCTATTTATTCAGATGTGCTTGGTGTTTGTCTTTTTTTGGTTATGTTGTAATGTAATTAGTTATATAATGTGGTTAATTTGTGATTTTATAGAGTAACTGTTGCATTTTTTTGTTTAATGTATTGATTTGATCATATGATTTTAATTTTTGGTTTGTTTGGTTTTGTTTTTTTTCATGTAGAGTTTTGAAGGGGAACTTTTATTTGTCTTGTAAAGACGTTGATGTTGTAATAAATTACATAAGAAAGAATCAGATCCAGAACCAGAACCAAAGCCAGCTGTTTTTTCCTGTATAACTCGGTTTTGTTTGACGTGACGACGTCGTTAGACGTGGGAGTTTACTACATATCGTTTTTTTCAGGGGCATTTTTGTCTTCATATTGGGTAAAACGCGTTCTTGAAATTTTATATGACGTACGGATCTAATAAATACAACGTAATGCTTGAGGCAGAATTGAGTCTTGGAATTTGAAGATTAATGTTGCATTCTTTTGTTGATCCACAGGCAGGACACAATGCAGCGTATGGACCGACTGAGGAGGTCTCTTCGAGACTCCTTCCGACGGAAACGGGAAGCCCCGGAAAGTAGTAAACCTCATCAGTGGCAAGCGGATGAAGAGGCAGTTCGAGCCGGCACTTGTTCTTTCAATGTTAAAGTATGCTGAGGGGCAAATTTAATTGTAGCATTATTAAATTTATTATGGTACCTACTACTAGTTACTATATACATACGTTTGTACCTATATATGAAAATATATTGACCGGCGACCGTAAAGATTCGAAATGAGCTATTACCATTTTTTTTAACAAGAAGCAAAATGTACCATCTACAAAATTTAAAATACCGAGATCCTGAAATCATGTATATTGAACATTTTACCAGTTAAATAATATGTAACAAGTAGCATTACACTTTTAAAAAACATTTATCTGGTACATTTTGTCATTTTCAAGGAAACATGTAAATGAAACATTTTGCACCTTTCCAAAACTTGTAAATGAAACATTTTGCACCTTTCCAAAACATGTAAATGAAACATTTTGTACTTTTCCAAAACATGAAAATGGAACAGTTTGCACTTTTCCAAAACATGAAAATGGGAAATTTTGTACTTTTCCAAAACATGTAAATAGATAATTTTGCACTTTTTCAAAACATATAAATAAAATATTTTGCACGTTTCACAAACATGTATAGATACAGAATTTAGCACATTTGAAAAACATAAAAATAGGGCAATCTGCACTTTTCAAAAATTTATGTTTGACGTTTTACATTTATATCTCATTGACTGTTTTCTGTACATAGCTCATTTTGCGATACTAACTTAAATTAGAAATGAGTTATTTTGATTCTTTAGAGACGATATTTACCAACTACGTATTGTGTACAGTTTTCTATCCATATTTTCCTTTGTTTTACATTTATTCGCAAAGTTACTTACTTAACTTACGTCCAGAGTTATACTCTCACAGACGATGAGAGAGTGAGCGAGTGTAAGTTAATTCCGTGTAGCAAAATTTAATTATTTTGTGAGTCGTTTTCATTATTTTTTAGAGCTGTACACAGATATAAGTTTGGCATTATCAAGGATTTGATTGAATTACTCGCAAGAATTAATTGATTGTTTAATTTTTTGCCCTTTAATTCTTTGTACAGTACCTGGGCTGTGTGGAAGTATTCGAGTCGAGAGGGATGCAAGTTTGTGAAGAGGCCATGAAAGTTTTACGAGTGAGTTTAAGCTACACACAGTTTCACAATAGTCTCGGAAAATTTTATTTTGTTCTCCTGCTCCTAAAAGCAAAAGCTATACACAGGAAATTGGCAAATTGGATTTAGAATTTAGATTTGTATTTTACTACGTATGCTACACACGCTCGTACTTCTCGCTATTATTATTTTTTTAATGTTTTAATTAGATTATATTATATTGTTTCTAAAATGCTGAACATAATTATATTAGACTCAGATTTTCGAATAGAATGGATTTGTCAAGGACAAAATTGTACTTCTATTTAATTCTGTCGTCGACATTTTAGTTTTATTCAAGTTATTACTTAAGGTTTAAAAAACTTGAGCATTACATGTCAATAATACCATAAGTAACATTGGGTAGGCGAAGCCCCTGAAAAGTATTTAGAAGCTACATTAAAACAGTAAGGTAGTTCATAAAATTCAGGGAAGGAGATTTAATTTCCCAATTTTGTCGCTAAAAGCTAAATAGCCCATTAAATTTTTTTAATGTTACTCCACAAGCTTATTTATGCTAGACATTGTCTCTGTCCTGTGTCTCCAGTATTTTTGCGTAGAAATAATAAGTAGTAATAAAATTACCTACAGTTGTACAGCTATACCTTTTCGTAAATGTCTCCCACTTAAGTAGGTAGTGCCATTTGTAATGTATCGTATCCTGCCCGTAGTAGTAGGTAATTGATCCCGATGTAATTGAAATTTAAAATTATACCCTCAAAAATTACATGTTGAGTGTGCTCAAAACACTCTCTTGTTTCCATATATAAATGATAAAACGGAAGTTTTTAACTTATCTTCTTTGGACGATGGTATAATTTATATTTTCTCCTCCGGAAAATCAGGAGAGAATGACGCAAAAAGTAGAAAACGGAATGATAATGATAATGGCCAGGAGAGTAGTAGTACAGTAGTAGACGTGTAGGCGTAAAGTCCTTACGGTTACGAACGTGTATGGGAGCAGATCTTTGCTGTAGGCAAAAGATAGTTGAGGTTTTTGAAATTCTAGGCAGGCTACTTAAGTGTGTAAGGATCGTGAAAATCTGGGATTTATAGAGTTGTTTTTCGGGTGTGGGATTGCATATAGCGATATGGGGCAGTGATATTCCTGTGTATAAATATATTTGTGTATATAATATTATTATCATATGGGTAATGTTTTTATTTCTCATTTTCTCCGAATTTTCTATTTTTTTTTCAGCAATCGAGGAGACGTCCTGTGAGATCGGTTTTGTTCGTGTCTGGTGATGGACTTCGCGTCGTGGAAGATGATACTAAAGTAGGACACTCAACAGACTGTGTGCACTCTCAGTCTGTATCTTATCTATATGTGTCATGTTTATTACAAAATTACTAAGAGAGAGGCTCACTTTATTTTACTATGCCTAACGCTACTACTGGAACACAGTTTTATTATTTTATATCAGGTCCAGTGGTATGTAAGTAGTATGTAGGATAGGACATAGGAGAATAAGTTGTTACACTTTGTATAAGCTGTCGTTTATTTTATGATTCTAGCTCACAACATGAACATGCTCAGCGCATTATTGTTAAAAAGATATTGAAAATCTCCTGTTTATTTTTTATGGCCCTGGTATCAGTATAGTGCATGTCTTTTGAAATTAAACTAACCAAAACGTGAGCAAAATCTACTTAATTACTCTGTTTTCTGATTTATGCAAAGTCTCATAAATTGATGTTTTTTAAGTAGTGATTTTATTAAAAGTTTGTAGCTAAAAATTGTAAAAAATTTGAATAGAGAATAGCTAAGTTTTATTTATGTATTTAAATTGTTAAAAGTTGTTCGTTAAATATTACTAAAAAGTTTCGTACAATGCGGTGATTGTATATCTAATAAAATTTTGTAATTCTTTGTTGAGCCTTAATTGAGTTTTTGGATGTTTCTACGGTACGAAAATGCCGTATTATTTTTTATTCCTTAACAATTGTGTAAAAGATAGGAGCGTATAGAAATAGATGTAGAATGTTGGTGGTAGCATTTTTTACATAAAGGGCCTTCTTGTAAATGTACAGAATTGCATAGACAACACTATAAAAATTATTTTAATTTATAAGTGTTTGTAACTGTCAGTGAATACATTAGTCTTAATGATCTGTCGTTCATTTTAATGAAAGCATGTAGCTTAGAAAAAGAAACAAAGTGGCAACCGTGGCAACAATAAATTAAGGCTGACATGTATTATTTTCGTGTGAAATTGAAGTCTTCTTTTTTCGAGATTCGAGTTACGAATGTACCTTGTATATAAACATAAACATGAACTATAAATCATTTTTTTTATGTTATGAACTTTTTTGCCAGGGTCTGATCGTAGATCAAACGATTGAGAAAGTCTCCTTCTGTGCACCAGACCGAAATCATGAGAGAGGTTTCTCATACATTTGTAGAGATGGAACAACGCGACGATGGATGTGTCATGGATTTCTGTCAACGAAAGACTCGGTACGTTTCGGTGAAACATCTAAAGACCAGGTTTCACAATCACATTTTATTCATTCTCAATTCTGAGTGTATTATTTTTATTTCTATACCTATATATTTTATGTTAAAAGCATTCTATTGATTTCTCAGCTTCACTTTTAGTTGGATTAAAATAATTTTTCTAACAATAATTATTAAAAATTCTGTGAACATTAAATTGCATGTTACCGTCGGTCTTCTCACAATTTTCTCAAAACCTAATTTTGACACTATTTACACTAGTTTAATTGCTGCGTGCGTACGTCTTTTTCAACTCTGATTTCAATTTCCTATTTGTACTCGAAGTCCATGCCTTCTATTCTAAGTAAATTGCTATTTTTGCTGAATAATTTCTAAAATAATGCATGTTAATTTCACTTTCGATTTTTCCCACACTGGCTTAAACGAATTCACTTGCCTGCGGCGTTAAAAACATTATTGAAGTTGCGAAAAAGTCAATACATAATAATTTGTATTTAAATATGTCATTTCTTGTCTTAATCCCTACCATGAATTTTTAAATATTTCAAAGGGGGAAAGACTGAGTCATGCTGTGGGCTGCGCCTTTGCCTCCTGCCTGGATCGAAAGCAGAAGCGTGAGAAGGAGTGTGGTGTGAGCATGACCTTTGACCCCAAAACCTCAACATTTACTCGTTCAGGTAGTTTTCGGGTGTCCTCCATGTCTGAGTCCAGCTCATTACAATCTGGCGGATCTCCGCCGCCGTTAGATGCAGCCGGGAATGCAGTTCGTGCGGCGGCGGCGGCCTCCAATACATCCGCCATTGAGAGACCACATGCTCCCGTGAAAATGTTGGAGCGGCAAGGCTCCTTTCGCGGATTCACTCAGCTCGCCAATCAATCACCCTTCAAAAGGCAACTCTCCCTTCGACTGAGTGACCTTCCATCCAATATTCAAAGGACTCAGAATAATGTCGATATTTTAACGAATAATAATGTGGTCGTGGATCCAC
The DNA here is from genome assembly GCA_949802685.1 of Dicyrtomina minuta. NCBI lineage: Eukaryota > Metazoa > Arthropoda > Collembola > Symphypleona > Dicyrtomidae > Dicyrtomina > Dicyrtomina minuta. Next base: position 7,808,264 of record OX461811.1, read on the forward strand.
TCATACCCACAGCAGGTTGGATTATTTTTGCATTCTAAATTTTCGTCCAATATATTAGATTTAAAAAAGAATTTCTCAAATTTAAGTAAATGATTATGACATTATTCATTTTATTGATATTACTACCTATTGTGCATGCATATCGTCTGTGAAGAACCAAAATGACCCATATCCAGCTTTAGCTAAAACCAATATCAGCTATCTACAAAAATATTTAAATATGTCTTGAGCGGATTTAAATAGAACATTCTACGCTTTTCAAATACATGGAATTAGAACTTTTTGCCCCTTTTCGAAAACATGGAATTAGAACATTTTGCACCTTTTCAAAAACATGGAATTAGAACTTTTTGGCTTGCTTCTTTTCAAAAACACGGAATTAAAAAATTTTGCACCTTTTCAAAAACATGGAATTAGAACATTCTGCACCTTTTCAAAAACATGGAATTAGAACACATTCTGCACCTTTTCGAAACCATGGAATTAGACTATTTCACACTTTTCAAAAACATGTAAATAGAACATTTTACATTGTTGAAAAACATGAAAATAGAACATTTTACGTTTTTCAAAAACTCCTAATTAACATTACTACCCATGTTTCTCATTTTGTTTTTATGACATAGCTCATTTTGATTATAGCTTAAATTGGATATGGGTCATTTTGGTTCTTCACAAACGATATATTTGAGCGCGCTTTCTTTACTGAAACATTAGTCGACATTGCAGGTCATAATGATTTTTGGGAATAATTTACTACAAACAAAAATATTCAGACGTTTTTATGTTATGCTAATGTACTTTATTAGTTAATTTATCTATACTGTTTTTCTTATTGTTGTTCTTGATTTCGGCTTTGCTGGTGGTACTATGGTTTCTACTCATCTTTTTTTTAAACAACATAATAATATAGTGTATCGTCAAAGTTGTTAAGGAAGAAGGTGTTTAGACTTTTAGATGTTAAGTTCTAATTTTATTAAAAATATTGTTCCTAAATCAATACAAATGGATTCACGATGATTTTTAAACTTTGACCTAACCTTTTTGCTGGCCTTTGATTAGATTTATTGATTTAAAACTCTGATCCCTTAATATGACTTTGATGGTTTGTTTCTTGTTTAATTAGGCGTATTTTAAAACCAACTATTTTCGTTACTCTTTTTGATTTATTAAATAATTATCTTTTACTTACATGTATGATGTAAATACTGTGTAAAAAGAAAGTATCATAACTTTTAAATGTAAGAAACAAAAGTACAAAATTGTAACCTTTAAATTCTTATGTAAATATAATACATTTTAAAATACGTCTTTTAATTATCTTTTTATTTTTTCACGAATTTATTTAGATCTTTATTATGATCGCTTTTGTGAGAATTTTACAAAACAATTTATTAATTTGTTGTAGTATTAGCCGTATTAGGTAGTTTATTTCTATTAGTATTTGTAATCGTCAATCGGGCATTTAAATTAAACGAATGATGCAATATATGCCACGCAAAAAAAACACATCTTATGAATGTGTCAAAAAAGGGCAGAGAATGATTTTAATATGTAAGTAAAAAACGACTTTTTTTTCTTAAGATGGAACTTCCACAAAGTAAAAAAAAAGGAACGCTGTTTTTATTTTGTTTTGTTCTGTTATTGATTTTTTGTTTTTGGAATTTTGGGAAATTGCGTATATATAACACTATTGGATGATGGTTGATGTTGATGGTTCTTGTCTCATATTATTGTGTAGTAAATGCCAGCCCGACTCCACCGCCTCGCACTACGCGGAATCGCTTGCATTCCTTGCCTAGTAATTCACTCGCAGGTGTGCTTTATTTATATATGTATTCACATTTGTATTTTTGTAGCTTAAGTCATTTGTCATGTTTTTGTTTGTTTGTTTGTTTTGTGTTGGTTAGTTTTGCCATTATTATTATTATTGTGTTATTGATTATGCTCTGCTCGTTTTGTCTTGCTGTGTATGGTTATTAAATCGTTGTTGAAGGGTCGAAGCAAAAGCCACGGGATACTCTACTATATAATATGTACCTACGCCAGTTTTGTTCTTAAAACTTGAAAGAAAGTGCAATTCCCAATATCTGTCAGTACTTTAAGCATGTTGTATTGAGGGACAGTTACAGTTAAAATTATTGTATGTAAAAACATTGTCTCGTATATGAGTGAAATATGCTTCAAGGAACTTAGTTGTGGAATGTGGCTATACGTCGATAGTGTTTATTTTTATTTAATGGTTTGCTTTCATTCTTCAACGATGATATATATATTTCTGAATGCTGCTGTTGTTCTCGTTCCCGCTATATTTTTTACATTATACATCATCAGTGAAGAATCAAAATGGCAGATATGCATCTTAAACTATTGTCAAAATGATATATGTAAAATAAACAGTAAATGAGATTGATGCATATAAGACTGTAATTACGAGTTTTTGAAGACTCCAAAATATTAAATTTACACACGTCTTTAACAAGTGGAAACTATTTCTATTTTACAAGGTTTTGAAAAATGCAAAAACATTTTACTTATACGTTTTTGAAAATTGCAAACTATGTCTATTTAAATGTTTTTGAAGAGTTCAAATTGTTCTATTTAATTACATGTTTTTGGAAAGTGCAAAATATTTTATTCATACGTTTTTAAAAATTGCAAACTATTTGTATTTCACAAGGTTTTTCATATGTTTTTGAATAGTCCAGCCAAGTCTATTTACATGTTTTTGAAAAGAGTGAAATGTTCTATTTACATGGTTTTGAAAAGTGCAAAATGTTTTATTACTGTTTTTAAAAAAGTTCAATATGTTTTATTTACACGTTTTTGAAAACCGCAATATGTAGTGTTTGTCTAAATGGACTTAGGATCATATTCAAATTTGTTTTTGTAGATAGTGCACTTCGGTTTCATTTAAAAATGAATATGGGTCATTTTGATTCTTCACTCACGATATTATGTTGTTTATTCAAAATATCTAATATCCTGGGGTAGAAATTAGTATTCATTGAATAGAAATTTCGAGCCAGGAGATTTATTCTTTTAGCATGAAACAGTAATTCCCTAATTTATTCTGATCTTGTTTTGGTTTCTCTTTTTTTCTTCTCTTGTTGGTTTATTCTGTGTGTATTGTATTATTGTTTACTCGTTTCTTTGTTTTGTTTGTATCCCTGTCACCTAATTAATCAAATTCTGTTCCTATTTTGTACAAGATTTTAATTCAACGTACCAGTCTGTAGTCCTTACGTTATTTTCATTCTATGCACAATGAATTTATTAGTACACAAATTAGTTAATTATATAATTTAAAAGCAGTATCTATTTAATATGATTTGGAGTGTCGTTCCGTGTGTGACTGTTTTTGGCTGAAAAAATTCTAACCTAAAAGCGATACTTTAAAGTAACAGGAAGCAAGATTGAAATTGGGATTATTTGATACCCTAAATTTTAATGTTGAAATGTTCAAAACAATTTTTTTCAGGAACTGTTCACAGTGTAATTCCAGAAACGAGTGTAATTCCATCAACAATAATTCCAGCATCGATTTTAAAAGGAGAAAATAAGGATTTAGTCTCTGAACTTTGCCAACAAGTCTCTCAAGGACTCTCCCTCCTCGCTGCTAACCATGATGATTCGAAAGTAAGTTGATACAAAACATACAGAGTTACGTATAGCAAACTAAAAACTGGTAAATTAAATGTTTTTTAATGGAATCACAATATGACATGAAAATTTAAAATGTTTAATCCTTTAATAACAGAATGGTTCAAATACAACCCAATTCCCAACGGCATTCACGACAAATAATCCATGGGATGATGATGTAGGAGAATTTCTGGGGCGTCATCAGCCAAAATCAGCAGCAGTCGTTTTTAGTACGATGAGAACTAATGCCGCATCTCGAATCCCGACTGTGAATAACACTGCCCTCCATGAAGATGAATGGACTACAAATTTAGCACATAATTTGGCACAGAATCAAATATCGAAACCAGTTTTAGACAAAAATACTTGTTCAAATGGTCAGGGAGGAAAAGATTCCATCTCAAATGTATTATCATCTGGATCCGGATCCGGACTACCGAGTACTACTACTGCCATCAATAATTCGTCATCAAGTGTAATAACCGGGATCGGGAGTCGCCCAGCAGCTATTCTACCCGCCGCCGCAGTCGCCACAACCACCGCCACTACGTCATCAGCACCTTCATGGTCAACTTCCTCCTCGGCACTGTCAACGTCCTCGTCCACGGTGACGACCGCGACTAGTAAAATGACTGGAGCAACCGCACCACTACCTCACTATCCTCCAGGAACTCGTCCTCCATTAGTCAGCACGGGCTCCATCGCCCATCCACACCCCCCACCCCCTGGAGCTGGACCTGGAACTGGACTCATGTCCATTAGACCCGGTCCGGGTGGTATTGCGAGCTCGTACAGAGGAGCCCCTTCCAGAACACACTCGCTCGGTTCAGATCCATTTGATGCAGATTGGGCAACACCCGTTGCCCGTAACGGCCAAACTCCCACTAATCCATTTGCTAGACAACAAACATTCCAAGTTTCCATGTAAAATTAATAATCATCATTGTAGGTTGTAGCTAATAATTAATATTATTGTAAATTTACCTAGGTATTTAATTATGAATCAAGTATTGATTGTCCAAAGGTTAATTTCGCTTTTTTTTGTAAACATAGTTATTTAATGTTAGATAATATTTAATGGTATAACTTCTGCGAAGCTTATGAATAATTTAAAATATTATTACAATCTTGCATAATCACTGAAAGTGAGATTACTATAATTATGTTACACAAAATACTTAAATCTACATATTCTTCTTATTTTACTACCAACTAGACGAAATGAATTACTATATACATTTGAAAATAGAACAAAATGTCCTATCTACAATTTTAGTACTACTTAACAATTATTCACATGTATTACTTAAATAACATCCCCTAAAATATCCGAGAAACTTGGGCTAGTTTTGCCCATGTTAACCATGAATCATGAAAGCTAATTATGTCGATGTAGATATTATATTTTGTTCTATGCGGGGATTTAGATAGAATGTTTTGACATTTGAAAACTTTAAAAAAATTAATGGTTAGTAACACAAAGTTTGTGTTTCTTTCTGTTTCGAAATTCGAAATATGTTATGTCCTTATTGGACGACTTTACAACTTCTTGACTAATGCTTTAATTTTAATTTGTTAAATGCTACGCTGTAATTTTTCGACATGCTTTATTTTAAGCGCGAAAATAATTTTTAAATACTAAAACTTTTAATAAAGTTTACAAAATGTATCATATACACATAGCATTATTAGTTAGTAAAGTGTGCTATTATTTTGTGGACCCACCCGACCCACGTTCTTCTATATAGCCAAGTGACTTACAAGATTACAATACATACTTACTATGTTTACTAATTACAATTAGTTTTAACTAATTGATGTTGATTTTTAATTATGGTTTCACATATGTAGTTAAATCCACTAATCCCATTAATAATCATGAGTATGAAACGTCACGAAACGCAACTATATGGAAGGGGAACAGAACAGACTTTTAAAAGTGTTAAATCTTTTGGTTGTTTTTAAATATTTATTAAAATATTTTATTAAAATCTAGTTTCAAAAAATAAACATTACAGATATATTACAGAATGTTTTATAGTTTCTATTTATAAAAAAAATACGATGCACATATCAAAATGTACCAACGTTGTCATTCAAAAAAAAATACATCACATTTTTCTCCAACTGAAACTGAAACAGAAACAAAATATTTATAATATTATATTAATTAAATATTCTTTGTATTTCTTGTAATTTTAAATTATATTTTTACGAAATACCGACTACGATTACATAACTTGAGACATTTACATATACAGTGACAGTCTTGCAGAGGACAGTTCTACCGTCGATGATTATAAATAAAATATTACCTATGCAATCTTAACAATTTATAAAAATCAATAAGAAAAATATTCATCACTAATTTTACGGGAGAAATTGTATAAATAATTAAGTTAGCGGGGAAATTACAGGAGTTCACGAATTATAATACATAGCTGTATAATATTGTAATTTAACTAAAAAATAATGAATTATACTATAGTAGTTGTAATAATATGTAAATTGTATGAACATTGCCAGCTATTTAAAGACTTACATAATTAATTTGCTATTATATAATTATATGCTATATGGATTGTGCAACTCATCCAGAACAGAGACAGAGACAGAAACAAAGCTTTACAAAACATAATTTCCATGTCCATTAATTTAATAATAATAGGCACACTTCAAAAAATATATTCTGTTATTTTTTCGATTTTTGAAAACATTTTGCGTGTATTTTTCGAAAATGTGTAAATATAGTCGAAAAGGAAATGAATTTGCAGCATTAATACTTGTATGTAGTATACTATAAAATTGTTTAAATACCAAGAATTGTATTAAGTCAAACACAGCATACATTTTTGTTACTAATAGGATTAAAGATAGGATTGCAATAATTGGACTATTGAGTTTGCCATTTGCCACATCTCCAAGAACAGCAGCATCAGAGCCAGAGCCAGTAAAATAATAATAACTAAAGATTAAATTATAATTTTAAATGGCACATGAACTTTACTATAATTAGCTATATACCAAATAGGTACCTACGTATTTACTTTTACAAACCTTTTGAAAACTCAATTTAACAAAAAGGAAAAATGTAATCAGTATTGATAAAAAAATACGTTTCTAATTTGACATTTGCATTATTACTTAACTATTATCAATTCCACTCACACAATCAATATTGATAATAGCTGAGATATTTATTATATTGCACATAAGTATAAGTATAATGTATGAGTACTGCTAATTATATTAATGCAATAATTATATTCCAGATAGTTGGAAATTATTTTACTTTTACCTATGTAACTATGCAAAACAGAGTATATCTCTATGTATTAGAATTTAAAATAACTATCAACAAATATATGAAATTTAATACATGACCAGACCAGTCTGCAGCTAGTAGCCTAGCCTGGGCCCGGCCTGGCCTTGACCCTTGACCCTTTTTGGCTTCAGATATATGACTTGGATTACTTAAAAAATCGACATTATTGTAAGGTGTAAAAATTGAAAAACTATAATATTACTTAAGTACCCACAATTCTGCGGAATGGAATTTGAAAACTTTCAAGTTGACAACAAAAAATAGTCTAAAAAGTAGGAATTAACTAATTACCTATGTCATCTGTACGTTAGAATTAGCAAATGTACTTCTGACGCTGACTTATATTTCCAATGTTTTAAACCTTAATTTTTGCGACATTCCATTAGAATTAAAAATTACACATACGAGAAGACGAGAACAAAACAATAAAGAAACTAATAGTGATTTATAGTTTTTAAGAAATATACAAAATTATATTATAGCGTTGAAAAAACATATTAAAAATATTATATTTAAAAATAATTTACAAACTATTGACTACTATGACAATTAATGCAATAATTATTAAATTGTAATTTTTTTAATTTTCGTTCCCCAAGTGTCAACACAAAAAAGAAAAAGTGACTCGTGATACACTATGTTACTATTTTACTGTATTATGGGGCGTTCTGCGTACTCAAAGCTATGCTAAAAAAATTGTAAATACCCAGTCGGCATTTGAAGTTCAGAATGGTATCATAATGTGCACATCCCCTTCAGAGTAGTGACAGCATAATGAATGACATTATGAATTGCATTGTTGTCTTTCTGACAGCTTTATGAGCGTCGGATGTCCGCTTTTACGTATTATAATGAATTCTGAAAGGCATCATTCTACCAACCGTATTCTGAACATATTATGAATGGTTTATGAACGATGCTAATATCTAGCAGTAGTATGCCATCTGCTGTCTAATTATTCAACTTAATGATATGGTGTATCGACTGCAGGCTGCAGGTTCTTCCTTGTCCCGCCGTATCATTTTATGCCATGAAATTATTACTTTAATAATCTTCTATCATAATACACAGAATACATCCTAACTTAAGTATTAATTACTCGTAGAACCAAAACTTTTCAACCAAGATGAAATGAATTAATGTAACATTTTACGCTTGAATTCACTAAACAATTTTTTTATTATGGATTAAAACTGTAAGCTATAAACACTGTTAGTATGAATTGTGAATAATACATTTACACCATAAATACTCTTATACTGGAGTTTCATTGTATTTAGTATTTCGTCACACTCATATCTCCCATTAAATCACTATCACCAACAGTAATTTTGACGTTGTGATGCTAAAGCTTTTCTGTTTAACGCATAATAGCAAGCTTTTAATTTACTTTCGGTCAAAAACCACTAAACTGTAGAACTTTAGACTGTATGCACTTAACACTAATTTTCAGAAGGTTAATTTGATCCAGGCATAGGTAACTTTTTAGATTATTCACTTCCCTGAAAGAAGCAAGCCCGCTTGTTTCAACTAATTTAGTCAGGGCGTGAAATTTAACTTAAAACTTCGTGACGTATGGTAAATGTAATCCGTAAAGTAAAGGTAAAGCTCTGACTGAAACTGGGTGAAGAAGTGTTTAATACTTGGTGTTAACAATCAGTATTAACACAATTAACTAACACAACACCCGGGTAGTCTTAATAGTAATGAAATGTACAATTATTTTCTACTTGTTTCTGACTCCTTCGTGCCGTGGTCTGCCTGTACAACTGCTGCTTCGTCCGTTAAATTTCTGAATGCAAGTTCTGCCGCCTTTACTGTATGGTATTTTGTAAAGTGTTGGATGATTGCATTAAACACATGCATGTCAGTTTTATGAATTTATTATGAAAACTTTGTGAAACCTCGTGGGCGTGCGCGCGCATCCTTCCTTTTATGTATGAAATATGACACAGAAATGACTTGTGTCAAAATTCTCACAGCTTTATGACAACTTTAGGAATTGCGTCATATTACAGTCAGTAAACTGTTTGATTTAATGATTTCATATTTCTATCATCAGAATGATGTGAGCGATTTATGAACTGATGAACGGATTGTGATATCATTCTGAACTTCAAATGCCGACTGGGTATTTAATGGATGAAATTAATTATGCTACTAACGTATAGTGCTTTAAACTATTTGTGAATTTCTTGTTTGATTTTTTACCTATGTAAGGAAGTATAGTTAAATAATTTGCTGGCACTGGGACTCTGGAGTTAACGAGAACATTCGAAAATAACTCAATGGTCAATGATCAATGAGGTTCAATGAAGATGAACTGCAACATAGTACTGCGAATAACATGTAATTAATTAATTTTAGTTATAATGAATTATTGAATAATTTCAATGTCAACTCATACTGAATAAGCTTATGTAGTAGCAAATAATTTAAATGTCTCTCTCACTTCACTTTTTCCCATATGCATTTAATGCGTAATGCGCGTCATACAAATGAACACGTAAAATCGTAAGTTATTTAAAAGCTATAAAACTAAGGTGGACAAACTAAAAAAACAAAAATAGGATATCGAATATAGTAAGTATGTAGTACTTGAAGAAAGGAAAAAGAAATAGACAGAATTTATTCAATATTTAATTAAATAATTATTTAATGGATTATATAATCTTACTAAAGGAAATATCACTTGAAGAGGTGGAAATATATAAATGAAATTTAAGTGTATATTAAAAGTATTTCCAAGAATCCAAAAATCCAAAGAAAAAATAATTTAAGATAATTAATTATTAATCATGTTCAAAATGTTTTCTCCCTCTGATAAAATTCCCTTATAAATATAAGAATACTATGATAATGTTGATAAATGAATAAAGTAAAAAAAAGTATTATCAAAAATTAATAACGTTATAATGAACAAGTATGTTATTTACATTTTGCAAATATCGTCTGTGGAGAACCAGAATGACCCATATCCAACTCAAGCAACAATCAAAATTAGCTGTCATAAAAACAAAATCAGAAGCATAAGTAAAATGCTAATATAGTGTTTTTGAAAAACGTAAAATGTTCTATTTTCATGTTTTTCAACAATTTAAAATGTCCTATTTACATGTCTTTGAAAAGTGTAAAATGTTCTAATTCCATATTTTCGAAAAGGTGCAAAATGTCCTATTTACATGTTTTAGAAAAGGTGTAAAATATTCTAATTCCATGTTTTCGAAAAGGTGCAAAATGTTCTAATTCCATGTTTTCGAAAAGGTGCAAAATGTTCTAATTCCATGTTTTCGAAAAGGTGCAAAATGTTCTAATTCCATGTTTTCAAAAAGGTGCAAAATGTTCTAATTCCATGTTTTCGAAAAGGTGCAAAATGTTCTAATTCCATGTTTTCGAAAAGGTGCAAAATGTCATATTTACATGTTTTCGAAAAGGTGTAAAATATTCTAATTCCATGGTTTTGAAAAGGTGCAAAATGTTCTAATTCCATGTTTGGAAAAAGTGCAAAATGTTCTAATTCCACATGTTTGAAAGGGTGCAAAATGTTGTATTTACACATTTTTGAAAAGTGTAAAAAAACTCTTCTACGTAAATGCTCTCAAGGCATATTTGAATATTTTTGGAGATAGTTGATATTGTTTTTAGCTAAAAATGGGTACGGGTCATTTAGGTTCTTTATAAACGATATTTTGCGTTAAAGTAATAGTACATTTAGTTTTCTTGTTTTGCTTCATATTTTCAATCCATTTCTCCGCCACGCGTGTGTAAGTATGATCCCGTCCATAGCACTTAACACATTTCTCTGAAACATTCTCCAAAATTCTTAATGCATCCCCGATTTTTTTCTTCTCATATAAACAGTAGCCAATTGCCATCTCGGAGACAAGCGTGTCTTTGTGTTCCTCACCTAAAACTTTCTTTTGTTTCTCGAGCAGTTTTAAAACCAGCCAGTGCTTTGCTAATATTTCCCATACGAATCCACATGATCATGACTGAAGCCTTAGACGAGAGCGTATCTTTATTCTTGGGTCCAAAAACCCTTGAGATTCAACTCTTTGAATATCGTCAGATTCTTTAGTCATGGCATCGGCTTCAAAACATGGCTTCAAAACAACATTTCGAATAGATTTCTATTTTGTACATTTCTTTTTAATTCTTTTTAATTTAACTCTTTATCCACGCAATGTCTGCACTTGAATTTTGTTGTAAATACTTCTCTTAAAGTAATTAAGCAACACGTTAAATGTCAATAGCAAAATTTTATATTTTACTGAACAATAATAAATTATTGTTTATAAAATTAAATGACTCAAAATACTTTTCAAAACTATCACCAACTGCCATCGAATTAAACTTCGTAGCATTTACATTTGAAGGACGCATGTGTCACTCATCAAATTTTCTTCGGAATTGTGTCCTCCAAAAATAAAAACTTGATCGTTGAGGGCAACGCATCCTGCAGCATCCCGTGGAGACGGAGCCTCTCCGTTTGGAGTCACTTCCTTCCACTCCAAAGTTTCTGCACAAAATTGAAATCGAATTACAATTTAAAAATTGGTAAGAAACATTTTTCCTTCTCTCCAATTTCAAAATCGATTAAACTGAACATCGCTCATTCACATAAAGTGCATCTTAACTCATGTTGCACTTAGGTAATTATTGTTTTCGGTTTTTGAATTTTAATTTCGCTTCCAACGGTAATAACGTTTTCAACATCAATCAATAATTTTAAATTATTAAGATGCATCGATTAGGCGCTTTCGATGTTTGAATTTCAACTCCACACAAACTAATGCGCTCAGAACACAAATTAGATACAAGGTGGTTTGTGGAGCAAAAAGTGTGACTTTCTGTGAAAATAGAAATGCAAAAAAAAATGGAATATACCACACCTGGATCATAGCAGAATACGTCGTTGAAATAAGATACATATTTACGAGATCCTCCGAAGATGTACATCCGTCCACTGTGCACAACTAAACAAAACAAAAATTGACAAAAAAAAAGAAGAAAGTTAATATTAAATTTGATAATTTAATTGTACTGAATAGAAACATTCTAGCAAAACATTGGCGCCAAAACAACAAAATTTTAATATTCAACACAATTTTAATTTGGTTTTACAGGCACAATGTTGTCTTCGACTCGATGGCAGAGCTCCACATGTTTCCACTGCAGTCCACGTTTTGTTGCTGAGATCAAAGGACCAAATTGTGTTCACTGTTTTACTCTCCTTAAAATCGATTCCACCAAAAATGAGGATAAATCTGTCGCTGTGGACTGTCGCTGAGTGACCTTCACGAATTGATGGAGAAATTCCCTGAAAAAATTTTTTGAACAAAGTCGAATTCATTCTTGGAAATAAAATTCTTCGTTGAGAAGTGAAATGAATTTAAAAGAAAAGTTTCTGACTTTCGTTTCAATTATTGACCAACGAAAAGATTCCAAATCCAAAGAATGTAAATCATTCGTCACTTCATCTGCATATCCACGTCCACCGTAGATGAGCATATTATTCCCGCACACTACAGCCGAGTGATTATAACGAGCTGCTGGAATATTTCCATTGACTTCCGGTTTGTCCCACTTTAGCGTATCTGTGTTCAATCGATACGTAGAATTTGATTCTTTCCATTTCTTTGTATCTAAGCCACCGAAGATGAGAACAAACTTTTTGTGGGCCACAGCTGAGTGATCGCGTCTTTGATTTGGATTTACTTCACTATTTTGAATTGGCAACTTTTTCCACTTCTTTTCACGTTCGTTGACGTTCAACACAAACACATCCAAAACATGACGTGAATAACTTAGATCACCATAATTACCTCCACCGAAGGAGTAAACTGAGTTGCCAACAGCCACTGCTGAATGTTGACGTCTTGAAGGAAATCCATAGACTTTCTTTCCCCAGTGAATCTGCAAATTAATCAGATTGTTAAATCAATTTTAAGTTTTGTATTTTTTTTATCCTTTTACCGTTTTTGACAGCGACGCTGCGGGAAGTTGAAGAGAAGAAGCAGACTCCAAAGACTGTGGCCTTAATTGTGTCTGAAAAACAATTTCATTCGAAATTAAATACTCATTTTATTAACTGTGACTTTAACCTTTTTTACTTTAGTTTTGTATGTTTTTACCGTGTGATCCTATTTATTTCATACAATTCAATTTTTACATTATGAGTCACCTGCCAAATTTAAACTCAAAGAAACCATTTCAGCTCGCAAAATAATTGTTTTTAAAACGGAATATAAAGGCTGTAAATCTGTGCCCTATGCCATGTAAATACCAACATAAACACAAAAGAAATACAACTTACTTTTCGACTGATATCATATACAATCGGAGGATTTTTCGCGCTTCCTAATCCCCGAGTCAAACCAAGTCTTGAAATTTCCGGGGGAATTAAACTATCGTTGTTGTTAGTCTCCGAATTCCTTTTTGACACCGATGTTTGTACTTTGTTTCTTGGTGTGGTTTTAAATGGAAGCTTCTTCGAGTCGAATTTGAGCCTGTTTTCATTATATAATTATTAAATTAATTACAGATCACGGCATCGGTGGAGTCTGGTTTTATTTTGTCAACTTATTTTCTAATTACTTTTTGTTTCCCGTCAATCCGATAAATCTGTAAATTTCCAGGCTTTCTTCTGCTGTCAAAATATCTTTTAATTCCTGTGCTTCCGTGAACTCAGTGCAGGTCATGAGTGGAAAACGAATTTCGGATAAACACTCGCCGAGAACTTGTCGAAGTTTTTCGTAAGTAGGCTCCACATTCATTTCCTTGCACTGGAAGTCTGCCCATCTACAAAAACCAGTCACATGTATTCCTATTCCTACACTAATTAAGACAAAAATAATTGACATTCTTATACTTATAGTGGCTTATTTTGTTTATTACGATAGAAGTTAAATTCCACAGTACCTTATTGCAGCGCGAAACACGTCAAGTTCCTCGATCCCAATATCGTCGCTGGCAAGAACTGATCTTAAGTTATTCTGAGACAGTTGCAAGAAGTCGTCAGTGTAATGGTCAAAGGATCTGAAAGTAGCCAAGTCTAATTATTACAAAACACATAATATAGTCAACAAAACAGTGTACACCCAAGGTTTCCCAGAACTGAAATTGGTAAAATTATTTAGGAGCCTGGCAGGCAAATGGCGAATTGCAACTGACAAAAAACGTTTCGGTTCTCTAAATTAAGTTACAAATTTCTTTACAGTTTGAATTCCTTATTTATCTTTTAACTTCATATGTAAATAGAATGTACAAAAATCAGTGTTTAGGTTTTACCAGGCATTTACAGAAAAACAATACAAAAAATGCTGCGTGACCACTTGCAGCCACTGACACACTTTTAAAATCTGAACAAAGGTTCTAATCTCTTGGCACTTGACTAAACAAATAAATGCTAACCACTTACTGAATAAATTTTGTCGCTAATATTTTCAAAATTTCCTCCCCCTTTTGCATCTCAAAGCGTTGGCAAATGGTAAGCAAATTGAAATATTGATTTTGTGGCAAATTTAAAGTGTTCAGAATTTCCAGTGACCACGTGTCCAGAGATGTGAGCTACGAATTAAAAACAAGAATAAACTCAATAAATTGAGTACAAATATAAAATTCTGCTTTCGAATCAGCGAGGGGCCTTGTTTTTGAAACACTGACTTTAAGTCAACGTTCTATTGTGATTAATAGTAATAAAACAAAATTGTAACTCAGGTGAACGCCCTACTTTGACAAAGAGTTCAAATGCGATGGGATCAAATTCAGGAAGTGGGATCCCGTCGCCTTCCTTAACCACATCAACTTCCCACTTCTCCTCAAATTCCTTCTCCAAAAACGGCGATGAAGCTTTCAAAATGACCTTCAGTGCCCTCACAATCTTCTTCTCCTTCCCCACACCAAAAGCCACGTCGCATATTCCAGGTTTTCGTTTCAACAAATCCTGGATTTTCTCCAGCAACGGGTTTTCGACCAAATTGGAATCTGCCATAGCTTCTTGCACATGCAGTATTGAGATGTACTATACGCACTGTCAAACTGTCAACTATAGACTGGGAACACGACTATAAAAAAAATGCTATGAGTTAAATGCATTTGAGCCCATTAATAAATTAGTAATTATATTTTATAATAAGGTTTACACATACATTTGTATCCCACTAAATTCATGGCCGTTTCTATGGATTTTAAATAATCTTTCTGTTTAAGAAATAAAACAATAATAAATCTACTATACATCGTTGATCGTGGTTAGAATAAACACAAAATATTTTAGCTACGAAAGACCTATTCTCCTAATATTGTGATTTGTGTAGCCCAAAATTACTAATAATCATTACACTAATAATATCGACGAGAATATTTAAAATTCCGAACTTAACTGCTTATATAACAACTACAAAATCAAAATATTTACTGGCTCCGTTTAGATTTAACCGACGTACGAAAAGAACTTTTGCGGTCACTATTGTTACTGTTGAGTTGGCTGTCCAGTGTAAGTGAGCACTGCTTCATTTGCCCTTTTAATTCTCACAGCAAATCATAATATGTAATAAGCACTTTAAACATTAGGTAATAATTTAATTTGTTAAATTAATAAATAAATAACACTCTAACTTTTAAAAAGGTGCTCCCTACAAAAATTGAATGACGAGCCATTTAACTTTCTCTCAACACGTGACTTTCCTTCTTCGGTTCTATGCAAATTAAAACCACATAAGTGAAAGTGAAGTAAAGTTTCTTTCCTTCGTTCAGTTCAATGTTGTGGTAAAGTTAAAGGGCAAATGCAAAAAGTGACAAAATAAATTATATTCAGCATTTTATTATGTCATTTAGTATTTATGGTTTCAAAGATGTTTAAGGATCGCCCACCAAGGACATTATCCAAATATTTCTATTTTTACGACCATTTATGACTCACTGGTCAGCTGACATCAGCTTAAACATTGCGTAAACGGCTATCTTTAACATGAGATAATATCAGTAGCAAAGTAGACCCATTGACCCTACCGATGACATCATTAGTGGACGAACGCTTATTACTTAAGTACTTCCGTACATCAGATCAAAGAGGAAGTGACAGCTTCATCTGGCTGATTTAATTTCTCACAATCCCCGTACAAAGTGACTACCTAGGTACTTAATTATACGCAGGTATAATAATTACATTTTTGAACTTATACTGATGGCAGAGCTTTTAAAATTAGAAATACTGAGATAAACTTTCCGTATTAAATAATAAACAACAATGACAGTTTGTAAACATCGTTGCCTGTATTTAATTTTGTCTAAAAATTTCAAAATTTTCCATCCATTTTTTTTAAATTCAAAAGTTTCTATTTAATTGTTTTTAAACAGTTCAAAATTTCATATTCAATAAAATTGTTATTACAAAGTTCAAAATTGTATAATTAATTGTTTTTTTTTAAATGCAAGTACTTCTAATTCTACATTATTTGAAAAGTACAAAAAACTACTTTTGCGTGTTTTTGAAAAGCGCTTATAAATTATTCTATGTACAACTTCTGAAAAAGTACAAAAATGTATATTTACATTTTTCTGAAAACATTTTTTTTAATGTTATTTAAAAAATGTTCTAATTGTTTTATTTGCAATATTTTTATTAAGTGCTATAGGTTTCTTATTTGTAACAACACTGTTAAGATCCAGTCATATTTTATTTTTGTGTTGAATGTCATAGATATAGAATTTATTTCCTGGCTTGAAATGGTAATAAATTGTTATGATTTATGAAAAATGATGCTTAAATGTGTTTTCAGTACTGCCACGAACGAGAGTACGTCTGTGTCTCGGAATTCTCACAAATTGCAACGTTTACCAAATGAATCAAATAACAATTTTTAATAATTCGTTTAATGAAGAAAGAAATGCTTGTATGCTGCAATGTATCACATATATACACAAACAGGTAACTAATGTCTGCGTCACCCATTTAATTACATTTACAGCTACAGGAAAGATAATGGAAGTTAATAGATTAATAATTAAAAATTACCAAAGAGTTACAAACAAATGTTGTCTAAATCAATTTTAATATCAAATTTAATATTGTACATTAACACAGAAATAATTGGCAATTAGTTTTAGATAATTTGAATTAAGTCCGTAGATTTTTAATTTCAATGATATGCGAACAAGCTAAAATTATGTGGTATAATATGTAATAAGCTATTCGTGCACTTGTGCCGCAACTTCTTTGTTCAACAAGTCGTCAAGTTCTTTTCTGGTTTTCTCAATACCACCTACAATATCTATAATTGACGGTAGTAGAGATAAACAATTTAACATTGCGCCGTATTCAAAAATAGCATTATAAGTTAAGTCAGCAATTTTTTGGATTTTTCAATATCAATAAGACACCAATAATCTTCCTGGAGCTCGTCTACTTCCGGTTTCTCCAATTCTAGACACTTATGGGTGAAAATGACCATTGCGGTCACGCGTATCTTTTTCAGTTTTTTTTTACGACTGCCCAGGACCTTTATTCAACTTGGAATCTGATTCCTTTGCAAAAAAATAAAACTTTGCTTCTTCCGTCCAAGACAGAAATAGTTTTGATGTACGGGGCGATTTTAACATTTGGAGTAAATTCAAGTCCTAATGAGCTGATTTAGACTCAAACATGTTTTCAAGGCAGATTGTTGAACCCGCGTAATTTCCTAACGTTTGCATTCCCAGCCGTTTGTTTTCCAAACTGTTAACAACTTTGGCAACTTTACAATTAATTGTCTTGAGGGACGTTTCATAGGCAAGAACGACAGAGACGCCTCGTTCACTGAATACTGAATAACTGGCGAAACTTATCTTCGGAATATTTCGAGTCAGAATCTAAAATACTTGTCAACATTTCTTTTCGTAATTTTTGCTTCCTTTTATCGGCAGGATCCAATGCCGTTTTTATCCTTTCAGCTATCATATTTAAAGTGCCAGGAAAAACGAGGGTAAACCTACAGGTAAATCTCCTTGATTTTTTTTTATTTCATTAATCATTTGGTGAGTTTTCTCCCTATTGGCCTCAAGAATCTTCAAGTTTGTCACATTTGTGATAAAACACGACTCAAGGTTTTGTTGGAGCGCTTTAAGGCTTTCACATTTTTTTATGTACTTGTCTGAGAAACTTAAGCTGAGGGTAAACAGTTTAGGCTGAAGTTTTGTATAGACTTCTTCAAGGTGGTTTTTATTACTAATGTATTTATTTTGAAAGGAATTAGTGTCCCAGTTTGGATTGTTTTGTCTTAGCTCATCCATTCTTTTTTTGATTGTTTCCAAATCCGATTTAAGAAATTCCCTTTTTTATCCTTGTGGTTTAACGTTTTGATTTGTAAAATCATGTCTAGAGGGGAACCCAAGGTGTCATTGAACATCTCTACTTCTGTTGATAAAATGGCTATCTCATCAGTGTTTTTATTCAAGTCCCACATAAATCCACCCTCTTGTCTCTGTAGATGATCAAAACAAACAATTTCAAATCATTTAAAAATTCAAAACAGTCAGGGTGATATAGGGGCGGACTGAGACCACCATAGTACCTCTCACAAACGTTAAAACGTTAATATAGAGCCTCCATCGGTGGCTGACAACTTTAAATGTTTTTTTTTAAATCACATATTAACTGCTAACAAAATAAAATGCATGGTTTTTATGAAACCTCCTTAATCGTTCACACTAAATAGCCTACTGGAGTTCTGAGCAAACGTTCCCAAAATAATTTATAATACATCACAGTAATAGATCTACTAATAATTGACATCGTAAGAAGAGTGAATGAGCTTAGTTGACATTTGATTCCACCATATCGTCTGTGAAAAACCAAAATGACCTAAACTGACATATCAAATTTAAGATAGAATCATAATGAGCTATGTCATAAAAACAAAATAAGAAACATGCGTAAAATGTTAATTAGGAGTTTCTAAAAATTGTAAAATGTTATGTTTACATATGTTTGGAAAGTGTAAAATGTTTTTTTAACATGTTTTTTAAAAGTGTAAAATGTTTTTTTAACCTGTTTTTTAAAAGTGTAAAATGTTTTTTTAACATGTTTTTTAAAAGTGTAAAATGTTTTTTTAACATATTTTTTAAAAGTGTCAAATGTTTTTTCAACATGTTTTTTAAAAGTGTAAAATGTTTTTTAACATGTTTTTTAAAAGTGTCAAATGTTTTTTCAACATGTTTTTTAAAAGTGTAAAATGTTTTTTTAACATGTTTTTTAAAAGTGTAAAATGTTTTTTCAACATGTTTTTTAAAAGTGTAAAATGTTTTTTTAACATGTTTTTTAAAAGTGTAAAATGTTTTTTTAACATGTTTTTTAAAAGTGTAGAATGTTTTTTTAACATGTTTTTTAAAAGTGTAAAATGTTTTTTTAACATATTTTTTAAAAGTGTCAAATGTTTTTTCAACATGTTTTTTAAAAGTGTAAAATGTTTTTTTAACATGTTTTTTAAAAGTGTCAAATGTTTTTTCAACATGTTTTTTAAAAGTGTAAAATGTTTTTTTAACATGTTTTTTAAAAGTGTAAAATGTTTTTTCAACATGTTTTTTAAAAGTGTAAAATGTTTTTTTAACATGTTTTTTAAAAGTGTAAAATGTTTTTTTAACATGTTTTTTAAAAGTGTAGAATGTTTTTTTAACATGTTTTTTAAAAGTGTAAAATGTTTTTTTAACATATTTTTTAAAAGTGTCAAATGTTTTTTCAACATGTTTTTTAAAAGTGTAAAATGTTTTTTTAACATGTTTTTTAAAAGTGTAAAATGTTTTTTTAACATGTTTTTTAAAAGTGTAAAATGTTTTTTCAACATGTTTTTTAAGAGTGTAAAATATTTTTTTAACATGTTTTTGAAAAGTGCTCAATATTCTATTCAAATGCTATCCAGACATGTTTCCATATTTGTGTCGATAGTGGATAATATTTTTAGCTACAAAATGGATATAGGTCATTTTGGTTCTTCGCAGACGATATGCTTTAAGAAACGCAAACTATTAAGCTCTAAATATTATAAGTATTTTACCTGCAGATGCTCTTGACGTTTTTCAGAAATCTTTAGGCGCAGGCCTTCCAGCAGTTCCTTAAAATTATTCGAACCAATTTTGAAAGGGGTAGCGATTGCGGAAATGCTGGCATGCACTGTTTTTAGTTGTTCCTCGTCCTTGCTAAGGTATTCCAATGTTTTCTTAAGTTCCGTTGGCGTCCGTGAACTTCTCAAAGCAGAGGAAGTTGTGACTTTGGGATCCAGGTTCATTTCGAGTTGTTTAATCCCATCAAAAATAGTATCTTGTAGACTTTGGGACTTAGCTATAAACCTGAAAAGATGGTCGACGTCAGCTTTAAATTTTTGAGCTGTCTTTTCATCTTTTTCTAGTAGGAGTTCAAACGACACAGTTGTGATGTCCGTGCACGATTTCAATTATTTTTAAAGATCAAGCAGCATCTTCTTTAGTTCCAAGAACTTGCATCGAGTCTGTGTTATTTCATTGAAAAGGGGTTTGGCTTTGTTTCTCATAATTTCAAGGCTGTTTGTCACAGTTGTCAAGACGCAGGATTCCAAGGCTTGGTGCAATTTTTGATAGTTCCTCTCGTTCTGTTTATACTTGTCGGAAAAAGTTGTGCTTAGGGTCACAATTTGGCGTTTTATTTCGCCAGCAAGTTGAAGAAGTTTGTCGTGATTAGATTTGGACATTTTGTGAAAGACGTAAGGGTCCCATGTTGAATTCTGCTCTCTAAGCTTACCCATTCTGTCATTGATTTCTTTTAATTTTGTTTTGAGTGACTCTCGACTTTTATCCTTTCTGTTCAATTCCAAAACTTTTGAATTTATTTCATGAAGGGAAACAAAATTTCGTCTTTGAGTTCTTCTCCCAGTAAACTTTCTGTTAGTCGTTTGATCTCTTTGGAATTGTTTTTAAGGTCCCAAGTTAAATCTTGTTCATCATCCTATAGGCAATGAATTAATTTAAATAAATTAAAATTATTGTGATCTGATGGAAAATTGATATTAGTTCCTTTAAGAAACTATTTAAATTCAGTTAGAGATCATCCAAACTCGCGGTTCTTCTTTTCCCCTTCAGCAGCTCAGCAGTTCAGCCAGTGCACCTTTACTTATTTGCATAGTGATTCTGTTTCACCCCCTTCAATTTTCCCTGTCGAGCTGCCCCACACCCAGACACAGTGCAATGTATTGGGTGAAAATATATCTTAACGTAATATGACAGCTACAGAGACACATGTTCCTCTTTGATTCATCAATGAACTTCACACGTGTAGACCGACTGTAAGAGTTGAGTGTAGTAAATGCATTCCGTGTTATCAAATTTTCTAAGAATTCTATCCTATTTAACAGCTGGTCGTCTGGATACTGATCGTCGTTCCAGAAAAACTCTGCCCTTTTATTCAATATTTTTTCACGTTTGCGTCGTTGACGGATTCTCTTTCGTTGCGTCTGCCCAACACGTTGCTTGTAAAATAACGTAGAAAACCCCATGAGGCAAAACGTCTAGCCAAGAAAATTTCTTTGCTCCTTCCTATAGCACTCGGTGTTAAAAATTCAACTTTCAGCTAATACATTTGCCCAATTTGTGAGCTGTGCGGTAATCAAATGACCACGAAGCTTTGGCGATTCAAGTAGAGGGGCGGGCACAAATAATCTCATCATTTAGGTAGGTAAAAGGTTATAAAAGATGAGAATTCACCCAATGGGTAGCATTGTTGACGAGGAGTGTGGAAGATCAGGAAACCGGACATTTTTTACTGGGAAGACCTCCAACATTTTTTCCTATTTGGAGTACCTATTTTTCTTTTTCAAAAACAACGCCTATGCTGTCTGTGAACATGACTCTTTCGTGGACCATTTTGGCCGATAGAAATGACAACATTGGTTGCCGTGTGATTTAGACACGTCTTTGTATTTGCTGGACTTGATTTTATTATTCAGCTACTTGATCAAAAGAATCAAAATGACCCATATCTTTTAGCTGGAATTAAAATAACCCATGTCACAAATAAACGCTAAAAGTATCGTGTGTGTAAACTTTTAATTATTACGAAATTTGGACAAATACAAAAAACATTCAATTAACATGCTTTCAGGATCATAATACTTTACTATTTTTGCAAAACGCGCATTTTGGTTTAACTTAAAAATCTAAAAATTGAAATTGGTAATTTTGATCCTTCACATTTTGAATCAAAGTGCTGAGCACGCAGTGGTGAGTAAAAGCAACCGATTCATTTGTACCGCGTAGTTTAAATTTGTGGTTACGACGAAACTAAAGCGTCAGACAAAAAGCAAACCACAAAATTCTCGTTTAAGTCACAGTGAATTTTGAATTATTTGTTTTTTAGCTTTTAACAGAGAAATACCTCCGGAATTTATTTACTTGATTTTCTGTGTAATAATTATTACGAAAGCGTTGGAATTATTTTGTCGTCTGGTTATATGATATACTGTAGCTTTATATTTTAGTATAGAAAAGTTTGTTTGCTTGTGGAATTAATGAGCTTATACAAACCTATATAAACTACTACAAACTAAATGTAATTTTGGGACTCAGCATATGCAATGATATTTCACGCCTATCTGAGAAGTCCCAGCGAGTCGAGTTTATGAACAATAAAATTATAGTTCAGTTCATATGCTATTTGAACATTAAATTATCGGAGTGGTTGACAGTTGACGTCCGTGTTGTGAAAATTGTACACAATTCCTGTACCTAACTCTCTCGCTACTAATGAAATAATAAATTATTTAAGTTCCTTCGTCTTTTTCCGTCGTAGCAATTTATTTTTAAATCTTATGGGCGCCCACAAACATTAAGCTCTACCTATATAGTTAGTTGTGTAAGTAGCTATATGGTTTCTAGTCCAACAACCATCTACGTTCCATATGTGTGAGTCCCTCTGCTTCGCTCCTCTCAGTTCCTCAGTTGCAGAGCCACCACAACCATCACCAGTTTCTATACATTCATTTGCTTTTCTTTTCAGCTTAAAAACACGAAACTAAAATGTTGTCTAAGCGTGAAAACTACGCCAATTGGATTGCATTCAAATTCCTTTCAAAACTCTGCATCATCCCTTTTGAATTCAATCCAAAAACTGGAGAAATAAAAAAAACATCATCCTTGTTGAAAAGAATTATTTGGAATTGGTATTTCCTTATTCTCTGGGTCTACATTTTACACCTGGCGTTTACGTTCTGCACGCTCATCCACAACACAGCAACTTTCGGAACTTTTAATGTCAACCATTTTTCAATTCACGTTATCTTCATGATTGGATTTCCGACGTTTGGACTCTTTGCCTTCAACTTTAAGAAATGGGCCGGAATTCTATCAATTGTACGGAATGAGATCTCAAGCAAAATGCAAAACAAAGCGCGATTTTCAAAGACAAAATCAAAACTGTCATTGCAAAAAATCATACTTATTGCTTTGCCGGTTATGGGCTTGATAGGACTTACATTTGCAGAAGTTGTTGTTTTGGCGTACTCAACGCGACCTCAGCTTCTTTTCCAACGTTTGAGTGACGACCACAAGACACTTTTGAATTATTTCATTTTGGGGGCAATGGAATATTTAGTGACCGTCTTTGGTGTGAGCTGCCTCTATTTCGGAATTAATCTTCAATTGTTATTTTTTGAATATCTACACGGTGAACTGTCTCTTGGAATTCAATCACTCACAAATTCAATGTAAGTGGTTTGTAATTTTGTATTTTGTTAATTACATTTTGTTTAAACAGGATGGAAATGTTTTCAATTATCTATCTGACATGTGTTTAATTTAGGGGGACGGAGTTCATTAAAAGACAAGACATCCAAAATGCGATTCGCCACTGTCGTCATCTACAGATCCTCATCCAGCTTTTCAACAGAAGCAACGCAGCCACCATTTTCTACTGGAAATTGAGCTGCTTCGCTATCAGCATCGGAGGAACATTCTTTTTCATCCAGTTTGTTCACGTGGGCCCAATTGTTGCCCTGTTCGATGTTTACATTGGGCTGTGTTGCATAGTAGTGTACATTGTGATGTACGAAAAAGCGTTCAAGGTCCCGGAGCAGATGAAGCAGTACAAAAACTTGATTCTAATTGCGGCGCATCCGGGCGTCAGCGTTTTGGGGCGAAGAAGGAATCGCTGGGCCCAGTGCGTAGTTCGAGCGAACAAGCGCAATGCCCTCGAAATCTCGCGGGTTGTGCGATCGATTCCAAATATTGGAATCAAAGTCGGAGGGTTCAACACAATGGAGAGGCTCTCAACGTTGAATTTTATTAATTTCGTTGCTTCAAATGTTGCGTCACTCCTCATTACTTTTAAATGAACACAAAATATTCTTTTAATTTGTGGCTTACAAGTCACTTGATATTTCACGGTTGGTTTCGTGAGTAATTTACGCCCATATGTGTTATGGTGTGTACTTACATAAGCCAGTAAGTATGTCAGTTTACAATAATTCTAATTTCAAGTTGCTGGTATTTATTCGTAAGCACGTAAGTAGTACAAAAGCTCCATAGCTTTGCACTGTATTATAATAATAGCGAGCATAAAAAGCTTCCACAAAAATTCTCGAGGAGGTGAAAGCACAACAAAAATAGGTCGATTAATGGGCGTATTTGACAGGAGCGAGTGAAGATGAAGAACACTAAAATATTTATTCAGCATTCTATATTCATACCTATAGTTTTAATGTTGAAAATTGGCATTTAGTGTGACTAATCAACTCTGTGGAAACTCTGCACCAGAAATATTGTGCTTTGTAGTTGGATTGAGTTGACGTAGGGAAATATTTGAGTTATCACTGATCTGTACTATGTAAAACTAGCATGATTTCTTGAGACTTTTAAAGCTCTTAAATAATACAATTTTCTGTACAAATTGTCAATAAAATGATTATCATTGAATGGAAATTAAATTACCCATGCGCCATCTTTGTCTTAGCTGTCTAAATAGTACCGAAATTAGGTGTGGGAATTCCTGGGAATCTCTGTCCTTTCTTGACTTTCTAAATTATCTTCTCTTCTAAACTTCAGAGACTATAATGAGAATTTAAAGAATTATAGTGCGAAATTTAGAAATTTGAAAAATGCTAAATATCCGCGTTTTTTTTAATCGTTACAACTTCCGTAAATTAACACTTTTGTAAAATGTAAAAACAATATGCTGTTAACGCTCTTTAAAAATATCCAAATATGCTACTAATGATCGTTTTTGAAAGTGCAAAATATGTTACCCATGTGATTTTCCAAGTACAAAAATGCGCTATGTGCATAAAGTAAGTGCTACAACGTTCTCACTTGATTAATCCTTACCGGGAACTCACCTCGAATAACAATTTTTTGCCTTAGTCACATCAAGATTTTTCACTGCAAAACAATAAAAATGTATGAATTAAAATTGAAATTTAGCACCAATAAAAATATTTAAAACGAAATCTTTTATGAGAATTTTGTAGTTTCTATTTTTATGAATAAGCTTGGGGGAAATGCGAGTCCTTTTGGTTGTATTATGCTGCTCAAATTACTTAAGGCCGGCGTGGCAGTGAAAAGTAGCCTTATTTTGTCGAATTCTAATTCTGTGTAGCGGGCTGTCCATAAATGATGTCACTAAAATTATTGCTCTTCTAGGAACCACCACTCATCTCTGTGTTTTGCTGGAATTGCCTTGTTAAGGCAAGGTTTTGACGTCCGGGGATGCAATGGCTCAAGAAGGTTTATTTATGAACTGAATATTGGTTGGTACTACGTGCATGCTAAATTTTAGTGTAATTAAAATATAAATTGTTGAAAATCCAGAATGATAAATAATTACATGCGGTAATTTAGTTCTGACCTTTTGCACACATAAAAAGATTTGATTTTTATTTATAATAGATTATGAAAATTATATAAACATTGTTTACTGATAATTAAACTACAGGTATTATTGAACAATGTTATTACTCTATGTGAACAGCGAAAGGGTTTCACATATTACTTTATGATTTCAATTATCTTAGGGATTTTTATAAAATGCAAAACCGATTTGTGTTACACCTTCACAGTGTAAATTACTCAGCTTAATTTAAATAAGATTTCCACTAATTGGTTGCTATGCCACTGGAACCGAAACATAGTGCCTGTATCCTGTAGGATCGAATCCTTAGGAATAGGCCTATTAAAGGCGGAAGTGTCAGCTCCCTACAGACCAACAATACAAACACATCAGGTTAAAAGTTTCTGTTCAATTCTTTAGAAAATAAAAAATATGTGAGACCGTAAAATTAAAATTCATCACCTTTAGGCGATAGTCAATCGAGTAACGTTTAGTCCATTCCGTAACTGAGCCTGCCTCAAGCCCCAGTGGTGCATCAAAAATGAAATAATACGTTTTTCCACTTTTAGCAAAAATACGTTTCTCCAACAGTCCACTGTCGTATTCAATTCCAAGGCCTTTTAATTGTACTGCTACATCGTAGAATCCGTCACTTTCAAGTGAACCCAAGAAACCAATTCCATGAACTGTGATTTTCTTCTCACATGCAATGCTAAAATATTCACAAAATACAAGAATATTAAAACCCGTCCCTGCTTGCCTGCGTTTAATATGATTTAAAGTATAATTGAACTACTAACGTACTTTCATATTTAATCCACTAAATATTTTTAGTTATTGCTATAAAAATTAGAAAAGAGAGTTACTAGTTAACTTTTTGACTGCCATCACAGACAAAAGGAGAATTATCCAGAATTTGGAAGTCTTGGGTCAAACAAAGTGTAGAAACTCCTGGTGGAATTACTGATTGTTTCCTTTGTGTAGTTTTAAATGGGAGCTTTTTCGCATCAAATTCTAACCTTTTTCATTACAAATATAAATTACGAATATCTTTATTTCAAACGCCTAATTACAGTATAAGTAGACCATGCTTTTATTTCTAACAATATATGTTGTAATTACTTTTTCCTTGCGTCCATTCCAATAAATCTGTAAATTCCAAGATTTTCTTCTCCTGTCAAAATATCTTTTGACTCAGCTGCTGTCGTAAACTCAGCACAGGTCATGACTGGAAATCGAATTTCAAATAGGCAATCGCCAAGAACTTCGCGAATGTGTTCTACAGTTGGCTCCAGCTTCATTTCATTGCACTGGAAGTCCGCCCATCTACAAAAATTAGTCCCGAAATATACAGTTATATTAACATTTACTATTATCACTATTAATACAATCGCAATGATAAACAATATAGCAATCGATTATTATGCATATATGTATCGAGATATATTTTAATTTTTGATGTTTGACTACACAGCACCTTATTGCAGCGTGAAACACGTTAAGTTCTTTGATTTCAATGTCGTCGCTGCCGAGAACAGATTTTAAGTTCGCCTGTGAGAGCCCCAATAAATCGTCAGTTTCATTGTATTCCCCAAAGGATCTGAAAGCAGACAAGACTAATAAAATTACTTCTACCAACTTATTTTTTCAACCCTTTCTTGTTTCAGAGGTCAACAAATTTTTTCATCCATTTTTACTCCTGCTATTTGTAGTGACACTTGTTTTAAAATCAGCAGGATTTAAGCAATTAACTAAAAATACAAAAATGCTCGATCACTTACTGCAGAAACGTTAAAACCATTTTTTCCAAACACTCCACAGGCTTTTCCATCTCAAATTGCCGGCAAATTGCAAGCAAATTTAAAATTTGATGCAGGGGCAAACTTAACGTATTCAGAATCTCCAGTGACCACGTGTCAAGAGACGTGAGCTACAAATTATCAACAAAATTATTAAATAAAAGGTTGTCATATTGGTATAATAAAATTTATTATACCAATATGAACAAATGTTACATTTGTTCAGCTTTTAAATTAAGTTAAGAGCAAGGTTTTCGCAATTCTGACTTTCTGTTAATCTTCTGTTATGGATAACAATGTTATTGACACATTGTAATTCGAGTGAATGACCTACCTTGACGAACAGTTCAAATGCGATGGGATCAAAATCCGGGAAAGGGATCCCTTCGCCGTCCTGAACCACAGCAACTTCCCACTTCTCCTCGAATTGCTTCTCCAAAAACGGCGACGATGCTTTCAAAATGACCTTTCTTAGTGCCTTTACAATTTTCTTTTCTTTCCCCACACAAAATGCGACATCGCACATTCCGGGTTTTCGTTCCAACAGATCCTGGATTTTCTCCAACAACGGTTTCTCGACAATATTTGAATCTGCCATATCAATATATAGTAGTACTTTGGTACACTTTGATTACACACTGTTGACTGTGAACTAGGAAGGCAACTGTAAGTACAAAATAAAAGTTTTAAACTGAATGTTATTTGACCCCATCATTGAAAAGAACTATATTTTATAATAAGATTTACATGGGCATTTACAGGTATATCCTACCGAAAGCTTTGTCATTTCTAACAAGTTTCTATGAATTCTATGAATGACTGCTATCAATCAAAAAAACAATAACTCACAGAGGGAAACGCTGACCTTACAATCGTTAATCGCGACTAAAATAAACATGTTGGCGACGAACGTGATAGACAAACCTATTTTTCTAAAATTGTGAATTATACAGTCCAAAATAATATTATACTTACTGGATTGACGAGAAATATCCAAAATTCTAGACGCACCTGTTTATAACCTGCAAAATCCAAATATTTACTGGCCCTGCCTGTTTAGGTTTAATCGACGGACTAAAATTCTTTTGCGGTCACTATTGACTGTTAAGTTGGCTGTCCTGTGTAAGTGAGTAATGCTGCTGGCTCTTCTTATTGTAACTGCAACGCGTATGAACAATGTAACAACTCAATTAAATCAAATTAATTAATAAACGATTAACTTAAACTTTTCAACATTTTGCTCCTTTCGAAAATTGAACTGCGAGCCGTTTAACTTTCTTTCATCATGTGATGTTCCTCCACCTGTTCTAAAACAACCAAACTTTCCTATTTCTTTTAATTCTTTTACGACTTTTACCTTTAGATTAGCTTATTCTTGGGATTTAAGGGGTTGGTCGTAAATGACGCTACGCTCATTGGGGGTGGGTAAATGGACACGTAATGATGAAGCTCATACACGTTTTTACAATGTTGGTGAAAGTGACAAGGTGGGTGGGTGGGTTCAAAAAATTGGTTTATTTAAACGACGCCGTTTTTGTCCAGCCCCTAATGGAGAAAGAAAAGAAGTGACGAAATTCATTTTACGTTGGGGTTTGTCCTTAAATATTGTAATTGAAAAATCCCAATTTGTAGAATACTCTCCCCTGACATTAGCCTAATACACCATTGCATAATTATGGCTCATCAATATCCGACAGCACCCACGAGCTCCAACAATGACAGAATTTATGGACGATCTCTGGTCAGTATATTACGGCATGACTTATGTCATTTCTGGTTTCAACGGTGTTTGCGTTCAGCAGAGCACAGAGCAAGCGACAGTTTTCTCCTGTACATTTAATTTCTCACAATGCTCCGGTAAAGTACCTTTAAATAAAGTAATAACGTTAATTGAAAAGAATTTTAATTCACATTAAATTACATTATTTGTATTTTAAATTCCAAGCTCAAGTGCGTCGCAATTTACGCAACAAAAACAATGCAGTAAAACTGCGCGTTGCTTAATTTTGACTTATGATTAGTTATTAGTTACTAGTAGGTCGTAAGTATCTAACTAGTAAACGAGTGTGCATATCAAAGCTATTATCTAAATAGTCTAAATGGTATATACACCCCATTCGCATTCTTGCAACAGCTGGTTTTGTTTTTGTATTTTATACTAAGCAGAATAATAATAATAGACTTTATTCGTCAACTGCTTTCATTACAGAAAGTTGCCAAAATGACACAGTATACGGTACCAGGGGTTTAACCCTATTATGGAATATATTTGTGTTGTACAGAAAAAATGTAGTAATAGAATAATTTACATATTATTATCCGGGATTGGGTGTTGAGTATAAGTGTTGTTGGCATATTTGAGTAGAACCCTTGAGAATTGCAATAACGATGTCTTCGATAATTGCAGTCTTTGGAATGCCGTATTCTGTTAAGAAACTTTCGAAGAAGCTGCTAATAGTTCCTCGCGCTCCGAAATACAGCCCGATTGTTTTAATATTACGAAGATTGAAATGATTTTGGAAGTAGGGGATGCAGGGGTCATAGATTGCTTGTTTTTCCTCATTGACCTTGGTAGCTTGGTCTTCGTCGACTTCCCATCTTATTGTTGGGTCTAGAATAATTCCGTTTCTGGATTGACGGTCGAATGCTATGATGTCGACTCTTCTTGGAGTGCCTGCTGTTGTGTCGCCGGAGGAAAGGCATGATACTTCCTCAAATACATCCCATCCCATCTTCGAGAAATGGGACGCTATGATTGATCGGACTGTATGGTGTCTATTATTTCTCAGTAGCTCGCCCTTGATACACTTGCCCAGAATATGTCCTAGGGTTTCAATCTCGTTGCAGTGTCTGCAGCGGTTTGATTCTTGGCCGTGACCTGGTATTGCATTAACTGGAAGAACGTTACCGTTCATTTTAATTGCGGTGACCCACTCTGATGATGATAGTCCGTTCTTGTTGATCACCCATTTATTGCCCGCTCTGCTTTCCTGGAATTGGATTACTCCTTTTCCTTTGCTTGGTAAAGAGCTCCATTTTTTAAACTCGAGACTACGAAGGTATTCCCGAATCACTTTGCTTTTGCGCTTAGGCTTATTCGTCTCATTATTATTGCTGCTACTATTGACTAGGGGTTCCAATAGTTGTTGGATTTCGGTTGGGATCTTGAGCCTTTCTAAACAGTTCTTTTTTTCGAGATCGAAATCGTACACTGAGTTAAGTATTGCATTTCCACACTGGATTAAAATATCGGACGCGTTGTATTGCTGTATTAAAGCTTCCCAAGAGGCTTGGACTAGATTTAGATCCTTGACGGTATGACTGGAGTACATCATTGAAGTAGGTAGGCTGTCCGGAACTCCCAGTAATTCTTTCACTGAGCTTCTTAGGATTAGGTCAACCGAGTTGAGAAACGACACTGATAGTTTTTTTAAGGGAGCGTGTTGAAACGGGAAAATGAGGATGGGCCATATATATTGGTTGACTGCGTATAATTTTTGGTCAGGACGCAGAAAAGGTGTCGCAACTAGTGCCTCCAGCTTGGACTGAAACTTTTTAAGGACATCGCCATGGTTGAATGATAGCTCATCTTTGAAATTGACTCCGAGATATTTTATGCTTTCGTTGTCTTTAAGGCTTCTAATTTTAAAAGTATCACTCACTATTAAGTCGTCCGTACATAGTACTCCGTTTACGATACTTACACATTCTGATTTTTCTGGACCTATTGGTAGACCGAGTTGTTCAAAAAGATGTGAGGCCATTTGAGCCAGGATTTTTGCTGAGTCGCGAGAATTACCTGTTAAGGCTGTGTCGTCCGCATAATTTGATATCGTTTCATTTTCATGGTTGGGATGCAGATTAAAACCGTACTTTCGCCGCACATCAGGGTCATTGATTTCCTCAAGTTCGTGGTCAATGGCGATGTTAAACACAAACGGAGAGAGAGGACTGCCTTGCAGGACGCCACGCTTAAAATATATTTTCTTGGTTTTGCCCTTACTTGTTTGGATAGTGGTATGGTTATTCACTTGCAGGCTTATGGTTAGTTGTTTTAGCTTTGATGGCGCCGCCTTGGAATTAATTCTGTGGATAATGTGATTGTGGCCAACCATGTCAAATGCTTGAACAACGTCCAGAAAAACGCCTGTAAAATCCGTTTTGTCTTTTTTCGCCTGTTTCATGCATGCATCAAACAGCTTGGTGTTGATCAAAGTTCCATCGACAGAAGTGAATCCTCTTTGACATTCGTTGAAGTCGACATACGACCGAAACTCCTTATCTAGAGCCTTTTCAATTATTCGGCGTAAAACTGAGCAAATACTGATAGGCCGCCAGTTTTTTGGGTCCTGTGGGTCGCCCTTCTTTTTGTAAATGAGTATGGTTCTGGCTTCCTTCATGAACTCGGGGACATGGTTGTATTCTAGCATATATTTGAGGCATAGAGAAAGAATTTCTGCTGAGTGGTTGGACGTTGCCTTCACCCATCGGGGTATAATGCCGTCTGGGCCGGGTGAGCTTTCTCTATTAAGCTTTTTGATGTGAAACTTTATTGTTTCAACTGAAATATAACTATTAAAGTTTTCATCGAGCTCAGCCTGATCAGATGATGAGGGTTCACTACAAGTGATTCTCAGTTTTGGGTTTGGGGTTGACCAACGCTGTGAAAATTCGTGATGTAGTTTGTCGAGATCAATCGTACATCCTTTATCGTCGCCGCCGCCCGTGGCTAGCACTACCGCTTTTTTTCTATTGTTAGAATACAGCCATTGAATTTTCTTTTTCATAAATTTTTGCTTCCGTGCCTGGCGATCACGTTTAGAGGCTCTTTCAGGGTTTGAGTTTGTTTGGTGACTTCTGTCGGCGTTTTGAAACAGATTATTATTTTTCCGCATTTTGTAAAATTTTGAACTTGGGTTTGGGGGCCCTGGCAGTTCAACTTCGCACTTTCGGAGTGTCGATTGATAATTTTGTAGTATGGATTCGAATAATTCATGATTTGGGTTTTCGGTGAGAAGGAGATTTTTTAGAGCTAATATTATGTTTTTAAAATCGGCTGATAACGACGGTAAAGATGCGTCTTCAGTATGATCTACGGCACTGTACTGGGTATTGAAGCTGTCGGCAATAAACGACCGGTGCTCTGTCTGATGTTTTTTCGTAATGTGTAATTTGACTCCTTTAGCATTTTGTAAAAGCTGCGGACAGAATGGGCATGGCCATTTAGTGAGATTTGGGTGGATTGCTAGTTCTGAATCGTGTTTAGCACGAATAATTGAGTCCAGATTGGTGGCCATTGTTAATTGTTGTAAATGATTTTTGTAACTTTTATGTGATACTGTATATGATAACACACGGCACGATTATTGTAGTGTATGAAGTGCAGTAGTCGTACAGCGGCGTCTGGTATGTACCTACTGTACAAATTTTGTATTTAAAAGCACGTGCACTTTTTAGATTTTGCCGGCCTACCTACTCGCCAAATTGGTATTTTAATTCGGGTTCGAATCTCAACTAATGGATGGTTTTACACTTTATCTTTACTGTCGTAAAGATTACAATGCTAATAGGTTTTTCATTCGTTAAGTGGAAAACATTAAAAAATGAAACAAGTGATGCATCACATAATTACCGTTTTTTCTGTGATAGTGGACCCGCTAAATATTACAGGCCCGTCGATTATAAACGGAAATGTTGTAATATAAATGCATCATTTTTTAAGGAGGTGGAAAATTGTGGGGTTACCGTGGCACCGTGAACTGTGGACTCGAAATTCTTAAATCTATATGATTTTTTTTTATTTTAATAGAATATTAAAATTCAGTTTACGCTACTGAATCCTGCGAGTTAAGCGTTCTAAGTACTTAGTACTTACTGACATTCTGAAATTACCGTCTGTAATTTAGTAGAAGAATCCGCTTCACTTCTGCCTCAGCTGGTTCGTAACCGAATTCACTTGTCAGATTCATACTGGCAATGAAAAATAAATGGTTTGGCAATGGTTTCGATAAAAGATCGAAAACTGAATTCCAGTAAAAGAAAACAAAAACAATGGGTACAGAAGATTCACAGGAAAATACGTAAAAGCGGAAAACTTAATTCCTACCAACGTACAACATCGTAACTGCAGTCGATTTTTCATGCATTATGTTAAGAGTGAGTTTTGATGGACGACGGTTTCATTTTTGAAAAATGATTTAAATACAAAATAATTCTTCTCAAAATCGGAAACTACAACCAAAAAGATGAATATCAAGGAAGTGAATTTCTGCCTTTATTTTGAAATGATTCACACAATATTATGAATAGATGTTTTTTAAATTATGTTAAAAATATTTACAATCGAACACTTTAATTATATAATTTATAGAACTTGCATTTTGTTGTAAATGCTTTTCTTAAAGTAATTTAAGCAACACACTGAATATCAAAAGCAAAACTTATGCTTTTAATAACAAAACTATATAACTGCATAATACATATGTACATATGCACATATCATGTATGTATGTAAATAAAACTAATTAATTCGAAATACTTTTCCGATTTAACATCAACTGCCAATTATATTAAACTTTGTTGTATTTACAGTTGAAGGACATTTGTGTCGTCTAAGTACAGTTTATCATCATTGGTTCCTCCAAAAATAAAAACTTGATCGTTGAGGGCAACGCATCTGGCAGCAGCACGTGGAGACGGAGCCTTTCCATTCGCAGTCACTTTCTTCCACTCAAAAGTTTCTACACAAAATTGAAATCGAATTAGGATTAAAAATCAAAAGAAGTTTTTTTCTAATTTCCAAATCAAATAAACTGAACAGCGTTTAGTCACATGAACTTGACCGTAACTCAAATTAAACTTAATTATTTGTTTTCGTTTTTTGAATTTTGCTTCCAACGTAAAAACGCTTCCAACATCAATCAATAATTTTAAAGTAATTAAATGCACAAATTAGGCGCTCTAAATATTTAAATTCAAACTTCACACGAATCAGTGCGCTCAGAACTCAAATAACAAATTAAAATAATTTGATTTGTGGAGTAAAAAGCGTTGCTTTCTGTGCAAATAGAAATGAACACAAGAGTAAAATAATGCACCTGGATCGTAGCTGAATACGTCGTTGAAATACGGTCCATAGTTCGGGGATCCTCCGAAGATGTACATCCGTCCATTGTTCGCAACTAAACAAATCAAAAGTAAAATATGAGAGCTATAAAAAATTTGATAATTTAATTGTAATTAATACAAAAATTCCAGCAAACAATTGGCACCCAAATAGCAAATTCCAAACTTTAAATATTTAAGACAATTTAATTTTTTTACAGGCACTGTGACCACTTCGACCCGATGGCAGTGTTCCGCGTGTTTCCACTGCAGTCCACATTTTGGTGTGGAGGTCCAAAGACCAAATTGTGTTCACTCGTTTCTTCTCATGGTAATCCCATCCACCAAAAATGAGGATGAATCTGTCGTTGTGGACTATTGCTGAGTGACTAGAACGTCCTTCATCATTTCTCCAAGGTGATCGAGGAATCCCCTGAAAAAAGTTATAGAACAAACCCGAATTTATTCTTTAGAATCAAATTCATCGTTGAAACGAGAAATAGATTTATTAGAAAACAATTTTCTTACCTTTAATTCAATTGTTGACCAACGAAAAGATTCCAAATTCAAAGAATGTAAATCATTCGTTTCATCTCCACCGAATATGAACATTTCATTTCGGAGCACAACAGCAGAATGACTACTTCGAGCGTTTGGAATATTTTTACCGTTTTTCGGTTTGTCCCACTCCAGGGTCTTCGTGTTCAATCGATACGTCGAGTTTGAATTTTCCCCTTTCCTTATTTTGTAACCACCAAAAATGATAACAAATTCTTTGTAAGCCACGGCTGAGTGACCGCTTCTTTGATTCGGATTCACTTCACTGTTTTCAGTTGACAACTGTTTCCACTCCTTTTCCCGTTCGTTCACGTTTAACACGAACACATCCAGAACACCGATTGTATAATGACGTGGATCACAATGACTATCTCCACCGAAGCTGTAAATTAAGTTCTCAACAGCCACCGCTGCATGTTTACTTCTTCCAGGAAATCCATTGATTTTGTTTCCCCAGCGAATCTACAAATAATTTAGATTGTTAAATCAATTCCAAGTTTTGTATTTCGTAGTTTTATTCTCTTACCGTTTTTGACAGTGGTGCTGCTGCTGCAGAGAGTTGAGCAGAAGAAGCAGATTTCAAAGACTGTGGCACCAACTGCGTCTGCAAAAGAATCCGTTTGAAATTAAATATTCATTTTAGTGAACTTATTAAACTTATTGTTCGCCTTTTACATCGTTATGTGTTTACCATGTAATGTCATTGATTTCACACAATTCTGTTCTTACATTAAAAGCTACCTTCCTAATTTTAAATCATAGAAAACATTTCAGTTCGCAGAAAAACTGATTTCTAAAACTGCAGTTAAAAGATGCAAATCTCTCACATATCCAAATAACCATATCAAAAGAAATGAAATACAACTTCGTTGATTAGGTTCTAAAAATCAATTACCTCGTCCAACAAAGTGACGACAGGAAACGGACCATCATTTTCTTTGAAGGCGTTGTGTGCGTGCACCGCGGTGCCACATGCGACTGCGACTGCTTTGTCTGCGTTGATGGCTTTGGAAGTCTGCTTTCGCGCTTTTTTCTGGACCGTCGGCTGCATTTTCGGAATTTGACTGGAGCCGCCAATCAGAATCTCGTCGCCGATTTTTTCTTTTTTGCATCGAGATTTCTTTAGAGCTGTAGTTGTTGAAGCCATTTTTCTGTAAAAGGGAAACTAAATTTTATTACTCGTCCTATGTATCTGGATGAAGCCAAAATGGCCCACTAAATCTGTAGATTCGGGGCCTCCCATAAGTGACGTCATGAGAACGGTCTGTAGGCATCATTGATATCACCAATAACCCTTCACTTACGCAACTTGAGTGGTATCATTTCAGTTTTATTACCCAACAACATTGTTCACATAGTTATGCGAGCTTCATTCGTGCAAGATACCTACACTATTAGAAAGACTGTTACCCATCTGCAGCGATTATTTGTGCACAGCCCCTGCACAATTAATCATAAAGTAGCGTTCTAGATAAAACAAAACTAACAAATTTCGTATGTCATCACTGTCAATTTAGTGTGAGCAAGGTTTAATACAAAGCTACAAATCGTGGGCAGAATCAAAATAAACCGTGTCTATATTATAGCTAAAAATCAAATGAGCGCATCCCAAAAACAACTAAATGGAAAAAATGAGTACCTAAAATTGTATATAGGAGGTTTTGAAAATTGCAACCCAGTCATTTTATACTTTTTAGAAATGTGCAAATGTTCTATGTACTTGTTTCGTAAATTGTAGAAATGGTTCTATTTACCTGTTTTTAAAAAGTATAATTTATGCTTTTTACTTGTTTTTAAAATGTGCCTTGTTCTATCTGCACTTTTTTTAAAAGTGCAAATTGTTTTTCCTACAAATTTTTGATGAGCTGCACTGAGCCTGCCTCAAGGTCAATCGGTGCATCAAAAACGAAACAAAACTTTTTGCCTTTTTTCGCAGAAATACGTCTACCCAACACTCCAGTGTTGCTTCTAATTCTAATGCCTTGCAGCCGCTTCTATAGTTAATTGCAATTCATATGATTGACAGTGTATTTAACAACTAAAGTACGCTGATGCCTAAATCATAGAAAACACATTTAGATGTCGGTATATAACAACCGAAAAGGAAACTTACAAGTTTGGTTTTTGACTGCCATCACAGACAATTGGAGGATTTTTCGCGCTTTTCAATCCCCGAGTGGAACCAAGTGTTGAAACCCCCGGAAGAATTGAGGTCTCTCTGTTGTTATTCTCTGAATTCGGATTGGACTTCAATTTTTGTACTGTGTTCCTTGGTGTGGTTTTAAATGGTAGCTTCTTCGAATCGAGTTTCATCTTTTTTCTGCTACAACAAAAAAGTAGGAAAACAATAACTTATTACAGATCGCAGCATCAGTGGTATCTGCTTCTATTTCGCCAACATGGTTTCTAATTACTTTTTGTTTCCCGTCAATCCGATAAATCCGTAAACTCCAAGACTTTCTTCTCTTGTCAAAATATCTTTTAATTCCTGTGCTTCCGTGAACTCAGCACAGGTCATGAGTGGAAAACGAATTTCGAACAAACAGTCGCCCAGAACTTCTCGAAATTGTTCTTCAGTTGGCCACAGTTCCATTTGCGTGCACTGGAAGTCAGCCCATCTATAAAAATAAGTCCCAAAATAAATATTCACATTTAGGAACAATCACTTTGCATACGCTGATGAAGATGAAAGAAAACATGCGAATTTCTAATAAAAATAAGATTTATTTTCAATTGGAAATGCAGTTAAATTACACATCACCTAAATGCAGCGTAAAACACGTCAAGTTCCTTGATTCCAATATCGTCACTGCCAAGAACATATTTTAAGTTCGTCTGAGAGAGTTGCAGGAAGTCGTCAGTGTCTTTGTATTCGCCAAAGGATCTAAAAGCAGACAATTCTTATCAAACGATGCATCTGAAAAGGCTTCAAATAACTACTGGGGTCTCAAGTAACCTCAAAAGATATTTTTGGGTAACCTCACAGTCAGGTGTGAATAATCATGTTACTAAAATATTAAATATTAATAATTGTTCACTTACTGCAAAAATGTCGAAGCTAACATGTTTAGATTCTCTTCAGCGTTTTTCATCTCAAAGCTTCGGCAAATTGAAAGCAGGTTCAAAATTTGATTTAGTGGGAGTTTTGATGCCTTTAAAGTCTCCAGCGACCACGTATCCAGAGATGTGATCTACAAATTAAAAAAAAATCAACATAATAAATTGCTTTTAAATCTGCGAGGTGCCTGGTTTTTGAAACACTGATTTTAAGTCAGTGTGAGGTTATGATTAATAATACTAATACCAATTTGTAACTGCAGTGAATGACTCACCTTAACAAACTGTTCAAAAGCGATGGGATCAAAATCTGGGAGTGGGATCTCGCCGCGTTTTTTATTCCACCCAACTTTCCCCTTCTCCTCGAATTTCTTCTCCAAAAACGGGGACGATGCTTTCAAAATGATCTTTACTGCTCCAACAATCTTCTTTTCCCTCCCAACACTAAAAGCCACGTCGTTATTTCCTTGTTCCCGTTCCACCATATCCTGGATTTTCTCCAGCAACGGTTTTTCGACAACACTGGAAACTGCCATAGCTGCTCGTGGTATTGTACTGCGTCACACACGGAACAGAACTGTCAACTGTAAACTATGAAGGAATTTGGTAATAAATGTTATGAATTATGAATGCTGTTTGATTTCATAATTGTTATATTTTATAATATGCATCAAGCGAATATTTACATCGTACTGAATGGTAAGCCACTTTTATTGACACTTGACACAATAATAATCTTTTATTTTGAGCAACAAAACAAATCAGCAAATGCAGTAGGAAGAAAATTAAATTATTACTACGCTACATCGTCAGCTGTTGGTCATTGGTTGTAAGTCGTGACTACAATAATAGTGTGAGCTACAAAAGTGAGAGAAGTACCTGCTTTTCTAACACTGTAAATTGTAACAGTAAAAAATGACTGTCCAAACTAATTCAACATAAACACTGCTGGCTCAACTAACAACTAATAAGAAATTACCAAGATTCGATACGTACCTGTACCTGCTTATGACACTTTCAAACCCAAAATAATTACCGGCTTCCGTTGAGCAGATTTTTAACCGACGGACTAAACACTAAAACACTTTTGTGACTGCTGTTATTACTGTTGAGTTGACAATTTTTGATAGTAGTTTATGTTATTTGCCCTTCTAATTGTCACTGTCAATCGCATGCACTCCAAATGCGATAACTAATTTCGTTAAATTATTTAAAAAATCCTTCACTTTTTCACAATTGTAAATTGTCAATTTGCTCTTGCTCCCCACAAAAATTGAATGACGCGCCAATTAACTTTCACTGGACTCGTGACGTCTCCTCCAGTTCCGTTGACAATTAATTTGACAAACAAGTAAAGTTCCCTTCTTTTGGTTTAATTTTGTTATGTTGATTCAAGGAGGGTACAATTTACAAAGTATTATATTCTCCTTGTGTTGATTCAGTTTTTTTATGCCAGTTCTGGTTTTAAACTTTTTAAAGATTACTAGTAGCGTAGCACCTAGATTTGATTTAACAAAAGGACTAAAGACACTTTTTCGGCCACTTTCACTGTGGGGTTGATCGTCATGTGTGAGTACTACGTAATTTGCCCTTCTAATTTCTACTGCAAATTATATACATTTTAATTTCAATTAGCTAATTTAATTTGTTAAATTAATAAGAGGCTAGTTATTTTATAACCACTACAGTTCAACACAGTAAAGAGTTGGTCACATTATTTAAAACTTAACCTACTATTTAAAAAACTCTTTAAGTCTGCCACGAATTAAAGGATAAATTGTTTTTTAAATTAAAGAATTAAGAGTAAAACTAATAAAAGAACCTGGGACTTGTTGCAGTACCAACAATCAAATAAGTAAAGCTGTAAAGCAGTGGACCACAATGTAATAGTAAAATGCTGCGTACACGGTAATTTACTTAAGACACTTTGCCTAACCTTAAAATTATGGAAATTAGCGACCATATATTTAGACAACTTCAAATAGTATGATCGGAAAATATTAAAATAAATAATATGCTTTCGTTACTTAAGTAGGTAGTTTTAGTAGTACTACACAAAAAGTGTTCAAGAAGACTGAGCAAGAGAACGTCTAAGACTCAAATGAAAGTGTAGAATAAACTCGCAGTTTTAGTTTGAAATTTATTTCTTCATTTTTGTCTTTTTCTGGTCAGAATAGTTTACGTATGAATTACATTGAGGCACGTACATATTGTGAGTTCCCCTCTCCATAATACTATTTTTAAACAACAAAAGTAGCCTGTTTAACTATATGTATGTACTGAATACGCGTATAGGAACTTGAGCGTTGTGTAAGGGGTCTGTCGTCAATGACATCAAGGGTAGCGTCAATAGGTCTACGGTATACCAGCCCTTTACGTAATGCTAATGACACGACCGCATAGGGTACTGAAAAAAGGGAAGTTTTCGATGAGATTATTTTAAACGATTCGAACGATATTATGAACGATTCTTAAGGGCTTACATGGTATGAATGAATAGCATTTATGCTGCCCTTCGCCATCGTTCACTGGAAGGATTAGAAATTAGAACGTTCACTCCACACGATAATAAAAGCTGAAATACGTTCCCCAAACTATTATTGTAGTGTACTATATATAAATTACTTCGATTTTTACAGAATTTCAATTCATGTACTTAATCCTGTTTGGACAGGAATAAGCTAGACGGTTTTGAATGCTCACTACCACACATTAGTACATACCTAAAGTAAGTAGGTACTTATATATTAGCATGGAAAAAATTTGGAATGTTTAGAGAAGCGTCAAATATTGCATATTATATTCCTTTTCCTATTCAACTTCTCACAGGAAATCAATTTAACGAACTATGAAATTAAAATATCCAGTAACTTTTGTTCCAAGTATCACATTCAATTACCATTACACAACATATACTATGCCCTTATTGTCTTTCAGATCTGCTGTCTTCCGACGCTTTTTGTGCTTCCACTGAGTAGGTTACTCCATTATTTTTTTAATAAGCATAATATGCTTACAACTAGTGCTTTATTGGTGTTCAATATTATTTCGTCAATGAAGAATCAAAATGACTAATTATCAATGTAAGCTAGAATTAAAATGAGCTGTCAAAAAAACATTAAAATGATGAGATAGATGCATACCATGTTAATTACACGCTCCTAAACATTGCAAAATGTTCTATTTTTTTAAAGTTCAAACAGTTCATAATTTACGCGTTTCTGGAAAGTACAAAATGTTTCATACACATTTTTGAAAATAGCAAAATGTTCTATTTACACGTTTCTGGAAAGTTCAAAATGTTCCATACGCACATTTTTGAAAAAAGCAAAATGTTCTATTTACACGTTTCTGGAAAGTTCAAGATGTTTTATGTACACATTTTCGAAAAATAGAAAATGTTCTATTTACACGTTTCTGGAAAGTTCAAAATGTTCTACGTACACATTTTCAAAAAATGGAAAATGTTCTATTTAGACTTTTCTGAAAAATTCACATTTTTGAAACAAGCAAAATGTTCTATCTTTACTAATTTTTGTTTGAAAAATATTCGATTGACACAAGCTTTTAGGATGATATTTTTTCTTATATGTTTGTAGATACTTCATTCTCCTTGTAGCTAATAATGGAAACGGGTTATTTTGAGCTTTCAATGTCGCTATGGGACCGACGTAAAAACATCTACCTAAAATTCATATATGTATCTGTATAATTATGTACTGAAGATTAAATTAAGTATTGCATTTAGCACGCGTTCTCTTCCTATGTAAATCTGAACAGTATTTCAAGTGGAAATAATGTCCATTATACTGCGAATATTTTAAAATAATTGCCATTTTAATTTCCATAAATAAAATTATATACGTTTTCGATCCCCTAATACTTACTCAAGCAATACATATTATTCCGTTCATCATGCTGTATTGAGAATGTTTTAACTTTAAATAGGAGCAAAAGCATAATTCAGTTAGCTACTTCATCACGTGTACTTCAGCCCCTCAACAAAGTGGTCAATGATGACGTGTCGATTCTGGGTAAAGGGCCCTACTAGGACCCCACTGAGTAAGTCCTGTACCACGTGGAT
Source organism: Dicyrtomina minuta (assembly GCA_949802685.1). Lineage (NCBI taxonomy): Eukaryota > Metazoa > Arthropoda > Collembola > Symphypleona > Dicyrtomidae > Dicyrtomina > Dicyrtomina minuta. The sequence goes on from OX461811.1 coordinate 7,850,659, forward strand.
GCTCAATTGCAATGATAATATGTCAATGTCAAACTCCTGACTCACATCCCACAATACTTATTACCTACTCACCTAACTAGGAGTTTTATTAAACCACACAGGCATCCGCTGATGTTGGTAAAAGAATTAATTTCAAATAATAAACCACCTATTTAATTATATGCCTTTTTCAACCAGCCATGGAGTTTAGCAGATCACATTAGAGCACAGTTAAGGGGTCGTCCACAAATGACATCATCGTTAGCATCAATGAGCCTACTTGGCTGCTGATGGCAATGATGGCATCCACTGCTAAAGTTATCCATTTACGCAATGGTTACGCGGATGACATGGGGGCGCTGGGGGCCATAGGATCCTAAAAATAGTGATTTTTTTGGAACGTCATTTGTGGACAATCACTTGTATCTTGTGAAAATGCTATTTTATTAACGTGCGTGCATTTCTGCTCTGCCTTCTAAATTGACTGTGGATTTAGGCATCAATTTTCTATGAATTAGTTTATTTATATTGTACTGCAAACTTTTATTAATTTAATAAATGCCAGGCTCAATCAACTGCCGAGCTGCCATTCCAGAGAATCTATTAGGCCATCTATTAACAACCACTAAGGCATCCAGTCGTCATGAAGAAGGTGACCCGAACCCAAAAGGAATGAACCAATACCTTTTGGTGCAAAATGGAAGTTGACCTTCGAGCTACATTTGCCAGAAGGTTATTTCAACATGTATTTAATTTCGAATCAATAATGATAACAGAAATATTAAAACGAATTGCATGATAAACATTTCTGGTTGTAAATTAATGGCAGTTTGTAATTTGTATCACCTGTTGATATCTCACTGTTTTTATTAATATTATTTGATATATTTTCAGGTTTGTAAACGTACGTGTCTTACATCATTACCGTGTAAATTAGTTATATCAAGTTAAACAGCATTTCCTCCAACTGGGTGGTGCTCGAATGTACACGGAATTTAGTGTTTTCCTTCTGCAGGATGAATGCCTACTTTGTAATCAACTATTTCTATTATTCTTCTTTTCACCTGCATTTATCAACACGCTTTTTTAATCAGCAGCATTAAATCTCGTAACTAGGAACGAAAGCATTTTTTACTCCACGCATACACGCTTCTACCAATTCTTCCAAATTCTTCACGGCCTTTGTCATCTCAATCCAGGGTAATACAAATTTAGAATGAATTCCAGTAAAAGAAAGCAACCCAAATGGTGTCGATGATACACGCATGAATATGTAAAAGCGAAGAACTTAATTTTTTGCAACGCACACATTACAAACTGCAGCCCTGTTTACATGAATTCTTTAAAAAGCGAATTTTGATGGACGAAGATCCCATTTTTGAAAAATTGATTTAGATTAAAAATAAATCTTGCTCAAACTTACAATCGCAAACTATAACCAAGGAGATAAAAGTCAGGAAAATGAATCTTTGTCTTTATAAAACAATTCAAACGTTATTTAAAAATCTTTTTTTGTTTTTTATGTTTCCCTTTTAAACATTATTTTAATTTTTCAATCCCACTCTTCACCCACGCAATTTCAGCACTTGCTTTTTTATTTTAAACGCTTTTCTCAAAGTAATTAGGTTACACATAAAATGTTAAAAACAAAATTATTTGCATGTAAAATAGCTAATGTTAATACAATTAAATAAATCGAAACACATTTCCAAATTAACATCAACTGCCAACTATTAGGATTTGTTGAATTTACATTTGAAGGACACAGGTGTCCCTCAATTGCCACTCATTCCGATTAAATCCTCCAATAATAAAAACCTGGTCGTTGAGGGCAACGCATCCTGCACTGTGACGTGGAGCCGGAGCCTCTCCATCTGGAGTCACTTCCGTCCACTCAAATGTTTCTGCACAAAATTAAAATCAAATTGAACTTAAAAATTAAAGAATTTTTTTCTTCTTTGTTCAAATTTCAACCTCAATTAAACTGAACATCGCTCATTTACATGCAAACTGACCGTAACTCAAATTAAACTCAATTATTTGTTGTCGTTTTTTGAATTAAAATTCAAGTGATTTAAGAATTTTTATTTCTTCGTTTCCTAATTTCAGTTTCCCCAACGTTTTTAACGTCAATCAACAATTTTAAGTTAATAAGACGCACAAATTAGGCGTTTTAGATATTTTAATTTTAACCTCAAACAAATCAATGTGCTCACAACAAAATGAGGACATTTGATTTGTGGACTCAAATGCGTTGCTTCGTGAATAAAGGAACTTAAATAAAATTACAAAAAGCACCTGGGTCATAGCTAAATATGTCGTTAAGATGATCAGACGAGTTTTCACCATTTCCTCCGAAGATGTACATCCGTCCATCGTGCACAACTAAACAAAAGAGAAAGAATAAGGTTAAAATTAAAAGATTAATTAATGGAAATGAATACAAAAAGTCAAGTAAAACTTTGGCGCCAAAAGAACGAAACTTTAAATCTTGAACACAATTTTAATTTGGTTTTACAGGCACAATGATTCATTCGACTTGATGGCGGAGGTCCACGAGTTTCCACTGCAGTCCACGTTTTGTTGTCCACGTCAAAGGAAACAGTCGTGTTAACTTTTTTCCTCTTCTTAGAATCCTGTCAGGGTTGTTAAAATGCCACTTTTTTAAAAATTTTTACCGAGTCACTGGCAAAAAGTGGTATTAACCAGTAACAAGTGGCATAAGGATGATTTTTTCACTTTTCTTAATTAAGTTTATCAATATTAAAATATCCAGTCAACTCGCAATGGTATTAAACTTTAGATTTGCGTTTATATCCACAAAACCAATATCTTCAACATAACAATTTTTTTAATAAAGTTGGAAAAGTAAAATTTTAAAAAATTTTCATGCCACTTCATACCACTTTAAGCCAAAAATCACGATTCTTGTTCAATGATATTTACCAATATTTACCACTGTTTTCCAGACACGGTGAATACCACTTGTCAACCCTGATTCCTGTCCACCAAAAATGAGGATAAATCTGTCGTTGAGGACTGCCGCTGAGTGACCTTCACGAATTGATTGGGAAATTTCCTGGAAACAATTTTAAAACAAAGTCGAAATGATTCTTTGAAATAACATCCTCCGTTAAGACGTGAAATAAATAAATTTCGTACCTTTGTTTCAATTGTTGACTAACAAAAATTTTCCAAATCCAAAGAAAATAAATCATTCTGCACGTCATCTCCATTTCCACCGTAAATAAGCATTTTATTTCTAAGCACAACTGCACTGTGATCCATACGAGCGCCTGGAATATTTCCTGTGACTTTCGGTTGGTCCCACTTTAGCGTCAGTGTGTTGAGTCTATACGTCGAGTTTGAGGATTTCCATTCCTTTGTATCGTAACCACCGAAGATTAGAACAAATTCCTTGTGGGCCACAGCTGAGTGACCTGTTCTTCGATTCGGCATCACTTCACTCTTTTCAACTGGCAACTCTTTCCACGCCTTTTTCTGTTCGTTGACGTTCAACACGAACACATCCAGAACATATAGTGAATACTTTGGCTGACAAGAAATATTATCCCCACCGAAGGAGTAGATTAAGTTGCCAACAGCTACTGCTGCATGTTTCTGTCTCAGGGGAAATCCACTGATATTTTTCCCCCAGCGAATCTGTAAATTATACATAATTATTGTAAAATGAATTCCAAGTTTAGCATTTAGTATGTTTTATCTTTTTACTATTTTCGTTAGCAACGATGCTGCAGGAAGTTTAAGGGAAACAGAAGATTTCAAAGACTGCATGGCCTCCACTGCGTTCGAAATTAAATACTTATTTTATTTATTTAACGCAACTTTCACTTTTTAATTCTTAGCTTACTTTTCAATCACTGATTCCATTTATTTTACACAATTCTGTTTTAACATTAAAAGTTATATTGTAAATAGTAGATATGAAACTCACTGAACTTTTTAAAAATCGAATAGATAAACAAATTGAAATACATTTTTGGCGCAGCCTTTGGCTTATTTATTAACACCAAGCGCTCTCTACTGAAATTTTTACGCTGAAGATACGAAATCCTACTTAAAAAAAACAAGTAAAAATAAGCGAAGGATGTGAGAAGTCGAACCTTATAGCCATAGCGCCCATTAATTTTTTAACATTCAAAGATACCAGCATAATTTGAACTCCAAAAAAACATTTCAATTCGAAGAAAAACTGGATTTTTAAAACTGGACCTAAAAGCTGCAAATATGTACCAACATGAACAAAAAGGAAATGCGACTTACTTTTTGACTGTCATCACAGAAAATCGGTGGATTTTTCGCTCTTTTCAATCCCCTAGTCGAACAAATTCTTGAAATTCCTGGCGGAATTAAGCTCTCGCCATTGTTAGTCTCTGAATATGGATTGGACTCAGACGTCTGCACTTTGCTTCTTGGCGTGGTTTTAAATAGAAGTACCTTTGAGTCGAACTTGAACCTTTTTCTGCTACAAATAACAACAAAAGTAGGTAAGTATTAACCTAATTAATTACAGATCCCCGCATCAGTGGAGTTTGCTTTAATTTTGTCAACATTTTTTCTGATTACTTTTTGTTTGCTGTCGATCCAATTAATCCGTAAATTCCAACTGCTTCTTCTGTTGTAAAAATATCTTTTAATATTAGTGCTTCTGTGAACTCAGCGCAGGTCATGAGTGGAAAGCGAATTTCGAACAAACAATCGCCAAGAACTTTTCTAATCAATTTGTCAGTTGGCTCCACCTTCATCTGCTTGCACTGGAATTTCGCCCATCTACAAAAATCAATGCAGAAAAAGTTGTTAGGCGCACAATTAGTAGTTGTTCGGCTCAAACAATGACTATGATAATTAGATACAAATGACATTCTATAACTAGGATAATTTTTTTATTGGGACTGAAATTAAACTGCAAAGTACCTGATTGCAGCGTGAAACACGTCAAGTTCCTCGATTCCAATGTCGTCGCTGCCGAGAACATATTTTAAGTTCGTTTGGGAGAGTTGCAGGAAGTCGTCGGTGTCTTTGTATGTGCCAAAGGATCTGAAAGCACACAAGTCTAATCAAACGATGCATCTAAAAAGGCTTTTAATAAATCCCGAAGGTTTCTATATATTTCTAATAACTCTCAAATAACTGAATTAAATAGAGGAAAATATTTTTTACACTTTAACTTCTGATAACTCTTGTGTCTAAAACAAAGTTCGACATAACTCACACTGGAAAATATTAAAAGCTGTAGGGTAGCAAGTTTTACACATGATGGAAATGATAGGTTATAAAAGCGTGCATGCGTTTTTTTTGCCTTACCCTACTAATTTCTTACCATTTCTAGAACATTTTTACGCTTTAATTTAGAATAGAGTGGGTCACTTGTTGCATAATATATAAAATGCTAAAATAGCAATTTACTTGAATAATAATTCGTTATTAGAAAAACTATTAACTTTTAGTAATCTCCGCAGTTGGGGGTTAAAGTTAAAGACTTCTGTAATCCAATTATGTTCCGCCTATTTTCATTTCTAGTCAAGGACACAATTTTCAAATCAGCAGAATATAATTCCATAGAGATCGTCAACAACTGACGTTATTGGTACGGTCAATAAATCTACTTGACTACATCTCATGCTTGAGGTAGCCTTTGACACAACGGTTAAACTATGCCATGTGGGTCATAGGGTATTACAACATAGAGATTATTGGGCGACCTCAGGTATGGATGATCCCCTTACTAAAAATATTAATGACTGATCACTTACTGCAAACACATCGTTGCTAATTTTTTGAGATTCTCCTCGGCCGTTTTCATCTCAAAGCTTTGGCAAATTGAGAGCAGATTTAAAACTTGATTTGGTGGGAGATTTAATGCCTTCAATATCTCCAGCGACCATGTGTCCTCAGATGTAAGCTACAAATTAAAAACAAATAGTAGTAGAGTGCGTAAATGTGATCGGTTTCATTTTTTTTTCAACTTTGAAAATCTGTAACTTTATACCCAGCCGACGCACAATGGAGAAAAAGTTATCGTTACACATACTTCTATTTTAATCTTTTATGTAACCTAAAATACTCATTGTCAAAAAATAAAAATTGCAAGAGATACAAGTCATTGTACGAAACAATTTCGAAAATTCTTACAACGCCCCAAGTGCCCTTATTGTGATCAGTTAGTTTAAATACATTTAAAGGTAGTGAAAACGTAGTCTTTAATTTGATCGGCATAAAAAAATTCAAAAAAGTGCTCAAAACTTATATAATTTTGCATATCCAGAGTTTTTGAGGAAAAAAGCTAAAATCACTAGTGATGCTAGCTGAGACTATAAGCTGTGTATGAATATTAGTTCCACAAATTTTTAAAGGCGGTAATATTTGAACGGCGACCACTGATCACATTCATGTCGTGATCACATTTAAGGGGTGATCACATTTACGCACCTTAGTGCTAATCATAATAAACTGCTTTTAAGACAGCGAGGAGCCAGGTTTATGAAACACAGATTTTAGGTTAATGTTCGGTTATGATTTATTGTAATAAAAGACAATTGTAACTACAGTGAATGACTCACTTTGACAAACAGTTCAAAAGCAATGGGATCGAAATCGGGGAGCGGGATCCCGTCACGTTTTTTAAATTCAGCAACTTCCCACTTTTCCTCAAATTGCTTCTCCAAAAACGGCGACGATGCTTTCAAAATGATTTTTACTGCCCCCACAATCTTCTTTTCCTTCCCAACACAAAAAGTCAAGTCGTAATTTTCTTGTTTTCGTTCCAACAGATCCCGGATTTTCTCCAGTAACGGTTTTTCGGTGACATTAGAATCTGCCATAGCCACCCGTAGTATTGTAATGTGTCAAGTGTCACCCAGGCAACTGTCAACTTTAAAAATTGAAAGTATTCGCTAATATAATTAGGTATGTTACGAATTGAATGTTGTTTGATCTCCTAACTGTTGCTATTTATAATATGATTTAAGCGAATATTCACAGCCTATTGCATGCAAAGACATTTTTATTCCTACCTATCTACATAATTTACCGGATTTTTTACACTTTTGAGATACTTAACCAATTTCAACGTGTGATATACCATTCGAAAGCTAATGACTTGTAGATTTCAAATAACGCAAAAGGGAAGAGTTTATCGACAAACGTTTGCCATTTGTTTTTGAAATCCGTTACTTTTTTTGAAAATTCCGCCTAAAGTTGTTCGTATGCGTCGGAAGCCAAAAACAAAATACCCGTTTTTTTAATTTTTTAAGGGCTTTAAAATGATGTATGCATTAACATCGGTCAACTTTGACAAAAAATTAGTTAAGTTTTTCAATTACAATTAAAAATTAATCATGATCTGAGCTGTCACACTACGTTAATTGGATTCGCTCATTCATTTCGGTTCGATGGGTGTATCGTTTATGTGTAATTCCATTTCGTAAGAGGTTCAAATTTGGATTTTAAGATTTGGCGGCAAATTCAAAAACATGTACTCCTACAGTCCTACAAAACTTAAAATCACCTAAAGGCATTTTCGCCTAAAGCATGTTTATTATGTATTCAAATTTATAAGTCAGCATCGAAATTTAATGAATGACAGACTAAATTGCTATAACCTAATAAGATCAATAAGAAATCTTGAGTTTACACAATATTTAAAGTTTTCGCGGGAAATTCAAAAATTTCAATATTGTACTTTTGGTTTTTGCTGTTAAGGGTGCCATAAAACAAGGGCTTTAGCCCTTGTTTTGACAAAATAATAATCTTTCACTTTTGGCAATCAAACAAATCAGCAAAATCGTTATGAAGAAAATTAAGTTAATACTTCGCTACATCGTCAACTGTCAGTGACTAAAAAAAATGTCAGCTACGAAATTGGGAGAAAGGCCTGTTCTCGTTACACTGTGAATTGTAACAGTAAAAAATGACTGCCAACTGCCAACTCTAATGCAACATAAACACTGGTGACTCTAACTAATAAGAAATTCCCAAGATTCTGTACGCATCTGTTTTTATGACACTTGCAAACTCAAAATAATTACGGGTTTCAGTTGAGTAGATTTTTAACCGGCGGATTAAACACTAAAACACTTTTGCGGCCACTGTTACTTTACTGTTGAGTTGAAAATTTGTGAGAGTAGTCGGTGTAATTTTCCCTTGTTCATGTCACAATGTAAATCACATGCAATAATTAAATAATTTAGTTAAATTAAGTAGTAAATAATACTTCACTTTTAAACAATTTGCTTCCTACAAAAATTGAATGACGCGCCAATCAACTTTCACTGGACTTTTCACGTCTCCTTCAATTCCGTTGACACACAAGTAAAGTCCAAATCCAAAATCCAAATAGTAGTATGATTGGAAAATATTGAAATAAATCTGCTTTCGTCGCTTACCTATGTAGTTTTAGGACGAAGAAAGTGTTCAAGATGACTGAGCAAGAGAACTTCTGAAACTGAAATGAAAGTGTAGAATAAATTCGCAGTGTTAGTTTGAAATTCGTTTTTCCTTTTTGCCTTTATCTGGTCAGCGTATTTCACATATGAATTAAATTGAGGCATGAACACATACTATGTGAGTTCCTCCCTCCAAGTAGCCTGTAAAATTATGTATGTACTTAATACGCGTATATGAACTTGATCAGTGTATATGGGGTCGGTCATAAATGTCACCAATAGTAGGTTCAATAGGTCTACTGGTATACCAGCCATTCGCATAATGCAAACGACCCGGGGGTCATAGGGTACTAAAAAAAGGACTTTTCGATGACATTATTTACGAACGATTCCTAGGGGCGCGTATGGTATAAATAGCATTTATGCCGCCCTTTGCCTTCGTTCACTGGAAGGGTTAGAACGTTGCCCCCACACCATGAAGCTACTAATATGTTCCCTCAACTATTATTGTAGTGTGCTAAATATAAACTATTTCGTTTGCTACAGAAATTTTTTTTCTTATATTAATTCCTGGTAATACACCCAAAATGACCCATATCCATCCGTAGCTAAAAATAATATCCAATATCATCAAAGTCATCAATTTGGGGCTGAGTCAGTGGTTTAGGGCTCAGAAGTTGTATCGTTAGACCTAAACATTATTGTAGCAAAAAAAAAATAGATTAATCCGTTAAACAAACTTTAGAAATAAAAATACATACAAATTATTTTCTAATTTAAACAATCTTTTAAACTCCGTAAAGTCACTAAAGGTGAAGATGTCCAATTTTAATCCCTTACAAGAATCAAAGAGGTTCATCCTTTAACGTGATTGGTGAGTAAGAAGCATGAGACTTAAAAGCTTTATTTTTAGAACCTTCCCTCGCCCCAGGAGCCTATGAGGGTAACTTTGGTTATTAAATCACCACTGCCACTGTGACTATTAATATCTCACGATCAGTAGGAGGTTTGAAGGCGAACAATGGAAATATTTTCCATATTTCTTTCCAAGGAGGAGAAGTTACTACTTTCGTTCCTTAATTTATTCTGTCAAGATAAAAATATAATAAGATAAAGTCCAGGAGCCGATGCAACTATATAGAATTAAAACGAGTATGGTCATCTCCTCCCTAAATAAGAGTGATGGTGGGAGGCCATATCCGAGTTTACCACATCCCTTCACCATATGCATCAACGAAACTCCCGTAAATGGGGATAATTTTGTTCCCCATGAATTTTGAATAATTTAATGAATAGAATAATGAGCGTGTGAAAGATGGTAGGAGTCAGATGGTAATATTTAAATCAATTACGGGGGTGTTCCACCACTCCGGAGGAGGCCGGAGACCTATGAAGAGGGGGAGGGAGACTCGGCTGAGGCTCCAGCCAAGAGTCTCCAGCATAGCTACAGATGGTAAGAATGCTAATTTTATTTATTTTAATTTTAATTGCATAATTTATTTTATTTAGGATTTATGCTTTATTTTTAGATGTTAGAATTCCAAGAGCAGTGTAGCTCGGTGGCTGAAGTCAAGGCTGAGGATAATGTCATCCACGGCCCTGGCTTCGCCACCACGAGCTCCCGACCTCCTGAGGGACCACTGGACCACATCGACCGTTGACGGCAAACGGAGCATGTAGACGGTCGAATGGTCCTAGGTCCTTCGGATGGATATTCGGTCTGCTCGGGAAATTTTTCCAATTATATTTTTGTTGCCAATGAGGATGAGAGGAGGAGAGAAAGAAGACTTATTTATTTCGCTTCTATTTGCAGGAGGACAAGCCGGCGTGAAGGTTGTAGGCCTGAGGAACGCCCGACATCCTCCCATGGCCCTCAGCTCCAACGCCACTGGACGGGACGGACAAGGGACACAACGAAGCGGTTGGGTTGCCGAGCATTCCAGACGGCAATCGCTTGTTGTTCCCGACCTTCCAGTTCAGCAGCAACGACTTGTCCTGAATTTTGATCCAATGAGGTAAGTTTTTGTTTTTATTTAAGTTAATTTTATTTTGTTTATATTTCAGGAGGGTCGTTGGGGAAGTGGTGCTGACTCCGTGCCCAGCAACCACATCCAGCCCAGAAAGGACGGAGAGGTGCGGTGGAGAGTGTCCGGGCTACAGAGGAAGGCATGCCACGGACACACACCGCGCCATTACCACCAGTTCAGGCCGACCAACGACCCTGAATTTTGGATGTCAATCAGGTAATTATTTATTATTTTACATTTTATTTTAATTATGTTTTTATCTTTTATTTTAGTTTAGTTAATATTTCCAATTAGGTTAGTCGGGGAGGTTGGATAGACGATGGCAAAGTCGTGTTGCACAGGAGCGCCGCCTGCGTGCCAGCTCCACCGACCATTTCAACTTGGAGGACAAACTCGCAAAATGCAGCAAGAGCTGCGGGTTCGCCTCCGCTTATTTCCCCTCAATTTTGACTTTATTTTCTTTGATTTTTGCCTATTTTATTGTATGAACCGAGGTCCCTAAATTACGTCAAGCGGGTTCAGGGAGCCACTGCTGACGACTAATGAATGAGCCAATTAATTATGACGCAAATTGTGTTAACATTATTTTATATTTCTTAATTCTAGGTTCCATGGCGGAAGGTATGAGAATCAATATAGGATTTGCCAATTATAAATGAGAACACTCAACGAACGGAGATGAGAAGGTAAATTTAAAGGATAAATATTTATATTAATCATTAAATCAGAACGGAAAAGAAAGTTGTATTTCAAAAGTAATATTTCCCAAACGACATAAGGTCGAGGGCCACAACGGAATGATGATTATTAATTCGTGTTTTTGTTTTTGTTTTCAGATTTCGTCCAAATAATTACAATATAATGGATTACAATACAAGAATTTATAACTGATACGCTTACGGATGCCACGGGTGTGGCATCTGAGATTTCCAGTTCCAGGTCCAGATTAATTACAGGTTATTCACAATGTATAATTTTCTGTTTTATAATTTATATAATTTGGTCCAATTGACCTCAATATTATTTTATAATAAACTTAAGAAGAACTCGTAGAGAGGAATCGCGAACACAGTGAACACCATGAATAAGAATAAGAAGATATAAAAATTATCGGATTTCTTCCTTTTCTTAATTTTAGTTTCTTTTTGATGGCACCAACAGGAACCATGGAGACATTCCCCTTTTGCAGTTCTTATTCCCTTCGGAGTCTCTATGTTCCTCGATTCCTTTCTATTCATTTTTCTACCAATTTTCCAGAAGGGAAAAATGGCAAGAGAAATTAAAGATTTTCGAAGGATTTTGGAAGGATTCGTGACGGAGACCCTCTCTTCTTCGCGGCGTGATTGTTTCTGCCTTAGCTAGTTCGCCTCCGCTCCTTCCTCGCTTCGTCTCCTGTCGCCTCGGGAAGCATCATTTAATTCCTTTTGTGGCTCATAGACGCTGTGTGGTGGAGGGCTGCGAGTTGTATTTATTTTATTATCTCCTTCCATGGATCTTCCTCACTCTCTGTCAGATGGCCGATGCTGCCTGGAGAAATTGAGGAGAATCTGTGGGAGGATGTGTGGTGATTTCTATTCCTTTCTCATCATCCCCTCGTAGGGCTCCGTGTCCTCACGGAGGGTGTGTCTGAAAAGATTGGAATAGAAAGCACGGCACACAATTACATTTAACTTTTGAATTATTATTTTAGAATGGACCTTAGAATTTGAAATTTGTTTAGTTTTCTAAAGGAATAAAATTTTCTGAACTCTGGACCTGTGGAAATTTTGGATTAATTCATTTTAACCTTTTATTTAGTCAAATTGGCAAATTCATTCATGTCATATTTGCATACATAAAATTTTACTGGACTTGGAATTGAAGTTATACGAAAATGTTATGGGCTTCCTATGTCTTAACCTGAATGCATAGCGAAGCTTTCTCCAACAAAAAAATATCATTTTAGTAATTGAACGATAACTTGGCAAATTCATTTTAAGATCCTATGACTAAATTATTTATGCATGGCGATCTGAACTTCTATTCGTCAATTCATATGTCATTTGAGACGCAACAATAAATTTCAATTAGTCAGATAAATTGTGTTCTACAAGCTATTCTATCTCATGCCTAAGAAATATCCTACGGCTAACTTTCTAATGCGTAGAGATGTTACTATTCTGGGCATCTACTTTTAAATTCGAAAATCGAAAAGATAATGGGAAACATAAATGAAAAACGTAGTAGTTCTAATTCTCTAACTAATTGACGTAGAGATTCTAAATGCATACAAATGCCGTCCAAAACAAAGACATAACTTTTTCATTGAGATCATAAAATAGTAATATTTCAACGTAGAGATTATTTTTATAAATCTTATATTTATTAACGGAGATGAATTTTTAATTTTTAAAGTAAACACCGCGGGTCTTGAGACTATTTATTTTCACCGGGTATTTGGTTTAGTTCATTATTTTTCGAAGTTATTTTCTTTAAGGGGAAAAATTAATTGGGACAAAGGATTCTCATCAGGAGAGGGATATCTTCCTCGTCGACTGGGGGATCATGAATCATTCCCCGAACAGGAGTTGGATCCACTGCTACTGGTTCTTGGGGATCCTGGGGTTCGGGATTTGGTTCTCCAGCTGGATCTTCAGTATGGATTATCGAAAGGACATGCTGAATTGGAGCTTCTGGGGATGCTTGCGGCATAGGTGGATGTAGATTTCCCTGTATAGCAGCTTAACGTAATGGACCGTACCATTCAGTCTCTTCGTTAGCCAATAATCGGACTGGAGGAATAATTGCAGGCACAAATACGATTAAAGTCTCTTGTGGGATTATGGGTGCAAAGCTTCCCGGTCCCGATTGGAATTCATATTCCAGACGCACATTAAGATTATTGACGTGCATAGCTAAAAGGTCTCTTAGCCCATATGGATTATTCGGTCTTAAGATCGTGTTTATTTTCCCAGGTCCCAGCCATAACTCAAAATCAGGGATGACTTCAAATAAGACCCTGTACGGGAAATTTGACCTTTGGATCCCTAACCGATGTCTGGAAACGATGCTGTAAGTAGACCTGGTACACTATTGCAAGTGCCATGGTCCTGACTTATCTCGCTTGCATCTGAACATGGGGCATGATCCGCCTTGGGTTGTCCGCGAATGCAGGTACCGTGATGGTAGTGGGATTTGGATTTTGGACATTTAATCCCCCGTGACCTATCTGAGTGGCTTTATCCTGCTTAGTTATATTGACCCGTAATACTGCTGCGTCTGCGGCGGTCGGGGGTTTATAGCTGGTGGAGGCGGGTGGATTGATCGCAGGCCCTGGTTGAGAGGTGGTCAATCGTCGCGTCGCTTGATCGTTTGAAGAGGTAGGTGAGGTAGGAGACATGGGAGTAGGGCGTTGAATGCGCTCTCCCCGCGGAGGGAATGGAATTCCAGCACGTTCGTATTGTTGGCGAACAAAATCTCTGTCTCTCCTACGTCGGTCTGCCCATGACATTGTTTTTCTTCCTCGAGAGTAGGGAGAATATTTGCTTTGCTCCGAATAATTTAGAGGTGGCCGCCCGCCCAATGCCGCAATACCTCTGGGTTGTCGGCTGAATTCGATGGAGGCTTCCGGCATTTTCTTTGATGTCGGAGTACGACCTCCCGTCGAAGTCAAGTCATATCTTCGGCCGACAACCTTTGGTTTTCCTCCGGACGTGGATGGTTTTGGTGCAAAAATGGGAAGCGGCTGAGGAGCCTTTGAGCCAGATCTTAAAAGGTGAGTACCGGAGCTCGAAGGGATAGCGGATTTTGCTGCCGCAATAGCGGCTCTGGCCAATTCTGCTGTTATCTTTTGAGCACTGATCACAGGGTGGGGCGGTGGAGGCGCGACGGATCTTCGTACGCTGGAGGGACCTCCCATCTGGATGACAGTGTTGTTAGGAGATTTTGGCACATATTTCCATTGATACCCGGGTCGTCCTTGATTTTTGGCTCGGTATCCCGGTTGCTTTTGCCTCATCCGGGCGTGTTTGTTCCGGAGTAAGCGTTTTTCTTCTGAATTTTTCTTTGGTGGTCGCACCGGGATCCATTCCATATTAGGATCCGTGCTGATGGGGCGATTTTTATTTGTTCGCCAGCGCTCGCGTCTTATACGTTTTGGTGGTGTTTGCGAAGGACGAGGACGCGGCGGCGGAGCCTTAGATGAAGTTGAGGGTACGGGGATTCTCGGGCCCATCGAGACTCTTAATGATTTTCGCTGTGGGCTTCGCTTGGGCGAATCATATGCCTTCTTTATTACTGCTTCGATTTTTCTCTTTTTTTCATCAGTGTCGTCAGCAGTCGATTCCGCGGAGGAGGATGATGATGATGGAGTTCATTTCCGCGGTTTATTTGGGTTGAAGGACTGTTTTATTTCAAGCTTCAGTCGTTGTCTTTTCGTTTCTTCAGAATTGCTGGACGATGAAGAAGACGAAGATGAGGACGATTGTGAAGACGATGAAGACATCTAATTATAAAAGAAAAGGGAAGAGAAACTGGAAATGATTAAATTGTTCACTTTTTTGAAAGTCAATGTTTTTCTCCCCACACGAAGCACTGATTATTTTGGTGTTAAAATGAGTTCAAACGTCGATGTGACATTGGCGTTTGCATTTTAATTAATGTTTTTCACTCTTAATTTTAACGATTTTTAAAACTGAATTTCTGATCCTGAAGGGATCAGAAGGGAAAATCTTATGGATTAATTGTATTGATCTCTTATGATTTTTATGATCTCTGTTTTGGAGGTTCGTTCTTGAACCGGCAAAATTTGTAGCGGTGGCCACCACCGCAATGACCACAATGCCTAACTCTTTTCTTTTTAGGCGGCTCAAAAAGGGGGCAATCCCTAAAGATATGCCGAATATCCCCTTTTATTGACTGCTCCCTACAATTCAGACATTCCCTAAGTTTCGAGCTAAATTTATTTTTAATGACCACGTTATCAATATTATTTGGTCGCTCGTGGGCTTGGCCTTCGGCGACTAAGTTATTTTCTTTTGGTGCGGAGGCGGAGGCTGGAGGAGCTTCCGAGTCTGCATTAACTTTTGGAGGGAATTCCGGATCGGGGTCCCAGTTTACGGTGTTAGTTGGGCTTTGTGGTGAGATTCTGAGCTCCGGAGGATCTGGTCCTAACCAGAAATCTTCTTGATCGGAGGGAACGTTTCCCTCGTCACTGTCGCTGAGTGATATCTCCATTCATTTACTGCGATATAGGATTTCCATTCAATTAATCTTACATCCTACCTAATTTTCGAGATATCATTTTAATTTTTATGTGATTTTATTTTTATAATTTCTTTATGATGATTACGGATGGAGGTTCAGGAGTGGAATTCCGCATGTGAGCATTAGTTTCCCAGTGAAATACTTTACCCATTACGCATCGCGCTGGAAATAATTAGGGATCCAATGCTCATATGGAAATTGCAATCCTGAATCCCCTCGTAATCTTATACTAAGGGTTCGGATTGTTTGGAAGGAAAACTTTATTGAAAAGTTTTTAAGAATTTAAATCTTTATTCTGAATCTGATGGTGATGGGAGGAAATGTGAAATATTGTCATGCATTCTTCCCATACACTTGATCATGCTGTTGATTAATCGAATGGACTTCGTATTTTCCTTCCGGGTGGTGGGAGAGGAACTTGGTTCCTTGTCCCTCCTTTTACGGGGTTTCGGAGGGGGATCTCTCCCTTGAGCAGCAGAGCTAGTACCTTGTTCTGGGGCTTTTGAAAGTGCTCTTCTCAATCGAGTTGCCACTCCAGGTCGACGATCACTGTCCGTTAGGGTGCGAGGGGTAACCTCGCGATTCTTTCGCCGAATTCTCTTTTTCTTACGGCTCACAGATTCTTCATCTGTGTACGAACTGGGGTCTTCAGTCGTTTCTACCTGAGATTCTACTGTTTCACTCTCGGAGATCCGTTGAGCTTCATCCCCCTTTGGAGATTCAGTTCGAGAATTCCTCTGAGTGGGGGTTGCGTTAACCCAAAAGCTTTCACTATTTCGCTTCTTTTTAGGGGATTTATTTGGGTGAAAGTTTGACTGAGGTTCCCTACTTGGGGCAGAATTGGTATTTTCTTTTCTGCGATGAGTACTCCTTGGTGGAGTGTAATTTCTAGCTTCACCGAATTGTGAAACTGGGTTGTTAGGAGGGGATGGGGTTCTCTCTCCGCTGACTCTAGTAGGTGGGGAGTTTTTGGATGAAGAAGTCCTGTCCCTACTCCTATTCGGATCACTACGAGAGTAATCCCTGTGGGATAAATTTATGTTCAAATTAATATCTTGTCTTGGAGAAGGTTGAGTGGAAATCTGATTTTCCTGAAATCTAGCTCTGGGAGATTGACTACTTAATTGAGTCTGACTTCTACTTTCTCTGACCTGCGAATGTGAGGGGCCAACGTGAGAAGGCGAAGTTACATTCGCACTTCCGTGATTGCAAGAATCTTCGGCGCTCTGAGGCGGAAGTGGAATATTTTGAGTTTCCCCAGTCCAAGAATATTCGGGACACCTGGGAAACTGGTTTTGATCTTCCCTAAAACTAGCTTGATTTTGAGCTGTGGGGCTCAAAATCTCTTCAGCAAGACTAAGATTTTGCAGGGTACGATTTGAATTAGAAAAGGTTGAATTTTGGGGTGAGGGGTTGTTTCTGATTGCCGGCGAGGTTATTGCTCTAGGTTCTCTGCCTTGGGCATGATGGGAAACTTCCCCTCTACCTGAGCGTGGATTCGAATTTTGACTACTCTCAGTACTCCACGGGATCAGTTGATTTTCAATTTCGATGTTATTTTGCATACGTTCAAATCTTTCTCTAGTATTTTGAACAGTGTTTTTATTAAATGGATAATTTAGATTCAATTTCGTAGGTTGTATTATTGAACTGTGAGGCGTTCCAAGTGGTTCGTTCCTCAAAAAATTTTGGGGGCTGACATTTCTTTCCATACCGGCGGAGGAGCAAGTGCCCTCCATGCGAGTGAAGGAAGGAATTTCAGCGGAATAAGGAGGTTCGAAGTCGCCTTCGGAGATCCTTTGTGTGGGAATGTCCTGATGGTTGGAGCTTGCAAGAATATTGTGGCTGCTCATCTCACCATCAAGGACCTGAGTTTCCTGTCCATCATGTTGAGTTAAGCTTGCAAGAATGTTGTGGCTGCTCATCTCATTGTTATGATTGACAGGTGCGCTGTCGTGATTTGAGCTCTCGGAACTGCTCAAGCCGCTTACGGCGCCAGGAAGTCGTATTGGACCAGTGGAGCTCGAAGCATCGCTTCGTGGAGCTCTTTCTAGTTGTACGATTTTCTCCAGATCTGATGGAGATTGTAAAGAAGATGTTGAAGATTTGTCTGAAGTTTGGACCCGATGTGTACATCCATCCGAGTCTTGAGCAATAATATTCAGACCATCCCTGACATCACCCCCAGGCGTTTTACTAAACGCCGACATATTGACAAAGGATGGACGCGAGGGTCCATGTTGAGGAGGGTGAATGCCAGGATTGAGTGTATTAGGTGGAGGAGCACGGACATTCCAAGAGGAATGAGAACCATCCGTACTTCTCATGCTCTGTAGGTGTGGGTGTGACGCGTCTGTGTCGTCACACCTTTGTGATTGTTCAGGAGGTGGAGGGTGCTCCACCGGGGTTTCGACTGGAGGATCAGCCGAATAATTGAAATCCCCACAGGGTAAGACATCCACTATGGGGGTGCCGTTTATTTGAGGTGGATCCTCAGTGGGATCGAGACGGGGCTTCGCGAGGAAGACCTCTTCCGCTGGGACAGGCCGTAAGTCGTTTAACCAGTCGGAGTCAACGGCGGATTCCTCCGGAGCGGGCAGGGGCTCCCCTGTAACATATTTACGTAAATTATGGCCATGGGTCAGGCGGAGCTGACGTTCTGGCAAGAAAACATTTATGTCGACATTATGTGGACATAGGAAGTAAGAATGTATATTTTCATTTACACTATAAACTTTATAAGACCCCGTGTATTTCATAATAAATTTTGATTTGGTACCGGCTGGACGCGTGTAGTTGCGCTTCCAGACTAAGTCGCCAATTTGGAATCTTACAGCGGGATGCCTTTTATCAAACGCTAATTTTCTCTTTAATTGACTCTCGCAAGAGTTTTGAAAGGCTTGCATACGGACGCGAAACATTTCGCCTATGCGTACCTGTTGTTGCTCCAAATCCCACTCGGGATTCAGATGATCATCTAATAAATTTAAATTACGATTAGGAAGGCTGATGCCATGGAGGAGAAAGTAAGAAGTGAACTAAGTACTAGAATGCGGTGCACTATTATAAGCATCTTGAACTGCCGGGAGTTTTTCATCCCAGTAACGCCTGTCTTCAAATTGCAATTTCTTGAGAATGCTGCCGAAGGTGGAATTAACTCGTTCACAGAATGCGTTTGATGAAGCATGATATGGGGCAATGGTGATGCGGGTAATATCATGTTCTAAGCAGAATTTTAAATATTCGTTAGCTATGAAGGCACCACTGTTGTCGGAGACAATGCTTTCGGATGATGTTGTTGAACGAAGGGTATGAGATGCCTGGCGAAATCTTCCCAACTAGTGGAACGACACGGAAAGAGCCAAAGAAAACGAGTACATTGATCGATGATGGCCAGGATATATCTATGTTGTCTAAAAGTTTTGTCCAAAGGACCCATATGATCCACTGATATTCTATGAAACGGAACTTGAGGTGTAATCATGACATGAAGCGGTCCCTTATTCTTTCGGTTGATCTTCGCGAACCTTTGGCAAGTTTCGCAGGCGCGGCATACGTTTAAGATTATTCTGTGCATATTAAAGAACCAGAATTTGTTCTTGAGTATCTGTGAAATCTTGTCGCTACCTAGGTGAGATTGTTTGTGGAAATCCTGGGCTGCTTCCTCCGACAAAGGATATGGAAGTACAGTTAGCCACATCGGACCTAAGGGGTCGTAGTTGATATGTTGTAGAAGCCCTTCTTCTGTGAGCTGATAATCCTTCCTATATTTATTTTCGCCTTCATATTTATTGGCCCTATCTTTTTCTAATGATTTTATAATCTTGAGGCATCGGGGATCGAGCTTCTGGCTAGAGATGATCTCGTGATCTAAGTCAAGGGTAGCGAGGTTCGGATGAACGATCTCAGCATCCCGAAGACTACGTAGGTGGACGGTGGTTTCGGGCTCTTCTGGATTTTTCCATTCCTGAGTAGGGATATCTCTTGGTGGTCTGCTTAAACCATCAGCCATTTCATTATTCTTGCCTTTGATATGGTAAATTTTAATGTCGTAGGAGCTCAATTTGAGACTCCAACGAATGAGTCTTGAGTTAACTTCTGATGTCTTAAGGATGGATGTCAACGCAGAATGGTCTGTGTAGACATGGATTGATCTGCCCAACACCAAGCTGTGTTGTTTGGCGAGTCCATGTATGATCGCATAGCACTCCTTTTCTGGAGTGGACCATTTTAGCTGCGGACCGGTGAGTAGATGTGAGTGGAAGGCCAGTGGCCTTCGAAAACCATCGATATTTTGTACGAGACAAGAGCCAATGCAAAATTCACTGGCGTCCGACCATAGTTCCAATTGACCATGGGGGACTGGAAAAGCTAATAGCGGAGCTCCTATTATGAGCTGTTTAAGCGTGTCGATGGCATTGCGACAAGCGTTATCAAAGTTGAATGGAGCATTTTTCATAAGCAGTTTAAAAAGCGGACGAGCCACATGAGAATATCCATTTATCATTCGACGGAAAAAGTTAGAGATCCCTATAAACCTCCTAATCTCTGTAGTGTTCCTGGGATACGGATACTCGACAATAGCCTTAACTCTCTCACTGTCGATCCCTATTCCGTCTGCACTAACCCGATGACCTAAGAAGATAATGGATGGGAAGCCAAAGAAGCATTTGGTCGGCTTCAATTTTATGTTGGCCCTTAAGCAGGTAAAGAGAACCTGTTCTAACCTCTCAAGCATCTGGCTAAAGCTAGAGCCAACGAAGCTTGTGTCATCGACGTACGAGGCTAAAAAGTCACAAAGAAGTGGAAACCAAATTTTATTCATTATTTGCTGGAACAAGGTTCCAGAATTTAAGAATCCAAACGGAAGACTAAGGGGTCTAAATACTCCCATATGGTTTATATAGGCGAGAAGATTTTGAGAAGCTTTATCGAGCCCAATTTGTTGATATGAATTGGCCATATCGACATTGCAGAAGTGGGTACAACCGAAAAATTTTGCAAATAAACTCATTAAGTTAGGTATGGGAGCTGCAATGGGTTTTACCCTTTTATTGATGTCCCGATAATCTATTACCGGGCGCCAATCGTTTACACCTTTCTTAACTACTAACATTCTAGATACTGTAGAGCTTTGACATGGCTCAATGCTTTTGCGTGCGATCCCTGCCAAAGTTTCGCGTTCGACTACCTCCATGAATTTCTGAGACATGACTGTCGGATTATGAATCATCGGAGATTTGTCTAACATTTCAATACTAGCTTCCAATATTTGACCGGTCAAGGGATCCTTTACGGTTTCATGAAAATCTTCAGGTTGCCACCCAAAGACTTTATGAAATTTGCTGAGGAGATCCCTAAGTTGGTCTTTCTCCTCAGGTGCCAATTTCTCGTAAATTTTAAATTGTTGAAATTCCTCATCGGTGAGCGCCTTGCTCCCTTCGACTGAGGATGGCACTGGAGTTATTTTTGGAGTGCTTGGGAACTGCTGTTGATCAGTATTTAAATGAAGCATGCGTAATTTTTGATGATCAGGTGGTATAACTCGATAGGTAGTTAGAGAAGGCTGAATCGGGAGAATGATGTCTTCAGGATCTGAATTAATGAGGTGGCATATGCCATGACCGTTTTCTATTCGTAAGGCGGGTTCAAGGACTTGAAGCCCGAATTTTTGGAATAAAAAATTATTGGGTTCCAGAAGGATATCCCCATTAAAATGCCTATCTTCCACATACACGTTGATGGGATTAGGACGGTATGCCTCAATAGAAAGCGGGGTAACTGTACACAATCTTAATTTAAATTGAGGTAACAGACGTTCGGCTCGTGAGGACATACTGGTAGTTGATATGGTTTGTACCTCATCGTCAGAGGAGCTGTCTGAGCCATATGAAGGGCGGATGGTGTGGACCACGGATTCCGTGTCCGATCCATCCCCATCCATAGGGGTAATTTCTGTTTTAATTATTAAATTATGAAAAGGGTCATCGATTAAAGGGTTAAAAGCGAATTGAAGATCAGCATTCACGTCCAACTCAGGATCTATACTATCTGTTCGAGTTATTTCATCCTTTACCTTTAATTTCTTGACGTTAGTTTTTCGAAGATGCAGGCAAGTTCCAGCTGCGCGTTTTAAACTTTTACGTGGAGGCGGTTGATTTTCGTCATGTTCAGGAGGAAGAAAGGTCAAAAGACCTTCGTGACATAGTACATACGCATGATTTTCCCGAAGGAGGTCCATGCCAAATACCAACTGGTCATTTGCTTTGTCCATGACGAAAAATCCCCACTTAATCCACTTATGAAATTCCTCTATATAGAGTATGAGGAATACAAATTTCTTTATAATGTGCTCCTTGCCGTCGTTAAGAGATAAGATGGCCCTGATGGGAGCACATGGTTGAACTCGTTTTTGGAGTTCTAACCTAACTAACGTACGAGGACTAATGGT
Organism: Dicyrtomina minuta; assembly: GCA_949802685.1. Lineage (NCBI taxonomy): Eukaryota > Metazoa > Arthropoda > Collembola > Symphypleona > Dicyrtomidae > Dicyrtomina > Dicyrtomina minuta. Next base: position 7,872,765 of record OX461811.1, read on the forward strand.
GCTAATAGTGGCTCCAGTATCAATGAGGGCTTCGACTGTGATTTCTCACCATATTTATTTTTAACTGGAAAAGAACGTCGAATTTCCATTTCGACTCTCGAAAAGGTTCTAACATGTTGAAGAGATCCCGCATCGGGAACTTTGAAGATGTCATCATTAGTGATGATATCGTCGGGGTTTTCTAAATTGAAATCAAAAGCGGAGTCAGTATCGGAGCCGTCATTGATAGGAGATGTGGGTGCTGAGTTATATGGTGAGACTTGAATAGACTCAGCTACCTCAGGTAATAAATAAGGAAGTGAAGGAATATTTAGGAAAGGTACTACTTTGACGGATTTGTTTAGAATGTAGCTAGGAGGTTCAGGTTCTAATGCAATGTCGGTGAGAGGCGATTGGGGGGGTTCAGAACGATCTATGCCCCCCCTTTCGAGTTTAAAGAATTCTGATTAGAACTGTAACCAAAAGATGCCGAAGTGCCTTGTCGTTCAGGCGGAAGTTGATCGCCGGGAGTCCCGGAGGAAGCTCCACGAGTGTTCAAGCCTCTTAGTGGTGCTCCACTAGAAGGATGATATTCATCCGGTGGAGGATTTTGATTATAATCCCTAAAAGATGGTTGCATAGGATATGCCTGTTGATACATAGGTTGTTGTTGAGGCGCAAGATACTGTACAGGAGCTGGTGCATACTGCATTGGTTGAGTTTGTTGTTGTTTCAACTGTTGGACAGATTAAGCTAAATCCTGCAAGAGTTGTGCCATGTTTGGATCTGACGTGGCCGGAGCTGAAGGAGGATTATTATTATTAGATTTATTTCCTCCGGAAGAAGAATTTCCATTTGTCGCTTTGTTGGAAGCTGCTCTGGGTTTTGGAGGAGGTGCGATGCGGCCTTGTTCCTTTAAGAGGATTAGGCATTTGCGAGCGCCATGGTTCTCCTTACCACATTCCATGCAGTTCATACGACCTTTGGAGTTTTTCGCGGCTTCACGTTGTGCAGATGTAAATTTAGAAGTATCAGCAGTTTGGTATTCTAAACCGTCCCAGGCCACATAGTAATCTCGGTGAAGGACGTCGGTGGATTTCTTTTGATAGGGATGTTGGACTTCGGTTTCGAGTCCTCTAATATAAGCTTTCGGAATGGATGCCGACGCCGAGTTACTCTGCGTACTGGGCTGGTTTAATTTTGCTTCCTGTTTTTCCGCGATATGACGCTGCATGAAAATGCGGAGGCTCTTTTCAGTTGTACACTGCTTCGCTTTTTCAGCAATGTCTGGTGGCAAACCCTTAATTAATTCGCGCATCCGTTTTTCAGGGTCCATGTGGGGATCAATGAGATCCAAACATTCGCCGCGGATGGCTAAGTAATCACGAGCGCTTTGATCAGTTTTATAAGCAGTGGTTGGAAGATTAGCCTCAGCACGGTCTGCAACATAATTTTGATCGAAATAATGAACGAGAGATCTTGTAATTTCATCCCATTTGTCAGCGCAGTGATCGAAATCATCGTAATCCATGCGGGATGTAAATCTATTTTTATTATTGCGCCACCATTGAGCTGCTTGATGGGTGAAGACCCGATCAAGTCTAGTGATTATGGCGGATGGTGGCAGACCATATAGACATACTAAAGAATTAGTGTCGATTACCCATTTCCGGGCTAACATTTCACCATTAAATTTTGGTAGTAGATCAACATATTTAGTTAATTTGTAGTGATCATACGCAGCAGGGTTCATATGCCTATCTGTGCTTCTCCCTCTTGGAGGAGGTATAGCAGGAGGTGAAGGCATACGCCTATGACCTGGTCGCCCCCAAGGGGATGATGGGAGCTCTTCATCAGAACGACGAGACTCATCACCACTATGAGGGGATCGATTTGATCTTTGGCTACGACTACTACGACTGGATCGTCGTGGCGGCGAAGAATCATTTTCGCGAGATCTACTATCTCTGTTAGAGCGTCGAGGAGACGGCGAATAATCCCTGTGAGATCGACTGCTACGGCTTGAGTGTCGTTGCGATCGTGAATGATCCCTATGGGATCTATAATCTTCTTGATCTCTTTGAGGTTCTCTTTCCCTGCGTTCCGAGTTGTGTCTCGATGTGGAATGGGATTGTCGACGCTCATCACGGTGTTGACTCCTACGTGAATAACTCCTGTCCTCTCTTGGGCGCGATGCCAGCGGAGGAGTCGGAGTTCTAGTTTCGCGGTGAGGACGATGTGGTGGACTATCGGGTTGTCTGGAACGAGAAGTTCGAGGTGGAGTGGACCTTCTATCATCGCGATGATGAACAGGTGGACTCTCAGCTCGATGAGATCGTGAAGATCTTGGTGGAGTGTCCGGTCTTTCGCTGCGGTAGCGATTTGGTGGACTCTCTGGTCTCCTTGACTGAGAATGTCTAGGTGGTGTAGATTGCCTAGATGATCTAGGATTATGAGTTGGACTAGGACCTGACGTAGATGGTGCTGGATTTGATCTTTCCCTATGGGATTGACGTGTTGAAGAGGGAAATGGATCCCTAGATAAACATTGGCGCGGAGACGCATCAATTTCTTGATGTCTTCGCAAGTCAATTTGAGGGTATACGTTATCAAAGTTCACGTGAGTTGTACGTTGCGGAACGTAAGGGAAAGGGTCCTGCCATGGGGCAGGTTCCCTGGATCGATCAAATCTTCCTTCATATGTGAGGGGTACAACGTTGCTACCTGTTATTGGACGTTGTTGCGGTCTGCTTGATGGGCGAGCTTCTCGTGTCGGAGCATGTGCCAAATATACGTTCAAGTCAGCTCCAGGAGGAACTGGTGGTAGAGAACCAAGTCCAGAGGATAGAGTTTGGACTGTATAATGGGTTTGATCAGCATCGCGGCTCTGTACCAGGGCGTTGAGAGGAGGTGGCACAAGAAGATTGCCCGTATGATTTGCCCGTTGAGGTCGCTCCACTCTACGAAATGGAGGATTTTGAAAATGAGAAGGCCTACTGTTTTTAGATCTCGGGATTTGTTCTTCATCTATGTGAACAGACGCAAGTGCGGCTCGAAGCTGCTGTTGCGAGACAGGAGGAGTGGGAGAAGGAGCCGGAATAAGGCGCCGATTTCCCCCTCCATGGGTTAACTGTTGATTCGATGTTTGTATATTAGTAGTCTGTATTGGAAATGGAGAACGTGATCGATTTAACGTTGGAGGATTGCTCCGTGACCTTTCTTTAGGTTGAAAATTATAAGCTTTCCCAGTTGATGGGGTTTCCACTAAAGGGTTTTCACCGTGTGGAAAGCTCATAAAGGACCATACAGCAATTTCCAATGTAGTATTATTTTCTCTAGCAAAATCCACTATTCCCTTGTAGAAATCTTAGTCTAATGCACGAACCATGAGTTCACTATGAGACGACGGGATTTGACGGTCGTCGTACCATCGTTGCATTTGTACGTTTATTTGTTCTCTTGTGCGAGAGGTGACCACGGTGGGAAGTGAATTTCCCTCCGCATCGTCGGCATACTTCAAGATGGGTAATGGACGTGTGGACGAAGATGAGGTTTGGGGACGTTCCATTTGTAAAAGACTTAAGCCACTGGCTTTTGGTGGAGGCCCCTCCTCAATGGATCTTCTATGAAAGAATGGATCAAGTTCAGAAATATCCTCATGATCGAGTAGAACTCGAATAGTTGGATCGATTATGGAACGAGATCTATCTACTTCGATTATATAGCCTGGAGTTATACCATCGCGTAAAAGAATCCGCTTAGGATTTATGGGAATAGAGATTCGTCTGCCATTGAAAATTAAGTAATTTTCATGTGGACCATATGCCTCTAAGGCGTAGTGGGTAATGCCGTTACAATGTTGATCGATGTGAGCGTCTAATTCAGACTGGTTTGGATCATCAAGATCGGAATCTCTGGGATTTTGATCTGTTTGGACCGAACCTTTATCGTCCCCGAAGGGTAAGGTTTGGTATGAAGATGTCTCACAATCCTGCTCATGACCAATCCCTGGAATCTTCTTTTTCTTCGTCACTTTCAATTTGGAAGTCGAGTTTGACTTGGAATGTGAAGAACTTCCAGCTTTATGAGTTTTGCTGCTATGTTTAGAAGGGGATTTATTGGAAGTTCCCTTCTTCTTGTTTGCATTACTAGGAGGTTTACCATTGGGGCCAGGTGTTTTTGGTACCACGGTATTATCCATATCGGATGCACCGCTGGAGGTACCACAGGCGTCGGTATCCTCTATATTGACTACAGGAACATTTGCGTCGCCTTGTTGGCTCATTTTCGAGATTCGATTGAAAGAAATATAAGGGAAAAACTTTAATAATTCTAATAATGAAAAATTAGAATGTCTACACTATTTTAGTAAACTCTTTGGAGTTTTCAAGAAACTTTAAATCTATCTAGGTATTTATTATTATACTTAACTAGTGTTGAAAATTGGTGAAAGCAAGCTTTCTCCGCTTTTCTATATTCCCCGCGGTTCTTATCCTTAAATAATGGTAGATATTCTAAATCATACCAATTAATGGAAAATTATTTAAAAGGAAATTATCTATACTTATTTTTAATTTTATCTAGCTAACTTTAATGTCGGTCAGAGACCTTGGAGAATGTAATTCCTTATTAGGGATTGAAGTATGGGAGAATCAGTCCGTTAGTGTCGGATTTCAGAGGATTATATCCGTACGCTTCTGGATGTTTTCTCCGGGATTTTGCTAAATGAACTTTTTCCAATTTCACTTTAATTTTGAGAACGGTTTGGAGTTGTAGGTGGGTGAAACTTGTGAGAATACTCGCTGGCTTGTGTAGAGGTCGGAGACGGCTTTTCAGCTTTACGCGGACCACCACCTGTTCTCAAGATTGTAATGGTGAGATTAGTGGAAAGTTCAATTAACAAAATATGGGAATTCTTTATATTTTATAGAAATATGTATAGTTTTATTTTTATTCTCCTGTAGGGATGTAGGAATACCTGTGCAAATCTTTGGTGTCTCAGTGGCGATTTTACGGGGCGCTAAGCTCTCCTGAATACTTAATACCACAGTCCGAGGTAAGCCAAAGATTTGTTCAGTTCTTGCTGCTCCAACTCCGGGAAGAATAAATTGATGGTTTCAAATGCGTATAAAGCAAATATGACAAATACACACAGCTGATCAAAATCGATTGTAGAGTGACCTCCAGAGAAGAACCAACTGAATGCGTCTTTAGTGAAGGCGTAGAATTGTTCAGGTGGAACAATTGACATGTGTTTCTAAATAAATGTGACTCAGAAATAAATTTTGATATTAGACCTCATGTAAACAAGATTGATTTTATTTTTGTATGTATGTTTTTATTTTGTTTTTCTTTGTATGACCACTAGTTTGTTTTTAAGGAATTCGAGTCACGGTTTGCGTCCCGAATTCGAGCTAGATGATCTCTACGAAGATTTTGTGTAGTTGTAGATCGAGAAGCTGTTCGTCTCCCAATCCACCAAGTCTGCAACTACAAGATTCACAATTAATTAACAATGAAATCAATATTATGGGAGGGACGCCTTTATCAACTGGGTTGACGGCGTAAAGGTCTAAGACCTAAGGATTTTGTGCTTGATACGATTCCAAATTACTTTCCAATGAGTTCTTATAAAGTGATTAGATTGTGCCCTACCGATGCAGGTTTCCCTAATGTGGTTCAGCACAATTATTATAAAACAAAGTAGTTGTATTTTTGTCAAATGCCTATGACCTATACGTGTATGCCAGGTAACAACTAATGTCACGAACTTACGAGGAAAATTTGATTCTCTAATCAAGTTGATTCGCTGCATTCACTCTTGGATCACTACAACCGTAGTTATCATATGCCATACACAATTAAAAGAATTTACGAGCTTGTGCGTAAGACAAACTTGGACGATTTATGGCTATAAAATAAATAAATACAGCTTCTTTAAGCTTGGGAAACCAATTGTCTGCGTTAAGATGTGGTATTGACGTAGCTATTGGACCGTTTAAACCTGTACGAAGCCTTAACTTGTGGAAAACAAAATTAATAAAAGAAGTTAACTGGGCTTCAGAAATGATGTATTTTCCCTCTTGTGCAAACCAGAATCTTATGGCGTTTTCGGTTCGAATAACCAATTCAACAGGAGTGGGATCACTCATTCAATGATGTTAACTTTTTCTATTATTGTAAAGAAAAGTTGTTGTTGACAACTTACAATAGGAATAGGATCTAAATTAAGGAACCAGTGAAATACCGCGGCTTGGTATTTTCCACTAAAAGATTAGGAATTAAACTTGGGAAGAGTAATGGGAGAATTTTTATTTTCGCGCAGTCCTAAATAATTCAAGACAAAATCGCAAAAATTCTCAGTGCTAATCGCTGAGAAATGTTTATGGCCTTCGATGATATGCCAATATATTATCTCGGATTCTATTCTGTTTATTAATTTATGGGGATTTTCGAAGTTCATCAACAAACGTATAATATCTTTTCCCTACTATTAATCTACGAATTTTATAGAGCTTGATCATGGGCAGCTGCCATAAAGAGATATTGGTATGCACGTTGGGTTGCTTCGGGGTTTTCACAACGGGTAAGGAACCAAGTATATACGGACTCTGCGTAGAAACGTATGTAATTTTGCGGAGTCAGACGTGTATGGGTGGTTGCTACTGGAGAATCCTTGTCGTCCTGGATTTCCAAACGGGCAAGGACAAATTCGAGGAATATATTCTTTGAAAACTGGGTATGGGTTTGGAAACCTACGTTAGTATACCAATCGTTGATGTGTGCTTGGATTTGGAATTTAAACTTAATCGGGGTGCCGAAGTACATTTATTTAATTATTGATGACAGGATCAAGGTAATTATTCAAAGATCCACCGTGTTCGTCAAAGAAATTGGTAGTAGTATGGAATTCTTCTAATTGATCGAAGGTCAAATGATGATGACCGATGCTACAATACCAAGTGAAGACGGCGTCCCTGAATCTCGCTTGAAGAGTTGTGATTGTAAGATGGGAAATATCAGTTTCGATCGGGCTAGTGGGATGATGTTGGATACCTAAGAAGTTCAATATAAATATATTTAAGAAGCGAAGTTCAGATACAGGGAGAAATTGGTATCCAATAGTGGCGTGCCAATACCTCACCGAGTCTGTAAGTCGCTTTGCTAAGAGAACAGGGTCCCAACAATTCATTCAATTTTCATTACATGAATCATAAAATTTTACAAGTTAACACAGTCGTATTTATCATAAGCAGCGAAAATACTAATGAAATCGTCTAATTGAACTGTTGATAGGTAATTATAACCTCCACCAAAATACCAAAGGAACACCGCCTTCAAGAATTCTTGAAAGAAGTTCGCGTGTTGAAGGAGTGGATTTTCCTGGATTGATTCGGCGGGGGATTCTTGAAAGTTTAAATGCTTAAGGATAAATGCAATGAATAAATCTAATTCAGATTCAGGGAGATATTGATGGGCAATAATTAAATGCCAATATCTTATGGAATCTGTTATACGTTGAACCAGGATAATGGGGTCAAGGAAGGGCATTCAGGGTTATATTACTGTGGGAAAAGGAAATCAATGTAACAACTTAAGAAAGTAATGAAACCTCTGAGTTGTTGATCTTCTAGAAAAAGGAAACCTTCCTCTTCATGCCAAACGAGAATTGAATGAATGAGTAAAGTTCGTAAGTCTGAATGTGGGATTTGATTCATAGGATTCATACAAGGAAAGGTAAATTGAATTACAAAGAATTAGTAGGATTTTCTAAATGAATTGAATTTAATTCGTCGTAACTAAGGACAACACTGATGAGGACCTTGGTCTGGTCTACTGAAAGATGCTTATGACCGATGACAAAGTACCAATCCACCAGGGCAAGTTTTATCTTATTGTTGAAATTTACTAAGTTCAAATGAGGAATTTCCTCGTTGTATAGTGAATTTATCCCTTGTGGGATATCCAATTTATTGATTACAAACACAATAAGATCCTTGAGTTGTGCCTTCGTACTTTGAAACTGGCCAAGAATCCTATACCAACGACGAATGCTTTTGTCTATTCGTTCAATTGCCCAATATGGGCTGAGATTTGACATAAGAAAGTTTATTATTCAGTATTTTACCTTTGATTAACCTACAAATGGGGTAGTGTTGAGATACTGATTAGTGACGGCTAACAAAATTTCCAACTGATGTGGATTAATGAGATGTCGACCCAAGGTAGTATACCAACACTGAATACCTTGATTAAATACGGCAACGAATTCAGTAGAAGGTTGATATGTGATTGGACTAACAATAGGAGAAGTAGAAGTTTCTCTCAAGCCTAAATGGTGATGAATGAACGCGATGAGAGTACCGAGTTGTTCCGAAGTGATGACTTGGTAATTGACAAATCGATGCCAATATTGCAAAGCCTGTTCACTTCGAGCTATTAATATTACTGGTATAACCAAAGACATATATGATTAACTTTTAGTGAGTATGATCGGAAGTCGCAGCGGCGTTATCAACACTACCTTGATCGTAAATTGCTATTATAGCAAGAAGTTGACTGATTTCGTGGTCTGTAAGGTATTGGAAACCAAACACGTAGTACCAACTTAAAATTGAATATCTTAATTTTTCTGGGAAATTAGATAAAGTTAGATGAGGAATAAATGTTGCTATTGAATTTGTGACGGGTGACCGAAGGCCTAAATACTCGGTCACAAATTCAATTAAGTGATTAGTTTGGTCTTGGGATAAATACTGATATCCAGTGAGAGCAAACCAATACCGAACGGAAGTGACTATACGGTGAATCAAAATAGTAGGTAAGAGAAATGACATACGGGATTTATTGAATTTTATTCAGAATTAAATACTTGAATAGCGTTATAATTTATTGAATTGAGTTCGTCGAACTCGATTACCTCTACAAAGAATTGTTCCAATTGATCACTGGACAGATGAAAGTGTCCAATCTCTTGGTATCAACTCGTTACAGAGATGTGAAAACGATCTGTAAAGTTAAGGTAAGTATGGGGAGATGAAAAGTCACTAATTGGTGGATTTGGTAATCCAGTAATGCCTAATTTAACAAAGATATATTTAATTAAATCGTCTACCTGCTGTAAGTTAAGGAATTGATGACCGTAAAGACTTTCCCAGTTGGTTATGGCAGCTTTTATGCGAAAATTTAATTCGATACTTTCAACAAATGACATTCAATTTGCAATAATTTTCAACGATCGAGGTCGTGGCGAAAAGCCCGTTGCACGTTAAATTTGGACGATTCGTAATCGTCCCTAACAAAGACGGTGACAAATAATTCGTTGACTTGTGCTGGGGGCATGTACTGAAACCCAATTTCGTCGTGCCACCCCCACACTGCAGCTCTAAATCTTTGAGAAAAGTTCTCGAAGGTATGAGCAGTGGGGTAATGAATCGGCACGGCTTGAGGAACGTCTTCAAGACCTAAAAGTTCTAGGACGTGGGTAATCAATGCCCTAGCTTGAGGTAATGATATGTATTGAAGTCCGATGGTATCGTACCAACCGCCGATTTCTAACTTGATGCGGAAAATTAATGCTGAATTAGAGATAAATTGACTCATGAACTTATAACTTACCCTGATATTGTTGACCTAGGAATTCAGTATCGTCATTAACGAGAGATAATACTACTTGCATTAATTTTCCCAAATGGATTTCTCTGATGTATCCGAATTCAGACCACCAACCCATAAAACCTGTCATTACCTTATCAGTGAATTCCAGGGTACCTGGACGTATTAGCTGATTATTGGAAGTTGATGTCGTTAGATCAAGGTCTAATGCCTTTAAGAAATAAGTGATAAGTCGAGTGAGTTGGTTTTCGTCGATGAGTTGATGACCTTCCACACGGTACCAGCAACGAATTGCCTGTGTGACTTTCTGAATAATATTATTTCTTTCAATATCAGACATCAATTTCTAATATCGTATGCGTAATTTAATAAGTTACTGAAGGAAAGGAAGGCGAAAGATTATTATACCACCAGAAATGAGTAAACTCAGGGTAATTCTGGTCCTCGAAGAATTTCAAGGTGATACGGATTACACCGAAGAGTTGCGGTTTGCTGATGTATGCTTTTCCAACGTCGTTATGCCAACTAATTATGCCGTTAACGAAATGTCGCAAAAGCTCAGCAGTAATGGGCCGATATTGGAGATTTTCAGGAAGAATATGGAGAGTTAAGCATATGTAATTAATAACGAAATTAACGAAGGAAGTTAATTGAGGTTTTGTGAGCTGTGCCCTACCTTCAGCCCTGTGCCAAAGCCCGAGAGCTTGATTAACTTTATTGAAGAAATTATAGGCTTCTCTATTAGGCAAAAATTCACTAGGATGATTTAAATTTTGCATTAACGTATATACCCTTTTAAACGAAAATTGAATAAATTTTTATGCTTCTAATGCCCGATGAAAACTGATAATTGTCTCCACAAAAGACTTAAGTTGTGAAGCGGAAAGGTAGAGATATCCAATCTCTGTATGCCAATTAATAGCGATGTGATGAATTCTTTCTTCGAAATGGGGAAGGATAATTTTTATTTCTGGTAAATAAAGTGGGAATTCTGTCACCGGTGTGAGTCCCAAACCGTCGCACACAAAATTAATTAAGACTGCAACTTGTAATTCAGATAGGTACTTGTGTCCTGTGACTTGGTACCAGTACCTGATGGATCGATCTACGTTGTTCACTATTATAGCCTGACCGTGATCAGACATACACTGATTCAAACTTTCTAAGTTTGTAGAACCTGGGAACTTCTCTAAGATTCCTTAACTTGTAGAATTTTCCTTCTGAAGGAAATAAAATACAGGGAATTATAAAAACCGAGAATGGGTTGAAGGAAGGTCTTGGACCTTACGACTTCTCTTTCTCTTAACGAAAATACTAATGGGAAATGAAAGAATTTTATGAGGGCAATATGAGCCTAGGATTACTTATGCTCTACCTAATTTTTAACAAGCCAACTTACAATTATTCCGGTAATTTGGTTCTTCAATCCGGGTTGATGTGAAGTTACTTGTTTTCTTCGGAATTTCTTCGTTCTCCTGAATTAAGGATGAATGTGCTGAAGTCCTCCACGACAGCACTGAAGAAATGTTTACGGGATCCGGCGGTGTTCGATCGTCTGTCCGGTTCCTTTTTATTGAAGTGGAGTCCTTTGAGGATTAACCCTGATTTCGACCGATGTTCTAATTAAGTACTGAAAAGTTTCGGTAAGCACATCAATTAGAATTTAATCAACAAAATTATCCCCAATAGTCAATCATACCAACGCAATGCCCATGCATTCGCATCCATGTTCCTTTTCAGCATGCACTACTATGATCGAGGAAGCATGGCCTGGGTCAGTGAACACACTTGGCATGCTAATACCGGCATGTGGATTCCCAACCTTCCCCACTTACGTGCGAATCACCCGGGTTAAACTCCCCTGTTTTATTAGAAGTGATTTGGCACTGTGAGTTTTGCAGGAAATGCGAGAATAAAAGGAAGATGTAATTTTACCTTTTTGCAAGACGGCTGCTCTTGGTAGATTGAAATTAGGGAATCTGGGATGTCCCCTGATGGAATTTTGAACTCGCGATTCCACTGGCTACTGATGAAGTCAAAACTTTATGATATTTAATATGATATTTGACCTTTTGGCTTTTTGATGAGTAGCTGCCTGCTTTCAACAAGACAAGGCGTATAAGCTAAAGCTACTGATTTCAATTCTCGGAAATTCTTGTGCGATTTTTCCGAGGTGAAATTCTATGAAGTTCACTTAAAACAGTGAAAATGCTGAAGATAAACTTTTCTTCAATAAGGTGTTTAAACTTTTCAAAATGAAAAAGAAATTTTTCGAAAATGATGAGGGATTTCGAAATGAAAATTCGGATGAATTTTTAGGAAGCTCTGATTCGCATTAAGGCACACACAATAATGAGTGATGCTGGCGATTTCACGGTGAGCTGATGAAATGCACTTGGCTGTGGCATGGTCATGGTAAGCGATGTTGCCAAGTTTATACGGGCGAACGGAGACGGCGCCTTGGTTGCCTCTCGTTCACTCTCCGGCATAGTAAATACATGGCCCAGCACATAAGTGCTGATGGCGTATGTCTTTACGGGGAGTTCTGCCGCACGGGAGATGCTGATGTTACCGTTCGTAAGAACAGCAACGTGGCGGACTTGGCCGAGCCCACCGCAGCATCCCGGCAAATAGCGGTCTTCAATTATGGTCGACTTGCTGTTTTGGACGGGGCTATGAGTATTTAGATGATACTCATGCACTATTTAAGAAGCCAAAGGGCAACTTATTCGAGATTCAGATAGGCGGCGTTGGATTTCGAGTTTGCAACCTCGAATCCTGCCATTATTTGATGTCTTACTTCAGGGAATGGCTACTGGTGATCCCTACAATACCTATATATAAATAATTATATTTTCATTCGGGAATGGTATGTATTAATTTTCCCTATAGGTCTATAATACATGTGTTTTCGTGCGGGAATGGCGTATGTTTTCTTCCCTGCACGTACATATTAATTTTAACTTTTTATTTATTTTAGGTAAAAAAAATGTTTCCGGATTAAAATTTTACGAGGTTTTTGGTGTTTTTGGTGACGGGAGGGTAGGGCTAAGCCTTTACCCCGCACCTTGTAAAACGAGTATGGTCATCTCCTCCCTAAATAAGAGTGAGGGTGGGAGGCCATATCCGAGTTTACCACATCCCTTCACCATATGCATCAACGAAACTCCCGTAAATGGGGATAATTTTGTTCCCCATGAATTTTGAATAATTTAATGAATAGAATAATGAGCGTGTGAAAGATGGTAGGAGTCAGATGGTAATATTTAAATCAATTACGGGGGTGTTCCACCACTCCGGAGGAGGCCGGAGACCTATGAAGAGGGGGAGGGAGACTCGGCTGAGGCTCCAGCCAAGAGTCTCCAGCATAGCTACAGATGGTAAGAATGCTAATTTTATTTATTTTAATTTTAATTGCATAATTTATTTTATTTAGGATTTATGCTTTATTTTTAGATGTTAGAATTCCAAGAGCAGTGTAGCTCGGTGGCTGAAGTCAAGGCTGAGGATAATGTCATCCACGGCCCTGGCTTCGCCACCACGAGCTCCCGACCTCCTGAGGGACCACTGGACCACATCGACCGTTGACGGCAAACGGAGCATGTAGACGGTCGAATGGTCCTAGGTCCTTCGGATGGATATTCGGTCTGCTCGGGAAATTTTTCCAATTATATTTTTGTTGCCAATGAGGATGAGAGGAGGAGAGAAAGAAGACTTATTTATTTCGCTTCTATTTGCAGGAGGACAAGCCGGCGTGAAGGTTGTAGGCCTGAGGAACGCCCGACATCCTCCCATGGCCCTCAGCTCCAACGCCACTGGACGGGACGGACAAGGGCTACAACGAAGCGGTTGGGTTGCCGAGCATTCCAGACGGCAATCGCTTGTTGTTCCCGACCTTCCAGTTCAGCAGCAACGACTTGTCCTGAATTTTGATCCAATGAGGTAAGTTTTTGTTTTTATTTAAGTTAATTTTATTTTGTTTATATTTCAGGAGGGTCGTTGGGGAAGTGGTGCTGACTCCGTGCCCAGCAACCACATCCAGCCCAGAAAGGACGGAGATTTGCGGTGGAGAGTGTCCGGGCTACAGAGGAAGGCATGCCACGGACACACACCGCGCCATTACCACCAGTCCAGGCCGACCAACGACCCTGAATTTTGGATGTCAATCAGGTAATTATTTATTATTTTACATTTTATTTTAATTAGGTTTTTATCTTTTATTTTAGTTTAGTTAATATTTCCAATTAGGTTAGTCGGGGAGGTTGGATGGACGATGGCAAAGTCGTGTTGCACAGGAGCGCCGCCTGCGTGCCAGCTCCACCGACCATTCCAACTTGGAGGACAAACTCGCAAAATGCAGCAAGAGCTGCGGGTTCGCCTCCGCTTATTTCCCCTCAATTTTGACTTTATTTTCTTTGATTTTTGCCTATTTTATTGTATGAACCGAGGTCCCTAAATTACGTCAAGCGGGTTCAGGGAGCCACTGCTGACGACTAATGAATGAGCCAATTAATTATGACGCAAATTGTGTTAACATTATTTTATATTTCTTAATTCTAGGTTCCATGGCGGAAGGTATGAGAATCAATATAGGATTTGCCAATTATAAATGAGAACACTCAACGAACGGAGATGAGAAGGTAAATTTAAAGGATAAATATTTATATTAATCATTAAATCAGAACGGAAAAGAAAGTTGTATTTCAAAAGTAATATTTCCCAAACGACATAAGGTCGAGGGCCACAACGGAATGATGATTATTAATTCGTGTTTTTGTTTTTGTTTTCAGATTTCGTCCAAATAATTACAATATAATGGATTACAATACAAGAATTTATAACTGATACGCTTACGGATGCCACGGGTGTGGCATCTGAGATTTCCAGTTCCAGGTCCAGATTAATTACAGGTTATTCACAATGTATAATTTTCTGTTTTATAATTTATATAATTTGGTCCAATTGACCTCAATATTATTTTATAATAAACTTAAGAAGAACTCGTAGAGAGGAATCGCGAACACAGTGAACACCATGAATAAGAATAAGAAGATATAAAAATTATCGGATTTCTTCCTTTTCTTAATTTTAGTTTCTTTTTGATGGCACCAACAGGAACCATGGAGACATTCCCCTTTTGCAGTTCTTATTCCCTTCGGAGTCTCTATGTTCCTCGATTCCTTTCTATTCATTTTTCTACCAATTTTCCAGAAGGGAAAAATGGCAAGAGAAATTAAAGATTTTCGAAGGATTTTGGAAGGATTCGTGACGGAGACCCTCTCTTCTTCGCGGCGTGATTGTTTCTGCCTTAGCTAGTTCGCCTCCGCTCCTTCCTCGCTTCGTCTCCTGTCGCCTCGGGAAGCATCATTTAATTCCTTTTGTGGCTCATAGACGCTGTGTGGTGGAGGGCTGCGAGTTGTATTTATTTTATTATCTCCTTCCATGGATCTTCCTCACTCTCTGTCAGATGGCCGATGCTGTCTGGAGAAATTGAGGATAATCTGTGGGAGGATGTGTCGTGATTTCTATTCCTTTCTCAGAATGCATCATTTTAATACATGTAGAATAAATGAATATGCTCATTAAAGGCAATCAGATACAATCACCATCATCTACATTAGATACATTTCAAATGTATTTTAAATTTAGATTCCATACGTATCGTAGATAGGTAGCTGATTGGAAGTTTCTCGCAGACTCGGTTGACCGTAGATATCCACGGTAGCCGATTTATCGCGGTAGGCACCGACTCATTTTTATGAACCTGTACATCCCGTGAAATATTTTGGCATAATTAGATTTGCATATATATTGTAATGCTAGAGCATTGCTGAGTGGAATATCGTCAGCAAAGAATCAAATCTAACTATCTCCATTTTGGACTAAAATCAAAATTAACCATCTCCATTCAGCACTAAAAGCAAAACTGACTGTCTCCATTTTGGACTAAAATCAAAACTGACTATCTCCATTTTGGACTAAAATCAAAATTAACCATCTCCATTCAGCACTAAAAGCAAAACTGACTATCTCCATTTTGGAATAAAATCAAAACTGACTATCTCCATTTTGGACTAAAATCAAAACAGACTATCTCCATTTTGGACTAAAAGCAAAACTGACTATCTCCATTTTGGAATAAAATCAAAACTGACTATCTCCATTTTGGACTAAAATCAAAACAGACTATCTCCATTTTGGACTAAAATCAAAACTGACTATCTCCATTCAGCACTAAAAGCAAATCTGACTATCTCCATTTTTCGATTTTTCCTAAAATTCAACTTATGTGATATGTTAATAATACATAAGACGTTATGCATTCAATTCTGAGTACTATTGGGATTATCTATACATGATTTCATTAAAAAATCTTCATTTTAGGACCGTAGAACCTCCCTCCTCATCAGCCTCACTGTTTCGGAAATTTTTATACTTAACATATAATGTCATCACTACCCAAATTCAAATTAGCTGCGCAACCGGACCTGCGAAGTCATTTACGGATAATAAAGGGATCGTCCATAGATTAGATCACGGTTAGTTGCAAATATAAAATGGGTCGTTCACAAATGACGTCTATGGTCGTTCCAAACATTAAAATTGTCGACCACAGACCTCATTTATGCACAACCTTTTTAATGTTTAGTCCAGAAGAATCCTGGGCTTCTGGAATAGTCCTTTGGGCTAAAGGACTAAACTTCTTCTTGACTACTACATAATATATACTATTTACATTTGATGTACGTAATACAAAAGAGAGACGAATACAAAATTTAAAAAAAATATTTGGGCCCAGTAACGACGGGGCCGAGTATTTTTGCGGGGCCCAGAATTTCCGGGGCCCACTAAAGTTGGGCCCAGAGCAGAGATGAGGGGCTGACTAATCTTGGTACCGAAGCTTAGCTTATGCAGTATCCACTGACCTTTACATCTAATTAAAGCTAGAGGCTCTGATGTTGTCTTTTTGGTTTTAGTTTCTGTCAATCTGTTTTTGCTACTAATTTTATCAAAAAACACATTTTCACACATTAATTTAAACCATAACTGATGATACCCTCACTTAAATAAAAATATAATCGTAAAACTGAAAACAAACCTACTTATTAGGTTTCAAAATTCGTTTATTACAAATATTTATAATTGGCAGTGCTACGCCGCCGCACCACGACACCAAAAGGAATACAATAAGAATTAGATTTGCTTGCAACCTAAAATGTTTAAAAATCAAAACGTTCCATTTGCAAGGTTTTTAAAAAGTGCAAATGTTCTATTTGCATGGTGTCTAAAAAGTGCAAAATGTTCTATATACAAGGTTTTTAAAAATTGTAAAGTGTTTAATTTGCATGGTTTTAAAAAAGATCATAATGTTGTATCTGCAAGGTTTTTAAAAAGTACAAAATGTTTTATTTGCAACGCTTCTAAAAAGTGCAAAATGTTCTATTTGCATGGTGTCAAAAAAGTGCAAAATGTTCAATTTGCGTGGTGTCAAAAAAGTGCAAAATGTTCTATTGTATGGTGTCTTAAAAGCACTACTCATTCCACTTGGAGGTTTTTGATAGGTGCAAAGCGTTTTATTTCCAAGTTTAGGAAATATGCACAATATTATTTCGGCACAATATGTTCATAAAACTAAATATTTTTTTGTAGTTAGTGTATTTGGTTTCTAGCTTAAACTGGAAATGGCTCTTTGGGAGTCGTGACTGGTGATTCCGTTCTTTGCCTGTAGCTAAACGTCGTTCAACTGCCGATGTATTCAAGTTAAAAACCCAAAATCTCATAACGAACCGATTTTGTACTCGTAAAATATGACTTGCAAATAGTGAAAGACTTTAAAAGTTGTTAATTGGATTTGAGTCTTTGCTTTCGGCACATGCAGCTGCTCTTGTATTGATACGAATATTTCAATAACGCGAGTGCAGAATGTGACTCTGCGAGCAAAGCTTCACGTTTTGCATCTGTTTTTCCATTTGTTTTGAAATTTTGCTCGAAAAGCAAGTTGACGTTGACATTTAAGATAAAAAAATGTAAAAAATGTAAAAGTTTCTGTAAGTAATTTTGTTGGTTTGGGCTTTGCTCTTCATCCAAATCCACAAGTACTTTCTTGCTTAATTCATATTTATTATTTAGTATAAGTTTTTAAGTTTAAGTTTATGTTTTAAGCTTTGAAATTAAAACAGCGGTAACTAAAGTCCAGTAAAAGGAAACCCAAACAAAATATCTCGAGGATTCACACGGAAATACGTATAATCGGAAAACTTCATTCTACGCAAGGCATACATTCGTAACTGCAGTCGGTGTTTCATCAATTATATTATGTAACGAGTAAATTTTGATGGATGAAGGAAATGAAAGTCGTGGAAAATGAAATTCTGTCTTTATGAAACAATTCACACAATGCTGAGTAAGATTTTTTATTACATTTTTATTTGAACTCTTTATCCATGCAATCATATTACTTGAATTTTTTTGTAAATGCTTCTCCTAAAGTTATTTTGTAACACATTGAATTTCAAATGCAAAATTTATTAATTTAATGTTTATAAAATAAATGACAAGAAACAATTTTCTAAATCCACATCACCTGCTAACGAACTAAACTTTGCAGCATTTACATGTGAAGGACATGAGTGTCATCACAGTATTTTTCATCTTCTCCTCCAAAAATAAAAACTCGGTCGTTCAGAACAACGCATCCAGCAGAACAACGTGGAGACGGAGCCTCTCCATTTGGAGTCACTTCCTTCCACTCAAAAGTTTCTGAACAAATCAAATTGAAATTTAAAATTTAAAAGACACTTTTGTTTTTTTCCCATTTTAAAATCGATTACACTGGACTTCGTTAATTCACATGAAGTTGACCTCAACTCGAATTGTACCTATTTATTTGTATCTGCTTTTAAACTGATATTTTGTTTTTAACGTTAAGTTGAATAACATTTTCAACGCCAATCAACAATTTTTAAGCAATTAGATGCACACATTGTGCGCTTCAAATATTTGAATTCCAACTTCACACAAATCAATACGCTGAGATCAAAGAGATAAAATTAGTAGAAATCGTGAAGCCAAATGCTCTGTTTCCTGTGAAAATAGAAATGAATGCAAAATAGAAAATAAATGTACCTGGATCATAACTAAATACATCGTTGAAACAAGAAAATAATAAATTATACCCTCCGAAGATGTACATCTGTCCATTGTGCACAACTAAAAAAATCAAAAGAAAAAGAAAAAAGTCAAAATTAAAATGGGATAACCTAATTGTAATAAATGGAAATATTCCAGCAAAAAATAGGCGCTCCAATAGCAATCTCAATATTCAACACAATTTTAATTTTTGCTTACAGGCACAATGACGACTTCTACTCGACGGCGGAGTTCCACGCGTTTCCACTGCAGTCCACGTTTTGTAGTTGAGGTCAACGGAATGAACTGTGTTTACTATTTTGCTCTCTAGAAAATCGTATCCACCAAAAATGAGAATATATCGGTCGTCGTAGGCTGTTGCTGAGTGATCCCAACGAAGTGATGGAGGAATTCCCTGGAAACAGTTTTGAAACAAAATCGAAATAGTTCCTTGAAATTAAATTATGCATTGAGAGTACATTTAAAAGGAAGCAAATTTCTAACTTTCGTCTCAGTTGTGGACCAACAAAAAGATTCCAAATGCAAAGATTGTAAAGCATTCGTGACTCCATCTCCGATTCCACCGAAGATGACCATTTCATTTCTGAGAACAACAGCACTGTGACTACAACGAGCGGCTGGAATTTTTCCGGTGACTTTCGGCTTGTCCCACTTTAGTGTCAGTGTATTTAATCTGTCCGTCGAGTTTGATAAATTATCTGTCTTTGTATCGTAACCACCGAAGATGAGAACAAATTCTTTGTGGGCCACAGCTGAGTGACCGCGTCTTTGATTTGGAATTACTCCACTGTTTTCAATTGGCAACTTTTTCCACTCCTTTTCCTGTTCGTTGGCTTGCAACACAAACACATCCAGATCATCGCGTGAATAAATTAAATCGTCATCACCTTTTCCACCGCAGGAGTACACTGTGTTCCCAACAGCCACCGCTGCATGTTCATGTCTTTTGGGAAATCCATTGATTTGGTTTCCCCAACCAATCTGCAAATTATTAAGATTTGATGAATGAATTTCAAGTTTTATACTTCGTACTTTTTACCCGTTAAACTGCCTTATGCCCATGTAAATATCAACATAAACACAAAAGAAATGCGACTTACTTTTTGACTGACATCACAGATAACCGAAGGATTTTCCGCGCTTTCCAATCCCCGAGTCGCACACTGTCTTGAAGTTCCTATGGAAGTGAAGGTATCGCTGTTGTTAGTCTCAGGATTCGGGTTGGACTCCACGGTTTGCACGTTTTTCCGTGGTGTGGTTTTAAATGGAAGCATCTTCGAGTCGAATTTTATTCTTTTTGTGCTACAAGAATAAGAGTAGGAAAATTAAAACTTAATTACAGATGACAGCATCAGTGAAGTTTGCTTTTATTTTGCCAACATGCTTCCTGATTACTTTTTGCTTCCCGTCAATCCGATATATCCGAAAATTCCAAAACTTTCTTTTGCTGTTAAAATATCTTTTGATTCCCTTGCTTCCGTGAACTCAGCAAAGGTCATGATGGGAAAGCGAATTTCGAACAAACAATCGCTGAGAACTTCTCGAAGTTGTTCTTCGGTTGGCAACACTTTCATTTGCCTGCACTGGAACTCCGCCCATCTAAGAAAATAAGTCCCGAAACAAATACTCACTTTTAGAGATAATCACTTTGCATTCGTTGATAAAGTAGAAAACACGCGACGTTCTAATAAAAATGATGTTTTATTTTTAAATTGAAACTGCAGTTAAACTACGAATCAACTGATTGCAGCGTGAAACACATCAAGTTCCTCGATTCCAATTTCGTCGCTTCCAAGAACAGATTTTAAGTTTGTCTGCGAGAGTTGCAGGAAATCGTCAGTGTCTTTGTATTTGCCAAAGGACCTGAAAACAGACAATTCTAATTAAACGATGCATTTGAAAAGGCTTTAAATAACTCACAAAGGCTTCTGAATATTTCAAATATCACAGGTCACGAATAACTGAATCAAATATGGGAAAATATGTGTTTCAAACTTTAACTTTTCTAATAAATCCTCGGCATAAAGCAGAGTTTGACATAACTCCCCGTAGGAAATATTAGAAGCTGTACCGTATTCAGTTTTACATCGAGTGGATATTACAGGTTTTGATTTTGGAATTCGCCAGTGTTCATGCGTTTCTATTACCTTATCGTTCTTATTTCATAACATTTCCACAACATTTTCGACCTTCAATTTAGAAACCAAATGATATAGAACAACTCTTAACTTTTAGTTATCTCAGCATTTGTGGGTTATAGATTTCTGTTATCCAAATTTATTCCTCCTATTTTTATTTCTAGCCACTGACGCGCTTTTCAAATTCCTGACAGGATATAATCCCTTGAGGATCGTCCACGTAGGTTAATAAATCTACTTAGCTACATCTTATACTCAAGGGATCAGTTACACAGCGGATGAGTTGATGACATGTGTGTCAGAGGGTATTACAATATAGAGATTTCTGGGCGACCTCAAGTTTGGATAATCCCGTTACTAAAATTATTAACGATTGATCACTCACTGCATTATCCTTGCTGCTAATCCTTCCAAAATCCCCACATGCTTTTGCATCTCAAAGCTTTGGCAAATTGAAAGCAAATTCATAATTCGATTTAGTGGCAAATGTAATGCCTGTAGAATCTCTAGCGACCACGAATCCAGAGACGTGAGCTACAAATTGAAAATAAATAAACTAAATACATTAAGTAGAATTTAAAAATTCCGCATTTGAATCTGCGAGAAACCAGGTTATTTAATCACTGACTTTGAGTTAACGTCCGTTTATAGTTAATAGTAATAGTATAATAGTAATAGTAGAAAACTGTGACTACAGTGAATGGCATACTTTGACGAACAGTTCAAATGCGATGGGATCGAATTCGGGAAGAGGAATCGCGTTGCCTTCTTCAACCACAGCAAATTTCAACTTCTTCTCAAATTCGTTCTCCAGAAACGGCGACGATGCTTTCAAAATGACTTTCAGTGCCCTTACAATTTTTTGCTCTTTCCCTACACAAAAAGCCACGTCGTAATTTCCAGGTTTCCGTTCCAACATATCCTGGATTTTCTCCAACAACGGCTTTTCGACAAAATCAGAAACTTCCATAGCTATTGATCTTTATATCCTACAGAATGCAAAGCCGTTTGCTTTATATTTTTTAATAATCTTTAACTTTTAGCAACAAAACAAAAATTCAAAAATCAACAATATCAATATCGCAACATTCGCAGCAGTGGAGAACTTACAACTTATTGCAGCTAATCTACACGTACCGGACAATCGTGACTTCAATACTTCAATCAACATTTTAGCTACTAATAAGTGATTCACAGCCCTACTATACTCTCCTTACATTTTTAATTATCAATTTAAAAAATAACTGTGAAAATTAATGCAAAATTAACATTGATAAACATCCAAAATTCGGCACTAACCTGTTTATAACACTCGCTTTCTAAATCAAAATATTTACTGGCTCCTGCTCTATCCTCCACCTTACTAGTGAAATAGTGAGATTTGATTTAATCAACGGACTAAGGAACTTTTTCGGTCACTGTTGCTGTTTGGTAGATCGTCCGGTGTGAGTAATAGTACTACTTAACTTGCTCTTTGAATGCTCACTGCAAATTATATCCACTTTAAGTGTAATCAGTTAATTTAATTTGGTAAATTAATAATTCAATAATACTTCGACTTTTAAAAATTTGCTTCTTACAAAAATTTAAAATAAGCGCCACGCATCTTTCTTGCGACACGTGACGTTGCTTCTTTGGTTGTAACAGAATTAGGAAAGTAAAAGTAAAGTAAAGTTTCTTTCCTTGCTGTGTTAAAGCCGAGGGAAAATAATAAAGTGATGAAATAAATCCTATTCATTACTTTACCACATGTTTAGGGATCGTCCACCAATTACCACATCGAAAATTTTTCATTTTTAGGACCCTAAGTGACTTCCCTGTCAGCAGTCTAACCAATGCGTAAACATATATTTTTAGCATGAGACGTCATCAGTTATCCAAGCTGACCTATTGACCCTTCCGACGACATTATTTGTGGACAATCCTTTACGAACGTACATGAGGCCAGAGAGGAAGTGAAATTTTTTTCTGGTTGAATTAATTTCTCTCTATCCCCGTGTAAAGCTCCTACTTCCTACTTAGGTTATTATGCATGCACTCCCACTGTTGCTTGGAAACCCAAATATCAGCTCGAAGCCTTTGATTGATTTCTCGAACACGTCGCTGGAAGGAAGTTTACTAAAAGGTGAAAATTAAAACATGAGAAACTAGTGCCCGGTTAATAAATATTTTAACATTTAGTTACATGTATCGCCATTCCTACGCTAATTAAGATCAAGACGGGTGACATTGTAATAGTAAATAAATATTAGTGTTGAATTGAGATATTAGTTACTAACTAACTAATAAATTAACTACAAATCACCTCATTAAAGCGCTAAACACATCAAGTTCCTTCATAACAATGTTTAATGTCGTCGCTGACAAATACTTTCAAGTTTGTCTGAAAATGTTTTGCAGAAAATTTTCAGTGTTTTTGTATTGATCGACGGATCTGAAAGCAGGCGAGTCGGGTCAAATTAGCAAATGATGAATTGCACACTGCCCCATTAAATTTTTACCTCCTCAATTTGTTGCATTGTTTTGTATTACTGATTGTGACTTTTAAAAGTTGCGTAGCCTTTTCAGATTTCCTTCTGAATTTAGAGTTTAAATTATTAAAATTATTATTCAAACAATTTGAAAACGTAAAGAATTTAACATGTTTTTGAACTTGTCTACGCACATAGAATATTTTGCACTTGTTAAAAGCATGTAAATCAAACATTTTGCATTTCTCAAAAAGTCGTAATTAACCTTTAGGCACCTGCCGCACTTTAATATTTCTTGGCTCTTGGCGCACCTCATTTTATTTCTAGATTAATTTCTACACGTGGAAGTTTTATTCTTTAATCCTCTATACAATATTTGAGATGCTAAGATGTACGTTGATTGCGCTGTTTGGCTTGGCAATGCTGTCGTAAGTTAAGGCGCTGAATGCATTGAAAAGCTGCAAAACTTGTGTATGTGCAGCATCCATTTTAATTTTAATAACGGACATAAAGTCCCTCATGTTCCCGGGCCTAAATCGGCATGGCAAAACATAAATGTCAGAATGACACATCTGCGTACAGGGAGTTTACATTATATATTACTTGTAGCAGAGTCATGTGTAGTTGGGTTATTTTGAATTTAAAGGTTTAAAGCAAAAGACGTGTGTAGTAGATGAAGTTCTCAGCGCTGAAGTTAATTAATTATTAATTAATTACTTGTTTTTTGAAAAGTGCAAATTATTCTATTTACTACATGCTTTTTAGAAAAGAGAAAATTACTCTATTTACATGTTTTTGAAAAGTGCAAAATATTCTAATTACTTGTTTTTTGAAAAATGCGCTAGGTTCTATTTACATGCTTTTCATGAACATGTTATTAAATTTTTCTATGTAGATAGTACATTTTGTTTGAAACTCAAAATGAGTATGGGTCATTTTGGTTCTTCACTCACGATATTTATATATCCTAAATAACTCTGGACAATTAAGCAAGCACGCATATAGCATGGCTATATAATACATTATATTACATTTGAATTAGAAATAAAATTTGTTGACCGCATGCAAGAGAATTTAATCTAGTAAAATATGTACATAGTTTTACAATTTAGGTTTGGTAATTTAAGAACCGGACGACGCCACAAAAAACACTGTTATATTGTTGTCCAGTGTTTTATGATAGCAACTCATGGCTACACTTTTTTAATTTTTAGGTTCGATTGATAAAAAAAGTATGCACGACTAAATTATGTCTAAATAAATGATTGCACAAAAAAAGTATTTACATAAATTACTCTACATTTCAAGGAAGCATCACATTGCACAACATCAGGATGATTGAATCTCTTAACTAAAAATAAAAATGTTGAATCACCTACAGCAAAAACAATGTAGCTAATTTGTTCAACAACTCAACAGCTTTTTTTATTTCCTAGCGTCGACAGATTGTAAGAAAATTCAAAATTTGATGTAGTGGCAAATGTAATGTGTCCAAAATCTCCAGTGACCACGTGTCAAGAGATGTGAGCTGCGAATTAAAAGCAGGTATACGTAATTAAATGTACTGTAAAAGGTTTTTGTGTAATGCAAATTACCAGTGTCGAGCGAAGTTAAATGTGGGATTTCGAATGCGTGGAGTAACCAACAGTTTTATGGAAGGTAAGATGGAAAAGACGTAATAATAAAGATTGACTCAAACATGTGGATCTTGATTCACAAAATGTAATAAGTTTTATTTCAATGAGATTTCAGCTAATTAGTTGACGCTTCTCCAACCCAAACAAAATGTTATATTTCCTTCTTGGAGAACCGAATCCGTTCTCAATGCTCTACTACAGGCGAATGTTTGATGGCTATGCTCATGACATCATTTATGGACGATCTCTAGTCA
This sequence comes from Dicyrtomina minuta, assembly GCA_949802685.1. Lineage (NCBI taxonomy): Eukaryota > Metazoa > Arthropoda > Collembola > Symphypleona > Dicyrtomidae > Dicyrtomina > Dicyrtomina minuta. Next base: position 7,898,009 of record OX461811.1, read on the forward strand.
CTTCAATGTCAATTTTGGTTTAAAAGATACTTTTAGGTACAACAGGTTCTGTGACACAATGCAATAAATTTCTAACATAAAGTCCCTCATTTTCCTGTGTAACTAAATCTGCTTGGCAAAACATCAGTGTCAAAATAAAACATCTGCGTACGGCAATTGAGCATGTTTCTTACATTATGCAGTGAAGTCATAAATAGTTGGGGTATTTAGAATTTAAAGGTTGGAAATGAAAGACTTGTGTAGCGAATGCAGTGCTTATACAGCTGAAGTCGATGGCGACTACCGAAGAAACAGAAACCGCTGAAGTGACGCCATGCCAGTTTACGGCTACCGACCGGAACAGCAGAACATATCGCAAAAGCCGTTTCGGTCGGTAGCCGATCGAGAAACCGTCGGTTTTCCACCGTCGGCTTTTCGCTTTGTTTCTACATTGAAGGGATCCTCCACAAATGACGTCAAGCATCGTTTCAATGGTTAAAGGGGCCGTCCATAAATGACGTCAAAGGTCGTTGCAAAAATAAAAGGGCCGTCTATAAATGACGTCAAGGGTCGTTGCAAAAATTAAGGGACCGTCTATAAATGACGTCAAAGGTCGTTGCAAAAATAAAGGGGCCGTCCATAAACGACGTCAAGGGTCGTTGCAAAAATTATTGGGCCGTCCATAAATGACATCAAGGGTCGTTGCAAAAATTGATGGGGTTGTCTATAAATGACGTCAAGGGTCGTTACAAGAATTGTTGGGGCGTCCATAAATGACGTCAAGGATTGTTGCAAAAATTAAAAGGGTCATCCATAAATGACGTTAGATGTCGTTGCAAAAATTAAGGGGCTGTCCATAAATGGCGTCAAGGGTCGTTGCCAAAATTTAAGGGGTCGTTCATAAATGACGTCAGAGATAGTTTCAAAAGTAATTGATGTCGTCCATGAATGACGTCTATGGTCGTTCTAAACATTGAAGGGGTTATGCTTAACTGAGGTCTATGTGTCTTTTTAATGTTTGGGACGACCATAGACGTCAATTATGAACGACCCCTTTAATTCTCGCAACGATACTTGACGTCATTTATAGTCGATCCCTTTAATTTCCTTAAAAGACGTCACAGGTCAGGTCGCAAAGTTAATTTAGGAAGTGATGAAATTACATGTTAAAGATAAACATTTTCGAAAAAGTAAAGCTGATGGGAGGGTCCTAAAATGAAAATTTTTTGATGACGTTATGTAAGGATGATCCCAATCGTACTCAGGTTTGAATGCTTAACCTCTTAAGCATCATTAGTATATATAAAACATTAGTTGTATTTTATGAAAAATGAAGATAGTCAGTTTTACTTTTAGTCCAAAATGGAGATAGACAGATTTGCTTTTAGTGCTAAATGGAGATAGCCAGATTTGATTCTTTGCCGACGATATTCTACTCAGCAATGCTCTAGCATTACAATATGTGTACAAGTATGTCAAAATATTCCACAGGATGCACGGGTTCAAAAACATGATTCGGTGCCTACCGCAGTAAATCGGCTACCGTGGATATCCACGGCCAGCCGCGTCTGCGAGAAACTTCCAATGGTCTACCTATCAGCCGTTGAACAGGCATGAGTGACGCTAATTATTTCCAATCGCGTGGCGTTCGTTCGTTTCTCGATTTTTGACGAAGATTTAACTTTGTCGCTTTTCTTTTTCTTTCCGTTGATCTTCAACTTCACTACAGCGAATTTGCGATCTGTCTAGGAAGTGCAAAATGTTCTATTTGCATGCTGTCTACAAATTGCAAAATGTTCTATTTGCTTGCTTTCTAAAAAGTTTAAAAATCTCTATTTGCATGCTGCCTAAAAAGAACGAATCGTTCCACGTGCATGTTTTTCAAAGGTGCAGAGAGTTTTCTTTTCAATTTTAAGAAAAATGCAAAATGATATTCTGGCACAATATGTTCATAGGATTAAATAATAATTTTCTTTGTAGATAGTGTATTTGGTTTTTAGCTGAAAATGGAAACTCATCTATGTGACTCTTGGCTACTGATTCGGTTCTTTGCCTGCAGCCACACGTCCTTCCTTTTGCTGATCCTGCAAAATTTAAATTCAAACACCAAAAGACGCATATTGAACCAATTTTTCACTCGCGAATTATTATTTGGAAACAGGGAATTTAAAAAAATGTTAAGTAGCTTTAAGGCTGCGCTTTAGATACATGCAGCTGCTCTTTTCCTGACACAAACAATGCAACATAAGCGACTGCAGTATGTGACCCTGCGAACATTGTTATACACTATGCATCTGTTTCCTATTTATTCTGGAAGTTTGCGTAAGAGGCACGTTGAAGGTTGAAGTTGACATTTAAGGGACAAAGATGTGGAAAATATGAAAATTTCTTATAGGGATTTCGTTCTTCTAGCTCTTGCAGTTCAGATTCAGATTCACGGGTACTTTGGTATTTAATTATATTTAATTAGTAACAAGTTTTTAATATTGTTCTGTTAAATATTAGCGAAAGTTCTGTATAAAAATTAGATCGTGTTAATTATTTATTTGTAATTTACATTATGTACAATTTTATACCGTGCAATCGAAACCAAATTCACTCGTGAGACTCAAATGGTCAGTGGCGTCGGAACCAGGGGGGCAGTGGGGGCAGAGTGCCCCCCCAGAAAAACGGATGCCCCATGTTAAAGCATAGGCTTGCCCCCCATGGTAAAAATTGGCCCTAGTGTTTGCCCCCCCTCACAAAAATAGGTTCCGAAGCCTCTGCAAATAGTCAATGCACCCGCAACCTGTAAAATTGGCGTCAAAAGCAGCGTGCGAAACAGACAAACAGGAGACGTCTTGAAAATGGCGAGTTTTTAAAATGCTTAAAACAAAACAAGCTTATGTTGTAAGCGGTAAAATTAAAACAGTGGAAGCTGAATTTCAGTAAAAGAAAGCAAAAACAGTGGATCCCGAAGATTCACACGGAAACACGTAACCCACGCGCAATGCTTAACTCTTAACAGCACACAAATTCGTAACTCCTGTCGTTTTTCCCGAATTTCTTAACGAGCGATTATTGATGGACGACGGTTTTAATCTTGAAAAAGTGATTTAAAAAAAAATCTCCTCAAGATCGGAAACAATAACTAAGAAGATCGGCGAAGTGAGTTTCACTATTTATTTTAAAACAATTCACACAATATTGTGGATAGATATTTGTTTTGCACGTTTTTTGAAACATGTTTAATCGAAACTTTTATCCACAAAATCTCTGCACTTGAGTTTTGGTTTAAATGATTTTCTAAAAGTATTTAGGCAACACGTTAAATGTCGCAAGGAAAATTTAATATTTTACAGAACAATACTTAATGTTAATGAAATTTAATGACTCGAAATACTTTTCAAAATTATCCCCAACTGCCATTAAATTAAACCTTGGTGCATTTACATTTGAAGGGCATGGGTGTCATCCAAATACAAACCATTGTAATGATTGTATCCTCCAAAAATAAAAACTTGATCGTTGAGGGCGACGCATCCTGCAGATTCACGTGAATACGGAGCCTCTCCATTTGGGGTCACTTCCTTCCACTCAAAAGTTTCTGCACAAAATTGAAATCGAATTAAAATTTAAAAGTTGGTTAGAAACTTTTTTCCTTTTCTTCAATTTTTGAATCGATTAAACTGAACATCGCTCATTGATATGAAGTTGACCTCAACTCCAATTGCACATAATTATTTATTTTCAGCTTTCGATCTTCAATTTCGCTTTTAACGTTAATACCGTTTCTGACATCAATTAACAATTCTAAATTAATTAGATACACAAACCAGGTGCTTTAAATATTTGAATTCCAACGCCACACAAATCAATGCGCTCAGAAAATACAGAGAAAATTGACAACAATTTGATTCATGAAGCAAAATGCGCTGCTTCCTTTGAAAATAAAAATGAAAACAAAATGCAAAACACTGCACCTGGAACATAGCTGAATAGGTCGTTCAAAGAAGAGTCGTCTTCACCACTTCCTCCGAAGATGTACATCCGTCCATTGTGCACAACTAAACAAATCAAAAGACAAAGAAAAAAAGTAAATGAGAATTTGATGAATTAATCGAAATGAATAAAACACGTCAAGCAAAACTTTGGCACAAAACTAACAAAGCTTCAAATGTTCAACACAACTTTAATTTGTTTTTACAGGCACAGTGATCACTTCGAATGGACGGAGGAGTTCCACGTGTTTCCACCGCAGTCCACGTTCTGCTGTTGACGTCAAAGGAATGAATTAAGTTCACTGCTTTATTCTTATTACAATCCCATCCACCAAACATGAGGATAAATCTGTCGTTGTGGACGGTCATTGAGTGATCAAAACAAAGTGATGGGGGAATTCCCTGAAAAGAGTTTTAGAACAAAATCGAAATAATTCTTGGAAATAAAAATCTTCGTTGAGACGTGAAATAAATTTGGAAGAAAAAAATGTCTGACTTTTGTTTCAATTGTTGACCAATGAAAAGATTCCAAGTTCAAAGAATGCAAATCATTCTCCACTTCATCTCCTTCTCCACCGTAGATAAGCATTTCATTTCTGAACACAACAGCAGAATGATAGCGACGAGCCAGTGGAATCTTTCCAGTGACTTTCGGTTCGTCCCACTTCAGTGTCAAAGGGTTAAATCGATACGTTGAGTTTGAACATTTATCTTTTTTTTCATCCCAACCACCGAAGATGAGAACAAATTCTTTGTAGGCCACAGCTGAGTGACCGCTTCTTTGATTAGGATTCAGTTCAATGTTTTCAACTGACAACATTTCCCACTCCTTTTCCCGTTTGTTGACGTTCAACACGAGCACATCCAGGACTTCACGTGAATAACTTGGATCACCAAAGATATTTTTTCCACCAAAGCTGTAAATTAGGTTCCCAACAGCCACTGCTGCATGTTCACTTCTCGGCGGAAATCCGTTGATTTCCTTTCCCCAGTGAATCTGCAAATAATTTAGATTTTTAAAAGAATTTTGAGTTTTGTGCATCGTATTTTGTATTGTTTACCTTTTTGAACGGCGACGCTCCTGCAGAAAGTTGAACCAAAGAAGCTGATGCCAAAGATTGCGGCCTCAACTGCGTCTGCAAAACAATTTGCCAAGAAATAAATATTCATTTTATTTAAAGTAATTCAAACCATTTATTCCTGTATGTTTTTCCATGTGAATCAATTTATTGCATGCAATTCTGTTTTTGCATTGCAAAGCACTTGCATAATTTGAACTAAAACAAAAACAAAAACACTTCAGTTTGCAAAAAAACTGGTTACTAAAATCGAACATAAAAGCTCTCAATCTGTTCCCAGTGCTCACGTGAATACCAACATCAACGCAAAATAAACACGACTTACTGCACTCTCATCACGGGAAATCGGAGAATTTTTGGCGCTTTCTAATCCCCGTGTCGAATAAATTCTTGAAATTCCTGAGGATAAGAAGGTCTCGCTGTTATTGGACTCCGGATTCGGGTTGGACTCAAAAGTTTGTACTTTATTCCTTAGTGTCGTTTTAAATGAAAGTTTCTTTACGTCGAATTCCAACTTGATTCTGCTACAACAATCAGAGTAGGAAAATTATAACTGAATTACAGAATTTACAGATCACATCATCGGTGGAGTCTAATTTTATTTTGCCAACATGGTTTCTAATTACTTTTTGTTTCCTGTCGATCCGATAAATCCGTAAATTCCAATTGTTTCTTCTGCTGCCAAAATATCTTTTGATGCCCGTGATTGCGTGAACTCAGCAAAGGTCATGACGGGAAAACGAATTTCGAACAAACAATCGCCGAGAACTTCTCGAAGTTGCTCTTCAGTTGGAAACACTTCCATTTGCCTGCACTGAAAGTCCGCCCATCTACGAAAATTAGTCCCGAAAGAAATATTCACATTTAGAGAAAATCACTTATCATACCTATGAGAATAAAACGACAGGAAAATGACGTTCTAATAAAAATTAAGATTTATTTTAAATTTGAACTGCACTTTAACTACGGAGCACCTTATTGCAGCGTGAAACACGTCAAGCTCCTCGATTCCAATTTCGTCGCTGCCGAGAACAGATTTTAAGTTCGTCTGGGAGAGTTGCAGGAAATTGTCAGTGTCTTTGTATTCGCCAAAGAATCTGAAAGCAGACAAGTCTGATCAAAAGATACATTTCATAGGGCTTCAATTGACCCTTGAAGGTTCCTAAATACAAATAACAACTCGAAGGGTCTTAAATAACTGAATCAATTGGGAGAAAACATGTTTTTTAAACTTCAAAATGTAATAAGTCACGGGTCCAAAGCAAAGTTTGACATAACTCCCCTTGGTAACTACAGGAAGCTGTATGTCATCCATTTTTACATCCAATGGAAATTACGGGATTTGATTTCTGAAGTCGCAATTGTTTATGCGTTTCGTTTGCCCCATCCTACTAATTTCTTAACATTTTTAGAACATTTTTACGCTTTAATTTAGAAAACCATTTATCACATAAAATATAGAATGTTAAAATATCAATTTACTGGAATAATAATTCATTTTAAGAAAAACTGTAAACTTATTTACGCATTCGCGGGTCAAAGATTTCGGTTATCCAATTTTGTTCCTCCTATTTTCATTTCTAGTCACTGACATGCTTTTTAAATCAACAGGGTATAATCTCAAAGGGATCGTCCACAAATGATGTTATTGGTGGGGTCAATAGATACTACTTACTAGTTAGCTACATTCTATACTAAAGGTAGTCATTTACACAGCGGATAAACTGATGACATGCGGGTCAGAGGGTATTACAAAATAGAGATTTTAAAACGACCTCAGGTGTAGATAATCCCGTTACTAAAAAAATTAATGATTGATCACTTACTGCAAACATATCGCAGATAATATGTTCAAATTCTCCTCAGCCGTTTTCATCTCGAAGCGTCGGCAAATTGAGAGCAGATTCAAAATTTGAGTTAGTGGCAAATTTAATGCCTTCAAAATCTCTAGCGACCACGTGTCCAAAGATGTGAGCTACAAATTAGAAACAAAACTAGACTTAATGAATTTCGTTTAATATAAAATTTTGCTTCCAAGTCAACAAGTGGCCTGGTTTTTGAAACACTGACTTTAACTTAACGTTCGGTAATGGTTAATGGTTATAATAGAAAATTGTAAAAGTACAATGAATGACCTACTTTGACAAACAATTCAAATGCGATGGGATCAAAATCGGGAAGTGGAATCCCTTCGCCTTCCTTAACCACTGCAACTTCCCACTTCTCTTCGAATTCCTTTTCCAAAAACGTCGACGATGCTTTCAAAAAGACCTTCAGTGCCCCTACAATTTTCTTTTCTTTCCCCACACAAAAAGCCACGTCGCAATTTCCAGGTTTTCGTTCTAACAAATCTTGGATTTTCTCCAGCAACGGCTTTTCAACAACATTGGAAACTGCCATAGCTACGGTAGCATACACTGTAAACTGGGAAGGAGATTGTAAATAAATGTTATAAGTTGAAGAGAATTACACGATTACACCCCACCATTAAAGCGCATCTATGTTTCTTAATAAGTTTTATACACATATTTCATATCTACAGAATGCAATGCCATTTGCTATTGACTTTTAATAATCTTTAACTTTTAGCAAGAAAACAACAATCAACAATATCGCAGCAGTGAAGAAGTCATTGCTACGCTACACCGATGACCGACAATCGTGACTTCAATCAACATTTTAACTACCAAAGTGATTTACAGTCCTACTCTCATATCATTTTGAAATATAAATGTAGAAAACAGCTGTAAAAACTAATGCAAAATTAAAATTAACATGGATAAACATCTGAAATTCGTCACTAACCTGTTTATAATACTCGCTTTCAAAAACAAAATATTTACTGGCTCCTGCTCTAGCTAGTTAATTAAACTAGCTATAACTACAGCTTACTAACTTAAATGAGATTTTTGATTTTAATCAACGGACTAAGAGACTTTTTGGGTTGATCGTCCGGTGTGAGAGTACTATGTAACTTGCCCTTCTCATGCTCACTACAAATCATATGCACTTTGAGTGAGTGTATAATTAGTTAATTTGATTTGATAAATTAATAACACTATTAAATAACACTTCAACTTTTGGTTTGCTGAACTTGCTTCTGACAGAAATTAAATTACGCGCCACGCAGCTTTCTTTCGACACGTGACGTTTTTTCTTCGGTTCTAATAGAATTAAGAAAGTAAAGGTGAAGTAAAGTTTCCTCCCTTTTAGTTCACAGAGATAAGCGATAGTCTATAGACTATCGCTCATCTCTGTTTAGTTCAGTGTTGTGTTAAAGGGCGAAGGAAAACAAGTGGGGAAATAAATCTAGTTTAGTTCTATGTCGGGGTTTCAAATATGTTAAGGGATCGTGCACCAGTAACGTCATCCAAAGATCCTCATTTTCAGGACCCTAAACAGAACTACCCTGTCAGCAGCTTAACCAGGGGCGTCGGAACCTATTTTTGTGAGGGGGGGCAAACACTAGGGCCAATTTTTACCATGGGGGGCAGGCCTATGCTTCAACATGGGGCATCCGTGTTTCTAGGGGGGCACTCTGCCCCCCCTGCCCCCCTGGTTCCGACGCCACTGAGCTTAACCATTGCGTAAACGGCTATTTAACATGAAATGACATGAGTAGTCAAGTAGACACATTGACCCTACCGTAGACATTATTTGCGGACGATTCCTTTAGTGCGTACAGCAGGCCAGAGAGGAAGTGAAAGTTTTTTCTGGTTGATTTAATTTCTCATAATCCATGTGTAAAATTCCTATACTTCCTACCTAAGTATTCTAATTACAAGACATTTTAATTTACATTATTAATGAAATTGTTCGTATCTGAGGTTCTAGGGCCCACTGCTTCACAAAGTACGCTACTGTATCATTTCATTAAATTAAAATGACGTTGCTTAACTTGGGCAATTATTTGTAGGTCATAGGTATATAGTTGTAGTTGCCGCTAAGTTAGTTTGATTGTTAAAACTAACGACTGCACAGTTTTTATCTAACAGCCGATTTTATTCTTACATTTTAAATTTTGCAGTGCTATACCGCCACACCAAATGATACTTTTAGAAATTAAAAAAACAGTGGCACATAAAAAAAATTACAATATCTCTGGTAATAGTGAGCCTCATTTACTACTCACAATCTGACCTCCCAGTTCCCAGAACAGTCTAATATTACATGCCTGCTAACTATTGCAGGAAACACTGTACTTGTAATTTTAAGGGCCCTGTGAGACATTGTTGTACCTTGGCTATGGGCTTCCAATTCGTACTTTCCCCAAAGGAAAAATATTATATTTAATAAATGATTAGACAATTAAACCAAAACGTTGCTGTAGCATTAGTGTTGAGATTCACATTCAGTTTACGTTACTTATTTCTGGGCAAAGCTTTGAACCTAAACACTACTCTTTTTTTTCGCATCAATACGACAGTTGATTAAAAATTAAAGCATTTAACATCCGTGACAGTTCTACTTCTACATACTAGATTATGATTGGAATTTCAAATAGTACTACATGCGCAGCTCGAATAATCGTGTAGTTAAAATAGATGTATGTAAGTAGTTGAAGCTAGTAAGCAATAGGTTACACAGTAGTGCTATGTATGCTATGCTGCTGCTTGGAAACCCGCAAGTCACCTCGCTGCCTTTGACTGATTTCTCTAGGAGAAGTTTACTAATAATTACATGTAAATTAAAAAATCAGAAATCGGTGCCCAGGTAATAATTATTTTTACATTTACTTTTATTTACATGTATCGCTAGTCCTACGCTAATTAGGATCACAACAGGTGACATTGTATTACTAATTAAATATTAGTGTTGAGTTGATGCATTAATTAAGCTACAAAGCACCTCATTGAAGCGTTAAACGCTTCAAGTTCCTTAATTCCAATGTTCAATGTCGTCGCTGCCGAGAACAGATTCTAAGTTTGCCTGAAAGAGTTGGAGGAAATCGTCAGTGTCTTTGTAATGATCAACGGTTCTGAAAGCAGACAATGCTGGTCAAATTGACAAATGATGAATTGCCTACTGCCCCATTTAACTTTTACCTCCTACTTTTCAATGTCCTGTAATTCAGATTTAGTGGCCAACAAATTCTTTTATCTGCTTTAATTTTTCTAACTTCATTTAACTTGTAGCAATTAGCACACTTCTTAAATCAGCAGGATTTTATCTATTTTAAACGAATTTGGGATTGACATAACCGTTAATCCGATCAAGTTTAAATTTTGTAATACATCTATCGAAATGGCTATACATTCAGTGCGGGATATAAATAGGGGTGGGAGTCTTGTAACACACTCTTTGAAATAATAAAGTTATTGTTTATTTATTTGAAAGTCATGCACCCACAAATAAAAACAGAGGCATTTACATATTATCAAGGTCCTAAAAACATAAAAATTGATAATTTCGTACTTTTCAAAAACGTATGCGGAACATTTTGCATATTTCGAAAAAACGTAAATAATTTAAATTGTAGGATTTCAAATCATTTATTGTTTTTATTTAAAGTAGCTCTGTAACTGGTATATGAACCATAAGGGACAAATGACAAATGAACAAATGACGTCATCGGTAGGGTTATTAACTACACGAATGTAGCATTCATTTTTAACGTTATTAGTTATAAATTGACCTTTTAACTTGTGTCGTATTTTCTTGGTTTTTGTTCCAGTAAATCTTGGATTTTCTCCTGCGAAGAAGTTACTACTTGTGTCACTTGTGAGAAAATGTATTCTTGCCATCGTGTCAAATGCCAGCTATCACCACTGTCGGTTGCCAGTTGCCACTACTTGTTGTTTGTAACCTAACAACTAGGTACCTACCCTAGTTTCTTCCCGTCGTTCATTTCAATTTTCTGTTAAAGGGCGATGGAAAAAACGTGAAATAAATCCTATTCAGCATTTTAGTATAACACTTCTGGTTTCAAAGATATTTAGGGGTCGTCCACAAATTACGCTGTTCACAAATCCTTGTTTTTAGGATCTTATGCCTATGTGACTCCCCTTTCAGAAGCTTGACCACTGCGTAAGTGGCTATCTTTAACATCACATTGACATGTCTTCAGCAGCCGAGTGGGCCCATTGACCATCTTGATCACATTATTTGTGGACGATCCCTTACGTGAGTACAGTAGACCAGCGCCGTAGAGCAAATGACAGTTTGTTTTATCTAGTTAGTATCATTTCTCACAGTACCCTTTTAGCGTAACTACTAAAGCTGAAGCATGCTAACTACAAGGCATTTTAATTTACATACCTACATCATTAATTAAATTCGTATCTGAGGTTCTACGCCTAACTGCGCTCCTTTGCCAAGTACGCTACTATAATAATGAAGTGGGATTACGTTGCTTAATACACAAAATAAAGCCTGTTTCCGATTTAAGCAGTAACATTAAAACAGCAGAAACTGAATTTCAGTCAAAGAAACAAAAAAAGTGGATCCCGATGATCCTCACTAAAAAACGTAGCTTACGCGGAAAGCATAACTCTTAATAGCATTTAACTTCGTAACTGCAGTCGTTTTTATGAATTGTTTTACGATCCAATTATAATAGCCGACGGTTTCATTTTCAAAAGATGATTTAAATAAAAAATAAATATATTCTGAAAATCGGAAACTAAATGCAAGAAGATGAATATCCGAGAAAAAATATTTCATTATTTATTTTGAAACAATTTACACAGTATTTTCAATTGATTTTTTTTAGTACGTTTTGTTAAACATAAGCAATCGAACTCTGTATGCACGAAAAATTATCACCAGCTGCTTTCGAATTAAATCTTGTTATATTTGCATTTGAAGGACATGGGTGTCACCCAACCCCCTGCTATTGGAATAATGGTATCCTCCAAAAATAAAAACTTGACCGTTGAGGGCAACGCATCCCGCACCTGCACGTGGAGATGGAGCCTCTCCATTCGGAGTCACTTCCTCCCACTCACAAGTTTCTGCACAAAATTTAAATCGAATAGAAATCAAAAATTTATGTGAAAATAGAAATGAAAACAAAATGAAAAACACTGCACCTGGGTCATAGCTAAACACGTCGTTGAAATATTTAGCCTTCTGATCATTAAAAAACCCTCCAAAGATGTACATCCGTCTATTGTGCACAACTAAATCCAAAGAGAAAGAAGCAAATTAACATTTGATAATTTAATCGACATAAATAGAAAACATTGAGAGAGAATCAGGCGCAAAAACTACAAAACTTCAAATGCTCAGCACAATATTTATTTTTTTTACAGGCACAGTGACCACTTCGACTCGATGGCGGAGTTCCACGCATTTCCACTGCAGACCACGTTTTGTTGTTTAGGTCAAAGGACGCAATCGTGCTCACTTTTGTACTCTCCTTAAAATTTTGTCCACCAAAAATGAGAATGAATCTGTCGTCGTAAACTGTCGCTGAGTGACCCTGACGAAACGGTGGTGGAATTCCCTGCAAATAATTTAGAACAAAGTAGAACTAATTCTGGGAAATCAAATTCTTCGCTAAGGCGTGAAATAAATTTAAAAGCAAAATAATTTCAGACTTTTGTTTTAATTGTTGACCAACGAAACGATTCCAGGTCCAAAGAATGTAACTCATTCGCCAATCCATCTCCAATTCCACCGTAGATGACCATTTCATTCCTGAGAACAACAGCACTGTGAAACCAACGAGCGCCTGGAACATTTCCAGTGACTTTCGGTTTGTCCCAATTCAGCGTCTCTGTGTTGAATCGATACGTTGAGTTTAATAAGTCATATTTCTCAGTTTTGTAGCCACCGAAGATGAGAACAAATTCTTTGTAGGCCACAGCTGAGTGATAGTATCTTTGATCTGGATTCGCTTCACTGTTTTCAATTGGCAACTTTTTCCACTTCTTTTTCCGTTCGATGGTGTTCAACACGAACACATCCAGAACACCACGTGAGTAACTTGGGTGACCATCTTCATTAGCACTACCGAAGGAGTAAATTGCATTCCCAACAGCCACCTCTGCATGTGTCTTTTTTCTGGGAAACCCATTGATTTTCTTTCCCCCATTTATTTTCGTTCCCCAGCAAATCTATGGAGTAATCAAATTTGTAAATGAATTTCAAGTTCTGTATTTCGTATTCTGTATATTTTACCATTTTTGACAGCGACGCTTCTGCGGGGAGTTGAATCGAAGAAGCAGATTCCAGAGATTGTGGATTCAACTGCGTCTGCAAAACAATTTCGTTCGAAATTAATTATTCATTTTATATAACTTATCTTTCGCCTTTTACTTCGTTATGTGTTTACAATGTGATTCCATTATTTCACACAATTCTGTTTTTACAATATATTTAAGTCGCCTGATTCAAACTTAAGGAAAACATATTACAGTTCGCATAAAAACTGGTTTGTCAAACTGAACTTGAAGGCTGTAAATATGTGTCCCATGTCTATGTAAATACAAACATCAAAACAAAAGAAAAACGACTTACGTTTTGACTGTCATCACAGACAATCGGAGGGTTTTTCGCGCTTTCAAATCCCTGAGTCGAACCAAGTCTTGAAATTCCCGTAGCTAATATTTTTAAGTTCTCTTCAGCCGCTTTTATTTCAAAGCGTTGGCAAATTGAAAGCAGATTCAAAATTTCGTATAGTGGGAGATTCAATGCCTTCAGACTCTCCAGAGACCACGCGTCCAACGATGTGATCTACAATTTTAAATCAAATCAACATAATAAATTGATTTTAAGTCTTCGAAGTGCCATTTTTTTAAAACACTGATTTGAAGTCAATGTCTGGTTATGGTTAATAAAAATAATAGCAATTTGTAACCGCAGTGAATGAATTACTTTGACGAACAGTTTAAATGCGATAGGATCAAAATCGGGGAGTGGGATCTCGTCGCTTTTCTTAATCCCAGCAACTTCCCACTTCTCCAATTTATTCTTCAACACCGGTGACGATGCTTTTAAAATGATCTTCACTGCTCTCACAATCTTTTTCTCCTTCCCAACACAAAAAGCCACGTCGGAATTTCCTGGTTCCAGCTCCAACAGATCTTGGATTTTTTCCAGCAACGGTTTTTCGCTAACTTTGGAATTCGCCATTGCTTCTCGTGGTATTTTATTGTATCACACACGAAACTGTAAACAATAAAGGCATTTGATATTAAATTTTATAAATTGAGTATTGTTTGATCTCCTATTTATTGTTATAAAATATTATTCAAGCGAACATTTAAATTCTGTTGAATGCAAAGGCACTTTTTATTAGGGTAGTAAGATTAGACAGATTCACCTTATGAAATCTGTATGTACGGATACGGATACGGGCCTTTGGCTAAATTAACTCAGTGGCTCAGTGGTGATGCAAAAAGTATGTTGAGGATATCGTAGATATGAGTAAATGCAAAGCAGTGAATGAAACAAGAATTAACTGGGGAATATAAGACTTGGTAAAAATCTAATATGACAGTGACAGTATGAAAAAGCTCTAAAATATTACTACGCGTCCCAGGCGGTAAATTAGGCTTTAAAAGTATGAAGTTAAACACAACTTCTCGGTAGCAGCAATTTTGTCATTGAATCTTCTCTATCTTCAAATTCTTTCCCTTGATTTCAACTTCTCATAACAATAAGTAATTTGATAAATAATCTGGTTGATTTCCAATTAGGCAATGCGGTCACATAGTTGATCATGGTCAAATAAAATAGTTGATCTAATTTTAGCGAATATTCTTGCATCAGAATTACACAATGAATTTAAGAATTACTCAATATTAAATTCACACTTGAAGAATTGAAAAACAGTATATATGTATGAATTAAAGAATGACTTGGTTTAGATTCGAGATAAATATGCTCGTCATGCAATTTGATATAAACCAATATATGTGAGCTAAATACTCGCATTAATAATAAACAATACATAGCGATGGCATGCTATTGAAATACTGTGTCACTAAATATGCATGCATCATCATTCTTCATTCATGAAACGCTACTCGTAAGAATAATTAATCATGCTTGTGAATTTCAAGTCTTGGATGACTGAGATTCACATAATAATTTTAACTAAAATTATAAATGGAAATAAAACGAGTAATACGTAGTTGAAACATACTTTATAAGTGTGTATATGCTCATATATCGTCAGCAAAGAGGCAAATCATACTATCTCCATTTGGTGCTAAAAGCAAAACTGACTATTACCATTTTTTGTTAAAATCGAAAATGACTATGTATCTCCATTTTTCTCGAAATAACATTAAAAGAAGGCACAAAAACTATATGTACCAATGCAAAATGTTATGAAGGAGACGTTTTTGTTTAGGGGTCGTCCATAAATGACGTCACAAAAATTTGTGTTAGACTTTTTGTTGCAATAATTAATTATTGCTTTCTCAGAAAATACCTCCGTTTATAAAAGCTTAGCTATAGCAAGGAGTTTTATTATTAAAAAATATTTGTCATAAGCCATTAGTTAATGATTATATTGAATCAATGTGCCAACCGTGCTGTTTCCGGACATAGAGAAAGCAGTAGTCACTATATAGAAACCCGCCAGCTAGACTGTCGTTCGGGAACGGGAATTCCCGTTCCCGGACCGATCGGTCCGGGTCGGGAACGGTCCGGGAAAGGCTTTTTCTTTCCCCGAACTGATCGGGGCGGTCCGGGAACGGGGCGGGAAATTGGTTTTCCCGTTTCCCGACCCGACCCGGACCGGCGGGAAATTTCCCGAAAACCGGGGTATATAGATCCTAGGTCATTTTAAGTTGAGTGGCGTTTAACTTAAACAATTGATCTTCATTGAACTTTTATTTAAACAACTTTTTCGTTGATTAAGCGCTTAATTTTAAAGTCCAAGTATTCATTTTTGAATTCAGTGTTTCAATTTGTTAGTTTCTTGGTGCAATATGTTGTTGTTTTTTCATTTAGTATATTTTTATTTGCATTAAGGCGATAAGTAAATTAGTTAGTTTGGTATTACTCCTCAACTTGCTTGCAATTTAACTGAAATTATATGAAATGTTGATTCTCCTTTTTTTTCAAATCGTTACGAGCTCAAACTTTATTACAATTGCTTTACAGTAAAATAACAAAATATCAAAAGCATCGTACTCTTGTTTCTGAACACTATGCTTAAGTTGAATCTTACATTGCGGTGAAACCCTATACTATCTATAATAAATTTTCGAATTTAGCAAGCGTTTTTTTTTGTAACTCTCGGCATGAGCTTCATGAGTGATCACAATAATCAAGTCAATAAGTTATACAATTAGGAGTTATGTGTAATGTGTTGACCGTTGACCTCATGTTAAAAGAATGTTTGCACTTTTACATAACATATTGTTTAGTAGCTTTCTACAAGCAACTCCCGTGGTGTGATTTTTCAGTTTTCAAACGAAATAATATGAATTATGCAGGATATATCTAATCGTAGTATAATTTCTATATAGCTAATTAGAGATGCCCGGTTTAGCAAAATTTAAATCATTCTGAACAGTTAAATTATACTAGGAACCCGTTTATTGGCGTTTAAATACCACACTGTCAAAATTTAAAATTCAAAATACTTACTAGATTTAGGGTATGGATTTTTCTTGTTTGGATGCTGAGCTTAAACGCCTAAAAAAATGAATTTTTCCGTCGTGTTGTCTACTTTATTTTGTTGCACGTGTATCTTAAGGATGCCTTTTTTCTGATATTTTAAAATACAAATACCTATTTGAAATACCATTTAGGAAAATTTGATTTTAATTTTTGTCAAATAAAAACGGACATAAAGTGCTCATAGTTCTTAAGTGTTACCAGACTAACGATAAGTAATTTAAGCATGCAAAATTCGAATATCTAAATGTTGTCTGAAAACTAAAAAATTAAAATATGATTTTTAGTTTTTAGAGCAAAAGTGAAGACATCCTAATTTTTCAACATTTTAATGCGGTTGAACAATTTTTCATTTCAAATGCGAAAATTTTCGGGAAATTTCCCGACGGTCCGGGTCGGGAACGGTCCGGGGCGGGAACGGGTCGGGGAAGAGCCTTTCCCGTTCCCCGAAACTCGGGGCAGGAAAGAAATATGTTCGGGTCGGGACGGGAAATGCAATTTCCCGCCCCGACCCGGACCGAACGAAAGTCTAGCCGCCAGCAGGAACATTAAACACTTGTTAAGTGGAAAACGAGAATCTGCAAATTTGAACGTTAACGCTGAGTTTAGTCAGTAAAAGGTTGACACATTGATTTAGATTACCAATAGCTAATGATAAAATCAATGGCTAAAAATTTTAAGATTGTGATATTTATAATGGGTTGTCTTTAAATGATGTCACACTTAGCGTGTGTAGGGTTTTTGTCTGCTGGTGTTTATGACACGTCTTGTTACAGTTGAGCTGTTTTAATGAGAGTAGGTGGATTCTTTAAGATCAATAATTTTTGTGACGTCATTTATGGACGACCCCTTAACAAAAACGTATGCTTTATAACATGCTGCATTGGCACATTTAGTTTTTTTGCCTCCTTTTTCAAGTATTTTGAGAAAAATGGAGATAGTCATTTTAGCTTTTAGCAAAAAAAGGTGATAGTCAGTTTCGCGTTTAGCACCAAAAGGAGATAGTCATATTTGCCTCTTCACTGACGATATGTATGTTTTAATACTTTTATTGACAAAATAATAATCTTTCACTTCGAGCAATAAAATAAGGCAGCAAAGGTATACGGACAAATTCCCCCTGGAAATTTTCCCCCCGGACCTATTCCCCCTGGAAATTTTCCCCCCAAGCAGCAACCCCGGACATTTTTCCCCCAAACCGTGATTTAAGATACTGATATACCTATAATATTACGCGGCCGTGTAAAGGCATTCTGAGAAAATAATACTGGTGTTCTAAACGACGTCCAGTTTCTAGGCATTTTATCCTGATTAGCAATACGCAATCTAAAATATGCATTAATTTGCGGTAAAAATTTAAAGTACATTTAGTTCATTAAAAAAAAGTTTAGTAACTGCTGTAGCTGAAATCACAGACATACGTAGGATTTTTAACGATTTCCGAGTCTCGAGCTAAAGAAAGTCTTCAAATTCCTGGCGGTATTCATGCTTCACTGTTATTAGTCTCGGAACTTTCAACTACGCGTGAAGGGTGTTCTTCGGAAACTCATGCCCCAACATGCTATCTCATGCCCAACTTCGATAACTCATGCCCCCACTTCGATAACTCATGCCTCACAATAAATTCGTAAAATAATATAATTTTAAGCCATATTTCCGTGCTTTTGTTATTTTTTTAGTATTGTCTACACCTCGAAGTATGTTATCATTGAAGTTAGGTTAGGTTTTGGGGGGGTGGGGGGCGGGGGGTAGGAAAAACTGACTGAAAACAGTTAGGTTTCAGCCTGATTCAGTTTTTATTCGGTTAAATTTCGATTATTTTGAAGGTTTTTAAGCTTTTTAAAGTCAGTTAGGTTTCAGCCTGATTCAGTTTTTATTCGGTTAAATTTCGATTATTTTGAAGGTTTTTAAGCTTTTTAAATTGGGGCATGAGTTATCGAAGTGGGGGCATGAGTTATCGAAGTTGGGCATGAGTTATCGAAGTTGGGCATGAGTTTCCGAAGTAACCCCCAAGATCGAAGTCTGATCACTGCGAAATAATGCACAACAAAACGGGCAAAGTTCACAGAGTACTTACCTACTGTGAACTTACTGTCTCAATTCTCAATTATCGCAAAGTTAACACTGATAAGGAATATTCGAAATTCGGGACACTTGCAAAATCAAAATAATTACCAACTCAATTTCAATTTATGTGATTACTGTGTATTTTGTCCTTCTATAATTGTCACTTTAAACCATGTGCCTTTATTAAAATACAATTAACTGAATTAGTTAAATTAATAATAATGCTTCAACATTTAAACAATTTCCTGAAATTTTCTCTCAATAAAACTTGAATTACAAGCCTGACTGAACACTAAAACACTTTTGCAACCACTGTTACTGTTGAGCTGACAATTTGTGAGAGCAGTCTGTGTCAAATTTGCCATTCTAATTGTCACTGCAAATCACATGCACTTCAAATGCAAATAAATAATTTCGTGAAATTAGTAAATAATACTTCACTTTAACTTTTAATTTAACAAACAATTTGCTCTCTACAAAAATTGAATGACGCGCCAATGAACTTTTTTACTGGACACGACACGTCTCCTCTAATTCCGTTGAGGCACAAGTCAAGTTTAAAGTTTAGTAAAGTCCAATCCAAATGTATGATCAGAAAATATTGAAATAAATCTGCTTTCGTTGCTCACTCAAGTAGTTTTAGTACGAAGAAAGTGTTCAAGAAGACTGAGCAAGAGAACTTCTGAAACTGAAATGAAAGGGTAGAATCCAATTGCAGTTTGAGTTTGAATTTTTTTTTATTTTTGTGTTTTTCTGGTCAGAATATTTTACGTATGAATTAAATTACATTGGCTGTAACAATAAGGATAAGTATAAGAACTTAAATTCTGTATGAATCGAAATAATGCATACTTAGTACACTACACTAACAGTTTGGGGAACATATTAGCTTTATGATGTGGAGTAAACGTTCGAACCCTTCCAGTGAGCGAAGGCAAAAGGCGGCCTAAATGCTATTCATACTATATTATAATCCCATAGAAATTGTTCATAAATAATGTCATCGAAAAGTCCTTTTCAAGTACCCTATTTGACCCCCGTGTCATTTGCATTACGTAAATGTCTAGCATACTAGTAGACCTATTGACTCTACCTTTGATGTCATTTATGATCGACCTCTTATACAACGCTCAAGTTCCTATAAGCGTATTAAGTACATTGTACATAAATAATTACACAGGCTACTTTTGTTGTTTAAAAATACTAAGGACCGAGGAACTTACATAGTGGATGTACATGCCTGAATAACAATACAGCCAGACGTTTTTAAATGCCCTTAACATACGTAACATACCTGAGTGAGTAGGTACTTATATATAATTAATAAAATAGCATGGACAAAAATTTGGAATGTTTAGAGAGGCATCAAGTATTGTATATTATTATTTTCCTATTCAGCTTCTCACAGGAAAATATGAAATTAAAATAGCCGGTAATTTTTTTTAAGTATCAAATTAAATTTCCATTGAACATAACATAATATTATGCCCTTATTGTTTTCCAGATCTTCCGTCTTCCTACGCGTTTTGTGTTTGCACTGAGAAGGTACTTACTCTAGTGTTTGTTTAATAGGCATATGCGTACGAGTAGTACTTTGGTGCTCAATATTATTTCGTCAATGAAGAATCAAAATTGCTAATTATCAATTTAAGCTAGAATTAAAATGAGCTGTCAAAAAACACTTAAATGATGAGACAGATGCGTAACAATTTAATTAGGTACATACTTTTGAAAATTTCAAATTGTTCAATTCACATGTTTTTTTCGAAATTTAAAACGTGTATAATATATAGACGTTTCTGGAAAGTTCGAAATGTTTCATGTACACATTTTCGAAAAAAATCAAAATGTTCTATATTTACTTATTTTTGAAATTTGAAAAATATTGGATTTACACAAGCTTTTACGATCATGTTTTTTTATATGTTCGTAGATACTACATTTTCCTTCTAGCTGAAAATGGAAATGGGTTATTTTGAGCCGTCAATATCACTATGGGACCGACGTAAAATAAACTAAAATTCATATATCTGTATATGTACTGAGGATAAAATTAAGTATTGCATTTATTTAGCATGCGTTCTCTTCCCATGTAAATCTGAATAGTACATCAAGACGGAATTTTCTATCCCGTAATCACGCAATACATAATATTCCGTTCATCATGCTCATTCAGAACGTTCTAATTTTAAACAGGAGCAAAATGAAATTCAGTTAGCTTTAGCTACTTAATCACGTATACTTCAGCCTCTCATCAAAGTGGTCCATGATGACGTGTCGATTCTGAGTAAAGGACCCTACTGGGACCCCACTGAACAAGTCCTGTACCACGTGGATGTTCTTAGAGGGGACGTTGTCCGTCTGGACTTCTGGACCACGTGCCAACTCCGTAAAGTGAATAAAGGGGCAGGGGTCTCATTTTTAATCTCTTACAAGAATCAAAGCGGTTCCTTAATAGGGTAAAGTATTTTGCACAATAATTAATTTTGAAAATTGAAATTCAATAACAACCCGGAGCCACACGAGGAGCACAGGTTTTTGACTAGATTTACTTCTCCTATCGATGACATTATTTATGGACCATCCCTAAAGCGTATTTATAAAGGATTTTTGATTTAACTGTATATACCTAAATATGGCGTCCATTGGATTAACATTAGGAAATGCAAGTCTTCAAAAATTCCGGTAGCAAATCAAAAGGTCAGTTCTGAAATGCAATTTACGCTACCACACCTTTTTTTACATGCTCTTTTCAGAAAACAAAATAGATTGGGTGTTTTTGCATCGCTATGTTGCGACTATTTCCTCGTAAGTGCAACTTTGTATTTATTTATTTAATTTCGACTTTTTATGGATAACAGAGCTTTTAAAATTAATTATTCTATGATTAAACGTTGATAAGTTGATTTAATGACCGTTTCTAATCATTGTTACCTTTGAATATCCTATTGTCTTAGTTTCAATACTAGCTTCAAGCCATTTCAGCTAATTGGTTGCTATAGCTATAGCGAGTCAAACAACATTTAAGGTCTCCTTCTCGCAGGACCGAATTCATGTGCATTGGACTTTTACAGCCGAGAGTGTTTGGACCCTTTAGACCAAAGCAAAAGCACCAAGTCAACAATTTGTTTAGTTCAATTAGAAAATAGGAATACGAGACAGTACATTTTGTGTAATGCATTACCTTTAAGTAAACGCCAATCTTGAGTCGTTCACCCCATTAAGTAACTGAACCTGCTTCTTCAAGGTCGATTGGTGCATCAAAAACGAAATAAAACATTTTCCCCTTTTCCGCAAAAATACGTTTCTCCAATATTCCACTGTCGTATTCAATTCCAATGCCCTGCATTTGTACTTTTACATCGTAGAAACCGTCATTTTCAATTGGGCCTAAGAAGCCAAGTCCATAGACTGTAATTTTCCTTTCACAAGAAATGCTAAAATATTTACACAAGGCACAAGAACATTAAACATTAAACCCATTTCTAACCTTATTTTTAATTAAAATAAATTCAGAAGAAATCATAAATAAAGAATCAGCATAGCATAATTGAATGTTTAAAAACATATTTTGCGATTACTTCTTGGCGGCCTCCAATCCAATAAATCTGTAAATTCCAATTGTTTCCTCTGCTGTAAGAATATCTTTTGATTCCGCTGTTTTCGTAAATTCTGTAGAAGTCATAATTTGGAATCGAATTTCAAATAGAGAGTCGCCGAGAACTTCTCGTATTTGTTCGTCAGTTGGCTCAACCTTCAATTGATTGCACTGGAATTCAGCCCATCTACACAAATAAGTTGGGAAATAATTATAAGGCTATCAGTTACTAATTATAGTGCTTCTCAAAGAATGGATATGGTAAAGACATGTAACATCCTGTAGTAAAATTTAAGTTTGATTGTTAAATCACACATCACCTCAGTGCAGCATTAAACACGTCAAGTTCCTTGTTTCCAATGTTGTCACTGCAGAGAACAGATTTTAAGTTCATCTGAGAAAGTTGCAAGAAATCGTCAGTGTCTTTTGTATTCGCCAAAGGATCTGACAGCAGACAAGACTTATTAATTTACTTTAATCAATTTATTTATTCAACTTTTCCTTTTCTTAGACGTCCATAAATTCTGTTGAATAACGATCTGCATAATTTATATTTTGATTCGCAGTCAACCTTTTAAATGAGCTGCATGCAGCAATCTCTTAACTACAAAATTAAATAATTTCCAACTCACTGTATAAACCTTGCTGCTAATTCTTCTAAAATCTCAACAGGTGTCGTCATCTCAAAGCGTCGGACGATTGAGAGCAGATTCAAAATCTAATTTGGTAGTAAATTTAATTTCTTCAGAATTGCTGGCAACCACGTGTCGAGAGATGTGAGCTACAAATTTAAAAAGGGAAATACATAAATAAAAACATAATGAAAGAATATTATATTGTATGGATATTAAATAGAAATTGTAACAACTTTGAGGGACCAACTTTGACAAAGAGTTCAAATGCGATGGGATCGAAATCCGGAAGTGGGATTCCGTCGCCTTCCTTTACTACAGCAACTTCCCACTTTTCCTTGAATTCTTTCTCTAAAAACGGGGACGATGCTTTCAAAATGATCTTCAGAGCCCTCACAATTTTCTTTTCCTTCCCCACACAAAACGCAACGTCGTATTTCCCTTGTTCTCGTCCCAATAAATCCTGGATTTTCTCCAGCAAATATTTTTCAACTACTTGGGACTTGGGAGTCCTTCGGTGCCATTGTGAAGAACCTACGTTAGTTTGTAGGAAAGTGCGTGAAGATTGAATGGAATCAAAGTTTGGTCCAGTGCTGCTAGCGAATTAATACAGCGAAAAATGCACAGAGTAACCTGACAAACAGAAGAGATGATGTGATTATTAATTTTTAGTGTGGTGTGGATGACGGCTCACACAGGAATTCATAAGTGTTCATTTGAAGTGTTTATGAAGTTCGACGCACAAAATTAGTCTTTGGAACCTTAACAGCTTATGGCTCATCGCCGTAGGTGTTGACTATTAAGGATATACTGTTGTGCGGTGGAAGTCGTGACACCTGCGATAAGATAATTGAATTTAGATTGTATTGCTAGCCTATGACTGATAAAACCATTAGAACTTCGAACCGTGGAAAAGCCATACATATTTATAATGTATCTGAAGCACAAAATATACTACATTGACAGTGACAGTAAATACCTAGCAAGTTTTGTAGTTTGTAGTTAAAATAAAGTTCCGCTGATGTCAATGTCATACAACTTCATATCACAGCTTCCAAACACACATTTTTGTATATGTATGTACAATGCAAAGTCATAAGTAAGGTAACCGAAAAGCATAAAAAGCATAAATAGCATAATCAATGAAGGAATCCGCGGTTGTCCTAGTTTTTATGGTTAGAACTTTGTTTTACCTTACAAAAATGCGAATAGAAAAATTTTTCTAGCATAAAAGCATAAAAAAGCATAATGAGGTCAAACAAAGCATAATAATAGCGTAGTCAGAAAAAAGGCATACCTAAAGGCATAATATCTAGTGCTAGAATCGACTAGAAAAAAAATAAAAATAACTAGCGACTAGAATCCTAGCGTATTTCTTAAGGCTAACAATTTTTAACTTTTCTAGTGAAATCAAGGTCTAAGGGAAGCTAGTCAAGTCAAGTCAAACATATTTGAAAGCAAAGCTAGACAAGTCAAATGTCAAGTCACAAAGTCAAGTTGAAATACGTACGAAGCTTGCCGCTGCTTTCAAGCACAGTCATTGGG
The DNA here is from genome assembly GCA_949802685.1 of Dicyrtomina minuta. Classification (NCBI taxonomy): domain Eukaryota; kingdom Metazoa; phylum Arthropoda; class Collembola; order Symphypleona; family Dicyrtomidae; genus Dicyrtomina; species Dicyrtomina minuta. Next base: position 7,922,469 of record OX461811.1, read on the forward strand.
TACTGAGAAGTAGGCACACTATTTAACTGTCATTAAAATCGAAATATCGAAACGCAGAGACGTCTAGACGACCGAGACGAAAACGAAATCGAATACGAAACTTGCTTTTTTCATCCCTTGTGTCCTTAACCTGTCAGCTGTCCTTTTTACTTCTTTATTTGACCTCACCGCTGGTGGAACACTTAAACATGAAGAAGCTCGGTTTAAGGACAAAAGTCTCGAAGTCTTCGGTTTCTGCTTGTATTTTTAAATACTACAACTGTAAATTGTGTTTTCGACAATTTTTGTTAAACCTTCACTATATTATAATACTTTCTGTAAATTAAGCTTATTAGTATAGAAATCCACTATCCATAATTAGTAACTAACGTAATTAGTGAATTTTGAAACGATTACGCTTAAAAACAATTTTAAATTCGTTATGAATGTAATCTACCGGAGTATCAAATAGCTCTGCTGTTATACGGACAACTTCTTCCCGCACATTTTCCTCCCGAACAACATCCTCTTGGACATTTTCCTTCCGGACTTTTTCCTCCCGAACACATACATTAGACATTTTTCCCCAAGCATTGAAACTCAAAAGACCACAATAAACGAGTGCTTCTTGCCAGATAATGCATGTATTATATTGGTAGAAATTTTTGAAAGTTAAATTCATAATTTGAAGTACTAAAATCGATTTTTTATCCATTTTGTATAGAGTTATGAGCAGGAAAATATTTATTAATCAAATGTAAAAAAATGAATTATGAGCAGCATTGCACAAATACTGTCGTAATTTGAATTTCGATGCTAGGAGGAAAATGTCCTCTGTATGTGTTTAGGAGAAAAAATCTCTGAAGGAAAATGTCCGAGAGGAAAATATCCAGGAGAAAAATGTCCGGGAGGAAAATGTCCAGGAGAAAGTTGTCCTGAAACCAGTGTTGATAACTAATGGACTTGCGCTAATTTCCAGTGATTATAATACAAAGTTCCTAAAAGCATCTTTTGCTTGAACTTAATAAATCATTGCTCGTGCTTTGATACCTTTATGTTAAATTGCCGTACTATAATTAAAAGTAAGTGTAAAAATTGTTTTTCTTTATGTGCTTTTACAATAATTGTTTAAATACATTGTGCGCATTTAGAAATCATGCTAATTGGGTCGTAATCGTTTTATTTACGGCAAATTAGGTTTTTTAATTATAGTAAGTGCATTCATCCGGATTATCTTCATTTGGATTAGTATTACACAATTATTATTGTTTTAACAAAAAAACTCAAAAATACAACATCAAATTTAATATAATACAAGGCGGAAGTAGGAACTCAAGACTTTGACCTTTATTCTGGTCAACATGTATGCTGTCATCACTTTGTAGATAGCTCGGAAACTGCATATCAACAACAGTTAGTGTCAGCAAATGATAGTAGGAATACAAAACAGAATAATTTCAATTCAATAATAAATCGCATCATAGAAATATCGTCTGTGAAGAACCAAAATGACCTATATCCATTTGTAGTCAAAAATAAAATGCACTATGTACAGAAAAAAATTAATATAACATGTTCATGAAATCAAGTAAATAGAACCTTGCGCATTTTTCAAAAAAACAAGTAAATAGAATATTTCGCACTTTTGAAAAACAGTTAAACAGGACATTTTGCCCTTTTAAAAAAAACATGTTAATAGGACATTTTACCCTTTTGAACAACTTGTAATTACAATGTTTTGCACTTTTCAAAAATATGTAAATAGAAAATTTGGAACTTCAAAAAAACGCAAACAGAACAATTTGCTCATTTTAGAAACTCGTGATTAGCATTGTAAGCATGTTTCTTATTTACTGTCTTTTTTTTATATATCTCATTTTAATTGTAGCATAAATTGGAAATGGATCATTTTGGTTCTTCATAGTCATAGACGATATAATGAATGGTATAATAATTTTCTATCATAAAATATTCTGTATTCTCAGTGAAATGTGGGATATCGTATAGTGTGTTATCTGGAATATGCCCACTCCCAATCCTTCAAAGTTTCAAAAAGATAAAGAGACTGCAATATACCCAGGTCCCTTCAACTCAATTCACTGAAAAAGTTTAAGTATTATTCTTGAGCGCATTGCTGGTAATTCACTAAGATTGGCTAGCAATAAGTCATAGTCAAGTCTTGTCAAGTCACAGGTTCTCAAATAGGCGCCTAGTCAAGTCAAGTCAAGTCATTTGCCCTATCGACTTGGGCTAGACAAGTCAAGCCAAGTCAAACCCTAAAAAATAGCCCTAAGTCAAGTCAAGTCGCTAGTCATCTAGTCAAGTCAGACTTGACTTGAACACCCTTGAAAATTAATAATTAAACAGTACTTCAACTTTTAAAAATTTGCTCCTTACCAAAATTAAATCACGCGCCACGCAGCTTTCTTTCGACATGTGACGTCAATCCTGCGGTTCTAATAAAATTAAGAAAGTAAAAGTGAAGTAAAGTTTTTTCCCTTCGTTTAGTTCAATGTTGTGTTAGGGGGCGATGGAAAGAAAGTGACGAAATAAATCCTATTTATTACTTTACCAAATAGTTATTATGTCACGTCCGGTTTCGAACATGCTTTGGGATCGTTCACTAATTACCTCACCAAAAATTACCGTTTTTGAACTCTAAGTAACTCCCATTTTAACGTCTTAACAGCTTCACCATTGCGTAAACAACTTTTTAGATGCTGAGCTTTAGCTCATAGAGCATCTTATAAAATGGTTTTGTCCGTCCGTCCCCCTTTTTCTCTGCCTGCTCTCCGTTCCGTTGTTGTACGCCACAGGTCACATTTTTCAACCAATTCGGCTTAAGAAAATTTTAAACTCTTAGAAATGCAATGTAGATAAGCTGTATGGTTTTTGGTTATGTTCTGCGTATTAATTTTTTTGCAATTAGCAGTTAAATGGACCAACTTTCAAAAAAATTTACACTTCATTTTTTTCCGTCACAAAAACCGGGCTACAGCTCTCGTGAGGTTACATTCACGTGCATATATACCTACTCCGATTTTCTACATGAACTTTCGTTGGTTTAAACGCAGCAGGGTTCAAATCTATGGGCACCTACAACCAATAACATTATTACATGAGACCACCATCTGACATTCCTAGCAGACTGCAAGAAGGTGGCGGGATTTACGATTCATTGTTATTGTTCATGTTATGTTGGTTGTTTCAGTGTGCAATACTGTCAACTGTGTAATGTGTAAGGTTTATTCGTGTGCTCGTTTGTACTTCATACTTCACAAATAGAGAATCGTTCCTACCTATCTACATAATTTACCGGATTTTACACGATTTTCGAAATTTTTGACCTATTTTAACTTGTGATATATGTACCATTCGAAAGGTAACGACGAGTGGATTCAGAATAACGGATTCTGGTGGATTTTACTCACAAACTTTTACTATTTTTAGATGCTAGGCTTTATAGTTATGTGGAGCAACTCCGAAATTTTTCCTTATACATTGTGAGGGATCGTCCGTTAATGACGTCTTTCAAAAATATCATAATTTTAGATACCCCCCCCCCATCCCTAATTATTTAACCATTTTTATATGCTAAGCACATAATGACGTCCTTCAGTGTTATAGATATTCAGGGATCGTTCATAATGACGTCCTTCAAGTATCATAGTTTTTAATACCCCTATTCCCAACATTAAATTTTTTTCCAACCTATTTTAACTACATTTCACGGAATTACTTATATATGTTATAAATATTTAGGGATCGTCAATAATGACGTCCTTCAAATATCATATTTTTTAGTACCCCCAGCCCCAACTTTAAATTACGTTCCATTGCATTTTAACTACATGTTTTGGACTTACTTCTATGTGTTATAGATATTCAGAGATCGTCCCTAATGACGTCATTTGAATATTTTAGTTTTTGGGACCCCCATTTTTAACTTCAAAACTTTTTCCAACCGTATTTTTAACTGCTTGCCACGTACATTCGTATATAGCCTATTGATGATAGAAGAGGCTCTATAAATGACGTCATTTGTAAATCATGCAATTCTCCAAAACATTCTAGCTTTTTTTACTACATGCCACCACGTACTTCCATATATGGCTTGTTAATGGTAGGGGATCCTCCATAAATGACGTCACTTGTAAATGGTGCAATTTATAAAAACGTTTTAGCTATATTCAACAACATGATATGCAAACTTTAATTATAATAGTGTCCGTTGGTTGAGAGCAGTACATTTGTATTGATGAACTTGACACTTGAATAAAGATCACTCAAACTCAAACTCACTCAACTTGTATATGTCTTATTAATTGTAGGAGAGCTTCCATAAATCTTATATCATCTTTTCGCGTAACATAAACTGTCTTGCGCCTTTGTTGAAGCTCAGCATCTACTTCGGGCCTGCCCCGGTCGACGAATCCGGCGCGAAGCGCCGGATTTTTTTAACATGCGATGTCATCTGTAGCCTGCTTTCAAAGGAAAATGTTGCATTTTAATTATTACGTTTTTAAACCAGAATGTTGCTGTAGTATTAGTGTGGAGATTAACTTTCAGTTTACGTAACTGAATTTTGCAGGCAAAGTTTTGAACCTACACTCAATTTTGCATCTATAATCTATACGACAGTTGATTTAAAATTAAAACATTTAATATCCGTTCCAGTTCTGCATACTAGATTTTGATTTTAATTTTAAATCGTGCTACATGCGGATTAGGTACTTGAAAAAGAAATTGTTGAAGATGGTTAGCAATAAATTACATGATACAGTACTACGTAATCTCACTGTTCCTTAGAAACTCAAATTAGCACGATGCTTTCTACTAATTTATCACTCACGTGCCACGTCACTGCAATGGAAGTTTACTTATAACAAATCACAACTTAAAAATCCGGCGCTTCGCGCCGGATTTGTCGACCGGGGGGGCCCGAAGTAGTTGCTGAGCTTCAATAAAGGCTCAAGATAATTCATGTAGCGCTAAAAGACGATATAAAATTTATGGAAGCTCCCCTAGCATGAATGAGCCATATACAAATGTAAATTGTTTATTGGATTGTGCATGAAGAAGTGACTGATGGTGCTTCAAAAAGGGTTGACATCATCTGCTGGCGAAAAGATCTATTGTCAGGGTATATTCTGGATCCCACAATACGGATGCAGTAGTCATGTCGTCAAGCGGAAGAAGTTAATATAGAAAAGCAGGCGCATTAAAACCCTTGCATTCCTTACTTTTTACTATAAACTGGTACTTTAAACTATAAAATGTGAAAGGCGTCATTATGGACAAGCCGTCACTATCTATAGCCCATTTACTAACGCATGACCGTGATCTGCAGTAATTAATACGAATACGAAAAATAGTGAGGAAGATGAATTCCGAATGCCTGAGCTAGTGTTCGAAGTGTGGACCCCCGTCATGAGAACGCATATTTTCAGGTGCTTAAAACTATGATATTTGTGAGACGTCATGATGGACGATCCCTGAATACCTTTAAACTATATAGATGTATTTGTGACATGTAGTTACAATAGTTTGAAAAAAATGTAAAACGTGCGACCAACAGCCATGAGGACAGACAGACAGACAGAAAGACACCAGACACCAGACCAATAGATGCTTGCTCAGCATCTAAAAATCAGAAATCAGTATCCAAATAATTGCATGTACATTAAGTTATATGCATAGCTATCCCTGATTCCTGAGCTAAGTAAAGTTTACGACTGGTGCATACATTCAACTACAATGCACCTCATTGAAACCACGCCTCTTCATGGTTACCGACCTGATAATTAAGTTTTATGCAAACCACCGATCCGGTGAATAACCGATAGCTAAACCGACGGTATTTCGCCGTCGGTATAAATAGCTTACTCTATTTAAGCACAATAAATTTATTCCTACATTTAATGTTCTATTTACATGTGTTTGAAAAGTGTGAAATGTTCTATCTACATGTTTTTGAAAAGTAAAATGTTCTATCTACATGTTTTTAAAGTGTTAAATGTTCTATCTACATGTTTTTTGAAAAGTGTAAAATGTTCTATCTACATGTCTTTGGAAAGTGTAAAATGTTCTATCTATATGTTTTTGAAAAGTTTAAAATGTTCTATTTACATGTTTTTGAAGTGTAAAATGTTCTATCTACATGTTTTTTGAAAATTGTAAAATGTTCTATCTACATGTGTTTTAAAAGTGTAAAATGTTTTATCTACATGTTTTAAAAAACTGTAAAATGTTCTATCTACATGTTTTTGAAAACTGTTAAATGTTCTATCTACATGTTTTTTGAAACGTGTAAAATGTTCTATGTACATGTTTTTTAAAGGGTAAAATGTCCTATCTACATGTTGTTGAAAAGTGTAAAATGTTCTATGTGCATGTTCCTCAAAAGGGTAAAATGTGCTATCTACATGTTGCTGAAAAGTGTAAAATGTTCTATGTGCATGCTCCTCAAAAGTGTGAAATGTTCTATTGAAAAGTCAGCGGCAAACAAGCCGGTAGTTAGAGCGGTGCTTCGGGTTGTATCGGTATGCCGGTGGAACATCGGTTATTGCATATTCGTTCGGTGACCGCTTCGCCGATGAAGAGGCGTGATTGAAGCGTTTAACACATCAAGTTCAAGTTCCTCCATTCCAATGTTCAATGTCGTCGCTGACGAAACCAGATATTAAGTTTGTCTGAAAGAGTTTTGCAAGAAATCTTCAGTGTCTTTACTGTCTTTGCATTGATCAACTACGGATCCGCAAACAAGTTTAGTCAAATTAGCAAATGATGAATTTCACACTGCCCCATTTAATTTTTACCTCCTACTTTTGCATATCCTATATGTATGTATGTATGTATGTAGCTGTATTGTACTCTCAGGCAAGCTGCCAATTGCACACCACGAATTTTTACTGTAGCCCAGACTGCTCTAGAGACACACCATTAGAAGGAAGAGTCCTCGCGATGGTTAGCTTCCTAGATGTGCTCATGTGAGACTGCTGTCAGTAATTTCTAATACTATGCTTAAATGCTAAGCTTATCTATGGATAGTGACGTGTTACATGTCGACCTCTTTACAGCAGTGGATTAAATTGGACTTCTCCATGTACCCTCTTTTGGCGTTCAGTCTGTGTAGTTCCACTCACGCAGATGAAGCGCCAACGACATCTGCGAGAATGATAGTCACTCCTGCTTACCATTTCTATATAGAGAGCCAGCCCTTATATGACGAGGGTCTTGGTCGTGCAATGGTGGATGAAAAGCGTCAGGTTAGGTGGTGAGTGAGAACGCATGAGATCAGTGGACGAAGGAGAGAGAGTAGGAGCAGGTAGCAAAGCTACGTGAGCACTCAGCGATGGGGAGAATCAGCAGATTAAGCCTGCTGATCGATCACCCACAGCTGCCCCCACTCCCCAACTTCCCTCCACCGACCACACGCCCCCCCATCGCCTCCCCCCCTCCACCCCCATCCACAGCACGAGACCACACAGTAGGGTGCCTCCCTGTGAGAGCAAGATATTAGGATATCTCACTGTACAACATGCAAGCATGTGGACTCGATCCTTGAAAACCCCTATCTCGTTGCCGTCCATTGGCACATGAGACTACCTTGCCCCCCTTTGCATATCCTATAATTTAGATTTAGTGGCAAACAAATTATAATATCTATTTTAATTACTATAATGTGTTTTCACTTGTAGCAATTAGCACACTTCGTAAATCAGCAGGATTTTATCAATTTTCAAACGATCATGAGATTGACATAGCCGTGAATACTGAACTGAACTGCTAAACTCCACAGTTGTAGTGAACGTAAAAGTAAAATGACTGTCACTTTCAAAACCAGTGAGTTTCCATCAAGAAGGTCAATTTAGATGTTCTGAACGAGTTTTGTTTGACCCCGTCTGTTCGAACGACTAATGACTACAATCGATTTAACAAATCTTAGATTCTCTCCTGCAAAGAAGTTTCAACTCGTGAGAAAATGTATTCTTGCCATCGTGTCAAATGCCCGCTATCACCACTCTCGGTTGCCCGTTCCCCCTACCTGTTGTTTGTGATCTAAAACTTCTATCCTATTTATTTCCGTCGATCACTTCAATGTTCCGTTAAAGGGCGAAGGAAAAAACGTAAATTAAATCCTATTCAGCATTTTAATATAACACTTGTGGTTTTAAAGATATTTAGAGGTCGTTTACAAATGCTTGTTTTTAGGATCTTATGCCTATGTGGCTCCCCTCTCAGAAGCTTGATCATTGCGTAAGCGGCTATCTTTAACATCACATTGACATGTCCCCAGCAGCCAAGTGGGCCCATTGACCATCTTGATCACATTATTTGTGGACGATCCCTTACGTGCCTACAGCAGACCAGGGCCAGAGAGCTGAGAGAGCAAATGTCAAATGACAGTTTTATCTGGTTGGATTAATTTCTCACAGTGCCCTAAAAGCTTCTACGGATATTAAATTTATCAGTGGCGTTTATTTGCTTTCTGAAAATCTGTCTGGAATGTTGTCCACCATGAAAAATAGTTGTATTTTGTTCTTGCAGATTAGAATTAGAACACACTGTACAATGAACAAAACGCAATAACACAAGGCTGAACGTGGATTGATTGAAGATCAAGCAAAGTTAAATGTGCGATTTCGAATATATATTCATGCGCGGCGTAGCTGACAGTTTTATGGCATGTAATATGAAAAAGTAAGAAAAAATGACACGAACATCAGGATTATGATTTACAACATCTAATCAGCTTTATTCGAATAAGATTTTAGCTATACTTAATTAACTATGCTTCTCCAACCCAAACAAAATTTTGTGCCTCCTTCCTGCAGGACTGAATCTGTTTTCTTTACTACAGGCAAAAGTGCTGAAAGTTTGCTGGCTCAGCTGGTGACATCATTTATAGACGATTCGTTATCAATTTAATGTCATTTTTGGTTTCAAAGATAGTTATGTGTACAACAGGTTAGGAAGGAAGTGACTTTCAATTTTAACGACGACTTTAATTGTTTTTGAAAATATTCAAACGGAACAAATTGGAATTTACAAAACTATGGAAATAAAACACTTTTTACTTGATATGAGCTGAAACTGAATGACACGTAAAATATACAAATTATTTTGTATTGCAAAGAGACTCCAATTCGTTGATAGTACGAATCCACAGGAGTAGCTGAGGTGTGGGGTTACGAGGCACGTAGTGATTTATGCAGATTGTTTCCAAGAAATCAAAATTTGAAGTTTTAAATGGATTTTAATTGAACTTTTTGCACTTTGTATTTGTATTTATACGCACATAGACTATTTCGCAATTTTTAAAAACATGTGGTAAAACATAATGCACTTTTTAAAGATTCGTCATTAACCTTTTACGAACTTTTTGCACTTAGTGCTTTTTGACATTACTTATTTTAATTTCAGATTAAATTCTAAACTGGTAGTTCTGATACTTTAATCAGGATAATTTAGATGCTAAGCTGTATATCAATTGCGCTTTTTGGCACTGCTGTCCAAGTTAAGGTGGTCATTAAGGTAGTATACATGCAGTCTATAATGTACATTATGTTCTTATTACCACACATTTCCAAGTGCATGTATACAGATTGGAATGCGTTGTTAAGCTAAAAAGTGCGCCTATTCTATAATGTAGCAGAAGAATAAGCACACTTGCATAGGGTTGTCTTAATGCTAAAATCTGACATAAGCTTGGCGGGCTTGCGCAACTTCACATGCGTAAATATTATTTTCCAGACCTCCTTGATATTTAGTACTCGTAATGTCGTAATGTACATTTTGTGATGTGCATGTATACGGCCGAATTATGTGTTCTAACTTAATAGGGTGTTAAATTTAAACAAGCATTTTCCTAAAATGTACATTATGGTCTGCATGTATACTACCTTTATTGTAATAAAAAGGCTACAAAGCTTTTGGGACACAATGTAATACATTTCTAACATAACGTCCCTCATGTTCCTGTGTAACAAAAATCAGCTTGGCAAAACATCAGTGTCAAAATGAAACATCTGCGTGCAGTTATTGAAGTAATTAAACATGTTTCTTACATTATGCAGTTACGTAATAAATAGTTGGGTTATTTAGTATTTAAAGGTTGGAAATGAAAGACTTGTGTAGCGAATGCAGTGAGTACAGCTAAAGTCAAAGGCGAATGTCGAAGAACAGAAACCAGTTAAGTGACGCTAATTTTATCTCCACTCGAATGTTCTATTTGCACGATGTATAAAAAGTTCAAAATTTTCCATTTGCACGAAGTATGAAAAGGGCAAGATGTTCTATTTGCATGCGGTCTTATAATGGCAAATTGCTCTAATCGCACGATGTATAAATAGTGCAAAATGCTCTATTTGCATGATGCATAAAAATTGCAAACTGTTCGATTTGCATGTTGCATAAAATGCACAAATCACTCCTCTTGCATGTTTCTAAAAGATGCAGTTTTATTTCTTAGTTTAAGAAAAATGCAAAATGATATTTTGGCACATTATTTTCATATGATCACAATTTTTTTTCGTAGATAGTGCATTTGGTTTCAAGCTAAAAATGAAAATTATTTTTTGTAAGTCTTAGCTGGGATTTAGCTCTTCGCCTGTAGCGTAGCCAAACATATTGCCTTTTGCGTCTCCTGCAGTATTTAAATTAAAATGCCGAAAGTCACATACTGAACCGATCATTCACTCGCAAATTACTATTTGGAAACGGAAAAATTAAATAAAATTTTAGTGGCTGTGAGCCTGCGCACTTAAGTTGCAAGCAGCTGTGCTTTTCCGTACACAAATAATGCAACATAGGCAAGTGCAGAATGTGACCCTGCGAACGAAGCTTCACATTTTGCATCTGTTTTTACATTTATTTTGGAATCTGACTTAAGAACTTAAGAAGCATGTTGACGTTAAAATTTCAGATTTAGATCCACGTGTATTTTCATATTTAATTATGTTCTCAGTATTATTATTAGGTGGTATTATAATTAATCCATTTGCACAAATAGTAAGAAGGTCCCCCTCATAAAAATGAGTGGAGCAACCGAATGAAACAGGACGGAAATTAGTGATAAGGAGGATCATAAAAGTTGCTGCTACTGTTTCTTAAAACGCTTCGTCGGTGGGCCTGATTTCTTCGTCTTCGTCACCGCTCCTGTGACTCCTTCTTCGAGATAGGGAGGGATTTTGTAATCCTCGATCAAGAACTTGACCATTTCGTCGTCAGTAATTCGAAGGCCTTCCAAAATCAGATTGTAATACTTCGGGCTGAATGAGTGTGTTTTGAAAAATTTCCAGGGGCAGATACACTATCGCAAAAGGCGCATCTGACTGAAATAAAAAACTAAACATAAAACATGTATTAATTTATATTTTCAAATTTGGTTAGATAGACACTACACTAAACAAGGATTGGAAAACGTAGGTACAAAAACTTACATTTGCCTCCCTTTGTTCTGAAACAACACAGTACGCGAGACTTCGTTCCCTCTTTTACTACTGCTGCCTGAATGCCTTTGCGCTTTGGAAATGTGTACGCCATGGGGTCCCCGGTGAAAACGACCCCATTTAAAACTCCGTCCTCTTGGGATCGTGCTACATCATTTTCGGGATCAACAGCGGAGGTGCCGGAAGTTCCCGGTTGAGAATTATCTTCACGATTGTTGTTGCCGGGCACAGAAACTTCGACGGCTGTAGAGCCCGATTGTCTTGAGTTGATAGCCTTAATTTCGTTTCAAATATTCCGGTTCTCTACTTCCAATTGCGTGATTCGAACTCTGTCTGTAGTTGCCGTCTGCTCAACTTCAGTGATCTCGGTATCTACGTAATTCCAGTGTCCCAGAGAAATAGTGGCTAAAAGAAAAGAAAAGCCTCTGTGCTCCGCTGTTGCTAAGTACTGCATTCTGGTCAAGATTACTAAAAATAAAAAAATTAAACAAATTTATTAGTAATTACTCAAAAATACATTTTCTAAATGCAGGATCATTGCAGCAGACAATTGAAATCATGAATCAGAAAATTATGTGAAGTATTAAATGTAGCAATAAACAAAGTACCTTTGATTTTCTGAACTGCCAGCCTCAGTGGGAATCAGCGGAAGCAACAAAGTCGGAATAAAAGCCAATGAAAGATCTTGATTTAAGAGATTATCCAAAACACCAGCCGGAGCCAGAACAATATTCCGGAAAAACCTGGAATCAGGAATCTTTGCAGAAGCAAATGCCGAGAGAAGACCAAGGTTTAGGGATCCACTACATGAAGCGTGAATAACAACTGGGCCCTGAGCCGGAACCAGAGCCTGTGCGGGAGCCACAGCTCTACTTTGACAGTGTCCATCTGCCATAGTGCTATACGTCGCTTCTTAATAAAATTATTATAACCAATTAGCAGTCTAAACGTCTTTGATATTGGAGTAGGAGAGTGACTTCTTCCGATGATAGCCAGGAGTGAAATGAAAAAACATACGGAGTGAACTGCTTTTTTATAGCCGGGGAATTGCCAACCGCCTAAAACTTTTTTTTTCAGCCATTGCTTACAAAAGTAGCTGTTTTGGCCTGAAGCATTGTACCAAAAATTATTTTGCAGCCAATGGAATTCCCAAAAATTAGTTAATTTGGTAAAGTCTATTGTTTTTTTTAGCTGCTTACAAAAGTTGTTAAAAATTTTAGCCATAAATGTTTTCCAAATTTCGATCGAATTTAACTAGCAAGGAAAACTCGCTGTACGAGCCAATCAGGGCTTGCCACCCACAGCTCAGGTATAAAGGCAAGACACTAGAAAAAATAATGTTCCAAAGAAATAATTACTGTCGCCCCTCCCGGCAATCCTGTCCTCATTTTCTCCACACTTCCAAATATAAACCATTTTTTTGACAGTGCACTATTATTTGAATATATTTTAACTAGCGTGTTAGGAAGCGTTCACAAATAATGTCATCGCTTGGGTAGGTAGGTGGGTCTGAAGAGTGACGATATGCCCTATGCTTAACATGGGTGACGAGAGGTAGGTAGGTCAGCAAATTGGCCAAATGTAATGACACTACTGTATTAGTTGACGATACACCTCAGTTTGTTGTAGAATAGAAGTGTTTTGGGGCTGGTGGAGTGAGTTTGGATGTAAAGAGTGAGAAAGAGCGAGTAGCTGGGACGTGGACAGTGTCCGGGAAGATATCCGAGAAGGAACGGGAAGATATAATGGGCAGATATGGAAAGAATGAAACAAAAAGATATGATGGGAACAAAAGGGCAGATATTATGAGATGCATTGGGAGAAATGGACTGGCATTGTGTGCAGTAATTAATGCATTTTATTAATATTAATAATAATATTGAGCAAATCCGTGTAGGTAGGTAGGTACGTACATAGGTAGTAGGTAGCTTCCTATGAATAGAGATTTCCCTTGCGTTGTGTGCTGAGCATGGCAAGCGAAGAAAGAATCGAGAGGAAATAAGAAAAATGAGTGCAGGTGGCCACAGATGCGGATTAAAAGGAGGGCGGCGGGGAACTTGGATACGGAGATTATGTACAGCGGGTGGCTTGGGAATTTGGACAACGTAAGGCGGTGGTAGCTGGCGGGTAGTATGATGTAGGTACGAAGGAAAGGAATGGGACAGTAGGCATGGAGATATGATGAGATTGGGAGAAAAGACACGCATATATAATAGGAAAGCATGGCATGGGAGATAATTCAGGGACAAGCATTGATATCTACAGTAATATTATTATAATTTAATAAAAATATTATTATTGCTCGTGTAGGTAGGTAGGTACTTTATATAGCAATTGGCCTTGCTTTGTGTGCTGCGCTTGAAACAGTGAGAAAGGAATGGACAGCAATTATGAGAAATAAAATGAATAAAAAAATATAAGTATTAAATACGGATATTGTACGTAGTAGGTAAGTAGTAGGTATATGGTATATACGTGATGTGTAGGTACTGCTACATGCAGATTTGCATTGTGTCGTATGCTGAGTACAGTAATGTGAAGGAAATGTGGGCTTTATGCAGAAATGTAGAAATGATGTAGGTAGGTAAATATATAGGTACTTATATAGGGACTTGAGCTTTATGTATAGTAAAGTGAACAGGGCTGTCTTTAGCACTTAAGTGACGGTAGTAAGTGGGGATCTGAATGCAAAGGAGGAAAAAAAACCCGGGCAGTAGTATTATAACGGTAAAGTGGCTGCATGGTTAATCATACAGTGTGCTGTAGCCATTACAAACCCTCCTGTCTTTTTCCTGACTGTTTCAAATGAAAGAAATAGTATAAAGCAAATGTAAAACGTTTACTGTTTGTTCAGTAATGAACCATCTTCGCTCTAAACTCTTCGCTTCGACTACTACTACCTTTTCGCCTCGCTACGACTACGACTCTGACTTCGAATAAAACAATCGTACATACGAATTGTTTCGGTATCGGCTCACGCGTCGAAATCTGACTTCGACTTTCGGCTTTCGCTTTCGCTTTAATTTCGACTTCCGCTCTACTACAAACTACGAATAGTACAATATTGTGTACTTTACTACTCGCATAATAATATCTATTCGATATTATAAAACTCTTTACTACTAATAACTCAATGTACAATTTTACGTACTTTACTACTCGCCTAATAATATCTTTTTGATATTATAAACTCTGCGCTACAAATAACTTGATGTACAATATTTTTTAATTTACTACTTCAAACTTTAGTAATGTCTATTTAATATTATAAAATCCTTCGCTACGACTACTCGAATTAAAACTTCAACAACCAAATCTCTAAAATAGAGGATTAAAGTTGTTATTTTATGCATGTTGTCATGTTACACATACAACTATTTACGCTTTGCTACGCACTACTTGATGCACAACATATTGTGATTCACTACACTACGCATATAATAAATGCATTTATGAATGCAACACTACAAATACTTGACAATCGTAGTTAAAAATTTGTATACTTAGCATACTTGAGCATGCAAACTGCACTCAACCAAAAAATATATGTATATTCAATGTATTCTTATGCAAATATTACAAAAATAGAAAATTGAGCTTTTGGATATGTGACCTATCAGGGGCTATGAAATTAGACGTACAGAGCGTGCTCTCAAAAGTTATAAAACTTTTTGCGTTGCCATTAAAATTTTTCAGTTTTAACGCGATATTTAGACTTAACAAAATTTGAGTTATTTTATGTGCGAAACAAATTTTTCATTTTCGCTCTAAAAAAATTACTTTTTTGTTTATAGAGCAAATAGAGATTTTTTAACGCCAATATTGTTCTCTGATTTTGTTAACCCTAAATATAAAAAAACATTTTGAAAATACGCAATAATAAAGATTTTGGGTACACCCTATTGAGCCCTACTTTTTAAAACCTGCTTGTTAAATCAATGTTGCTGAACGAACTTGTTATATTTAACTCGATATTTAGACGTAATCAAACATGAGCTATTTTATATTATAGTCGTTTTTGTGATTTTCGCGCAAAAATTTTAGGGTTATTGCACGGGTAAAATTTAGGGTATTTTAAGGTGCTTTTATGACAAACTATTTTTTTTATAATTGGCGACACTTATACTACGGCCACCTGTGAAGAAAAAACTCAAAAATTCGAAAATTTTAAGAACGGATCGGGTCGGTTGGACAAACCGATCCGCCCCGTGCATACTTTAAATTGCCTAAATTGATATTGCGTGAGAACTAGTTGACGTAGAAAGATGCAGTTAGCGCCATCTGATAGATCTTACGTAGAGCTACATGTATGTTAAATAACAACACCGTGCAAAGTATATTATTTGGGTAAAAATGGTTTCTATGCATATCTTTTCACCCAAGTGCAATATTTTAATTCTGTTCAGAGATTTGTATGTTTCTAGGCTATGCAAAATAACTGACTCAAAACAATCATATGTACCTGTCATAAATTCATGGTTTTTGTGTAAAACTGTATAAAACATGCTAATTCTTTTATGATTTTTTGTAAATTTTGTTACTATACATACTTCTAGTTTTCCAGTTTTCAATATAAAATGGAGTTTTGTCCATGCACTGCCTATGTTTTTCAGTGCAGTGAATGCTGTGTGTGGCGTTTCTCATTGATAATAACTTTCAATTGTATTTGCGCAACTACATGGCAATCCTTTTGATTCAACAGCTCACTTTTACAATTTACTTATTTACAATTTTATTTTTCAATTTTTCTTATACCAATACAATCTTTTTTATACGCAGTTTGTGAATTCAAAATAATTTCATAGATCTTATGTTATTTCAAAAATACGTTAGACAGATGGTATTTTTCATTTCTGCTACAAGCATTGAAAACTATATTCACATGTTTCTGTTCTGCCACTATAGTCATACAGTTCAAATGATTTTTACAACTTTTAATAATGAATAAAATAAAATAAAATAATAATATATTTACAAACCAGATGTAACCGTGAAGAACATTTGATAGAATAACACATAAATAACTTGATAATTTCACAAGCACTTAGGACAATAATAAATCAATAGTTCTACAAACAATTTTTAAAATAATTTTGTAACACCAAAATTATTACACCAAAACGTATTTTCAGTTCTTGTGTTTTCTTGGAACAAAGTTACGACGAGTTAAATGTTGCATTTGGCTGCAGCCGCTGTAAGGGGTTCTTAGTAATAATTTTGAATTTTCTATTTTCTATATAGGATTCGAATGGCAAGAACAGAATAGTGTGATCATTCAGATTTCAGATCCATGGCTCAGTCTTTCCTCCCTATTCGACAATCCCGCTCCAATGGCATTTAAACGCGCTTGATTTAAAGTTGGTATTGCTTCTAAAATTAACAGTGTGTGGAAAAGCGGCCAGGGGCCGAACACAAATGGCGCCACCCAACTTTACACAGTTTGTGGACCTACCCACCCACCTTCTCTTAACTATTACGTAAATAGCTATCTTTAACATGGGGTGTCATCTTTTTCCAAGTGACTCACCTTCACGGTGAGTCATTTGTGCCCGACCCCTAATGAAAAACAATATTAAAACTGTGGTCTAACTACTAACTAAGTAGTAATGTCTCTCCCAGACTATGGTCGTAAGTAATAACATAGGCAATGTGTGTAATTGGCAATTGGGGTTTCTGTCCACACTATTATCATAAGTAACTATGATCATAGTCTGGATGGAGATTATGAAATCAAACGTATGTTCAATTGAGGAAAGGTATAGAGCATAACCATTGAATTGGCACCGGCGCGAAGCTAATTTTTTTGAATTTGAAACCTGGCAAGACTGTGTACTTATGTATTATCAACGTGCAGTAACGTTTATCGTTACTAACAATTTAAAATTTTTAGTTACTTAAAACTATTTGGTTTATATTTTTAGTATGACTAATGTTGGACAGACCGGTAGAAATGCAGACTCAACTGTGTTTTCAAGAACTACGCTCTACAAGAAGCTGAATGACAACTCGCTGTTACGCCTTGACCAAGATTATCACCTAATAGCAGATGCTGCTTTTCCTCTTCGGGAATGGCTTATGAAGCCCTACATTGACAACGAAAATACCCCAGCATACCAGAAGCATTTCAACTACCGCTTGAGCCGAGCACGTATGACAGTAGAAAATGCTTTCGGGAGACTAAAGGGTGTGTTTACTGTTATTAATGAACTTTAATTATTCAACATGATGATTGCATTTAAATAAGTATGAGTTGTGCATAAGCTTATGTGACTATTTTTATGCAAACCTAAATTATCATTAACAGGTCGGTGGAGAATTTTGCTTAAACGAATGGATTTTACGGTAGAAAATTGTGTAAAAATAGTACGGGCATGTGCTATTTTACATAATATCTGCGAGATGCATCAGCACGAGTACTTTAATGAATAGGAGGATGAGGCACAAGTTCCAACTGAATTATTTGCTCAGCCTGAAACAAGGTCCCACAACTCCAACAGCCGAGTTGGAGAAGCGAAGCGCAATCAAATAGCTACTACATTGCTTCCACTATAAAATATTCTAATCAAAATGCTCTAAATATATAATTATTTAATTACATTAGTTAATAATTAATTACATGTCGATGTGCAAAAGTACTAAATAATAAAATTAAATACTATAATATTATAGTAATTTTAAGTTAAGTTGTAAATAAATAAATTATAAAAACAATCGTAGTAGTTAATGATTGGCTAAGGTTAAATATCATTGAACCAAATGGAGAACGTTGCCGTTTTCAGACAGAAGTTCAGTCTTCTTCTCGTAATACTTCATTCCAGCCTCAAAAAACTTTGTCATTGCTGTCGTCAAATTTTTTTCATCGTCGTATTTTTTCGAACTGAGATCCAACGTCTTTTGTTGACATTCAACAAGCTTTTCTTGCCATTCTGCGTTGTCTGACTTCGATTTTTTTGATTTCTTTGCAGCCGGCTCTACATAATATGTAATAAGTTGGTTTAACGAATATCTTTTATATGAAATAAAATTATAGTAAGTTTACATTTTCATAGCAAAATTAGCAAACTAAACATTTAGGTAGTTGTTTTAAAGTATACCTACCTTTGAAAGTAGAATTTCCTCTGCCATCCTCATCTTCACTCATTATGAGAACCTCGTCTTCAACTGTAGCCTCATCCATTGAGTCTGACGCAAAAGCTCCTGTAACGGAAGGCTTTGTCCCTAAAACTCTCTCAAAATCATCGAAGTACGGGAATTCCTTTGCGATGTCCGAACTTGCTCCTAAAATAATGTAATAATTATCTTATTAGAAAAGCAAACTAACTGCTTAGAATTAACATGCGTACATATTTTATTCAATTAGGAATTGCATTAAAAGAAGCGATTTACGAACCTGATTTAATTCTGGACTTGATTTTATTGTAATCCTGCTTTTTATTGTTTAGTCGATTTTGCACTTGCTTTCCTGTGCGCACAGGATACTTTGGTACCCCGTTGTCCCCAAGACTATAGTCTTGCATTGTGTGGCTGATCTGAGCCCAGATTTTACTGTGCCTTTTATGCTTTAAAAACTCATCTTGATTTTCCGGCATCCCCCACACTCTTAAAAGTAGCCTAGTCTCCTCAAAACTAAATGGCAATACTGCTTCCTTCATGTTGTCTAACTCACAGTAAAAAATCCGTTTAATTACTTAAATAAACTGTATTTAAACTTGAAAATTGAAATAAAACCGAAACTGACGGCTGACTGTACTAAACAGTGAAGAAAGTTTGTGCTTTGACAGTGTAATGCTTTTTGCTTAGGTCAGTTTTCTTAATCCTGTAATTTAAATTTCCGCGCCTAAAATTATCACCAATAAAAGCTGTGACGTAAATGTGTTAACAACTATATAATGTGGATGAGATTAGGAATTTAGCACATCGATGATTGGCAATGTGAGACGATTGAGAAACTTTTCTCAGTTGATATCGGCAATCGTACTTGGCACCGTCATCGATATAGGTAATGACGGAGTACAATCGCAGTGTGGATGCACTACATGTTTTCTAACTAAAGCTCAATTAAGCAATATAGGCAATAGGCCATAGTCTGGGAGAGACATAAGTCACCCTTAAAGAAGCCGGTCTTTTCCCACTTACTTTAAAGTGATGTATGTTTGGAGTACAAACTTTGGACACGTTGCTCATCTGCCTATTTACAAAAATTCAAGAATACACCTGAGAGACCTGAGTACTTTAATACTTCTGGATGGACTGATTTAATATTGACCGGATAATGCAATGGTTTTATGAACTTATTACTCATATTTTTACATGATAAAAAACCAAAATGACCCATTTTCAATTTTAGTTATAAATAAAATCCACTCTCTACAAAAATATCGAAATATATTATGATCTTGAAAGCGTGCGAGCAGAGCATTTTGCACGATTGAAAAACATGTAAATAGAACATTATACACGTTTCAAAAAAATTCAAATTAAACATTCTGTACTTTTCATAATTACCTAATTTAATACGCATCTTTCTTGTTTTGTGTTTTTATGAAATAGTTGATTTTGACTCTAGCTTAAACCGGGTATGAGGTATTGTGTTTGGTACCACCATTACCACTTCCACTCACTACTATCACCGCCAATAAAAACTATAATTCCAGTCTTAACATTACTCACAATTATCACCACCAACAAACAGTGTTGAAATCGATTACCACGACTACCTCCACCAATAAACATTGCAAATATTACTGTTATAGTTCGAACTGTTTGGGTTTCAAAATATGCAAATAGAGAAATTTGCACTTGTAATAACTAAGTAATTTTGAATTAGTCAGCTAACACGCTTATTTTCTGCTATCCGGACATATCGTCGCTGAAGGATCAAATTCGCTTCATTCAACTCTTTGATGAAACCAAATCCGCTTCCTTCCATTTTACCTTTAAATGCTGATCCGTGTCCTTACATTATTTAAAAAAAAAAGCGTGTTAGCTGACTAATTCAAAATTACTAGTAAATAGGCAGATGAGCAACGTGTCCAAAGTTTGTACTCCAAACATACATCACTTTAAAGTAAGTGGGAAAAGACCGGCTTCTTTGAGGGTGACTTACTACTTAGTTAGTAGTTAGACCACAGTTTTAATATTGTTTTTCATTAGGGGTCGGGCACAAATGACTCACCTTGAAGGTGAGTAACTTGGAAAAAGATGACACCCCATGTTAAAGATTTCTATTTACGTAATAGTTAAGAGAAGGTGGGTGGGTAGGTCCACAAACTGTGTAAAGTTGGGTGGCGCCATTTGTGTTCGGCCCCTGGCCGCTTTTCCACACACTGTTAATTTTAGAAGCAATATCAACTTTAAATCAAGCGCGTTTAAATGCCATTGGAGCGGGATTGTCGAATAGGGAGGAAAGACTGAGCCATGGATCTGAAATCTGAATGATCACACTATTCTGTTCTTGCCATTCGAATCCTATATAGAAAATAGAAAATTCAAAATTATTACTAAGAACCCCTTACAGCGGCTGCAGCCAAATGCAACATTTAACTCGTCGTAACAAAGTTTAACTAACAGATATTCACACATAAAAATTTGCACTTGTTCTTAAGAAGCTGGTTAATAAATTTAAAGACACCAAAGCTAATAGCTGTTGTTGTTGTCGTCTTCGTTGTCTGCGTCACAGTCATAACAAGAGTCTTAGTCAGATTCCGCAGATGTTGCAATGTCTGAGTCGTCTGTGACACCGGTGTGGCAATTCAAAGACAAAGGAGGAGACAGGGAAAATCCAGAAAAGATTTCTTGCTAGAAACTGGGATCAATAGTTGCAGCAGCAGAACTTCCTTTAGGTTGTTCTTGCTTGTCTTCTGTCATAACTTTTTGTTGTCTTGCTTAATAGCTTCGCAATTTCCAGAAGCGTCTTCCGATTGGTTTTGCGTTTCTTGGGGCAACAACGCATCAGTAACTGCTTTTTGTTTCTTGGGTTGCTCAGCTAAAATATGAGGGTCCAACACTGTAAGCTCGTTAGCGCCATCCAGAGCTGCGTTATGTTGTGTTAAATATTAAGCAAGTTTGTTCATTTCCAAAAAAGTGAAGGACAAAGTAGAACCACCGTAATTTGGAAATTTGCTTGAGTAATAGCGAGAGACGTTGTCATTTATCAGCATCTTGTACTTGCCGGTTAACCAACTAAAACTGAATCGTACACGAACCGAACTTAATGCAAAATGAGGAGTTTTCCAGTAACTGAACTTTCTAAGTCGATCTCTAGGATTGTTGGCCATAAAGCTATCACTTTTTCCTTTAAAGTATAGCAAACGTTGAGTGAGTTTTTGTCCAGGCAGGGGATGATTTTTAAGTTCTTCTAATAAATTACTCGCTTAATTCAATACGCTGCGGCTTTTGAACAGGGAAAATGCAACTCTTGAATGCTTTGCAATTTAAGAATTCTTGCGTCCACAATGGTAAAAGTAAATTTGCTGGGTTGGGTCAAACACAAGTCTTGCTCGAATATTTTTTCCAATTTGCTTGCAATCTGGCTCAGTAAAAAATTCCCAATTTTGGGAGTTCAAAAGTGGTTCTGTGCACTTGGACGAGAACAAACTGCTTGAATTGTAGCTCGATGGTCCAACCATGGTTGTAGAGTCGGAATAGGTTATTTGGCTTGAAACAAAACTTTTGCTTGCGGTGTACAAAGGGTACTGTTTTGACTGGAATAGCAGTAGTAAAATTGGCAGACAAGTTAAAAGATGTTTTGACGTTGAGACTTTATATTAAAGTGAACTGAAAATATTTGGCAACGTCTTTTATATCTATTTGATTTTCCTGGAACTGAACAATTCCTGGATCACTTTACAGTTAAAGCTAGTCAACTACAGCAATGCTTAAACACAAAAAGGTTTGTGCCATGACTTATTAGTCTAAAAAAAGTTAACCCTGCCTCCTGCAAGTCAACTCTAATAAAATTGAGGGACTATGTTGTAAATGCTGCAACGCAATGTAAAGCTGTAAAATGTGTAGTGACTGCCACACTGTACCCCAGCGATTTTGAAATTACTAAATTAAGTATTAAGGTTTCTGCATTTTCAATTTAATTCCACGAAAAGTTTAGCATACATATAAGAAACCGTTTGATATTTATTTTAAATTCGTTTTTCTGCATATGTTTATAACGGAACCGGAAGTTACTTGTCAGATTCAAACTGACGATGAACCTGCCTCCGCCCCTGCAGGGATTCTTACCAGGGTCCTGGTGAGAATGACTTGTGGATGAGGACTTGACAGTGGATCCTGATAAATCTCACGAAAAAACGTAACTTACGCGGAAATCGTAACTCTTAAAAACGTTCAACTTCGTAACTGCAGTCATTTTTATGAGTTTTTTTACGATCGAATTATGATGTACGACGGTTTTATTTTTAAAACGATGATATTAATAATTATTAATAAAAAATAAATATTTTAAAAATCGGAAACTAAAATCAAGAAGACGAATATCGATGAAGTGAATCCTTGTTTTTATTTTGAAACAATTCACACAATATTTTCAATTGATGTTTCTTTTGTACATCTTTTGAAACATTTTTAATCCAACTCTTCATCCACGCAAAATTAACTCATTAACTGCCATCGAATTACATCTTGTTGTATTTACATTTAAAGGACATGGGTGTACCCACCCAACCACGCGCTATTTATTAATGTCCGGTTGCAGCTCCTAAATCACAGTTCGATATGAGCGCTGTATTTAATGTACCAGCATGTTAATGTAAACAAACATTTCCCCTTGGCAACCACGCGCTATTTAAATCATTGTTTCCTCCAAAAATAAAAACTTGACCGTTAAGGGCAACGTAACCTGCATCTGGACGTCGAGACGGAGCCAGTCTATTTGGAGTCACTTTCTTCCATTAAAAAAAGTTTCTGCACAAAAATCAAATAGAAATTAAAAATGACAAAGGAAGAAACGTTTTTAATTTTCTCTAATTTCAAAATCGATTAAATTGAACGTAGTTCATTCGCATAAAGTCGACCTCTACTCAAAGTGCACTTATTTATTTGTGTTCGTTTCTTGAATTTTAATTTCGCTTCCAAGGTTAATAACGTTTTCAACATCAATCAAAAATTGTAAAGGAATTAAATCCACAAATTATGCGCTTTCAATGTTTGGAATCTAGCTTTAGACAAATCAACGCGCTCAGAACACAAAAACAAGTTAGAGACAATTTATTTTATGAAGCAAAATGTGTTGCTTTCTGTGAAAATAGAAACGAAAACAAAATAAAAAAAACTGCACCTGGATCACAGCTGAACACGTCGTTCAAATACAATTTTGTTTTCATCTCTTCCTCCAAAGACGTACGTCCGTCCATTGTGCACAACTAAACAAAACAAACGAGAACGAAGAAAGTTAAAATTAAAATTTAATGTATTAATTGAAATGAATAGAAAACGTTGAGCGATACTTTGGCACAAAAACTACAAAACTTTACATGTATGTATGTATCGCTGGTGAAGAGGCAACATGGCCCAAGTCCAGTGGGATTACGTGGGACTTGTGCCATGTTGCCTCTTCGCCAGCGGTATGTATGTATGAATTTAGAGATTTTCAACCTTAAGGTTATATCCCACTCTGTTGCATTATTGCAACAATTTTACTGTATGATTTGAAGATCCCGCGAAGTAGTATTATACTAAATCGCATTGGGCTTCGCATCGTATTTTTTACTTAATTACCTACACTTGTAGTATTTGGTGTTCATCGCGACTTGCTGCGGACTACTTTGCAATCATTTATTTAAATTCCTCATTCAGGAGCTCTTGTATCTTCCGACCGTGATTACTCTTGGCCGAGGAGGAGCGAGTAGGTTGAATCAAGTAGGCAGAGGTCATCACTCCCTGACTAAATGAAATAAGCCCGCTCGCCCACCCCGTCAGTTAGCCCTCCAATCCTTCATGAGCGAAAGTCGCAGCAGCTACTTGCAGAGTGGTTTGGAAAGATATATTAAGTTGGCTTATTACGTTCATGCTTACGCTCGGCATTGAGCAGACTCATGTCGTCTATTATTGCTACCGCCTCTGTCGCCATCAGTATTAAACTGATACAGATAAACGAAAGCAAACTCATTTACCTTGAACATTCATCCAACTCTCAAACTCCCCTCCCCAAGCCAAGTATTACCACTGTACTATTCTCATGCGGGAGGGTCTAAACTGACTGCCGGCTGCGGTTCCCTCGACGCATCCAAAAATGAATTCGCCGAGGATTATTTAGGAGATAATACCTCAGCAAACTCCCCTAAGCCACGTAGCCGGGTTACAAAACTTCACATGCTCAAGACAATATTTAATTGTGTTTACAGGCACAGTGACCACTTCGACTCGATGGCCGAGTTCCACGCATTTCCACTGCAGACCACATTTTGTTGTGTAGGTCGAAGGACGCAATCTACTAGTTCAGGAATTCCTCGATCATTTACGCAATTGCTGTTATCACATGTTACAGATGCCGAATTATTGTTTATTATATTTTTACCCACCAAGGTGATGACATTATTTATGGGTAACCCCTTAAGAATCGTCCTTAAAGAATGTCATGGTTCGGGTCAGCTGGTCCAGCCAGATATTGATGACTGATGACATTCCATTTTAAAATAGTCGCTTACTCAATGGTAAGAGATCATCCGTAAATGATGTCAGGGGTACGGTTAGTGGGTCAGCTAAGAAGTTGATGACAACGTATGTTAAAGATATCCATCTATTCTACACAATGGTTCGGTTGATGACAGGATAATCATGGGGTCGTAGAAATGGAGATATTTCGATGCCATCATTTAAGGGCAACCCCTAAAATGATAAAATAGTGGTGAGACAAAAAAGTCATTAATTGTGTGACGCCTTTGCAGACCACCCCAAAACATGTGATTTTGTATTTTACGCATGTAGAGTATTTTAAATTCTCATAATGGAACCTAATACCGCATTATCGCACTATCTTTCATTTTTCAACTTATCTGAAAGCTTTCTAGGAGTGATCACATAAAAGGCACTAACTATCACTGTAATATTACTGCAATTTTAACATGATCACATTTTGGGACACGGTGATCACATTTACAGCATTTTTGTAATTTCAAAAATTATCGAAGTTATTTCATACAATTCGATATAAGTCTTCGAATTTTCAGTTTATCGGTTTGATATTTTAAGGGTACATAGAGAATGAACTGCCTAGTATTTGAGTACATAAACAGTGAATTTGGAGGAAGTACAAAAAAAGTTACAGATTTTCAAAGTTATAAAAAATGAACCCGATCACACATACGCACACTACTACTAACTACTACAGTAAACGAAATTTACCCGAGCACCATAGTCACTTTTGTGAATACAAGTGAAGATTAAGCTATTAGTTGACACTTGTAGTAGTTTATTTTTATTAAAATGGTCGCGACTCATACTGAATGGTCACAGCATTTAATTCTTTAACTAACTAAGAAACGACTAACTGCATGCATGTGTTGACACTGTTGACCCGCCTGCTCAGAAATTTAGAATGTATAACTTAGAGCGCAAAATCAATGCTAAAAGTATTGAAAGAAGGGAAATTCAAGTTAAGCTTCTAGCTAAATCACTTCATGAATTCCTGATCTCCCTCCCTCTCCCTCTGACAATTTGTATCCTATACTTATATACTTATTTTTAAAATAATATACATTATATTCCCATAAATTACAACTTATTTGCAGTTCCAGGATTTTACGGGACTTGCCTGGGTCCCGGATTGACCCCGTCCGGGACACGGGACGCCAGGGTCGATTCCGGGACAATCCCGGAGAATCCGGGACGTCTGGCACCCCTGCTCAAAGCGTCGGCAAATTAAGTGGAGATTCAAAATTTGATTTAGTGGCAAATTTAATGCCTTTAAAATCTCCAGCGACCACGTATCCAGAGATGTGAGCTACAAATTAAAAATAAATAAACGTAATGCATTTAGCAGACTAGAATATCAAAATTACGCTTTTAGGTCAGCAAGGGGCCGTATTTTTGAAACAATGACCTTAAGTCAACGTTCGGTTATGGTTAATAGTAATATTATTAAGATTTGAGATTTTAAATGAAAATGAGATTGTACGTTGTTATGTGTGTGTATGGTAAAATGATAATAAATTGTTACTGTGATAAATACTGAGTTTAAATGGACAAGTATTTTTAATTGAATTAAACTTCAAGAATGAATTTTAACGATTGAAAGATAAAACGAGAAGTGTTTTATAAGAACAGAAGGTTTAATAAGCTAGTTAGTTGGTGGTTGAAATGAATATGCCTTTTATCTCGATTTTAACTACTGAAATCAACTCTGTTTCCTGTACATTGTCATTTGATTACTTTACATTATTATAATTATTTAAGAATCAACTTCCCTTGGCCTGTATACCAATACTGCAGGCAATACATTTGCTATACCGTTATTTGGAATAACGATTCAAACATACAGAGTAGCAAACTGGATAGATGGGATGGAGCAGGATCTCTCTGCACATTGGGAACAGGCTGTGCGAGGCACGTGTGTCCTCAATGTGGGAAGAGAGCCACCACTTAGGAAGTAAGCAATATTTAAGTATAGTAAAACTTTAGAATGTGAAGCGACACTGTCATTAAAAAAGGCAGAGCACAACCGTAGCTCGAGGTTCAGTTCACTCTCGTCCAGCTCAGTCGTTAGACCCTTCGTTGAGTTAGATTATTGGAATTGAATCACCGCAGTGAATAAGACTTGCTAAGCTTGTGAGAAAGCCTTTCTTCTTCTAAATTATCTTTACAGTTGTTGCGATCTTCTCCATCCAACAAAGTTTCAATATTAAAATAATAAGTTAGAAAATTAAGTAATTCATAGAAGTTAAGTTTTCAATTAGTTAGTCAAATAATTATACACAATCAAAATTTAGTAATCCTTCAGTTCTTTACATATTTAATTTGGAATCAACCTATCACTGAAATAAAGAAATATTGTCACTAATCTAAATCAAGGTATACTTGGCCGTATTCTTATTCAAGCACCTGTCTTCAAAATGTAAGTCCATTTAAAACAATTACTTAAACCGCAATCGTAAACAGAATCAGAACTAAGAGCCTAGTCAATCCCTGGAACAACTAATTCACACTTATATAAATAATCCATTGATCATAATTATCACTGTAAAATAGAAACACTTTTTGGTAGATTCAAGGAAATATAATGTGAACAGACACGGCACTTAGGATAAAACTATACCTCCTTTTTCAGTCACAGACTCCACTATACTGTAATATCCCCATACTCCTCTCCAGTAACACCCACGCATGTAAACCCCACGCACAGAATTATAGATAGAAAAATGAAAGAGCGAGAGCTGAGCTATTGGTCCAATATTGTTACGTTCCCCCCGTCTCTCGCTCTTCTGATATATGAAAAAGGGGATACACGAGAAATACTATGAAAAGGATAAAGTTGCAGAATATAGTTCATTTATAGACAGGGAGCCTTATATTAACATCTCTTCAGTATTTTCATAAGGTTTATTTGAAAGCAATATGAAAACTCGTACATCTTTTCCATTCCTATACCACTATCCAAACTTGTCTATCTCCTCCTTTCATTAAGATCCCAAAACTCGTACATCTTTTCCATTTCAACATCACTACCTAAACTCGTACATCTTTTCCATTCCTACATCACTACCTAAACTCGTACATCTTTTCCATTTCAACATCACTACCTAAACTCGTACATCTTTTCCATTCCTACATCACTACCTAAACTCGTACATCTTTTCCATTCCTACATCTCTACCTAAACTCGTACATCTTTTCCATTCCTACATCACTACCTAAACTCGTACATCTTTTCCATTCCTACATCTCTACCTAAACTCGTACATCTTTTCCATTCCCAGATCAATATGAAAACTCGTACATCTTTCCCACTCCAATATCTCTACCAAAACTCGTACATCTTTCCCACTCCAATATCTCTACCTAAACTCGTACATCTTTTCCATTCCCAGATCAATATGAAAACTCGTACATCTTTCCCACTCCAATATCTCTACCAAAACTCGTACATCTTTCCCACTCCAATATCTCTACCTAAACTCGTACATCTTTTCCATTTCCAGATCAATATGAAAACTCGTACATCTTTCCCACTCCAATATCTCTACCTAAACTCGTACATCTTTTCCATTCCTATATCACTATCAAAACTCGTACGTCTTGTCTACCTCTATAATACCTTTAAACTATTCCATCTCTCTCTCCTATTTGGATCGTACATTCCTACAACTAGTATCTCTCCGTGTGTATTTCCTTCCCAACAAGCAGTGAATGTAATATTAATAAATACTAATATTCTAAACATTACTTGTGGGAAAATCCCCCTTCCCCATTAGTATGATTCCTTCCCCAGTTCTCGAGTTAGGAGAACTAAGTAGTAACAAAATGGGGCATCATGAGAGGAATGAAATCACATCAGCACGTCTCTAAAAAATTTTTTTTTAACTATAACCATTTTCTTTTCACCCCAACATAAATTTTTTTATTTTTTATCACTTTTTTGTTGTACATCTACATACGTACATTTGTACGTATTCTATTCATTCCAGATGCTCTGGTTATGTTTTACAGTATTTGTTTTACACGTCGAATCTCTTTTATTTCCGGGGTCAATTCACCATACTCAAACCTCCACGTTTCGTTTTTTTTATCTGCCTAGCTGTTTCTTTCTATTCCACAACACAATTGCCGTGTTTGTCAGTACTCCATTTCCAGCCACAAGTTCACTCACCCTTTAATCGCTTCTCGAATTTATTTATTTATTTGGCCTCTCCTCAAATTCATATTGCCTACGCACTTCTCAGCGAAATTTCCTTTAGTCCATTTTACTGCGCACGTCCTGGTAGTCCCACTTAAACAAATTTTTTTTTACCTACACGTTTCTCAAATTATCTTAGGCCTTTACGAGTAACTTATTCTAGTTTATGCATTAAAGGCAGATTAACTGGTTTCAGCAGGCTCCCAGTGCGTGAGCTGATCAACTCCCTAGTATGTAGCGAGAACCTCCACGCACTACCAAAAGTAACAATGTATCTACTGTAATTTTTTATTCACACCACTAAAACATTTTTTTTACCCACACGTTTCTAAATTATTCCACGTCTCCACGAGTGGATTATTCTAGTTTATGCATTGAAAGGCAGATTAACTGGTTTCAGCAGGCTCCCAGTGCGTAAGCTGATCAACTCTCTAGTATGTAGCGAGAACCTCCACGCACTACCAAAAGTAACAATGTATCTACTGTAAT
Source organism: Dicyrtomina minuta (assembly GCA_949802685.1). Taxonomy (NCBI): domain Eukaryota; kingdom Metazoa; phylum Arthropoda; class Collembola; order Symphypleona; family Dicyrtomidae; genus Dicyrtomina; species Dicyrtomina minuta. Next base: position 7,952,232 of record OX461811.1, read on the forward strand.
TTTTTATTCACCATATTTCATGACTACACGTACCACTCCTTTCACAATCTATATAAGTAAATGTTCCACAACGCCTACGTTCCTTTTTCTGTTTACGTACATCATATAACTAGTTTCGTTATTTAATTTTGTTATCTGTCTCTATGTCTGTTTCGTATTCGTTTCACTAATCATACTGCTTTTTTTTATTTAGCATGCGTATGCATTTATACCATATCTTCGTGTTGTTTCATCCTTTATGTATTAGCTCACATACAACGTGTTTTCGTTCGCATTATATGTTGTTGTCACGTCCTGCATGATTTTCAGGTCAAAGTACCTTTTATTTTTTTTGTTGTGAAAATCTTTCATTCTACATGCGACTTGATTTTCAATTTCGACTCTACACATTGACAGTCTGACGTTATTGCGTACATCTATCAATTATAATCATGAAAACACCCTTCTAGTTAGTTTCTCATTTTATGGCTTCTCATATCTTTCAAATCTACTCACTCAAAAGCAACTAGTCAAATTATATTACGTAGGAATATTGTAAGGAAACCACATGCAAAATTAGGTTAGAAAGTTCACCCATTGGCGCTCCACGTGTCGATTGTCTTGGGATTCGCTCCGATAGAATAATACGACGATTTCACACGTAAATTGTTATCCGTATAAGTCAGTTTCATTTCCACGTCCCACGAGTTGTTGTTTTTTGGCATCATCAGACCATGTAGTTTCTGGTCACAGCAACTTTGTCGCAAACCAGTATGTAAGCACTTTTTTCTTTCAGGTTATGTATCAAGAAGTAGACTTAAATCAGTCGCCCATTAACTCACATTCCAGTCTAGCTTTCAGCTATACATTTAAGTTTTGCTTCTTGACGATTCATATATCCTTGATGGTTGGGATATCGGACGAGGCTTTCTGGGAGTCATCGTGCCCAACATCACTGTATAGATAGTTAATAGATTCGTGGTTTTAGTTTTTATTTTCTATCACCTTCCATGTCATCGGCGCAGATCAGTGTCGTCACTTCTTATCATTCCACACACCACGTGGAATTAAGAATGCCTGTTTCGGAGGCGCTTGCGTAAGTTGCCGATCAACCTTTCATTGCAAGGGACCCTTCTTACATAGCCGTAGGGACACTGGAGTCACGGTTTCGCGTGTTACTCAGCTACAGTCAGGATTTTTTTCTTCACGGTATGAATAAGTATGTTATTCATGGTACTGGTTTTCTCGTCCAGCTTTTCCATCCATGGTTTAAATCACACATAAAAAATGTAGACCCGTGTGCTCGTTTCTACATTTCAACCTAGGTTGTTCATTTCATAGTATTCTCTTGCCAACCAAGCAGTATTGTTTTTCATTACTTGCTTTCCATCCATTTTGCAGTCATTCACCTTGCCAGGTTAGCAGTTTATATCCTTGCAGGAACAAGCAGTCTCAGTTTCAAATTATTTCAGTTTCCGTTCACGTTTTTGACATTAATCTTATTTTTTTTCTCTTCGTAGGTTACAGCATGTAGTGGCCACAACTGGTTTCACTTTGGTTCCACGCAGTATAGTTTTTTATGCTATAGTCTAGATATACTCTTCATTTAGGTAGGTCTTAGCTTAACTCTTGCTCATCCCATACGAGTTTTTTAACTCATGTAACGAAAAGACTGAATAGTTCATACTTCGATATTACTCCCTTCTGGCTCACTAACGATTATTTTGCATATACCTCTTCATATGAACCAACGTAAACGTGCACATTTGCGTTTCTTTATATGACGGTCAATCATGATTATAGCATAGTAAGTTCCGTCATAGTAATATTTTGTATGCTCTATCTCTATTTAGCATGTACGCATAGAATGCCACGACAAGGCACGCCCTTTCCTAAATCTAAACCTAAGCATCCCTCGTCCAACCCTACCCATCATTATAATCTTCGTAAAAAACCCAGCACATTTGTGCCTAATCGATCATCACGTAGAGATACTTACCATTCAACCCCTCGCTCTGTGAATAACGACAATATGTCTCAACAACATCATCCTGGATTTCCACCAAATACGATTTCTCCCATTCCACGACCTGTTCCCCATGTTCTCCACTCCAACCCTCTTCATAATGTGCCAGCAGTTCATCACTCTCAACACAGTCAACCGATGTCTATATATCAACGCTCAAGCCTTAATCATGGTTTCGGTAATCATCCACCTCCTCCTTACAATCAGATAATACAACAACGACCGCCTCTTCCTGCTCAGAATCAACCTCGTCCTTTGATGGTCCCCATTCTACAACCTGGTAATATTGTTCGTCCTAATTCGGCCCCGCAACAAAATCCAGTCCAACTTACCCCTCCACCAGGAATCCCTAATGCTCCTCAACTTCCACACAATCTACAGTACAACGGTTCAGCTAATCCCTTCGTTAACTTTCAAGCCAATCCACAAAACCAGTCTTCTCCTGTTCAAAATCCATTGGTGGAACTTTTACAGCGTCAACAAAATACGCAAGTAGAATTACACAACAGTCTTCAATCTCAACAATTGATGTCCGAACAAATTGCAAATAACCTTCAACAGCTACAACTTAATCCTCCAACAAGTATTGGCAAATTGACACAAATTCCAAGTACCTTTTCAGGCGACAAAGATGAAGACATTCGAGCTTACTTGAAACACTACAATCGCATTGCAGCGGTCAACAATTGGAATGATGCCAGTAAGTGTAAACACTTACCTGCCTATTTAACTAAATCAGCGGAAACATGGTTGGATGTCCATGTCACGGAACGGATAAACCGTGGACAGCCCCCCTTGACTTGGACCGAACTTCAAAATGCATTAATCTACCGGTATGATAATAAGACCACTACAGAGAGATTTGTGAAATTAGCCACATCTAAGATAAAACCGGATGAAACTACCGTGGAATTCTACTATCGCATGCTCCAGGCGAGCACGCAAATCCTACCAGATATGAATGACGAGAATCGAATCTCTATTATCATAACAGGACTTGGTCCTCAACTGGAGGCTGACATTAAGAAGGCAAAAATTCGCCGTCTGGAAGACTTACAAGCCTTTTTAGCCATTGAGGATGAACAACGTCAGCATCTTCGCACTACCAAAGATACATCATTTGTCTTTTCGACCGATACGGTGACACCAGCTCCAATTCTAAAGCCCAATAAACCTAAGTTTCAACCACAACCTACACGAGAACAGGGTCGTGTCCACTTTGAGAAAAATATTCCTCCGTACCAATCTACCCCACAGAGACCTCCATTTATTCGTTCAAGACCTCCCCCTCGGATGAATCCGTTTCCAAATAACCTGAATCGTAATCAGCCACGTGCCGATTCGTTCTTTCATTCTGCACCCTACCGCCCGTCCGCAAACCCCGTTTCTCAACAAAATTCCCAATGTTACAATTGCGGACGTACTGGACATGTTCGCAAAGAATGCCGGAGCACCACCCCAGTTACTTGTTTTTTATGCAGCCGCACAGGCCATTATGCCAATCGATGTCCTAATCGCACTTCTTCGGCAGCTTCTAATCAACATTTAAACTTCCAGCGGCGGAGACAGTAATCAGCTCCGCCGGATATTCGACTTCTTTCTCACCCACCTTACCGCGTGATGATTATAATCCCAATACTACAACCTCCTTTTCGTCTAATGTTTCCACGTGTCCTTTGTCTAATTCTCTTTCCCTACCACAATCTATCCCTACCTACAGTCTGCATTCCATTTCAGCAAAATGCTGTTTAATATATATGCAAGTTGGTATTTTCAATAACAACTTTGAATTCTTATTAGATAGTGGGGCGAGTATAAATCTGTTACATCGATCCTTATTACCTGACGATGTTAACTTTTCAACCCAAAAATTTCAATTGAAGGGCATTGGTCCTACTCCAGTTAATACGTTAGGGACCATTACTCTTCCCGTGATACTAGATGTCAGTACAACTATTGAGATCACATTTCATGTGGCTAATGGCCTTCCCTTTCCCGGGTTATTAGGGAACACCTTTCTATTACGCCATGTCCAAGCATTGAACTTTCAGGTCCCTTCCATTACCATTCACAATGGGATTACTATTCCATGTGTTATTAAAAATCGATGAAATGTATTTGCCATTTCTGAACCCCACCCAGAACGGGATTTTACACGCATTTCTACAACTCAGTCGACATTTATACCCGCGCACACTTCTAATTTTTTAATTCAGGTATTGATCACGCCTCCGTCGTCACTGTCCCACCGGTTAAGTGATCACACGTTTTATTTACAATCTCCATTTGCGCTAATGCCCTATGAGATTTTAGAATCTAGCGATCAAACTTTAAACGTCGAAAACGATAATTTTAATGTCACTATGCACATTACTAATAATGGTGACGATGTTATTATTCCATCAGAAACCGAAATCTTTCATGCTAATATACTAGCTCCTCGACATGTGTTTTCATTTTTACATATCGAACCTGACACATCACCTCCTTCGCCTATACGTCTCGATATTACAAAAACGATTCATCCACAATTAGCTACTGATCAAAAACTTTGTGTAGAAAATATTCTTATGAAATACTCTTCAGTTTTCTACAAGGAAGGGGAACCTTTAACGCGCTGCAATCTGCAGGCGGATCGGATTCGATTAAAACCAAATCCTAAACCGGTGTACGCCCGCGCTTACCGTTATTCTACCCTTGAGTTAGAATATTTGAACGAACAATCATTCAACCATCATCGTCCCAATATTGCTCCAACATGATCATTGTTAAGCAGGGGCATCGTTCTAAATTAAACCCCACCACTGACATCAAAAAGTCCTTTAGATTGTGTTGCGACCTGCGTCGCGTTAACGAGAACGTGGAACCTGATAGGTTTCCACTTCCCGGTATCGATATGATATTCGATCAATTAAATGGCATGACATACTTCGGTATAATTGACTGCAAAAAAGGGTATTGGCAGTTGGCCATTCACCCTGATGATTCCCATCTGCTTGCCTTTACTTGTCCTCGTGGATTGTTCGAATTTAAAGTGCTTCCATTCGGTCTGACCACAGCTCCATCAATTTTCCAGCGTGCCATGCATAAAGCCTTACACACAGCACTCTACAGATGTTGTTTGGTCTACCTGGACGATTTATTGATTTTTGGTCGCACATTTGCGGAATTTACGCAAAATTTGGACGCCGTTCTTCAATGTATACTGGAGGTCAACCTTCAACTCAACACTTTGAAGTGTGAATTTGGTTCCAAGCGAGTTTTAGTCCTAGGTCATTATGTATCTGAACAAGGATTGGAAATTGACCGTTCCAAACTTGCTAATCTGGATACCTTGGATCCACCCTCCTCTGTTAAGAAATTACAGTCATTTTTAGGCTTTGCAAATTATTTTCGTCGTTATATTGCGGATTTTTCACATATTGCTCAACCTCTAAATTCTTTACTTTGTAAAGGAACTAAATATGTGTGGGCGGAACCTCAACAAGAGGCGTTTGATCATTTACGCCGATGTTTGTGTACCGCGCCTATTCTCCGCCATTACAACCCCTCTCTTCCTATCATTATTCATACTGATGCGTCCGATTTTGCCGCCGGAGCAGCCTTGTTACAAGTCGAGCACGGAAATGAAAGAGCTGTAGGTTTTACGTCTCGATCATTTAACTCCGCTGAACGGAAGTATAGTGCGCACGAGCGCGAGTTCTTGGCAGTTTTGCATGCATTTGACAAATTTCGTCCTTATATTTATGCACAATCTTTTACATTAATAACGGATAGTTCGGCTCTATTAAGCTTACGAAATAATACCAAAATCCACTCTGGCAAACTCTATCGTTGGAATTTACGGCTCCGCGAGCATGAGTTCACGGTCCAGCATCGGGCTGGAAAGAAGCATTTTACAGCGGACTGTCTCAGTCGTCTTGATTATTTGGAACCTCTGCCTCCTCCGGACGCTCCTACTTCTGTCTCTATTGACACTGAGGATCCTTTAAACTTTCCCATTTATTTTTTGTCTAATACGGATATCTTAGTTTTACAGCAGGAAGATCCGTATTGCACTGACAAAATCCGATTATTAGAAGCAAATAAACCCGTCAAAGGATATATTTTGCGGGATTCATTACTGTATAAACTTCATCACGACGTTGCGAAATTAATTATTCCTAATGCATTTGTCGAAGCCATTATTCGTGAAAACCACGACACAGGGACAGCTACCCATAGAGCTTTCCATACTACCTATTTTCGTCTAAAGGATAAGTATTATTGGCCGCGCATGGCGCAGTCAATAATACAATATGTCCGTTCTTGCGAAAACTGCATGGCAGGTAAACGGCCGTACCGTCAACCCCAGGGGTTGATGCAGGCAATTCCTGTGCCCCCATTTCCATTCCATACCGTTGCTATCGACTATTGCGGTCCTTTTCCACCTACTGTCCGGGGAAACCGGAACTATATAATTGCCATTTGCTCTTTTTCTAAATATGTAATTATTCAAGCTACGCCTGATCAAACAGCCGACACAACTGCTACGTTTCTATTAAATTTAATTGCCAATTACGGCGTGTTCTACAGACTTCAGTCAGATCGTGGTTCAACTTTTACGGATCACGTAATCCGACTTTTCTTAAAGAAACTAGGTATAAACCGAGCCCTTACGACAGCCTATCACCCAAACTGTAATGGGCAATGTGAGATAGAAAATAGGACAGTGAAAGATGCCATTCGCACGATGCTGTCAACAAATCAGCAAGATATGTGGGATGTCTGTCTCCCTCAGATCCAATTTTCAATAAATACTGCTGTTCAAGCATCTACTAAACTAACCCCGTTTGAAATTGTTTTTGCTCGGAAGCCCATTCTTCCTCTCGATGTAATGCTACCTAGTACTTCTTAAGAGGTAAAATTTAATCGTGAAACAGAAGCCCGACATATTCGGGCGCAGGCCACAAAAGCAATCCAAGCAGCTCAGCGTGTTTTTACTAATTTCCAAAATAAAAAACGCGCCGAGAACTCTTATGAGATAGGTGATTTAGTAATGATTAACGTGGGACATATTGAACTTCATGCTAAACCCTCCATCACGAGAAAATTTCATGGACCTTATGAGGTCATTTCCAAAAAATCTGATATCAATTACGAAGTACGTAATCTTGATACTAGTATAGCAACCATAGTTCATATTAATAAAATCAAACCATACTTTCTTCGGGTTCAGGATTATCCACCTGACCCTCAACACCAGTCTCAGGTTGAATGGCTATTTCGATTTTATAAAGCTATCCAGACACTCCACTCTGATAATTCTTAGAGTACTATTTTATCATGGTTCTCTGCTATTCCGTCAACTGATACTACTTTTAATGTTACGACTCCTATTCCAGCGTCAAACGACAAATTCCAAATCAAGTTACTTCTTTCTGGTACCTTAGACATTACTAAATACAAACGTCCGATTTTTAATTTATCCGAGTATACTTACATTTTATTTACACACTCGGACTATACTCCTATCTTTCCTACTTCCATAACACACAAAAATACTATTCTTTCCCTTACTGAAAGTTACGGTGCAACAGCTAACTTCCCTCATAAAATTAAGCATTATCATTTTTCGGATGATTCTCTGTCTCATATCTCTAAAATTTTACATATTCATATTTCCTCCGACATTACAACTTGGCTTGAAATATTTTTGTTTTTAAGTAAATTTCCCAATAAAGCCAAGTTATTTTTTTATTTACCCACTGAATCATCTTATATATGGACATTTTTATTAGCCCTTAAATTTATATGCTATATTTCTACTACCGGAGATTTTCGTAAAAATAGTCGATCATTATTATGCTTAGCATATAAGCAATTTCCTAAACAATATTCAGCTCTATCCGTTTTGCACAAATATCTTTTACTAGTTTTACAATTTTTCTGGTCCGTAATTTCTACCGACGAATGCCCTCTTTGGGTACGTACCGCAACCATCAGTAATGAACTCGTCCAGCCTATAGTTCCGACACCGGACAAAGTTTATCTTCCTATTCCGTCTTCCGACACACCTATCACTCCATCTCCTACTGCACCTCAACCAGCCATACCACAGCATGTTTCAGAACCAATTACTCCAGTCGTAGATGTTTCTAGTACTCCTGTTACACGTAGCGGCCGTATCATTCGCCCTCCTGTCCGCTTTGCTGATAACTAGCGAACTGTTTTCTCTTATATATATATCTATATATTGATTCTACACCTACATTCCATTATATGTTTTAGGACTCCGATTTTATGTATCCTATTTCTAACTTTCTGCCTATGTTTTTCGTCTCTCATCTCCTTACCGTCCTTACCGACAATCACCCATAAATCCATTCCTTTAATGGAATGCCACAACCGTCTCACTCATCTCATGTGGGATACCACTCCTTTCCTTATAACTCCCTATTCTACTGCCTTGGCGTCGTACCATCAGACCGCAACGATGAATTACCACTGGCATGATGTCTCCTGGACTTTGAAATTCAATGCCGTCTCTTGTCACGGCGAAAAAGCCACCTACACCATTTCTCAACAAGCAAATGTTTCTACAGTCACGAATACAATAGGAATCCCGTCACTCATCACACCTGTGGAATGTCACCAAATGTATAAAACCTTTACTTCTCCTAAAGGGGATACCATGGTTCTTTCTCTGGGTAAATATACAACGTCTTTAACCCCTCGGGTCTTTACTCCTGGTAATTCGGATCTTACGGTAACAATCGAAAATTTTTCTTTCTATCATACAACTTTACAAATTGTACCGCAGGACTTACGTATTCACTCCTCGAATCAATCTTATGATTGCGCTTACTCCCTTGGGGAATGTCACATCAACGGTAACGAACTATTAGTATGGAACGATACCTCTATATCTCAGGCCATTGACAACCTCAACAATCCTGACGAGTGTACCATCACTGGTAGACAATTAAATTGCCCTACTCTACGTAATATTTTAGATTCTGCTTATTCACCCAGTAGTCATTCTCTATCTTTTACGACACCTCCTGATTTTGAATTGGTGCCATCCAATACTTCACATTTATTAATCGACCCCTTTTCTTATTTCAACAAGAAAATGACGATGACTACGATTATTCAACCATTAGCGACTTTTCAAGCTGATAACATTGACGGTTACTTGAATATTTACGAATGCTTTAAAATTAATGCTTATACGTTGCTTCCTTATAATTCATGCTATTCGCGTTCCCCTATTCTTTACACTATTAATGGTTTAAACATATTATCTTTCGCGGACTTTGCCACTCGTCGCATTGAGAATAACCCAACTATACTTAACTGTTCCAAACAGTACACAGCACATTCTTATGTACAGGACAAATTGCAACTAATCCAATTGCCTTCTCCTTTAGGTATTTAATATCTTTTTTTTTGTACTTTTTATTACTTAAATATTCTTTGTTTAACTTTTTCCTTTAGTATTTATCATTTCATTGCTTGTAGTATTTTAAACTATTCTATGTATTTTTTTTTCTCTTTTTTTTACATGTCTCTTTTTAGGAATCTACTTGTAGTTCTTTTCACCATCTTTCGTTTGCTTTCCAACTCTTACGCTATGTTCGCAGACACTCCTTATTTTAATAATTCTTGGTCATCCGTCCTTCCTTTTCCCCTTCCAGTTTTTCAAACCACTCCTTTAAAATTTTGTGCCCCGTTCATTTCAGGTTTAGATTTTAGAATTTATCATCATAATCCTGAACATTCTCTTCATCCTAATTACACTATCCATATGCACTATCACCCTTCATCTGTTCTTGTAAAAACCACAGGATGGGAATGCACCTATGGCAGATTTAATTATACTTCTACTAGAATCAATAACATTGTTTCTTATCTCCCTTCCTACTTCATTCCACAGTTTATTAGTCGTCAAGCTTGCGAGAAGATGATCAGCTCGGGAATGACACCTACTGGTCATCCCTTGATTTTATTTCGTACTAAACCATACGCAGCATATTATGAGTCCCAGTTGACTTTAAATTCTCACTCTAATACTAGCCGATCCCATCTTAATTATTTTTATTCAATTAGGCAAAGAAATATCCTGGGTAACGCAACCTATATCACTATTCCTTCTATTGATTTTGCAAAATTTTATCCCAATACCGGGCGTATTCATACAAAAGTAGGTATTTTTTTCTGGCAGAGTAATCACATACGCTCATGTTTTTCTCTAGCTATTGAGCCCATTACTTGCACAGTCCAAGCTGATAATACTTCCTGTTTACAACTTGAAATGCTCGATCTGGTAAAAAATGAACAGCAATCCTGTACTGCATCTTTTCGATCCCCAGTAGAAACCAGTCCTACGTATGAACGCATTTCCGATACCTATCATCCTTATTTTATTTATCGTGTTCCTCCCTCACCACCCGCTACAAAACCTCCACGTATGCGTTCCAGACGGCATACAACTTATTATCGTGATGCCTTTTTACAGTATTTACATTATACAGAGCCCATTCCTTACAATTTTAAGCTTCAACAAGCAGACGATTACTTATCTCTCAAAGCTAATTTTTTAAACAAAGATCTGTCTCCAGCATTGATTTCACAATTCTCACAAGATCCTGAATTCCTTCCTAATTTCTCATTTAAAATTACTATTAAGCAAGACTATGCATTTGTCGATAAGTGTACCCATATTCATGAGTACGAATCCATTTCTAATCTTAATTGCAAATCCAGCACCCCTATTATTTATCGTTCCCGTAATAAGCTCTATGTCGCTCTGCTTAATCGTAAGCTCTATTATTATCCCTTCCCAGCTAATTCCTTATGCGATCAAATCCGCTCCAACCGCTCTTTGCTTGCCACAGATATTATGGATAGTTTCAATATAACATCTTTCAAACTGTAAATTCCTTTCTCTTATAGCTAATATGTCTCATTTTATCCACACCCTACTTACATTCTTCACTCTTCTTCTTCTTTCTGTTCGCGCAACGGAGGTACCAACCCCATGGTTAATCGCCGAAGACACTGATTATGATCAACTTATATCTGAAGTCACTACGCCCATGGATCTTCAACAATACGCCACTTCCTCTCACATTGAACCCCTCTACCTTTGTCGGACTGTCCTTGACAAACTCAATTATACTTTAATAACATCCGACTCACCATCAAATACGGTAATATCTTTTTTTTACGATGATCTCGTTTGGTCATTAACTCACTCTGCAGCTGAGTGTATCGGTCGCGAGACAGAAAGTGTACAGACTCATCGTGTATCCGCTATTCAGCCAACACGATTTAATCATCGACTTATTCCCGTATCTCCTCAGGTATGTATTAACATGCAAAAATCCAAACGTTCATCCACGGGACATAGACTTAAAAATACAGGTTCGGGATACTACGCTTCGGACACCAAACTCATTAATGGTCGTATAGGCGCAACCGTTACTAATTTCTTTATTGTTCCCACCGAGATCCAGTTTAATTCTAATAGCTCTACAATAGCTACTTCCCTTAGTTCAATTCTTGCCGGTTGCACTGCTTCTCAGGGAGCTTGTCGCACTCTAGATGAAAGCATCGTAGTATGGGACAAATATCATCCTAATAATTGTATTGATAACTTGCGCCAAACAATCAGTTGCAGCCAAGTTGGCTCTAGATTAGCGTGTCCAGCTTTGGATCTTATTTCACAGTCAGGGTCAACGCCCAACCCTTGTAATTATGAATTTCCAATTTCCACCACTCCAAATGTACTCGACGGTGAATTTGGTGATCGCATGATCACATCTCCTCATGCATTAGTGCAAAGTTGGATAAATCACGACAACCAAGGTCATACTCGTCGTCGTCGTTCCATTGACAATTCGTTAATTACTTCCTTATATTTATCTGCCCCAGACTTTTTTATTCGAAAATCAAATTTCAACATTCCTGATCAATTGACACCATTTACTTATCACTACCGCGTTAAGCGTAGTCACGGGTTTGTTGACTTACAAAAATGTGAATCCATATATCAATACGTATTGCTGGAACGACCCCATTGCACAACGGAAAACCCCGTTGTTTTTAAATACCAGCAGTCAAACTACTTAGGTTTTCTGGACTCACTGGAACAATCCATATTACGCTCACATCCAAAGACTAATTGTAGTCTTGAAACTCGCTCCACCTAATTTGTCTCCACAAAAATAATATTAATTATCCATTTTCTGTTTTTCTTTTTGTTTCTTTTTTCTTAGAATATTCATCCTACTCCCATTCAGCTCTCTTCAGAATCATTAATGAAAGTTAAAACATGACATGTGATTAAATTTTAGGTATTTGTTCTTCTATATTTTGCTTCTTATTCTCATCCCGTCTTCCTTCGCGGAGAACTCTACAGGATCCCCGGATCAAGACACCGAAATTTATTCCTATTTCTCAAATATGGACCCAAAATCAGCTCCGATATTCAAGTGCGGAGGACACCGTGAAGGAATACGATACCGAATTCCACAGCATATTGAATGTCCCTTATTGGAAACTCCACAGGATGCAAAAGTTGTAACGATATCATTATGGTTCCCCGACATATCCAAAATTACTATTTCCGGATTTGAATGCTATGCCACCCAGACTGACGTCATCCGACGTTGGTCTTTCTTCGGCGACTATCAAGAAAAAATCACGCATATGCCCGTCAAACTCACAGTTCTAGAATGTAAGGATATGGTGAGAACTGGTCTATCTCCATCCGGTGAAACGATGACCCGTGTTCACACCGAGTTATTTGGTACTAAACACAAAATCACCCTTGCCTGGTCCTATCCTTATCACCTTACCCAAACAATTTTAAATTATTATTTTTTAACTGTATCAATTGCCTTAAACACAGATGATACGATACAGGCCTCGACTCCTTTAGTTGAGTCCTGTCTCTATCAGACTGGGGAATGCCCGTCTCAACGCGGTCATGTTATATGGAAGCCGCAGCAAGTTAACCAGTGCCGTCTAAAAGAATATTTACAAACTGATTGTATTTATTCTGGCCGACGACTTATCTGCCCCGAAGCTGAAATGGCTCTAAGTGAAGTCCAAAGGACCACTCAATGTAATGTTACAATAGGGTTTTCCACACAAGGCATTTTTATCTCTCAGCTTCGCTATAATGGTATTGACACTTCTATTGTATTAACTACAGATTTGCGCGACCTAACCACCCGCCATTTGAAGCGTGACCGCCGTCAAACTTTATCCTATGCTGATGAAGTTGATGAGGACTCGGTCCTTCCTTACGTCCGAGCCCAACAGCAACATACCATAGCTACTCACTTGCCTGGTTCGCAAACCAACGGTCGTTTCCAATTTCTTTATGAACTTGTTGACAGAAAGATAAATAGTAACATTCAATTATTAAATTTGGAAGTTTGCCGTGCTAATCAGAGGCAATTGACTATGCTCCGCTATCTTGCTGAATCTGGGTCCCCGTCTTTACTTATACGTACATTATTCGGCCAGCAGTATTACTCAGCCCGTCTTTCGGGTGATGCAATAATAGTATACTCTTGCGAGATAATAAAAGAGTATATGTTTCAGCCTCGTGAAACATGTATTCTGGAACATCCTGTTCTTTATCTACAACAACACGATCGTCATTTAGGATATTTGAGTCCGTTGTCTCACGAGATTTTAGACCGTCCCACTAACATTAGTTGTAATGATATGACCCCCTACTACTTCGATACAGGCAAACTAGTGTTATTACTTTCTAACCGAACCACTCCAGTTCGCCTTCCGTCCCTCCCTACCCCAGGGGGTGGACTCGCCAATATAACTAAACTTCCAAAATTAAGCTTTAAATCGAAAGGTGCATACACGACCGAGGAAATCACAGGTTCAGATTCCCTCTTCTCTATGATACGCAGGATGCAGTCCAGATATTCTCTTGAGGATATCTTGGACGCGCAGTTAAGCGGTCAACCAAAAAACCCTCACATGGTTCGGATCATTCGTGATCTCCGAGAAACTGTCATTTCGCCGTTTCGTTCTATGATAATTAGTATATTATTAGTTTTTGCTATATTTATCAAAATTGGTATACTTGGATTTTTAATTTACCATTACCGGCACAAGTTTATTGTATTGTATCGAAAATATTGCACGTGTCGAACCTTAATACCAGCATTTCCGGTTATGGAGGAAACCGAACTAGAACCTTTTAATGCTCACCATGATACACCCTGCATTACGCTGTCTGCTGAACAAATCGACGCCGCTGTACAACGGTATTTTGCCACCGCTCCTCCATTATCTAGCTATACTCCACCGATACCAGGCGCCTTTACACCTATCTACCCTTCAATTCCAGAGGAGGAGAAAACCACTCACCCTCCGTTTCCGTCAACCCCTTCGAACGATGAATATTAATACTGTTTTCTTAAGACTCTTACCGACACAATTAAATCACTTTTCCAACAAACCTTCACAGTATTTGCACAATGTAATAATTATTATTTTTTTGTATTTAGTTCCGAGTGGTCCAGCTTCCTTCTCGCCTTGACTCCCAATCTTGTTTGTTCCACTCAATTGAACCTGCCTTTTGGATAAATACTCCATTTGCGGATACATATGGAATACAGCTCTATATTTTATATAACCACTGTTCGTTTTTTGGCTTCACAATGCAAATCCACACAATAAATTGCAGACATCTTCATCTTCTTGGTGGTGCTACAACTTGACGACTTGGAATTTCTTCGTAATACAACTCTTTATATGATCCATTGGTCAGCAAATTAATATAGCTCTGTACCATCGCATCAATTCAATCAAGTCTTATCTCCGCTACCTTACCCGCCACCATTGTCGCAATTGTCTGTTTCTTTTTCGTACATGATTTAATGTTTAAACATTTAAAAAACTAATTACAAGCCATAATTATATATATGTTATATTCCATGTGTATCCTGTACTTGTTTTATTTATTATTCCTTATTCCTTTTTTATAATATCGACCATTATCCACATATTTAGTTGATTACAACTATCCTGATACCACTAAAAATTATATTCACTCGCCTATTATGTTTACAATGATACTTCAAGCTGTGTTCATAAGTTGTACTGGAATATCATTACTATATTGGAATATCTACTGTGCAATGTTATATAACGCTGATGGCCACTATTAATGTAAACAAGTCTCACACTGTTTTTCTTTACTATGTACTCGTTTAAAATGAATGCCTATTCTCAGCTCACTCGGATATAAATTTCATTTACTATTTCATAGTGTTGTTATTTTTATTTGTTGTGTTATACTGGATTCATATCCAAAATTATATCGTTATGTATGTAGTCTTCGTGAAAAATTTAAGATATCATAACGAAATCACCAGCGCTTTTGTAATTTTTCACGATAGTAGTTATTTTATTACTTTCTATTGTTTTAGGACATTCCGGTGTCACAAAAAAAATATAAAATGTGAAAATCCTAGTTTTAGTTTACACAATTATTTTGTTAATTTTAAGTATATATACTAATAGTTTTGAACTCATTTTTACGCGGGGAATTTTATCCCATTTATCCGTATGCTGTCTCTTCCGGCGCCCGGGTTTAGGCCGTGGGCGGCCCTACCCTTTGAGGGGGGGGGAATTTTGCTATACCGTTATTTGGAATAACGATTCAAACATACAGAGTAGCAAACTGGATAGATGGGATGGAGCAGGATCTCTCTGCACATTGGGAACAGGCTGTGCGAGGCACGTGTGTCCTCAATGTGGGGAGAGAGCCACCACTTAGGAAGTAAGCAATATTTAAGTATAGTAAAACTTTAGAATGTGAAGCGACACTGTCATTATAAAAGGCAGAGCACAACCGTAGCTCGAGGTTCAGTTCACTCTCGTCCAGCTCAGTCGTTAGACCCTTCGTTGAGTTAGATTATTGGAATTGAATCACCGCAGTGAATAAGACTTGCTAAGCTTGTGAGAAAGCCTTTCTTCTTCTAAATTATCTTTACAGTTGTTGCGATCTTCTCCATCCAACAAAGTTTCAATATTAAAATAATAAGTTAGAAAATTAAGTAATTCATAGAAGTTAAGTTTTCAATTAGTTAGTCAAATAATTATACACAATCAAAATTTAGTAATCCTTCAGTTCTTTACATATTTAATTTGGAATCAACCTATCACTGAAATAAAGAAATATTGTCACTAATCTAAATCAAGGTATACTTGGCCGTATTCTTATTCAAGCACCTGTCTTCAAAATGTAAGTCCATTTAAAACAATTACTTAAACCGCAATCGTAAACAGAATCAGAACTAAGAGCCTAGTCAATCCCTGGAACAACTAATTCACACTTATATAAATAATCCATTGATCATAATTATCACTGTAAAATAGAAACACTTTTTGGTAGATTCAAGGAAATATAATGTGAACAGACACGGCACTTAGGATAAAACTATACCTCCTTTTTCAGTCACAGACTCCACTATACTGTAATATCCCCATACTCCTCTCCAGTAACACCCAGGCATGTAAACCCCACGCACAGAATTATAGATAGAAAAATGAAAGAGCGAGAGCTGAGCTATTGGTCCAATATTGTTACGTTCCCCCCGTCTCTCGCTCTTCTGATATATGAAAAAGGGGATACACGAGAAATACTATGAAAAGGATAAAGTTGCAGAATATAGTTCATTTATAGACAGGGAGCCTTATATTAACATCTCTTCAGTATTTTCATAAGGTTTATTTGAAAGCAATATGAAAACTCGTACATCTTTTCCATTCCTATACCACTATCCAAACTTGTCTATCTCCTCCTTTCATTAAGATCCCAAAACTCGTACATCTTTTCCATTTCAACATCACTACCTAAACTCGTACATCTTTTCCATTCCTACATCACTACCTAAACTCGTACATCTTTTCCATTTCAACATCACTACCTAAACTCGTACATCTTTTCCATTCCTACATCACTACCTAAACTCGTACATCTTTTCCATTCCTACATCTCTACCTAAACTCGTACATCTTTTCCATTCCTACATCACTACCTAAACTCGTACATCTTTTCCATTCCTACATCTCTACCTAAACTCGTACATCTTTTCCATTCCCAGATCAATATGAAAACTCGTACATCTTTCCCACTCCAATATCTCTACCAAAACTCGTACATCTTTCCCACTCCAATATCTCTACCTAAACTCGTACATCTTTTCCATTCCCAGATCAATATGAAAACTCGTACATCTTTCCCACTCCAATATCTCTACCAAAACTCGTACATCTTTCCCACTCCAATATCTCTACCTAAACTCGTACATCTTTTCCATTTCCAGATCAATATGAAAACTCGTACATCTTTCCCACTCCAATATCTCTACCTAAACTCGTACATCTTTTCCATTCCTATATCACTATCAAAACTCGTACGTCTTGTCTACCTCTATAATACCTTTAAACTATTCCATCTCTCTCTCCTATTTGGATCGTACATTCCTACAACTAGTATCTCTCCGTGTGTATTTCCTTCCCAACAAGCAGTGAATGTAATATTAATAAATACTAATATTCTAAACATTACTTGTGGGAAAATCCCCCTCCCCCATTAGTATGATTCCCTCCCCAGTTCTCGAGTTAGGAGAACTAAGTAGTAACACATTTTACAGATCATTCTTGTCAATAATTATTAAGCCCATTTTACAATTTCGCAACTCAATTTGAGTTTCATAAATGAATATTGCACAATAAATATTTCATACACAATCGTTTCATAATTAGTATCCGTTCTAATTTACATCGAGATTATCTTGCAAATAACATTACAAAATCTTACGCAATACTCTGCCGTGATTCTCCTTAATGAATTAACCTTTATTATTAAAATGTGTAATGTAATAAACTAATATTTTATACTACCGTATAGCTCTCAACAATCGCTATACATAACAATATTAGAAAATTGTAACTCAAGGAATGACCCACTTTCACAAACAGTTTAAATGCCGTAGGATCGAAATCGGGAAGTTGAATCCCGTCGCCTTCCTTAACCACAGCAACTTCCCATTTCTCCTCGAATTCCTTCTCCAAAAAAGGCGAGGATGCTTTCAAAATGACCTTCAATGCTTTCACAATTTTCTTCTTCTTCCCTACACAGAACGCTACGTCGTATGTTGCTGGATTTTTTATTCTTTCCAACAAATCCTGTATTTTCTCTAACAACGGCTTTTCGAAAAAATCAGAAACTTCCATAGCAACCATAGTATCACGATGCACCACACAATGTAAACTGGGAAGGGAACTGTGAATAAAGTTGCAGGAAGTCGTCGGTGTCTTTGTATTCGCCAAAGGATCTAAAAACATTCAAGTCATATTATACAATGCATTTGAAAAGGCTTCAAATAACTCCCAGATACCTAATTACTGAATCAAATGGGAAAATTAAATTTTTTACACTTTGACCTCTTATAATTCTCAGATGTTTAAAGCAAAGTGTGACATATCTCCCCCTGGGAAATAATAGAAGCTGTACGGTAGTCAGTTTTACATCGAATAGAAATTACAGGTTTTTATTTCTGAATTCATGCGTTTCGTTTACCTCATCGTTCTAATTACTATACATTTCTAGAACATGTTTGCGCTTTTTACAAAACCATGGATCACATAATATTTAGAAATTTGAAATAGCAATTCACTGAAATTTATTATAATTAATTTGTAGGACACCTGTACTTTATTAGTTATCTCCGCATTTGGGGGGTCACAGATTTCTGTTATCCAATTTCGTTCCTCGTATTCTCATTTCCAGCTACTGACACGCTTTTCGAATCTAGCAGGATATAATTCATTAAGGATCGTCCACAAATGACGTTATCAGTAGAGTGAATAGATCTACTTAGCTACATCTTATACTCAACGTAGTCATTTACAAAGCTCATGAAGTAATGACGGTTGTAGGATTTTTCCTACCCGGACTTTTCCTACCCGGACTTTTCCTACCCGGACTTTTCCTACCCATTTGGTTTCTACGCGGATTTTTCCTACTCGGACCTTTCCTACCCAAGACCAAACCTAGGACTTTTCCTACCCGAGACTATTACCTATGTAGAAATAAAACAGAATTACAACTATTTATGATTGCACTGTAAATTAACTCCAGGCTATAATAAAATGCAAAATTTGTGGGCATATATTTGCGCAATGTGTAGTTTCCTTTTAGTACATGGGTAGGAAAAGTCTTAGGTTTGGTCGTGGGTAGGAAAATTTCGAGTAGGAAAAATCCGCGTAGAAAACAAATGGGTAGGAAAAGTCCGGGTAGGAAAAATCCGTTTACCAGTAATGACATGCGGGTTAGAGGGTATTACAAAATAGAGATTTTCGGGCAACCTTAGGTGTGGATTATTCCGTTACTAAAAATATTATTATTTAATAACTTACTGCAAAAATATCGTAGCTAATTGTTCTAAATTCCCTGCAGTCTTTTTCATCTCAAAGCATCGGCAAATTGAGAAAAGGTTCAAAACTTGGGTTAGTGGCAAATTTAATGCCTTTAGAATCTCCAACGACCACGTATCCAGAGAGGTGAGCTACAAATTAAAAACAAACAAAAAATTAATAAATGCTGTTAACGACTATATATTTGTTATTGTCGTCACTGAAGTAATTTTTGGTTTAATTAAATATTACTCACAAGTAATATTTACATACAAATATACACAGGTTTTTATTTCATAAATTTTCACTTTTTATCGTATTTTCACAATATCATGAGAATCTCAGGTCGGAGGAAAATCAATGACGTGTGTCACTTTCCAAATATCAATGAGATCTGTCGTTCAATCGGTTATTCAGTCTACCGTTCACTGATATTTCCTCCTTTCGTATGCTTTATCATTACAGTTCATCAGATCTTACAATAAAATTCACAAGTAATCATAAATTTAATCAATTATTTGTTGATTATAAATTATTTGAATTAAACAATTAATCTTAAATAATTCTTAACTTGTTTCTCTCCGTAACAAATGCATACAAAATAAGAATATAAAATTATGCTATAAAGTCACCGAGTGGCCTGGTTTTTGAAACACTGACTTTTAGTTAACGTTCGGTTAAGGTTGATAGTAATAATGAAAAATTGTAGCTACAGCGAACTACTCACTTCGACAAACAATTCAAATGCAATGTGATCGAAATCAGGAAGTGGGATCCCGTAGCCTTCCTTAATGACAGCAACTTCCCACTTCTCTTCAAATTCCTTCTTCAGAAACGGTGACGATGCTTTTAAAATGACCTTCAGTGCCTTGACAATTTTCTTCTCCTTCCCCACACAGAATGCCACGTCGCATATTCCGGGTTTTCGCTCCAACAGATCCTGGATTTTCTCCAACAACGGTTTTTCGACAAAATCAAAAACATCCATAGCAACCGTTGACGGTAGTATTCCGATGTACCACACACTGTCAACTGTAAACTGGAAAGTGCATTTTGAATTAATGTTATACCATTTAAGCGTAACTATGTTTATTCTTAACAAGATTTACACCGATCTTTATATTCACAAAATACAAAGACATTTGCTATTGATTTTTTACTAATCTTTAACTTTTAGCAAGAAAACAACAATCAACAATATCGCAGCAGTAAAAAAATCATTACGCTATAGACGGACCGGACAATCGTTGACAGCCAGCTATCCGTATCATGCTGTATATACACTTGCTAAGTACGACGAGATGCCCGTCAAGACAATCGTGACTTAAATCAACATTTTAGTTTAGCTACCAAAGTGATTCACAG
This sequence comes from Dicyrtomina minuta, assembly GCA_949802685.1. Classification (NCBI taxonomy): domain Eukaryota; kingdom Metazoa; phylum Arthropoda; class Collembola; order Symphypleona; family Dicyrtomidae; genus Dicyrtomina; species Dicyrtomina minuta. Next base: position 7,973,053 of record OX461811.1, read on the forward strand.
TCCTACTCTCCTAACACTAAATTAAAAATGTAAAAAATAACTGTAAAAACTAACTCAAAATTAACATTGATGAGCGCCAGGTCACTAACCTGTTTATAATACTCGCTTCCAAAACCAAAATATGTATTGGCTCCTGCTCTTTCTCCAGCTTTACTAGTTCTTTAGATTTGATTTAATCAATGGACTAAGCCACTTTTTCGGTCTCTGTCATCTGTTACTGTTGGGTTTATCGTCCGGTGTAAGTAACTGTACTATGTAACTTGTATTTATATAATGCTCACTGCAAATCATTTGCACTTTAAATTTAATTAGTTAATTCAACTTACATGTTAGTATATTAATAATTAAGCAATATACTAATCAATACTTCAACTTTTAGAAATTTAATCTTTACAAAAATTAAATCCCGCGCCACGCAGCTTTCTTTCGACACGTGACGTTAATCCTGCGGTTCTAATAGAAATAAGAAGTAAAAGTGACGTCAAGTTTCGTGCCTTCGTTTAGTTCAATAATAGCTATGGTTCAATGTTGCGTTAAAAAGGAAGGAAAACAAGTTGCGAAATAAATCCTATTCATTACTTTACCACATAATTATTATGTCATGTCTGATGTCTGGTTTCAAAGATGTTTAGAGATCGTCCACCAATTGCCTCATCGACAAATTCTCATTTTTAGGACCCTAAGTGACTCCCCTGTCAGCAGTGTAACCAATGCGTTAACATATTGTTTCAACATGAGACATCATCAGTTATCCAAGCTGACCCATTGACCCTAGCGATGACATTATTTGTGGAAAACCCCTTAAGTGCGTACATCAGACCAGATAGAAAGTAAAAGTTTTTTCTGGTTGATTTAATTTCTCACTATCCCCGTGTAAAGTTCCCACTTCCTACTTAATTATGTATGCACTCCCACTGTGGCTTGAAAACCCAAATCACCTTGATGCCTTCAACTGATTTCTCGGACACGTCGCTGGAGAAGTATACGAATAAATGAAAATTTTGAAGATCAGAAATTAGTTAATATAATAAATATTTTTACATTTAGTTATATGTATAGCTATTACTACGCTTATTAGGAACACGACAGGGGCCATTATATTACTAACTAAATATTAGTATTGAATTGGGGCATTAATTAAACTACAACTACAAGGAACCTCATTGAAGCGTTAAACACATCAAGTTCCTCGATTCCAATGTTCAATGTTGTCGCTGACGAAACTAGATTTGAAGTTTGTCTGAAAGAGTTTTGCAGAAAATCGTCAGTTTCTTTGTATTGATCAACGGATCTGAAAGCAGAAAAAACTGGTCAAATTAGCAAATAATGAATTGTACACTGCTCCGATTTAATTTTTACCTCCTACTTCTGCATATCCTATAATTTAAATTTAGTGGCCAACAAATTCCATTGTCTATTTTAATTTCTCGAATGTGCTTTAACTTGTAGCAATTAGCACATGTCTCAAATCAGCAGGATTTTAGCGATTTTCAAACGGTTTTGGGATTGACATAACTGTGTACAGTCCACTCTCTACATAGTGTACCTCCTCATAGTGGATACCTCTACATAGTGTACTGAGCTTGTATCCCTAGCTAAACTCCTATCGGCGTGTGTTACAAATTTATTTAATTAAAGCATAAAATTATTGCGAACACGCAAGTCCGGGTCTAAATCCTGAGGAACATTCGTTACTGACGAAAAAAATTATAATTTTTTTTATTTTTTGTGAAATTTTGACTAAACACAGTAGGTGATTTTAAAATGGGTTTTCATTCAAAATTTTCGATAACTGTGCTTAAGATGTTTTTTTTTAAATAAAAAATACGATTACAAAACCATTTGAGGCCTTTTTTGATCTATTTTATATGTATAAATATTTACCATAGCCTTAAAGAAAAAAAATGATCCTTTAGTTTGAAAAGAAAAACTGGCAGTTCTTAGCAAACAAGCATTAGGTGATCATGTATGCTAAGAATAACCTAAGCTTTCACCTTCATATTCTATTTTCCAAATGAAAATTGCTAATTTTGCCTTTTAAGCTATTTTAAATGAATGTTGGAACATGTATATTTTTTGTGCACAAGGAGTACCTTAGATCATTGCTCTTGCCAATATTTCCACTCAAGCTCGTCTATGTAATCATAAATACCAGTTACAAAAAGTGTAAAGCACTTTAAACCACTTTTCGTGTTTGGCCCAGTATACCCAACTGCCTGCCATTATTCTTTAAAATATTTCTTATGAGTTAGAGTAGTTTCATAGCACGTTTAGAAAACATTGTATATATTAAATTTGCTGCTAAGGCTGCCATTAAACAAGGGCTTTAGCCCTTGTTTTTTGTATTATAATTTAAAGTTCTAAACATAGCTATAGCGCTATTTTAAATGGTGAACATCTTAAGTAACCGAATTGGTCTGAACCTATTCTTCGTGTCCCTAACTACTGTAAGTCTTTCGCTAGTATTGTCAGCTGATGAAAGATCCCCTGTGGTAGGATTGCCTGAGATTTTGTTGACAATTCTGGAGCCCTTTGCAGAATGCAGATTTTCCCTCATGTCTAACGACCCCACAGACACCATTCTTAGCCCTGTCCAAGAGGCCATAGTTCACTTTCTGTCAAGCAAACAAGCGTCGCTCTGAATTTCCTTGTCACACAACCACACCGTTAACAAACGCCCAAACAGGTTTTCCAAGTCAAGCAGCTGTGCTTGTTTTGCCCATCTCATTTTTGACACCGACATGTCCAGCAAAGTAGATCCTTTCGTTCGAGTGAATTTAGTAGGGGCACTTCTTATTGAACTCGAGTAAATCGGTCATAATTGGAACAAAGTAGCTAAGCCGGAACGAGATGTCGCTATCGCTTTCGCATAATTCTCTCCCCTCCCTCTCATCTTGAAAGTGATGTACAATATAGCAATTAAACTTCCCCAGACATAATTTATCGTCCTAGTCAGCAGACACACACCTGAACCAGCCAATGCGGATTTCAGCGAGCGTACAAAGAAATACGCATTGTTGACTTTGAAGTTCCGATGCAAACATGGCGTAGTAGATGTTCAAAAAATTCCTGAGATGAAATCCTTTGGTTCTAAAAATAAGTTTGCTCTGCTCTGCACTGATGAGCTTGAATTAAATTTGACAGGAGGTGAAGAGGGCTCATTCGCCGCCCCAAGCGGAAGTCTTATCAAACTATGATGAGCTATTTTCAAGAAGATTTACTTGGCGCTAAATAATGCAGCCGTGACGATTGGCATGAACTGCCCAGACTTGTCTTACGCGTATATCTCAAAACTTTCCCAAATTCACAACTTTAACAAACCCATTCAATTTTAATATTCAAACTCACTTACTCGTGACTATACACCTACTACCTTTTAATAATTATCCAATGTCAACGTAATTTTTACGCATTAATTTGGAAATTTGTTGCAACGAATTGCACTGGCGCTAGGACTTTGAAACTTTGAGATATGAACAATTTCATTAATAATGATAATAAGTAGGGTGAGGGTGTCTAATTGTGGCTACTGGCTATATATCTGATACGAGTTGATCTTTAACAAGAATACATTTTTGTTTGTAAAGTTCAGGTTTCCATCTACATATTCAGCGCCGGCCACAATTAGAATACCGGCCACAATAAAGCACCCTCACCCTATGCCCCCTAATGAGCATATTTAAGTAGCAATGTAGGAATTTTACACGGGGATAGTGAGAAATTACGTGAACTAGAAAAGACATAGTAGGGGAGTGCGTATGTGTGATCGGGTTTATTTTTTATCAACTTTGAAAATCTGTATCTTTTTCCACAGGCAACGTACAATAAAGAAGAAACTATTATTATACTTCTCTTTTAATACTGTATGTACAAAAAAATACTCAGTGTCGAAAATTAAAAGTTGCAAGAGATACAGGTCATTGTACGAAAAACCTGCGGAAAGTCTCACAACGGCCAAAGTGCCCTTAATGTGATCAATACATTTAAAGGTAATGGTAAAGTAGGGTCTTAAATGTGAAGAATTCAAAAAAGTACTCAAAACTTTTATGATTTTACATAGCCAGAGTTTTTAAGGAAAGAAGCTGAAATCAGTAGTAAAGATAGTTGAGACTATAGGCTGTATGAATATTAGTTGGACAGATTTTTAAAGGCGGTAATATTTGAACGGCGGCCACTGATCACACATAAGAGGTGATCACATTTACGCACAGTACTACTATGCTTTCACTCTGGTCTGGGGTCTGATCCACTGCGCTAAGTCCGACTTAAAATAGGATACTGAAGTCCTATGTTAAGCCCGACTTATAATAGGAATTGTCCCCACTGCCTGCTAAGACACTTTTGGCCTAACTTTAAGACAAAGCCTGTCCCCACTGGCACTCGATGACTTAAGGATTTTGCGCCTTTATATCGACGGGAATTTTAAAATTCTAGAATACCAAGTGTATCTTTCCACAGTTTAATATTAAATTATTTATAAGAAAGAATAGAATTAATTATCATTAAATTAAATCATAAAAGATATGAATCTGATTGAGGCATCAAACATAGCTAAACTAGGAGGCAGTACTACACAGGCATGCATAATAGCACAAATAGTTAAAAACTCAGCTTTAATTAGTCTGTTGAACGCTGAAGACCATTTCATAGGTGAACAAATTCAACACCTTTTCCAGCTTATTGCATCCGGGTCAAATGTGCAAGTTTTTGGTTATAGTGTCTACAAAATAAATTCATAAATACATTTTTAAGGAATATATTCATTCATTTTAACCAAATAATTTCAAATAATCGGAGTACAGTTCAATCAGAATTTTTTGTGACCCCTCAATCTCTTTCGTCTTTCGTCTTTCGTTTTTGATCTTTGACGTTTTTGGTTGCTGAAGAGTGACCTGGCATTTTCAAAACAGATTTCTCGATCCTTTAAATAGTTTTACAACAATTCAGGATGTTTTAGAAATAAGTAGCAAAAATTTAGTGACAATAACAAAACCAAAAATGTATTTCTTGTTAATAATAATAAACACCAAAGTCGTTCCCGGTATTTCGTGGTTGATACCGCCTTAATTTGGACGGGATTTTTGAACTTCCAAATTCAACTTCGTCTAATCTTAACTGAAATATCTTCAATTAATTAAACGTATTTAATGTTAATTAATTATATGTTATATTAAATACATATAGTTAATTATGTTTATAGTTATTATATATTATGATTAATAATAATTAGTTAATTTAATATAATATTTAACACGTGGAGAGAAGTGGATTGAATGGGACAGAAAAACATGCTTGTGGGGCAAGAAGAGACTAGGCCATACAACGCCATGTATAACGCGGTGTTCTGTGCTTGTAGAGCTCTTGGTTTCGTGCAACTACTTATAAAGAGTGGGGTCTGGAAGATTTATTTATTGAATGGAAGGAATGATTAATTAATTAGGAAGATGAGGAAGAAAGATTAAGGGTACTGGGAATCTGTAGGCTGGAGATGGGATGCTGGAGAGGCTGGGACCCGGGCAATGGAGAAAGGAAAGCAAGGAGAATAGGAAGAGATACATAGGGAGCAATGTAGATTAGTAGGTAGGTAGGGCGAGGAGATGAGTGAAGAGAGATTATATATATATATATATAATTCAATTAATTACAGTGTAATGGGACAGAGACAGAGACAGACAGAGAGAGAGAGAGAGAGAGAGGAAGAGATATAGAGGGAGATATATATATATGGAGCATGTAGGTATATAGGTACGCAGGTACGCAACGCCTACATCAATTAAGTGCAATTCAATGCAATGGAAATGAGTGAGTGTGAGCAAGAGAGAGAGAGAGAGAGATGCAGATACATGTAATGGCTAATTCAATTGAGTGCAAAGCAAATGATGGGGCACCTTTACAGTAGTAGTATCGATTAAAACAATCAATAATTCCAACCTGGGCCTGGATGGACAGAGAGTGCCGGGGAAAGGAGACAGTGGCGAGAGATGACTAATTCAATTAAGGGCAATGCAAATGGTATGGTACGCACGAACGTAGTAGCATGTACACAGTGCCCGGACCTGACGGGACGGAGTATGAGAAATGTAAAGCTATGATGCGCGCATGTTCTTCACAGCACTAAAATGTAATATATGATTATTTTATTTCTTAACTGGTGCCAGTCCCATGGCCGGGATGGACGAAACTAAATGTTCTCTCTTCATGCCTTCCTTGCTTTTACCACCACTGCCTGGATCTGCCTTGACTCTTAGCTTCCTCAAACTTAAATTTGACTTTGTTTTGTTCCTTCTTTTTTATTTCCCAACTTTTACGTTCTACCTTTGTGTTATATGTTTTGGTTTGAATTCTGTCGTGTTGAAGTTTAGCTTTTGGTTTGACTTTATTCTTTCTCCACTTCTACAACCAACCTGGATTCTGTTTGCTCCCTTACCTTATATTTTGCTTTGTTTTGTTCCTTCTTTTCATTTCCCAACTTTGACATTCTACCTTTGTGCTTTATTTTTTGGTTTGAATTCTGTCGTGTTGAAGTTTAGCTTTTGGTTCTACTTTATTCTTTCTCCACTTTCTTTTACTTTCACCTTTACTTTCTGCTTCTTTTGTAGTTTTAAAAGTTCCGTTGTAATATTTCTTTTGTAAAAATAATATTTTAGTCTAAGTAAAGTTGGTATATAATTAAATATGTTGTGTTTAAAAATATTTTGCTGTAAGTTACCCGACACAAGATTTTATGCATTTGTAGCAACATGTATAGTGTAGACATGTTAACACTAGCGTAAATGGAGCTTTCTATGTATACGTATGTAAATGTCATGTCATGTTATGTAAAAGTTGTAAAAATAAAAACTCGAGCGTTTTGGCACTTTACCTAATAGGGGCAATGTGAATAGGGGTGCAAAACGTCCTCCCAAAAGTTTCAAAACTTTCTCTGTTCCGAAACAAAATTTTATATTTGAACTTGATATTTTGATGTTAAAAAATATGGCGGATTTTATGGACGACACAGAATGTTTGTTTTCGCGCTAGAAAAATATTACTATTTTGTTTGCGGGGAAATTTGAAAATATTTAAAGCCATTGTGTGCTCCTGATTTTTAGAACCCATAATATCAAAAAACATTAGGCTTTTTCGCGCAGTTAAGCAAGCAGTATAACATCGTAGAAATGTCTTTGCCCATGTAGCAATATGTATTGGTACAATGTGTGTCCTTTAAATTTCTGGTTGTAGAAACTTCTTGTTTACAGGGTATACTTGTTGTTGCTAGTGTATATGTTCACACATGTAACAATCTCAGTGTACCCCTATACAACTCTTATTTTTTAGGAATGGCTACTGTTTTTACTGTTTCTTATATAAGTTGTATTACAAAAGGCAAAATGTAAAGGTTTGAAATAGGCGGTCTCTGCAGTAGTTCTCCTTTGCATGTCTACTAAATAACATGATTGGAAATGCAATGTGAGTCCTCACTTTCAACGTTGCAAATAAATAGAAACTTACAATTATGTTTCTTTGCTTTGTTTTGTGCCATCGAAATAAATATTTTACAAGAAATAGAATTCGCTGTTGCAACTCAACTACACCTGCAGTATATTTATGCTACTAATATTAAATCTAATTTATAAACGTTCGAGTCTAGAACTCAGGGTTTACATTTTATACATTTTATTTTACTTTTTAAATATTTACTTTTACAAATTCAGAGTATAAAATATTTCACACGTTGGTAATAAACTCTGGACAAAGTATTATTATATTTTACACACACGACTTGCTACTGCTTTTTAAAATTGAACAAAACTTTAAATTTATAACAAGGACTTGGCAACATTTTTACGAGACATGACTAGTACACACACACATTAATATTGCCGTTGGACACACTACAAAATTCACATTACTACAAATGTTATATATTATTATTTCTATAAACTTGCGAGTTGAAGTTTACAAATTATATTCTTCATTGCTGTTTTCGTCTTCTGCATCGCAGTCTTCATCAGAATTGTCAAAGTCGTCAATGTCTGAATCAGTGACGGCAGCAAAATCAGAATAGTCAATTGGTTGTTCCGGTGACGGGTGAAACCCTGACACTGAAGTGGAAATAACTCCATTCCAATCGACTTCCACACGTTGTGGTGCCGGCTGAACTTTGACGGCTGGTTCTGGGTTATGTATTTCCTGTGTGACTTCTTGGGCATTCAACTGACGAGACCGAGGTGTGACATCTCGTGGTATCATTGCAGCAATCCGTAAATATGAAGTCGTAAGATAATCTACAAGTGCGTCTATCTCAATAAGACTGAACCACATGGTGCTGCCACCATACGCTGCCCAATTCCGACTAAATATGTCAGGAAGGTTTGAGTTGATAAACATTTTGATCGCCTTAGTCTTGGTGTTAAATGAAAAGCGGACTTGCACAGAGCACAAAGTGTAATGCGGGCTTCCCCAGTAAATACACTTGTCAATATGAGTTCGCGGTTCTTCTGAAAGCTCAGCACTGCTTTTGTTTTCAAAGTATGGCAAACGATCTGTGATTTTCTTTCCTGGTAGTGGGTGTTCATCATTTTCCTTTAACATTTGACTTGCCCACTCTACAATCTTGTGACTTTCAAACAGTGTAAATGATATTATGGAATCGTTGCAATTTCCAGAGTTTCGTCGGCTGAAAAGGTAAACGTATGTCTGCAGATATTCGTCGTAAAAACCTTTTGCTTCAATTTCAGCTTCAAATGGTGACGCAATGAAGGAAGTTTTAGTGTCAACCAATTCAAAAAGTCTCCAGTCTTGAGCGGTCATGTCACGCGCATTAATGCTAGACAGATCTCTGCTGTTGTAGTTGTTGTTTTCAGTTGACAATGCATTGAATGATTTGCAGTCAGAGTTCCACTTGCCATGTCCATTGTTTCTTTCAAGTCCATTTGGTGCCACACGAGGACTGTTTTTAATTGTTTGCTTTGGCAACATCAAAAGTCTGTTTCTCCCTTGGGTTATTTTGGAATTGTAAGAGTGTTCTTGATGTTGTTGCGATTGCTTTATTTCTTTTTCTGGTTGCATGGTTGGGTATAGTTGACTGTAGTATTAAAAGAGACCAAAAAAATAAGGAGACAAGTTGACTTTGAAAGTTGAACACAGAATGGTTCTAAAAATGGCAGACTTTGCCTATTAATATCATTAATTGTAGTGGCCATATGTTATTAATGTAGTGACGTTTTAGTTTGGTCCCTCAGAGTTTGCAGTTATGCTAATTTAATGAGACCGGTGATCAAGGCGGGGGTCAGGAAATTGCGTCGTGTGATTGGCTAAGGTGAACCATAGTCCTGCCCACCACCCCTTTTTACGAGTCCAAGAACAAGAAACTATAATAACAAAGTTCCAATACTTGTATATTTTAAATTCAGTTGTCCAGCACAATTCAATTGAGAAGTCCATCTCCAGGAGAGCTGCTATTGTATGAATGTTGTGGATCCGAGCAATTTGTACTGTAGCATGCTGACTTTCATAGGCTGCCAGTTTTGTGGCGCTTTGGTTTTTGCTACGAGAAAATTATGAGCTCGACCAACAGAACCCAAATACTTCAATAGAGACTTAAATGCCAGGTATCATACTAACAATTTTAGTTCAGTTCAACATCGATTCACTTGTGGACAGTGCCACGGAAGTATAATATATTTTTCTTTACAACTTCAGAAACTTATTTGTGCAAACACCCGTGACGATCAACTTTGGCTAGAGCCACCACCTGTAATATTACAAAGCGCACTATCACCAGAACGAGAATCACATGAGCCAGCTAGAAAAGTTTGTTGTAGACACATAAAATGCTGCTCGTGTAAACGAACTTCTTTTGAGTTCGCAGAGGTTGTTGAGAAAACGTTGCAAATTTATAGGGAGGCAATTCGTCGGGGCTTACCTAGACTAATTTTAGAACTATTGCCACACACACCACTGTTGCCACAATCGCGTTTCTATGCTTTTAACTTAAATCACTCGCTCTGCCCAATCTGTTTTTCCAAGCATCGACTTACCGCCAGAGACAACGAAGATTGTAAGTGTGAGTGTGATTTGTCTAGTTCTATTTCTGATAAAACTTTAAAGTGAGAACCATTGTATTCATTTGATCAAATTCAGTTTCACGATTTGACGCAAGCTGCAATATTAGAAATGTCGCAACCTCCAGAGGTGTCGTATACTTTTATGTCACCCGCTCAAAAACGAATTATTGATCTTGTCAAAAATCAAATTGAGTTGCCTGAAAAACAGTTTTACGAAAACCCGTTGAGAATGATTGACACAGGTACTCCAGGAGCTGGAAAGTATCAGGCCCTAAAAACAATAAACCATATACTGTCACAAAAACAAAGTCACGATCGCAAGTTTGCATTTGGAACTGTTTGATTTATCGAGATCTGTGCTTCAAGTGTTAGAGAAACTACATTTACATATTATTTGAAATTCGACTGCGTACAAGCGGAAATTTGTTAGACTAAGTAGGCAATGAAAAATCACACGTAAATAGACTAGCTTTTCAAAACGTCATGGTTTTATTATTAGACATTGTTTCAACTTAATTTCACATGCGTATTGTAGATAATGTAACTGACTGAGTCTCACCTGCCAAAATACTGTACAGTTCTATATAAAATCTGATCCAAGTCTGTAGTAGTTTGAATTTTAAAATTAAAAGCCCAAAAAATACTATTTACACCTTGTCAATAATATATTGTCTATTAAAAAATAGTGTATAAATGTAAATGTGGCTGGGAGTGTATAAATAGCATTGATTTTAATACTCCGTATGCATTTACAATCGACAGTTGTTCAACGTAGGTCAGTAATTATTACAGCTCTAAATATGGCAGAAATTCGTAAATCATATTCAAACTCTAGATTCAAGGGTTCGTATTCGGCCCTCAGTGGTTTTCTCAAGAATAACAAAAACTTTCATGATAAAGCAGTAGTAAATAAGGAGCTAAGTCAGCTGCGTTCATTTTCAATGCACCGGCCTGTACGCAAAAACTTTAAACGACGAAGAACTTTAGTTAATATGGAAGGAGAAATCTATTGTGCGGATCTGAAAATCTTGGGAAAGGAATTCGCTAAAGATAATTCCGGCTATGCTAATATTCTATTCGTTATTGATGCATTTTCAAAGAAATTGTACTGCCGTTTTATTAAAAATAAGAAACCCGAGTCAGTTATCAAAGCTTTTAAAGATATTTTTAAAGAATCAAAGAAGACTCCAATATACCTATTTACAGACCAAGGTGTGTCAGCCTTCAATGTCTTACGTATATTATAATAATATTATAAATTCGTATTAGAGTTATATAAATCTATTTAATTTAAATTATTATAAATTGTAGCTTGACCCTATTATATTAATTTGTATACAGGCACAGAATTTCGCGCCGAGTCGTTTAAACAGTTTTTAAAAACTCATGGAATCAAATACTATAACACATATAGCGAGACAAAGTCTAGTATAGTAGAGCGTGTAATAAGGTTAGTCAGCTAGCATAGTAAGCCAATATATATCTAGATACAGTATTATATAGTCACGTATACTAAAGATTACATGCTTTGTTTGGTATAGGACCATCTTTCAGCGGATTGCTAGGTACATGACTGAGAGAAATACAACTAGGATTATAGATATATTTCCCGCCTTTGTAAAGGTATACAACAACACATTCCACTCAACAATACAGATGGCGCCCTCTCAAGTTAATCAATCGAACGAGAACCAAGTCTGGAGAACAATGTTTTCAGATATAATTAACAACACTGACAAAAGAAAGGCAAAGTATTCCCCCGGCGACCGTGTTAGAATTAGCCGAACAAAACTCTTATTTGATAAAGGTACATGTAATAAATACACGTAGGTCAACAAACACAGTATATATAAGGAGATACACTTTAGGTTTTACATGCATTCGTCGTTTGTATTTCAAACAGGATATAGCCAATCGTACTCGGAGGAATTGTTCCTTGTAAAGTCAGTAAACTTTGATACTATACCTATAACCTACTACCTTGAAGATTTGAATAACACGCCTATAACAGGAGCATTCTATAGTGAAGAGCTAAGCCTAGCCTAATATCTGCTACAATGGAGCCTTCTGGTTTCTTGCCCTTGTTTTCCAATGCTATACAACAGCAATTTTCGCAAAAAAGAAGAAGACTGGACGGCCATTACTGCTCGCCGTTAGACCGAGATCCCATTGGTTCCGAGAATATATACGTGACAGTTACAAGTGACCAACAAAATAGTGTTTATACAGATAACACTCCAGCAAGCTTTGTAGCTGTATTACCATACCCTCTGGATCTGCAAAACTATGACGTTGGACTCGTAAGCCTGAGGTATACTTCAAGCCCACAACCTGCTATGATACAACCTGTTCAGAGACCACGAGCACGTAAAGTGCGAAACACAACTGCCGTTGAAGAAGATGCAATTGGCAAATTATTTCCAAACTACAAGCCAACTATCAAGACATTTGTCAACTTTCAAAACCAAGAAACGACCTTGAAAGAATTTATGAGTGGACTCACTACCAAGCTAAGGCTAAATAAAGGCACTGTGCCATTGGACGTTGCACAGAAAGCATTGAGCTTGGACCCTGGCAATATACATATGCTACTCTAGAACCTGTCCCCATCAAATAGTGTCATTATTGAAATTCCCAAATCACTTTCATCATTTTTCAAGCAAAATAGATCCAGATTTATGTCAGGAAACCATTATCCGTATGCCAATGTACTTGAAACTGACATGGAAAGTATTCCCATCGGTGCAAACTTTAATTTTTTAGCTGAGAAAATTCAAAATATGGAAAACATTATACAGCTATACCAAGGCTTTGAGAACTTTTTAATGTTTAGAAGAGAGAACAACCATGGAGACTCTGATTTTCGCAAATTCTTTGAACGATTTAACGTTGAAATGAATGACCCAGAGTTTTATAATATAAATCTAAAGATTGAATTTCCGTTAGATGAAAGTAATACAAAGTGCAAGCTTACATTTGAAGGCAGTGAGAACGAGTATGTGGTTTTGCCTGAACCCATCGCATTGTGCTTAGGACTGCAGCAGCACGACAAGTTTTATAATGGCGTCTACGAATCTGAATTTGATTTAGACGAAGAGTTATACAATAACATTGTGGACTATGAATATATGGACTTGCGATTATTCAAAAAATATGCAAACTTTATTCCAATGAACGAACCAGAAGAACTCGATTTGGATCACGTGGTGCATGAAATTAATCGTACTCTAATGAAAAATTTGTGGGCTGATACGCAAGTACAGTTTGAACATGCGGATGGACACCTGAGTATACCAGGCATGCCCGAAGATATCACAGTACAGCTGCCACTACTTGTGAATCGATTTTTCGGCTTTGATGACAATTTTATATTTAAAGCTGGCGAGTCTGCGCAACTGAGACAGGAATTAGCAAAAGAAGAAGAACAAGAAGTAGAAAAAGAACAATTTGAAGAAGACGTTGAGCCTGAACACACTGTACCAGCAAAGAGGCTTCTTGTATTATGCAGCCTAGTTGAAAACCAGTTATATGCCTCTCATTCACTGCCGTTACTGCGAGCAGTCGATATATCTAATGACTACACTAATGAGACTGTCCACAGCTTTGTCCCTATACTGTTTGTGCCATTACACAGACAACAACATCAAGTAATGAGATTCAGTTTGGTCAATGAGTACCGCTCTCTTGTGCAACTTGATGCCAATACTCAGACTATAATTGAATTGCAGTTTCGACCTCGCAATTTCTAAGCAAACAACATGCCGTCAAGTATAAAAGGCGAAGACGTGCGAATTTGGCAGTTATTCTTATTTAACCTTTGAAGTGACAACATCACATTTTTTAAAGAGCAAGTTCTCAAATCTTATTATTGCAAACCAGTCTAAATGCATTCAAACTAGTGCTTAAATAAACATTGTTGTTTATCAATAATGCGAAAGATACTGTGCAAAAACATTTACGACACAAATTCAAGTGTAGTGGACGAAGACATTGTAAAAGATAGCTTGCTTGGTGAATACTGTGTTCTTGAACCTATTTCTGCAAATCAAAATAAAGACAGCAACAAGAGCCAAATGGGGGCAGGCGATAATAGTGTAGCAATTGAAACTGCAGAACCTATTGGAAATTCATTAGGCGATTCAAGTGTCGAAGAAAATCAATATCTTGTGCCATTAAAGCAACGTAGAATCACTAAACCAACTGCCACAGGCCGTAAATGCAGAGTATCTCATTGTCGCACTTCGTGCAATAAACACAAAAGTACATCACGTAAACCACCAGCTCGAGCCAGTCAGAGTGGAGGAGGAAGGATGGTGTACAGGCGCACTCAAGCTGGAGGATCACGGGGCAGGCGTGTTAAGAAGAGAACGCAAATTGGGGGTCGGCTGCGAAAAACCCCAGTCTCTCGTGTAAGACGAACTGTATCAAGCAGGAGTTCTACCCAGACTGGGGCAGGACGTAGGCGCAATATTAGCCGACGACGATAAGTTATAAACTACTGTTTGCTGAAATTTTTGTCATTCAACATCCTGACTACCACGAAGCAGTATCAAAAGTCTATTAGCAGCTCCGCAAATCATGGAAACACAAGGCTTTTACGACGAACCGACAGTGTACGAGGGGTCTCAGAAGTCTATTCAAAGCAACCTAGTGCTTGATAAACTTCCCCCGACCAATATTAGTCTTGAAGATGCACCCGAATATTACCCATATTATCCAGTACTCAGTCCAAGGGATAATGAGAATCCCCTTATATTCGACATACTAAAATCCCCTGGAAAATACTACAACTTGAACGAATCCCACTTGGAACTAGCTTGCTGTGTAATGCTAGCAGATGGGAAGGAGATCGCAGCTACCGACGTGGTCGCCCCGTGTTCCATGCTGTTCTATGGCCTATTCAGTAACATGGAATTCTTTCTTAATGGCCAACTCGTGAGTGACAACTCAAATCACTATGCCATTAGTTCATACTTAAAACGGGAACTTTCATCAAACCCAATCGAAAAGAACAATGGAATGTTGGATCAGCTGTACTACCCAAACATTACTCCCGACGAATTTAAAAAAACAGACACCGGATTTTTGGCTAGATACAATATTGCAACACAGTCAAAACCGTTTACTATGGTAGGAAGACCCGAGTCACCATTCTTTGAACAAACGCGAATGCTGCCTGGAGAAACTGATATCCGAATTATCATGCGCAGATCTCATCCTGCCTTCTGCATTGACGCTGAAACTGAAACAAGGTCTGGGTATTCTGGCTGTCCATTCCGTGTAGACATTGTTAATGCTGTACTGTACTTGAAGCGGCAGACAGTATCTCCAATGGCAATTGAGAAGCATAGACTTAATCTCAACAATGGGACTTTAAAGTATCCTTGCCTTGAACCTGAGATCAAGAACTTTGTCATTCCATCTGGAGTCAGCTCGCACTCATTAGATAACTGTATTAACGGCAGGTTGCCGCAGTATATAGTTTTTGGACTTGTTGATTCTGCAGCGTACTTGGGGAAGCTGACCAAATCATTCTGCAACTTTCAACACTTTAATCTCAGCGAAATCACAGTTTCAATGAACCAAGAAGCAATAGAGTACAAGACATTGCCTATGAGTTTTAAAGATGCCTCTGGTAATGGTCAAGATAATTACCTACTTGCTTTAAACACCTTGAAGAAGACCGCAGCCAACCCAACTCTAGGAAATGGCATATCTCAGCAGAACTACACCAAAGGAAGAGTCCTGTTTGCATTTGAGCTGGTACCAACACAAGCTAATGCACTGAGTGTGAATAAATCTGGTCAAGTTCAAATCCAGTTGAAATTCAGAACCGCATTGACCACGTCTGTTACGGCTATACTGTTTAGCCAGTACCAAACCGTAGTTGAGATTGACCGAAATAAGCAAGTCATCATCAACCGTTAAGATGTATGTAGCAAACCATCAAGCTTTCTGCCAAACCACCTTAGACAATTGTGCATAAAATCAAGTGTGCGAATTCAAGACATGTCTGTTGCTAAATAGAAGCTGACTGACCAACAACAACACGCGCGTGCAGAATGAATCCAGCACAGTTGGAGCAATGTCTCGGAATCTTACTTGGCGGAACAATCATCAAATACTACGTAATAGCTGCAGACGAAATGAAGATTACATTAGAAAACGCAAGAAAAGAAACCAGCAACGGGGAACTATCGTATCCAATTGCAATAATACAAAATACAGACAAGCTAGAGGGCACTGGGCGTCACTGGATTTGTTACTGGATCGTTTCGAGAGAATCCTTTGAATATTTCGACTCCTATGGTTTCCCAATTCAGCAATACAAAAACCTCCAGGTGCCAGGCAGATACGTTATTGCAGAAAATTGTACAGCACTGCAGAGTGGACGATCTACTGTTTGCGGAATGTATTGTTTATATTTCTTATATTCGCGTGCAATTGGTATTTCATACCAAGATTTTATAAATGTATTTACATGTTCTGTACTAGTTAATGATAGAAAAGTTAAAAAGTTTGTAAATATGATCCCTATGTTAAGCAAGTGTTCTACACATATATATAAGTTACAGTCTAATACCTGTAAAGTATGTTGTCCCGAGTTTTGTAAAAATATGTTATGGTATCCCTAGGCTTAAGATATAACAATAAGAAGTGTATATTGTAAATATATAGCAATTAAGCACCCGTTTTTGTAAACCTATTGTGTATTGTAATACATTTAAGAATAAAACATTGTCTATTTAATGTAAAAACCACAGTTTATTGTAAAACTATAGTAATAGTAATAGTATAGAAAATACATTGTATCAACTATGTATATATATATATGTTTTTGTATATAATATAAGTCATAAGTTAATGTTTAAGTAAAATTGTAAATAAATACACAGAGTACTATATATATATTTGTAAAATGTCTGAATAAACATATGTTAATTGTATAAATAATAATAAAAATGTATAAAATGTAAATAGTTTAAGAATTAGTAGCAAATTGTATAAGAAATAGTTTTATAAATAATTAGCTATTATAATATATTGTAAATATTCCTTAAATATACTTGTTCTTTGTGAGTTCTGATCAGTTGTTGTTTGCACTTGACGATGGCAACATCAGATACTGTTGACTTTAAATTAATACACCCTTTTACGGCTATGCTATGTGGCCCTAGTTTTTCTGGTAAAAGTACTCTGTGTTTAGAAATTGTTAAGCGCCGTAGTCAAATAATTGGAAATAATATTAATAAAGTGTTGTATATAAGTGTTCATACTGACCAACCAGAATTTTCAAGCACTGATTTCCTAGAAGATAAAGATATAACTTTAACATCTGATATAGATAATATTGAGTCACTGATTCAAGAAATAGACAGCCCATGTCTTGTTGTTTTGGACGATCATTTAAACTTTATGGAAGCAAATCATAAGGCTAGACAATTAGTTCAGAAAATATTCACAGAATTGTCTCATCATATGAATTTCAGTGTAATACTTATTCTGCAAAACGCCTTTTCTAAAGAACTGAGGACCACTAGTTTAAGTACGAAATATTTAGTTCTCTTTGACGTGCCTAGAGACCGTAGCATAATTAACCAAATTGCAAGACAAATTGCACCTAGTCGTAAGAAGTTTTTGCAAGAAGCATACGAAAAAGCATGCAGTCTACGCCAACATAGTTACTTGTTCTTGGACTTGCATCCACAGTGCCCGAACCCACACATGTTTGTACGTAATAACATTTTCCCTGTAAATGGTACTGACATATATGTATACAAATAAAACTCATCATGCCGGTGGAACGAAAGCAAAGAAGTCTGTTTGAAGAAAACTTTGAATATCTATCACTATTAGCAAACTCAAAACCGAGAGAATATTCAACTTACATTAAATGTGCAACTGTTGATTTGCTTTATGTTATAGCAGAGTGTATATTCAACGTAGATAAGTTTTGCAAACATATAGATCCGCGATATTCAAATCAAATAAATAGCCTGGTAAAAACTTTGAAAAAAACGAGTTTAGATAACATGGAAAAACTATATATAAGAAACAAGAACCTTGTGCGTCGAATCTTAGCAACGATATTCCATAAAGTTTACAACAGTGAAATCTGCCGTGTTACACTACTGTCAGATATAATTTGTGCTGATAAAATATACAATTCAAACAATTAGAATAGCTATGGCTACTGTTATGAAAGCAATTGAACCCAAGCTCTATGCTGAGCTTATGAAAATTCGAGAAGAGCAAAAGGCTTTGAACGTTGCCAAGCAACACCGCTGTTTGCCAGAGAATAAACTCAATTGTTACAAAGACGTTCCAATGCACGTTGGCGGAAACTACAAAGAACCAAGTGAAAGTTCCTCCATCAGTGCTCCATCTGGCGTCGATAGGTTAAAACAACTACCAGTTCAGGAGTGGCTCAGCTACGAGCAAGTAATGTCTCAAGCTAATATAAAGAAACCACAGCTAAAATCAGTTCGGAGCCGTGGATATGCATACGTGAGAAATCGCAGCAATACAAGTGCATCAAAGAAAGTTAAATCTCGATATATATAAATAGAGCTGCCATCAATTAGACAGTGTCAGTCTACCTTGTAATGCCAAAGTGTTCAATACAAAGCTATACAATGTTTCTGCAACGTGTACTATTCCGTTTTTGCGCACTGACGCTTCTCCTACTTGCAACATGTTGCAACACTGTAGTGCATGCCCAGCATGAATTTACTAATCCAATAGTTGACACTAAAAGCACCGCTCCAAGCTTTGAAAGTACGCCAAGCAATAATGGTTTATTTACAAAGGAAAAGATAGCCCTAGAAGCAATACAAAACACTCTCCAGCAAGACAAACCGTCATTTTTCAGCCCTGATATTACGCCATCTGCCGTGACCAAGCCCAGTTCATTCAACAAGTTGATTCTACAAGCTTTAAAATATATGCTTGAAAATTTGAATACGCAAAACGGAATTATACTTGATGTAGTGGACAAGTACAACCAACACGAAGCAAAACCGGTAGTAAATACAACGTTTGACTTGATTAGTGAGTGCAAAATTCACCATTACGTTTAATACAATTATATACATGTATATTAAATAAAACATTTGATGCGCATATACCACGTGTCCATTTTTAAACCATTGCTAAATGTGCATTTGTTATTGTTTCTCTTTCTGCGCATGTGCAGCCATCTACGTGTCGTTTATCCTGGTCCTACTCCTCTTTGTATTCAAAATGATCAAGATTTATCGCAATGGTAAACTATGGTCCCTAGTTAAAGCAGAAGGGGTTTACCAGAAACAGGTGGCTACCACCCACCACGGATCAACTATAAGTACCGCGGCAGACTCATAGGGACCCTCACACCATCTCAAGCACTCCTCCGAACATCAACGTTTCCATCTTACTCCACTCGCCTCTCAGAACAGCATTAGAACATACGAAAAGCATCGACTCTACAACACAACTTGTTCAACATGAATCAACCAGCCTTGGTACCAAACACGGCAGTTCAGTACCACGAACAACCAAACTTCCCAACTGTTCGCAAAACTGGAACTACTGACTATGTACGTATATTTTGGTGTCAAGTACATGTGATATTACATTGTTTATTTTATTTCGTAGTTATTTTATTGTTTAATATAAGTTTGATTCTAATAATACTGTGTTTGTTGATTTTCAGCGCTTTGAGTGTTCCATGCCTAGATGTCTGTTCGAATGCAGAACGTATGTGGCGTATCAAGCTCATGTTGAGGATATTCATCACTGTGGAGATTGCAACTGATTCTGTTCTGACAAGACCCGTCATTCATGTCTGCACCCCGGCGAGCGTCGTGCACACTATGACAACAGAAATCAAAATCTAACTGGCGGTGGAACCAGTCGTTCAGGAGCAACCTACGGACTTGATACTACTACTAGCAGTGAAGATAGTCCCGCTGGACCTTCTCGTCGCCCTTGTCGTTCGTCGTTGATAGATCTAGATGTATTTCAAGAATCGTCAAGAGCTCATAAGGGACTAATGGTGACCTACATTCATCAACCAACTGAAGAGTCTCAAGACGTCACATACATCTTGACTGAACTATACGAGTCTATTATAAAATTGTTAACTCAAAACTTAGCTGTACATATTAGTATTAAGGCTCAACTTATATTAAATGTAGCATTAGAATTAGAAATTATAGTAGAAAACGAACTAACAAAAAAAGATAAAAGCATTAGTTTAGTGTCTAGTAATTACGATATAATGAATGAAGACGAAATTGAAAACTTTATATTTAATAGTGCAAGTGAAGTTATACAACAGCTTAACGACTTTAATAAGTACGGTACTGGTTGGACACTTCAGCAAGTAAATTCTGTTCAATTTAAAGTAGGAGTTTTAAATTTATTTTCAAATGCTGAAGCTAAAGGATATATTAAATTTCCAAAGTTAAATTATAAAAGAAACGGATACTTAAATATTAAAAACAAATGCGAAAACTGCTTTAAATTTTGTGTTGCTGCTCACAGATACCGCAATGAAATCTTAGCTGGGTATAAAGTAAATAAGCAGCAGTCTAAATCTAATGCTATTCGGTGTGCAAAAGTCAAATTAGAAAGTCCCAAACAGTATATTCCCTATTTTTCGCAATTTGATTTTACTGATATTAATTGTCCTTTGCGTATTGGCGAAGATTAAAATAATTTTGAAATTAAAAATAATCTTGGTAATAATATTTGGAGTCATCGCGATGACGACATTGTCCCTATAAGACGGTCGCGTAATTCTGAGTTAACTGAACTGTGTAATTTATTTTTAATTTATAACCAAGAAAAGGACGACAAGACTAACTCTTACCATTTAGTTCTTATTACTGATCTTGATAAATTTATGTGTAATGGACGACGAAAAAAAGGTTTTTACTGCGAATTGTGTTTAAGGAGTTTTAATTCTGAAAAGAATTTACAACAGCACTCTGACAACTGTGAAGCTCGTGAAGAAAGAAAAATCATTTTTCCTAAACCATGGGAACGAGTCAAGTTTGCAAAACCATGGCAAACACTTCCGTACCCCTTTGTCATTGTTTATAAGTTCTTTACGTTTGCAAATCCGATTCAAGATTTTAAACTTGCAAAAACCAACACAAAGTATACAAAAGAAATAACACCTGCAGCTTATTCTTTTATTATTATTAGAAGAATGCAAGATAAAGACAATGTTGTTTCTATAGAGTATTTTGATGGGAAAGATGTAGTAAAACATTTTTTTACACGTATATTTTACTGGGCAAACAGGTTACTTACACATATTAGAGAAACAAATAACAAAGTAAAACCAACAGAAAGTGTAAGAGTACAGTTTGAACAAGCTACGCACTGTCACCTGTGTGAGCGCGAATTCAGTAAAGAAACCAAGACGATCAGGACCTTCCACCATAACCACGACCATGGTAATTTTGAGTTTGCTGCATGTAGTCGTTGTAACCTTAGTATCAAATACAAGCACGAGATCCCACTTATTTCGCACTACGGAGGTTCTTTTGATTATCACCTTTTAATAGGTGCAATGAGAACTAATTGCTTTTCTTCCAAAAACGTAAAAGCAATTGCAAAAGCCCCAAAAGAATTTATTTCAATAACGATAACTGCTAAGGATACATGGCTTCCTAAATTAAATTTAGAATATCCCTCTGAAAATTCAAAACAACCCAACTATACTGGCAAATCTTTTGCTTCAAAAGTTAAAATACGTTTTATGGATGCCAATTTATTTTTTGACTCTGATTTATTTGAACTTGTGGAATCACTTAACGCAAAAACCTCCCAGTCACTTAAAATAGTACAGCAGTGTTTATATAAATTTTTACCTACCCAAAGCCATGGTTCTTTTGCAAAAAAACTTAAAGTATCAAAACCGTGCCATGACGATCTTGTGCTATTGAAGAAACCTGTTTATTTTCCTTTCTTGTCTCTTACGAATAATACATGTCTTGATATTCCCATCCCCACAAGATCGTGTTTCAGAAAATCTTTACTTGATGATATGCCAATACCAGACAGTGAATGGGAGCTTGTTCAAAACATCTGTGCAAAATTCAACCTTTTTACATTAGCTGATTACATGCGTTTTACTTGTTTGTTAGATACAGTATTACTTGCAGAAGTTTGGCAAAATTTTCGAAAATTTGGAATGGAAACATACGAAATGGATCCTACCTATTCTTTGACTTTGCCAAGCTTCTCATGGCAATGCTTTTTAAAGCACTCAAAAGCTGAAATAGATTACATAAGAGATTACAGGGTATATGAAATTGCCAAAAATGGAATAAGGGGAGGTCAATGTATATTTGCAAAGAAACACGTGACTGCTAATCACGAACGTTGTCCGGGTGGGTTAGATACATCACAGCCACGTAGACACTTACTTTCACTAGATATCAATAGTTTATATCCACATAGTATGAAGTCACTGATGCCAGTGTCTGATTACGAGTACATGGAAACAAAAGATCTTATAAACATAGACTGGACAGACCCTGAATTAGGTAGTACAGAAGGAAGCTATGGGTACGTACTGGTTTGTGACTTGCAATACCCAGAGCATTTACATGATCGCGACGCAAATTTGCCTCTTGCCATGGAACAGAGAGTAATAAAGCTCAAAGAAATGCCGAGCCAGTTGAATTTAAAATACCGCAAAAACGCTTCAATTAAACATTTCATATCCCGACCAAGACTTATGTTAACACTTTATGACAAATTTAATTACACAGTTCATTTTAAGGAATTGCGCTACTATCTTTCAAAGGGAATGGTACTCTTAAAAATACACTGTGGCGTTAGATTTAAACAGCAACGTTACTTCAAATCATATATAGATGCCAATTTAGAAAGACGCAAGCAAGCAAAAACCCCTTTTGAAAACAAATTACTTAAATTCCAATCCAATGTTTTGTATGGCAAGACTTTAAAAAAAGTTAAAGATTTTGTTGAAACCAGTATTTGCACCAGTACCGCCCATGCTGAAAAACTACTTGCATCACCACGATGTAAAGATTTTGATGGTCTGTCTGATTGTTTAAGTATTATTACGCAATACCTCAAGAGGTATCGTGCAGATGACTTGTCACTTACAGGACTGGCAATTTTAGCCAATGCAAAAGTTAACTTCTATGAAAAGTTTGATATGCTGTGTCGAATATTCCAGAATAGAGCTTACTTGGATTATTCAGATACCGACGGATATGAGTTAGATATATTAGATCCCTCAAATACTTTGTGGGATGATATAGTTAGTGCACGCGCAGAATTTGATTTCAGCAAAATCCCACGAAATCACGATTTTTTTAAGCGCTACGAAAATGAGTATCCAGAGTTGTATCTTCTAAATAAAGACGAGAGTGGCAAAATAAGAATACAGAGCTTAGATGTATCAGAATTAATTACACTTATGCCTAAAATGTATAGCATGTTATATTTGAATAATATTGAAAAACAGAAATGCAGAGGTGTTCCGGCTATTGCGTTACGCCAATGCAGGCACGACAAATATAAACAAATGCTTGAAACAGACAAGCCGTGTAATATAATTGTAAATTCTATACGATCCGTGGATCATAACATGTACGTAGTGAGTGTAAATAGATTAGCATTTAACACATTAGATATATCACGGGTATTTTCAGACCCCAATGATTGTAATTTTAGTTTGCCCTTTGGCCATAAAGATTTGTTAAATAAGTAAATATATTATTCTGTAATAGTTGTATATTTATAGTATTATAATATTGTAACCTAGATATATAATGTATATACTGTTAAGTATACCGTTGAATAATTAAATGTCCTGTATTTGTAAGATTTGTGTATTTCAATTGTTCAGTATATAAGCAACCCAGCTGTTTAATGTCAATGTTATTTGTGAACTACATATATTTATTAAATACTAAGCTCTAGCTTGTAAGAAGTGTATATAATTAGTATGGTGTAGATGTAACCTAGATATATAATGTATATACTGTTAAGTGTACAGTTAAATAATTAAGTGTCCTGTATTTGTAAGACTCGTGTATTTCAATTGTTCAGTATATAAGCAACCTAGCTGTTTAATGTCAATGTTATTTGTGAACTACATTTATTTATTAAATACTAGGCTCTAGCTTGTAAGAAGTGTATATATATTTAGTATAGTGTAGATGTAACCTAGATATATAATGTATATGTAAATGTTAAGTATACCGTCGAATAATTAAATGTCCT